>OZ024743.1:137411570-138067820 GCA_964016885.1 Eledone cirrhosa | reverse complement strand
CAAGCACCAAACACCTAACACCAAGCACCAAGCACCAAACACCAAGCACCAAGCACCAAGCACCAAACACCAAGCACCAAGCACCAAACACCAAACCCCAAGCACCAAACATCAAACCGCAAGCACCAAGCACCAAACACTAATCACCAAGCACCAAGCACCAAACAACAAGCACCAAGCACCAAGCACCAGGCACCAGGCACCAAGCACCAAACACAAAACACCAAGCACCAAGCACCAAGCAGCAAACACCAAGCATCAAACACCAAACACCAAACACCAAGCACCAAACACCAAGCACCAAGCAGCAAACACCAAACACCAAGCACCAAACACCAGATACCAAGCACCAAGCACCAAGCACCAAACACCAAACACCAAGCACCAAGCACCAAACACCAAACAACAAGCAGCAGGAACCAAGCTCCAAACACCAAACACCAAGCACCAAGCACCAAACACCAAACACCAAGCACGCAGCATCAAACACCAAGCACCAAACACCAAGCACCAAGCACCAAGCACCAAGCACCAAACACCAAGCACCAAGCACCAAGCACCAGACACCAAACACCAAACACCAAGCACCAAGAACCAAACACCAAACACCAAACAGCAAGCACCAAGCACCAAACACCAAGCACCAAACAGCAAAACCCAACCACCAATCACCAAACACTAATCACCAAGCACCAAGCACCAAACACCAAGCAACAAGCAGCAATCACCAAACACCAAACACCAAGACCGAAGCACCAAACACCAAGCACCAAACTCCAAACACAAAACACCAAGCACCAAGCAGCAACCACCAAACACCAAACACCAAGTACCAAGCACCAAACACCAAACACCAAGCACCAAGAACCTAACATCAAACACCAATCACCAAGCACCAAACACCTAACACCAAGCACCAAGCACCAAGCACCAAGCACCAAACACCAAGCACCAAACACAAAGCACCAAGCACCAAACACCAAGCACCAAGCACCAAATACCAAGCACCAAGCACCAAACACCAAACCCCAAGCACCAAACACTAAACACCAAGCACCAAGCACCAAATACCAAGCTCCACGCACCAAACAGCAAACCCCAAGGACCAAGCACCAAACACTAATCACCAAGCACCAAGCACCAAACAACAAGCACCAAGCACCAAGCACCAGGCACCAAGCACCAAGCACCAAACACAAAACACCAATCACCAAGCACCACACACCAAGCATCAAACACCAAACACCAAATACCAAGCACCAAACACCAAACACCAAGCACTAAGCACCAAGCACCAAACTCCATGCACCCAGCACCAAACACCAAACACCAAGCACCAAGCACCAAACACCAAACACCAAGCACCAAACACCAAGCACCAAGCACCAAACACCAAGCACCAAACACCAGACACCAAGCAGCAAACACCAAACACCAAGCACCAAGCACCAAACACCATACAACAAGCACCAGGCACCAAGCACCAAACACCAAACACCAAGCACCAAGCACCAAACACCAAGCTCCAAGCACCAAACGCCAAACACCAAGCACCAAGCACCAAGCACCAAACACCAAACACAAAACAGCAAACACCAAACACCAAACAGCAAAAACCAAATACGAAACAGCAAACACCAAACACCAAAAAGCAGACACCAAACAGCAAACACCAAACACCAAACACCAAACACCAAACACCAAGCACCAAGGACCAACCACCAAACCCCAAGCACCAAGCAACAAAACACTAATCACCAAGAACCAAGCACCAAACACCAAGCACCAAGCACCAAGCACCAAACACCAAGCACCAAGCACCAAGCGCCAAACACCAAACCCCATGCACCAAAGACCAAGCACCAAGCACCAAGCACCAAACAACAAGCACCAAGCACCAAGCACCAAACACCAAGCACCAAGCACCAAACACCAACCACCCAGCACCAAGCACCAAGCACCAAACACCAAGCACCAAACTCCAAACACCAAACACCAGGCACCAAGCACCAAGCACCAACTACCAAGCCCCAAGCACCAAGCACCAAACACCAAGCACCAAGCACCAAACACCAAGCCCCAAGCACCAAGCACCAAACACCAAACACCAAGCACCAAGCACCAAACACCAAGCACCAAGCACCAAACACCAAAGACCAAGCACCAAGGACCCAAGATCAAACACCAAGCACCAATCACCAAACACCAAACACCAAGCCCCAAGCACCAAGCACCAAGCACCGAACACCAAGCCCCAAACACCAAGCACCAAACACCAATCACCAAACACCAAGCACCAAACACCAAACACAATGTCCCACGCACCAAGCACCAAAAACCAAACAGCAAGCACCAGGCACCAAACACCAAGCACCAAGCACCAAGCCCCTAGCACCAAACACCAAACACCAAGCACCAAGCACAAAACACCAAGCACCAATCACCAAGCACCAAACACCAAGCAGCAAGCAGCAAGCACCAAACACCAAACACCAAGCACCAAGCACCAAACACCAAACACCAAGCACCAAGGACCAAACATCAAACACCAAGCACCAAGCACCAAACACCTAACACCAAGCACCAAGCACCAAACACCAAGCACCAAGCACCAAGCACCAAACACCAAGCACCAAGCACCAAACACCAAACCCTAAGCACCAAACATCAAACCGCAAGCACCAAGCACCAAACACTAATCACCAAGCACCAAGCACCAAACAACAAGCACCAAGCACCAAGCACCAGGCACCAGGCACCAAGCACCAAACACAAAACACCAAGCACCAAGCACCAAGCAGCAAACACCAAGCATCAAACACCAAACACCAAACACCAAGCACCAAACACCAAGCACCAAGCACCAAACACCAAACACCAAGCACCAAACACCAGATACCAAGCACCAAGCACCAAGCACCAAACACAAAACACCAAGCACCAAGCACCAAGCAGCAAACACCAAGCATCAAAAAACCAAACACCAAACACCAAGCACCAAACACCAAGCACCAAGCACCAAACACCAAACACCAAGCACCAAACACCAGATACCAAGCACCAAGCACCAAGCACAAAACACCAAGCACCAATCACCAAGCACCAAACACCAAGCAGCAAGCAGCAAGCACCAAACACCAAACACCAAGCACCAAGCACCAAACACCAAACACCAAGCACCAAGGACCAAACATCAAACACCAAGCACCAAGCACCAAACACCTAACACCAAGCACCAAGCACCAAACACCAAGCACCAAGCACCAAGCACCAAACACCAAGCACCAAGCACCAAACACCAAACCCCAAGCACCAAACATCAAACCGCAAGCACCAAGCACCAAACACTAATCACCAAGCACCAAGCACCAAACAACAAGCACCAAGCACCAAGCACCAGGCACCAGGCACCAAGCACCAAACACAAAACACCAAGCACCAAGCACCAAGCAGCAAACACCAAGCATCAAACACCAAACACCAAACACCAAGCACCAAACACCAAGCACCAAGCACCAAACACCAAACACCAAGCACCAAACACCAGATACCAAGCACCAAGCACCAAGCACCAAACACCAAACACCAAGCACCAACCACCAAACACCAAACAACAAGCAGCAGGAATCAAGCTCCAAACACCAAACACCAAGCACCAAGCACCAAACACCAAACACCAAGCACGCAGCATCAAACACCAAGCACCAAACACCAAGCACCAAGCACCAAGCACCAAGCACCAAACACCAAGCACCAAGCACCAGAACCAAACACCAAACACCAAACAGCAAGCACCAAGCACCAAACACCAAGCACCAAACAGCAAACCCCAAGCACCAATCACCAAACACTAATCACCAAGCACCAAGCACCAAACACCAAGCAACAAGCAGCAATCACCAAACACCAAACACCAAGACCGAAGCACCAAACACCAAGCACCAAACTCCAAACACAAAACACCAAGCACCAAGCAGCAACCACCAAACACCAAACACCAAGTACCAAGCACCAAACACCAAACACCAAGCACCAAGAACCTAACATCAAACACCAATCACCAAGCACCAAACACCTAACACCAAGCACCAAGCACCAAGCACCAAGCACCAAACACCAAGCACCAAACACAAAGCACCAAGCACCAAACACCAAGCACCAAGCACCAAACACCAAGCACCAAGCACCAAACACCAAACCCCAAGCACCAAACACCAAACACCAAGCACCAAGCACCAAATACCAAGCTCCACGCACCAAACAGCAAACCCCAAGGACCAAGCACCAAACACTTATTACCAAGCACCAAGCACCAAACAACAAGCACCAAGCACCAAGCACCAGGCACCAAGCACCAAGCACCAAACACAAAACACCAATCACCAAGCACCACACACCAAGCATCAAACACCAAACACCAAATACCAAGCACCAAACACCAAACACCAAGCACTAAGCACCAAGCACCAAACTCCATGCACCCAGCACCAAACACCAGACACCAAGCACCAAGCACCAAACACCAAACACCAAGCACCAAGCACCAAGCACCAAGCACCAAACACCAAACACCAAACACCAGACACCAAGCAGCAAACACCAAACACCAAGCACCAAGCACCAAACACCATACAACAAGCACCAGGCACCAAGCACCAAACACCAAACACCAAGCACCAAGCACCAAACACCAAGCTCCAAGCACCAAACGCCAAACACCAAGCACCAAGCACCAAGCACCAAACAGCAAACACAAAACAGCAAACACCAAACACCAAACAGCAAAAACCAAATACGAAACAGCAAACACCATACAGCAAACACCAAACACCAAAAAGCAGACACCAAACAGCAAACACCAAACACCAAACACCAAGCACCAAGCAACAAACACTAATCACCAAGCGCCAAACACCAAACACCATGCACCAAAGACCAAGCACCAAGCACCAAGCACCAAACAACAAGCACCAAGCACCAAGCACCAAACACCAAGCACCAAACACCAAGCACCAAACACCAAACACCAAACACCAACCACCCAGCACCAAGCACCAAGCACCAAACACCAAGCACCAAACACCAAACACAAAACACCAGGCACCAAGCACCAAGCACCAACTACCAAGCCCCAAGCACCAAGCACCAAAAACCAAGCACCAAGCACCAAACACCAAGCCCCAAGCACCAAGCACCAAACACAAAACACCAAGCACCAAGCACCAAACACCAAGCACCAAGCACCAAACACCAAAGACCAAGCACCAAGGACCCAAGATCAAACACCAAGCACCAAGCACCAAACACCAAACACCAAGCCCCAAGCACCAAGCACCAAGCACCGAACACCAAGCCCCAAACACCAAGCACCAAACACCAATCACCAAACACCAAGCACCAAACACCAAACACTATGTCCCACGCACCAAGCACCAAACACCAAACAGCAAGCACCAGGCACTGAACACCAAGCACCAAGCACCAAGCCCCTAGCACCAAACACCAAACACCAAGCACCAAGCACAAAACACCAAGCACCAATCACCAAGCACCAAACACCAAGCAGCAAGCAGCAAGCACCAAACACCAAACACCAAGCACCAAGCACCAAACACCAAATACAAAGCACCAAGGACCAAACATCAAACACCAAGCACCAAGCACCAAACACCTAACACCAAGCACCAAGCACCAAACACCAAGCACCAAGCACCAAGCACCAAACACCAAGCACCAAGCACCAAACACCAAACCCCAAGCACCAAACATCAAACCGCAAGCACCAAGCACCAAACACTAATCACCAAGCACCAAGGACCAAACAACAAGCACCAAGCACCAAGCACCAGGCACCAGGCACCAAGCACCAAACACAAAACACCAAGCACCAAGCACCAAGCAGCAAACACCAAGCATCAAACACCAAACACCAAACACCAAGCACCAAACACCAAGCACCAAGCACCAAACACCAAACACCAAGCACCAAGCACCAAGCACCAAACACCAAACATCAAGCACCAAACACCAGATACCAAGCACCAAGCACCAAGCACCAAACACCAAACACCAAGCACCAAGCACCAAACACCAAACAACAAGCAGCAGGAACCAAGCTCCAAACACCAAACACCAAGCACCAAGCACCAAACACCAAACACCAAGCACGCAGCATCAAACACCAAGCACCAAACACCAAGCACCAAGCACCAAGCACCAAGTACCAAACACCAAACACCAAGCACCAAACACCAAACACCAAGCACCAAGCACCAAGCACGAAACACCAGGCACCAAGCACCAAGCACCAAACTCCAAACACCAAGCACCAAGCACCAGCCACCAAGCACCAAGCACCAAACACCAAACACCAAGCACTAAGCACCAAACACCAAACAACAAGCACCAGGCACCAAGCACCAAACACCAAACACCAAGCACGCAGCACCAAACACCAAGCACCAAGCACCAAGCACCAAACACCAAGCACCAAGCACCAAGCACCAGACACCAAACACCAAACACCAAGCACCAAGAACCAAACACCAAACACCAAACAGCAAGCACCAAGCACCAAACACCAAGCACCAAGCACCAAACACCAAACACCAAGCACCAAACACCAAACATCAAGCACCAAACACCTGATACCAAGCACCAAGCACAAAGCACCAAACACCAAACACCAAGCACCAATCACCAAACACTAATCACCAAGCACCAAGCACCAAACACCAAGCACCAAGCAGCAATCACCAAACACCACGCACCAAGCACCAAGAACCAAGGACCAAACACCAAGCACCAAGCACCAAGCACCAAACACCAAGCACCAAGCACCAAACACCCAGCACCAAGCACCAAGCACCAAACACCAAGCACCAAGCACCAAACACCAAACACCAAACACCAAGCACCAAGCACCAAACAGCAAGCACCAAACACCAAACAGCAAACAGCAAACGCCAAACACCAAACACCAAGCACCAAGCACCAAACACCAAGCACCAAGCACCAAACACCAAGCACCAAGCACCAAGCACCAAACACCAAGCACCAAGCACCAAACACCAAACCCCAAGCACCAAACACCAAACCGCAAGCACCAAGCACCAAACACTTATCACCAAGCAACAAGCACCAAACAACAAGCACCAAGCACCAAGCACCAGGCACCAAGCACCAAGCACCAAGCACCAAACACAAAACACCAAGCACCAAGCACCAAGCAGCAAACACCAAGCATCAAACACCAAACACCAAACACCAAGCACCAAACACCAAGCACCAAGCACCAAACACCAAACACCAAGCACCAAACACCAAACATCAAGCACCAAACACCAGATACCAAGCACCAAGCACAAAGCACCAAACACCAAACACCAAGCACCAAGAGCCAAACACCAAACAACAAGCACCAGGCACCAAGCTCCAAACGCCAAACACCAAGCACCAAGCACCAAACACCAAACACAAAGCACGCAGCATCAAACACCAAGCACCAAACACCAAGCACCAAGCACCAAGCACCAAGTACCAAACACCAAACACCAAGCAGCAAACACCAAACACCAAGCACCAAGCACCAAGCACGAAACACCAGGCACCAAGCACCAAGCACCAAACTCCAAACACCAAGCACCAAACACCAGCCACCAAGCACCAAGCACCAAACACCAAACACCAAGCACTAAGCACGAAACACCAAACAACAAGCACCAGGCACCAAGCACCAAACACCAAACACCAAGCACGCAGCACCAAACACCAAGCACCAAGCACCAAGCACCAAACACCAAGCACCAAGCACCAACCACCAAACACCAAACACCAAACACCAAGCACCAAGAACCAAATACCAAACACCAAACAGCAAGCACTAAGCACCAAACACCAAGCCCCAAACACCAAACCCCAAGCACCAATCACCAAACACTAATCACCAAGCACTAAGGACCAAACACCAAGCACCAAGCAGCAAGCACCAAACACCAAGCACCAAGCACCAAGCACCAAACACCAAGCACCAAGCACCAAACACCAAAACCCAAGCACCAAAGACCAAGCACCAAGCACCAAACACCAAGCACCAAGCACCAAGCACCAAGCACCAAACACCAAGCACCAAGCACCAAACACCCAGCACCAAGCACCAAGCACCAAACACCAAGCACCAAACACCAAATACCAAGCACCAAGCACCAAACAGCCAGCACCAAACACCAAACACCAAACAGCAAACACCAAACAGCAAACACCAAACACAAAGCACCAAAAACCAAACAGCAAGCACCAAGCACCAAACACCAAGCACCAGGCACCAAGCACCAAACACCAAGCACCAAACACCAAGCACCAAGCACCAAACACTAATCATCAAGCACCAAGCACCAAACAACAAGCACCAAGCACCAAGCACCAGGCACCAAGCACCAAGCACCAAACACAAAACACCAAGCACCAAGCACCACACACCAAGCATCAAATACCAAGCACCAAACACCAAACACCAAGCACTAAGCACCAAGCACCAAACTCCATGCACCCAGCACCAAACACCAAACACCAATCCCCAAACACCAAACACCAAGCACCAAGCACCAAGCACGAAACACCAGGCACCAAGCACCAAGCACCAAACTCCAAACACCAAGAACCAACCACCAGCCACCAAGCACCAAGCACCAAACACCAAACACCAAGCACTAAGCACCAAACACCAAACAACAAGCACCAGGCACCAAGCACCAAACACCAAACACCAAGCACGCAGCACCAAACACCAAGCACCAAGCACCAAGCACCAAACACCAAGCACCAAGCACCAAGCACCAGACACCAAACACCAAACACCAAGCACCAAGAACCAAACACCAAACACCTAACAGCAAGCACCAAGCACCAAACACCAAGCACCAAACAGCAAACCCCAAGCACCAATCACCAAACACTAATCACCAAGCACCAAGTACCAAACACCAAGCACCAAGCAGCAATCACCAAACACCAAGCACCAAGCACCAAGACCAAGCACCAAACACCAAGCACCAAGCACCAAACACCAAAACCCAAGCACCAAATACCAAGCACCAAGCACCAAGGACCAAACACCAAGCACCAAGCACCAAGCACCAAACACCAAGCACCAAGCACCAAACACCCAGCACCAAGCACCAAGCACCAAACACCAAGCACCAAGCACAAAACACCAAACACCAAACACCATGCACCAAGCACCAAGCAGCAAGCACCAAACACCAAACAGCAAACAGCAAACGCCAAACACCAAACACCAGGCACCAAGCACCAAACACCAAGCACCAAGCACCAAACACCAAGCACCAAGCACCAAGCACCAAACCCCAAGCATCAAACACCAAACCGCAAGCACCAAGCACCAAACACTAATCACCAAGCACCAAGCACCAAACAACAAGCACCAGGCACCAAGCACCAGGCACCAAGCACCAAGCACCAAACACAAAACACCAAGCACCAAGCACCAAACACCAAGCACCAAGCACCAAACACCAAACACCAAGCACCAATCACCAAACATCAAGCACCAAACACCAGATACCAAGCACCAAGCACCAAGCACCAAACAACAAACACCAAGCACCAAGCGCCAAACACCAAGCAACAAGCACCAGGCACCAAGCTCCAAACACCAAACACCAAGCACCAAGCACCAAACACCAAACACCAAGCACGCAGCATCAAACACCAAGCACCAAACACCAAGCACCAAGCACCAAGCACCAAGTACCAAACACCAAACACCAAGCACCAAACACCAAACACCAAGCACCAAGCACCAAGCACGAAACACCAGGAACCAAGCACCAAGCGCCAAACACCAAGCAACAAGCACCAGGCACCAAGCTCCAAACACCAAACACCAAGCACCAAGCACCAAACACCAAACACCAAGCACGCAGCATCAAACACCAAGCACCAAAAACCAAGCACCAAGCACCAAGCACCAAGTACCAAACACCAAACACCAAGCACCAAACACCAAACACCAAGCACCAAGCACCAAGCACGAAACACCAGACACCAAGCACCAAGCACCAAACTCCAAACACCAAGCACCAAACACCAGCCACCAAGCACCAAGCACCAAACACCAAACACCAAGCACTAAGCACCAAACACCAAACAACAAGCACTAGGCACCAAGCACCAAACACCAAGTACCAAGCACCAAACACCAAGCACCAAGCACCAAGCACCAAACACCAAACACCAAACACCAAGCACCAAGAACCAAACACCAAACACCAAACAGCAAGCACTAAGCACCAAACACCAAGCCCCAAACACCAAACCCCAAGCACCAATCACCAAACACTAATCACCAAGCACCAAGCACCAAACACCAAGCACCAAGCAGCAAGCACCAAACACCAAGCACCAAGCACCAAGCACCAAGCACCAAACACCAAGCACCAAGCACCAAACACCAAAACCCAAGCACCAAAGACCAAGCACCAAGCACCAAGGACCAAGCACCAAGCACCAATCACCAAGCACCAAACACCAAGCACCAAGCACCAAACACTCAGCACCAAGCACCAAGCACCAAACACCAAGCACCTAACACCAAACACCAAGCACCAAGCACCAAGCAGCAAGCACCAAACACCAAACACCAAACAGCAAACACCAAACAGCAAACACCAAACACCAAACAGCAAACAGCAAACGCCAAACACCAAGCACCAAGCACCAAGCACCAAACATCAAGCACCAAGCACCAAGCACACAACACCAAACACCAAGCACCAAGGACCAAACATCAAACACCAAGCACCAAGCACCAAACACCAAACACCAAGCACCAAGCACCAAGCACCAAGCACCGAACACCAAGTACCAAACACCAAACACCAAACACCAAGCATCAAACACCAAACACCAAGCACCAGGCACCAAGCACCAAACACCAAGCACCAAACACCAAGCACCAAGCACCAAACACTAATCACCAAGCACCAAGCACCAAACAACAAGCACCAAGAACCAAGCACCAGCCACCAAGCACCAAGCACCAAACACAAAACACCAAGCACCAAGCACCACACACCAAGCATCAAACACCAAACACCAAATACCAAGCACCAAACACCAAACACCAAGCACAAGCACCAAGCACCAAACTCCATGCACCCAGCACCAAACACCAAACACCAAGCACCAAGCACCAAACACCAAACAACAAGCACCAGGCACCAAGCACCAAACACCAAACACCAAGCACGCAGCACCAAACACCAAGCACCAAGCACCAAGCACCAAACACCAAGCACCAAGCACCAAGCACCAGACACCAAACACCAAACACCAAGCACCAAGAACCAAACACCAAACACCAAACAGCAAGCACCAAGCACCAAACACCAAGCACCAAGCACCAAACACCAAACACCAAGCACCAAACACCAAACATCAAGCACCAAACACCAGATACCAAGCACCAAGCACAAAGCACCAAACACCAAACACCAAGCACCAATCACCAAACACTAATCACCAAGCACCAAGCACCAAACACCAAGCACCAAGCAGCAATCACCAAACACCACACACCAAGCACCAAGAACCAAGCACCAAACAGCAAGCACCAAGGACCAAACACCAAGCACCAAGCACCAAGCACCAAACACCAAGCATCAAGCACCAAACACCCAGCACCAAGCACCAAGCACCAAACACCAGGCACCAAGCACCAAACACCAAACACCAAACACCAAGCACCAAGCACCAAACAGCAAGCACCAAACACCAAACAGCAAACAGCAAACGCCAAACACCAAACACCAAGCACCAAGCACGAAACACCAAGCACCAAGCACCAAACACCAAGCACCAAGCACCAAGCACCAAACACCAAGCACCAAGCACCAAACACCAAACCCCAAGCACCAAACACCAAACCGCAAGCACCAAGCACCAAACACTTATCACCAAGCACCAAGCACCAAACAACAAGCACCAAGCACCAAGCACCAGGCACCAAGCACCAAGCACCAAGCACCAAACACAAAACACCAAGCACCAAGCACCAAGCAGCAAACACCAAGCATCAAACACCAAACACCAAACACCAAGCACCAAACACCAAGCACCAAGCACCAAACACCAAACACCAAGCACCAAACACCAAACATCAAGCACCAAACACCAGATACCAAACACCAAGCACAAAGCACCAAACACCAAACACCAAGCACCAAGAGCCAAACACCAAACAACAAGCACCAGGCACCAAGCTCCAAACACCAAACACCAAGCACCAAGCACCAAACACCAAACACCAAGCACGCAGCATCAAACACCAAGCACCAAACACCAAGCACCAAGCACCAAGCACCAAGTACCAAACACCAAACACCAAGCACCAAGCACCAAGCACGAAACACCAGGCACCAAGCACCAAGCACCAAACTCCAAACACCAAGCACCAAACACCAGCCACCAAGCACCAAGCACCAAACACCAAACACCAAGCACTAAGCACGAAACACCAAACAACAAGCACCAGGCACCAAGCACCAAACACCAAACACCAAGCACGCAGCACCAAACACCAAGCACCAAGCACCAAGCACCAAACACCAAGCACCAAGCACCAACCACCAAACACCAAACACCAAACACCAAGCACCAAGAACCAAACACCAAACACCAAACAGCAAGCACTAAGCACCAAACACCAAGCCCCAAACACCAAACCCCAAGCACCAATCACCAAACACTAATCACCAAGCACTAAGCACCAAACACCAAGCACCAAGCAGCAAGCACCAAACACCAAGCACCAAGCACCAAGCACCAAACACCAAGCACCAAGCACCAAACACCAAAACCCAAGCACCAAAGACCAAGCACCAAGCACCAAACACCAAGCACCAAGCACCAAGCACCAAGCACCAAACACCAAGCACCAAGCACCAAACACCCAGCACCAAGCACCAAGCACCATACACCAAGCACCAAACACCAAATACCAAGCACCAAGCACCAAACAGCAAGCACCAAACACCAAACACCAAACAGCAAACACCAAACAGCAAACACCAAACACCAAGCACCAAAAACCAAACAGCAAGCACCAAGCACCAAGCACACAACACCAAACACCAAGCACCACGGACCAAACATCAAACACCAAGCACCAAGCACCAAGCACCGAACACCAAGTACCAAACACCAAGCACCAAACACCAAGCACCAAACACCAAACACCAAGCACCAGGCACCAAGCACCAAACACCAAGCACCAAACACCAAGCACCAAGCACCAAACACTAATCATCAAGCACCAAGCACCAAACAACAAGCACCAAGCACCAAGCACCAGGCACCAAGCACCAAGCACCAAACACAAAACACCAAGCACCAAGCACCACACACCAAGCATCAAATACCAAGCACCAAACACCAAACACCAAGCACTAAGCACCAAGCACCAAACTCCATGCACCCAGCACCAAACACCAAACACCAATCACCAAACACCTAAACACCAAGCACCAAGCACCAAGCACGAAACACCAGGCACCAAGCACCAAGCACCAAACTCCAAACACCAAGCACCAAGCACCAGCCACCAAGCACCAAGCACCATACACCAAACACCAAGCACTAAGCACCAAACACCAAACAACAAGCACCAGGCACCAAGCACCAAACACCAAACACCAAGCACGCAGCACCAAACACCAAGCACCAAGCACCAAGCACCAAACACCAAGCAGCAAGCACCAAGCACCAGACACGAAACACCAAACACCAAGCACCAAGAACCAAACACCAAACACCTAACAGCAAGCACCAAGCACCAAACACCAAGCACCAAACAGCAAACCCCAAGCACCAATCACCAAACACTAATCACCAAGCACCAAGTACCAAACACCAAGCACCAAGCAGCAATCACCAAACACCAAGCACCAAGCACCAAGAACCAAGCACCAAACACCAAGCACCAAGCACCAAACACCAAAACCCAAGCACCAAATACCAAGCACCAAGCACCAAGGACCAAACACCAAGCACCAAGCACCAAGCACCAAACACCAAGCACCAAGCACCAAACACCCAGCACCAAGCACCAAGCACCAAACACCAAGCACCAAGCACAAAACACCAAACACCAAACACCATGCACCAAGCACCAAACAGCAAGCACCAAACACCAAACAGCAAACAGCAAACGCCAAACACCAAACACCAGGCACCAAGCACCAAACACCAAGCACCAAGCACCAAACACCAAGCACCAAGCACCAAGCACCAAACCCCAAGCACCAAACACCAAACCGCAAGCACCAAGCACCAAACACTAATCACCAAGCACCAAGCACCAAACAACAAGCACCAAGCACCAAGCACCAGGCACCAAGCACCAAGCACCAAACACAAAACACCAAGCACCAAGCACCAAACACCAAGCACCAAGCACCAAACACCAAACACCAAGCACCAAACACCAAACATCAAGCACCAAACACCAGATACCAAGCACCAAGCACCAAGCACCAAACACCAAACACCAAGCACCAAGCGCCAAACACCAAGCAACAAGCACCAGGCACCAAGCTCCAAACACCAAACACCAAGCACCAAGCACCAAACACCAAACACCAAGCACGCAGCATCAAACACCAAGCACCAAACACCAAGCACCAAGCACCAAGCACCAAGTACCAAACACCAAACACCAAGCACCAAACACCAAACACCAAGCACCAAGCACCAAGCACGAAACACCAGGCACCAAGCACCAAGCGCCAAACACCAAGCAACAAGCACCAGGCACCAAGCTCCAAACACCAAACACCAAGCACCAAGCACCAAACACCAAACACCAAGCACGCAGCATCAAACACCAAGCACCAAACACCAAGCACCAAGCACCAAGCACCAAGTACCAAACACCAAACACCAAGCACCAAACACCAAACACCAAGCACCAAGCACCAAGCACGAAACACCAGGCACCAAGCACCAAGCACCAAACTCCAAACACCAAGCACCAAACACCAGCCACCAAACACCAAGCACCAAACACCAAACACCAAGCACTAAGCACCAAACACCAAACAACAAGCACCAGGCACCAAGCACCAAACACCAAGCACCAAGCACCAAACACCAAGCACCAAGCACCAAGCACCAAACACCAAACACCAAACACCAAGCACCAAGAACCAAACACCAAACACCAAACAGCAAGCACTAAGCACCAAACACCAAGCCCCAAACACCAAACCCCAAGCACCAATCACCAAACACTAATCACCAAGCACCAAGCACCAAACACCAAGCACCAAGCAGCAAGCACCAAACACCAAGCACCAAGCACCAAGCACCAAGCACCAAACACCAAGCACCAAGCACCAAACACCAAAACCCAAGCACCAAAGACCAAGCACCAAGCACCAAGGACCAAACACCAAGCACCAATCACCAAACACCAAACACCAAGCACCAAGCACCAAACACTCAGCACCAAGCACCAAGCACCAAACACCAAGCACCTAACACCAAACACCAAGCACCAAGCACCAAACAGCAAGCACCAAACACCAAACACCAAACAGCAAACACCAAACAGCAAACACCAAACACCAAACAGCAAACAGCAAACGCCAAACACCAAGCACCAAGTACCAAGCACCAAACATCAAGCACCAAGCACCAAGCACACAACACCAAACACCAAGCACCAAAGACCAAACATCAAACACCAAGCACCAAGCACCAAACACCATACACCAAGCACCAAGCACCAAGCACCAAGCACCGAACACCAAGTACCAAACACCAAACACCAAGCAAAAAACAACAAACACCAAGCACCAGGCACCAAGCACCAAACACCAAGCACCAAACACCAAGCACCAAGCACCAAACACTAATCACCAAGCACCAAGCACCAAACAACAAGCACCAAGCACCAAGCACCAGGCACCAAGCACCAATCACCAAACACCAAGCACCAAGGACCAAACATCAAACACCAAGCACCAAGCACCAAACACAAAACACCAAGCACCAAGCACCACAAACCAAGCATCAAACACCAAACACCAAATACCAAGCACCAAACACCAAACACCAAGCACAAGCACCAAGCACCAAACTCCATGCACCCAGCACCAAACACCAAACACCAAGCACCAACCACCAAACACCAAGCACCAAGCACCAAGCACCAAGCACCAAACACCAAGCACCAAGCACCAAACACCAAAACCCAAGCACCAAAGACCAAGCACCAAGCACCAAGGACCAAAAACCAAGCACCAAGCACCAAGCACCAAGCACCAAACACCAAGCACCAAACACCAAACACCAAGCACCAAGCTCCAAACACCAAACACCAAGCACCAAACACCAAACACCAAGCACCAAGCACCAAGCACGAAACACCAGGCACCAAGCACCAAGCACCAAACTCCAAACACCAAGCACCAAGCACCAGCCACCAAGCACCAAGCACCAAACACCAAACACCAAGCACTAAGCACCAAACACCAAGCACCAAGCACCAAGCACCAAACACCAAGCACCAAGCACCAAGCACCAGACACTAAACACCATACACCAAGCACCAAGAACCGAACACCAAACACCAATCAGCAAGCACCAAGCACCAAACACTAATCACCAAGCACCAAGAACCAAACAACAAGCACCAAGCACCAAGCACCAGGCACCAAGCACCAAGCACCAAACACAAAACACTAATCATCAAGCACCAAGCACCAAACAACAAGCACCAAGCACCAAGCACCAGGCACCAAGCACCAAGCACCAAACACAAAACACCAAGCACCAAGCACCACACACCAAGCATCAAATACCAAGCACCAAACACCAAACACCAAGCACTAAGCACCAAGCACCAAACTCCATGCACCCAGCACCAAACACCAAACACCAATCCCCAAACACCAAACACCAAGCACCAAGCACCAAGCACGAAACACCAGGCACCAAGCACCAAGCACCAAACTCCAAACACCAAGCACCAAGCACCAGCCACCAAACACCAAGTACCAAACACCAAACACCAAGCACTAAGCACCAAACACCAAACAACAAGCACCAGGCACCAAGCACCAAACACCAAACACCAAGCACGCAGCACCAAACACCAAGCACCAAGCACCAAGCACCAAACACCAAGCACCAAGCACCAAGCACCAGACACCAAACACCAAACACCAAGCACCAAGAACCAAACACCAAACACCTAACAGCAAGCACCAAGCACCAAACACCAAGCACCAAACAGCAAACCCCAAGCACCAATCACCAAACACTAATCACCAAGCACCAAGTACCAAACAGCAAGCACCAAGCAGCAATCACCAAACACCAAGCACCAAGCACCAAGACCAAGCACCAAACACCAAGCACCAGGCACCAAACACCAAAACCCAAGCACCAAATACCAAGCACCAAGCACCAAGAACCAAACACCAAGCACCAAGCACCAAGCACCAAACACCAAGCACCAAGCACCAAACACCCAGCACCAAGCACCAAGCACCAAACACCAAGCACCAAGCAAAAAACACCAAACACCAAACACCATGCACCAAGCACCAAGCAGCAAGCACCAAACACCAAACAGCAAACAGCAAACGCCAAACACCAAACACCAGGCACCAAGCACCAAACACCAAGCACCAAGCACCAAACACCAAGCACCAAGCACCAAGCACCAAACCCCAAGCACCAAACACCAAACCGCAAGCACCAAGCACCAAACACTAATCACCAAGCACCAAGCACCAAACAACAAGCACCAAGCACCAAGCACCAGGCACCAAGCACCAAGCACCAAACACAAAACACCAAGCACCAAGCACCAAACACCAAGCACCAAGCACCAAACACCAAACACCAAGCACCAAACACCAAACATCAAGCACCAAACACCAGATACCAAGCACCAAGCACCAAGCACCAAACACCAAACACCAAGCACCAAGCGCCAAACACCAAGCAACAAGCACCAGTCACCAAGCTCCAAACACCAAACACCAAGCACCAAGCACCAAACACCAAACACCAAGCACGCAGCATCAAACACCAAGCACCAAACACCAAGCACCAAGCACCAAGCACCAAGTACCAAACACCAAACACCAAGCACCAAACACCAAACACCAAGCACCAAGCACCAAGCACGAAACACCAGGAACCAAGCACCAAGCGCCAAACACCAAGCAACAAGCACCAGGCACCAAGCTCCAAACACCAAACACCAAGCACCAAGCACCAAACACCAAACACCAAGCACGCAGCATCAAACACCAAGCACCAAACACCAAGCACCAAGCACCAAGCACCAAGTACCAAACACTAAACACCAAGCACCAAACACCAAACACCAAGCACTAAGCACCAAGCACGAAACACCAGGCACCAAGCACCAAGCACCAAACTCCAAACACCAAGCACCAAACACCAGCCACCAAGCACCAAGCACCAAACACCAAACACCAAGCACTAAGCACCAAACACCAAACAACAAGCACCAGGCACCAAGCACCAAACACCAAGCACCAAGCACCAAACACCAAGCACCAAACACTAATCACCAAGCACCAAGCACCAAACACCAAGCACCAAGCAGCAAGCACCAAACACCAAGCACCAAGCACCAAGCACCAAGCACCAAACACCAAGCACCAAGCACCAAACACCAAAACCCAAGCACCAAAGACCAAGCACCAAGCACCAAGGACCAAACACCAAGCACCAATCACCAAGCACCAAACACCAAGCACCAAGCACCAAACACTCAGCACCAAGCACCAAGCACCAAACACCAAGCACCTAACACCAAACACCAAGCACCAAGCACCAAACAGCAAGCACCAAACACCAAACACCAAACAGCAAACACCAAACAGCAAACACCAAACACCAAACAGCAAACAGCAAACGCCAAACACCAAGCACCAAGCACCAAGCACCAAACATCAAGCACCAAGCACCAAGCACACAACACCAAACACCAAGCACCAAGGACCAAACATCAAACACCAAGCACCAAGCACCAAACACCAAACACCAAGCACCAAGCACCAAGCACCAAGCACCGAACACCAAGTACCAAACACCAAACACCAAACACCAAGCATCAAACACCAAACACCAAGCACCAGGCACCAAGCACCAAACACCAAGCACCAAACACCAAGCACCAAGCACCAAACACTAATCACCAAGCACCAAGCACCAAACAACAAGCACCAAGAACCAAGCACCAGGCACCAAGCACCAAACACCAAACACAAAACACCAAGCACCAAGCACCACACACCAAGCATCAAACACCAAACACCAAATACCAAGCACCAAACACCAAACACCAAGCACAAGCACCAAGCACCAAACTCCATGCACCCAGCACCAAACACCAAACACCAAGCACCAAGCACCAAACACCAAACAACAAGCACCAGGCACCAAGCACCAAACACCAAACACCAAGCACGCAACACCAAACACCAAGCACCAAGCACCAAGCACCAAACACCAAGCACCAAGCACCAAGCACCAGACACCAAACACCAAACACCAAGCACCAAGAACCAAACACCAAACACCAAACAGCAAGCACCAAGCACCAAACACCAAGCACCAAGCACCAAACACCAAACACCAAGCACCAAACACCAAACATCAAGCACCAAACACCAGATACCAAGCACCAAGCACAAAGCACCAAACACCAAACACCAAGCACCAATCACCAAACACTAATCACCAAGCACCAAGCACCAAACACCACGCACCAAGCACCAAGAACCAAGCACCAAAGAGCAAGCACCAAGGACCAAACACCAAGCACCAAGCACCAAGCACCAAACACCAAGCACCAAGCACCAAACACCCAGCACCAAGCACCAAGCACCAAACACCAAGCACCAAGCACCAAACACCAAACACCAAACACCAAGCACCAAGCACCAAACAGCAAGCACCAAACACCAAACAGCAAACAGCAAACGCCAAACACCAAACACCAAGCACCAAGCACCAAACACCAAGCACCAAGCACCAAACACCAAGCACCAAGAACCAAGCACCAAACACCAAGCACCAAGCACCAAACACCAAACCCCAAGCACCAAACACCAAACCGCAAGCACCAAGCACCAAACACTTATCACCAAGCACCAAGCACCAAACAACAAGCACCAAGCACCAAGCACCAGGCACCAAGCACCAAGCACCAAGCACCAAACACAAAACACCAAGCACCAAGCACCAAGCAGCAAACACCAAGCATCAAACACCAAACACCAAACACCAAGCACCAAACACCAAGCACCAAGCACCAAACACCAAACACCAAGCACCAAACACCAAACATCAAGCACCAAACACCAGATGCCAAACACGAAGCACAAAGCACCAAACACCAAACACCAAGCACCAAGAGCCAAACACCAAACAACAAGCACCAGGCACCAAGCTCCAAACACCAAACACCAAGCACCAAGCACCAAACACCAAACACCAAGCACGCAGCATCAAACACCAAGCACCAAACACCAAGCACCAAGCACCAAGCACCAAGTACCAAACACCAAACACCAAGCACCAAACACCAAACACCAAGCACCAAGCACCAAGCACGAAACACCAGGCACCAAGCACCAAGCACCAAACTCCAAACACCAAGCACCAAACACCAGCCGCCAAGCACCAAGCACCAAACACCAAACACCAAGCACTAAGCACGAAACACCAAACAACAAGCACCAAACACCAAACACCAAGCACGCAGCACCAAACACCAAGCACCAAGCACCAAGCACCAAACACCAAGCACCAAGCACCAACCACCAAACACCAAACACCAAACACCAAGCACCAAGAACCAAACACCAAACACCAAACAGCAAGCACTAAGCACCAAACACCAAGCCCCAAACACCAAACCCCAAGCACCAATCACCAAACACTAATCACCAAGCACTAAGCACCAAACACCAAGCACCAAGCAGCAAGCACCAAACACCAAGCACCAAGCACCAAGCACCAAGCACCAAGCACCAAGCACCAAACACCAAGCACCAAGCACCAAACACCCAGCACCAAGCACCAAGCACCATACACCAAGCACCAAACACCAAATACCAAGCACCAAGCACCAAACAGCAAGCACCAAACACCAAACACCAAACAGCAAACACCAAACAGCAAACACCAAACACCAAGCACCAAAAACCAAACAGAAAGCACCAAGCACCAAGCACACAACACCAAACACCAAGCACCACAGACCAAACATCAAACACCAAGCACCAAGCACCAAGCACCGAACACCAAGTACCAAACACCAAGCACCAAACACCAAGCACCAAACACCAAACACCAAGCACCAGGCACCAAGCACCAAACACCAAGCACCAAACACCAAGCACCAAGCACCAAACACTAATCATCAAGCACCAAGCACCAAACAACAAGCACCAAGCACCAAGCACCAGGCACCAAGCACCAAGCACCAAACACAAAACACCAAGCACCAAGCACCACACACCAAGCATCAAATACCAAGCACCAAACACCAAACACCAAGCACTAAGCACCAAGCACCAAACTCCATGCACCCAGCACCAAACACCAAACACCAATCACCAAACACCAAACACCAAGCACCAAGCACCAAGCACGAAACACCAGGCACCAAGCACCAAGCACCAAACTCCAAACACCAAGCACCAAGCACCAGCCACCAAGCACCAAGCACCAAACACCAAACACCAAGCACTAAGCACCAAACACCAAACAACAAGCACCAGGCACCAAGCACCAAACACCAAACACCAAGCACGCAGCACCAAACACCAAGCACCAAGCACCAAGCACCAAACACCAAGCAGCAAGCACCAAGCACCAGACACCAAACACCAAACACCAAGCACCAAGAACCAAACACCAAACACCTAACAGCAAGCACCAAGCACCAAACACCAAGCACCAAACAGCAAACCCCAAGCACCAATCACCAAACACTAATCACCAAGCACCAAGTACCAAACACCAAGCACCAAGCAGCAATCACCAAACACCAAGCACCAAGCACCAAGAACCAAGCACCAAACACCAAGCACCAAGCACCAAACACCAAAACCCAAGCACCAAATACCAAGCACCAAGCACCAAGGACCAAACACCAAGCACCAAGCACCAAGCACCAAACACCAAGCACCAAGCACCAAACACCCAGCACCAAGCACCAAGCACCAAACACCAAGCACCAAGCACAAAACACCAAACACCAAACACCATGCACCAAGCACCAAACAGCAAGCACCAAACACCAAACAGCAAACAGCAAACGCCAAACACCAAACACCAGGCACCAAGCACCAAACACCAAGCACCAAGCACCAAACACCAAGCAACAAGCACCAAGCACCAAACCCCAAGCACCAAACACCAAACCGCAAGCACCAAGCACCAAACACTAATCACCAAGCACCAAGCACCAAACAACAAGCACCAAGCACCAAGCACCAGGCACCAAGCACCAAGCACCAAACACAAAACACCAAGCACCAAGCACCAAACACCAAGCACCAAGCACCAAACACCAAACACCAAGCACCAAACACCAAACATCAAGCACCAAACACCAGATACCAAGCACCAAGCACCAAGCACCAAACACCAAACACCAAGCACCAAGCGCCAAACACCAAGCAACAAGCACCAGGCACCAAGCTCCAAACACCAAACACCAAGCACCAAGCACCAAACACCAAACACCAAGCACGCAGCATCAAACACCAAGCACCAAACACCAAGCACCAAGCACCAAGCACCAAGTACCAAACACCAAACACCAAGCACCAAACACCAAACACCAAGCACCAAGCACCAAGCACGAAACACCAGGCACCAAGCACCAAGAGCCAAACACCAAGCAACAAGCACCAGTCACCAAGCTCCAAACACCAAACACCAAGCACCAAGCACCAAACACCAAACACCAAGCACGCAGCATCAAACACCAAGCACCAAACACCAAGCACCAAGCACCAAGCACCAAGTACCAAACACCAAACACCAAGCACCAAACACCAAACACCAAGCACCAAGCACCAAGCACCAAGCACTAAGCACCAAACACCAAACAACAAGCACCAGGCACCAAGCACCAAACACCAAGCACCAAGCACCAATCACCAAGCACCAAGCACCAAGCACCAAACACCAAACACCAAACACCAAGCACCAAGAACCAAACACCAAACACCAAACAGCAAGCACTAAGCACCAAACACCAAGCCCCAAACACCAAACCCCAAGCACCAATCACCAAACACTAATCACCAAGCACCAAGCACCAAACACCAAGCACCAAGCAGCAAGCACCAAACACCAAGCACCAAGCACCAAGCACCAAGCACCAAACACCAAGCACCAAGCACCAAACACCAAAACCCAAGCACCAAAGACCAAGCACCAAGCACCAAGGACCAAACACCAAGCACCAATCACCAAACACCAAACACCAAGCACCAAGCACCAAACACTCAGCACCAAGCACCAAGCACCAAACACCAAGCACCTAACACCAAACACCAAGCACCAAGCACCAAACAGCAAGCACCAAACACCAAACACCAAACAGCAAACACCAAACAGCAAACACCAAACACCAAACAGCAAACAGCAAACGCCAAACACCAAGCACCAAGCACCAAGCACCAAACATCAAGCACCAAGCACCAAGCACACAACACCAAACACCAAGCACCAAGGACCAAACATCAAACACCAAGCACCAAGCACCAAACACCATACACCAAGCACCAAGCACCAAGCACCAAGCACCGAACACCAAGTACCAAACACCAAACACCAAACACCAAGCATCAAACACCAAACACCAAGCACCAGGCACCAAGCACCAAACACCAAGCACCAAACACCAAGCACCAAGCACCAAACACTAATCACCAAGCACCAAGCACCAAACAACAAGCACCAAGCACCAAGCACCAGGCACCAAGCACCAATCACCAAATACCAAGCACCAAGGACCAAACATCAAACACCAAGCACCAAGCACCAAACACAAAACACCAAGCACCAAGCACCACAAACCAAGCATCAAACACCAAACACCAAATACCAAGCACCAAACACCAAACACCAAGCACAAGCACCAAGCACCAAACTCCATGCACCCAGCACCAAACACCAAACACCAAACACCAAGCACCAAGCACCAAACACCAAGCACCAAGGACCAAGCACCAAGCACCAAACACCAAGCACCAAGCACCAAACACCAAAACCCAAGCACCAAAGACCAAGCACCAAGCACCAAGGACCAAAAACCAAGCACCAAGCACCAAGCACCAAACACCAAGCACCAAGCACCAAACACCCAGCACCAAGCACCAAGCACCAAACACCAAGCACCAAACACCAAACACCAAGCACCAAGCACCAAACACCAAACACCAAGCACCAAACACCAAACACCAAGCACCAAGCACCAAGCACGAAACACCAGGCACCAAGCACCAAGCACCAAACTCCAAACACCAAGCACCAAGCACCAGCCACCAAGCACCAAGCACCAAACACCAAACACCAAGCACTAAGCACCAAACACCAAACAACAAGCACCAGGCACCAAACACCAAACACCAAACACCAAGCACGCAGCACCAAACACCAAGCACCAAGCACCAAGCACCAAACACCAAGCACCAAGCACCAAGCACCAGACACTAAACACCATACACCAAGCACCAAGAACCGAACACCAAACACCAATCAGCAAGCACCAAGCACCAAACACTAATCACCAAGCACCAAGAACCAAACAACAAGCACCAAGCACCAAGCACCAGGCACCAAGCACCAAGCACCAAACACAAAACACCAAGCACCAAGCACCAAGCAGCAAACACCAAGCATCAAACACCAAACACCAAACACCAAGCACCAAACACCAAGCACCAAACACCAAACACCAAGCACCAAACACCAAACATCAAGCACCAAACACCAGATACCAAGCACCAAGCACCAAGCACCAAACACCAAACACCAAGCACCAAGCGCCAAACACCAAACACCAAGCACCAAGCGCCAAACACCAAACAACAAGCACCAGGCACCAAGCTCCAAACACCAAACACCAAGCACCAAGCACCAAACACCAAACACCAAGCACGCAGCATCAAACACCAAGCACCAAACACCAAGCACCAAGCACCAAGCACCAAGTACCAAACACCAAACACCAAGCACCAAACATCAAACACCAAGCACCAAGCACCAAGCACGAAACACCAGGCACCAAGCACCAAGCACCAAACTCCAAACACCAAGCACCAAACACCAGCCACCAAGCACCAAGCACCAAACCCCAAACACCAAGCACTAAGCACCAAACACCAAACAACAAGCACCAGGCACCAAGCACCAAACACCAAACACCAAACACGTAGCACCAAACACCATGCACCAAGCACCAAGCACCAAACACCAAGCACCAAGCACCAAGCACCAAACACCAAACACCAAACACCAAGCACCAAGAACCAAACACCAAACACCAAACAGCAAGCACTAAGCACCAAACACCAAGCCCCAAACACCAAACCCCAAGCACCAATCACCAAACACTAATAACCAAGCACCAAGCACCAAACACCAAGCACCAAACACCAAGCACCAAGCACCAAACACCAAAACCCAAGCACCAAAGACCAAGCACCAAGCACCAAGGACCAAACACCAAGCACCAATCACCAAGCACCAAACACCAAGCACCAAGCACCAAACACCCAGCACCAAGCACCAAGCACCAAACACCAAGCACCAAACACCAAACACCAAGCACCAAGCACCAAACAGCAAACACCAAACAGCAAACACCAAACACCAAACAGCAAACAGCAAACGCCAAACACCAAGCACCAAGCACCAAGCACCAAACACCAAGCACCAAGCACCAAGCACACAACACCAAACACCAAGCACCAAGGACCAAACATCAAACACCAAGCACCAAGCACCAAACACCAAACACCAAGCACCAAGCACCAAGCACCAAGCACCGAACACCAAGTACCAAACACCAAACACCAAACACCAAGCATCAAACACCAAACACCAAGCACCAGGCACCAAGCACCAAACACCAAGCACCAAACACCAAGCACCAAGCACCAAACACTAATCACCAAGCACCAAGCACCAGGCACCAAGCACCAAGCACCAAACACAAAACACCAAGCACCAAGCACCACGCACCAAACTCCATGCACCCAGCACCAAACACCAAACACCAAGCACCAAGCACCAAACACCAAACACCAAGCACCAAGCACCAAGCACCAAACACCAAACACCAAGCACCAAACACCAGACACCAAGCACCAAGCACCAAACTCCAAACACCAAGCACCAAACACCAGCCACCAAGCACCAAGCACCAAACACCAAACACCAAACAGCAAACACCAAACACCAAACAGCAAAAACCAAATACGAAACAGCAAACACCATACAGCAAACACCAAACACCAAAAAGCAGACACCAAACAGCAAACACCAAACACCAAACACCAAACACCAAACACCAAGCACCAAGCACCAAGCACCAAGCACGAAACACCAGGCACCAAGCACCAAGCACCAAACTCCAAACACCAAGCACCAAACACCAGCCACCAAGCACCAAGCACCAAACACCAAACACCAAGCACTAAGCACCAAACACCAAACAACAAGCACCAGGCACCAAGCACCAAACACCAAGCACCAAGCACCAAACACCAAGCACCAAGCACCAAGCACCAAACACCAAACACCAAACACCAAGCACCAAGAACCAAACACCAAACACCAAACAGCAAGCACTAAGCACCAAACACCAAGCCCCAAACACCAAACCCCAAGCACAATCACCAAACACTAATCACCAAGCACCAAGCACCAAACACCAAGCACCAAGCAGCAAGCACCAAACACCAAGCACCAAGCACCAAGCACCAAGCACCAAACACCAAGCACCAAGCACCAAACACCAAAACCCAAGCACCAAAGACCAAGCACCAAGCACCAAGGACCAATCACCAAGCACCAATCACCAAGCACCAAACAACAAGCACCAAGCACCAAACACTCAGCACCGAGCACCAAGCACCAAACACCAAGCACCTAACACCAAACACCAAGCACCAAGCACCAAACAGCAAGCACCAAACACCAAACACCAAACAGCAAACACCAAACAGCAAACACCAAACACCAAACAGCAAACAGCAAACGCCAAACACCAAGCACCAAGCACCAAGCACCAAACATCAAGCACCATGCACCAAGCACACAACACCAAACACCAAGAAACAAGGACCAAACATCAAACACCAAGCACCAAGCACCAAACACCAAACACCAAGCACCAAGCACCATGCACCAAGCACCGAACACCAAGTACCAAACACCAAACACCAAACATCAAGCACCAGGCACCAAGCACCAAACACCAAGCACCAAACACCAAGCACCAAGCACCAAACACTAATCACCAAGCACCAAGCACCAAACAACAAGCACCAAGCACCAAGCACCAGGCACCAAGCACCAAGCACCAAACACAAAACACCAAGCACCAAGCACCACACACCAAGCATCAAACACCAAACACCAAATACCAAGCACCAAACACCAAACACCAAGCACAAGCACCAAGCACCAAACTCCATGCACCCAGCACCAAACACCAAACACCAAGCACCAAGCACCAAACACCAAGCACCAAGCACCAAGCACCAAGCACCAAACACCAAGCACCAAGGACCAAACACCAAAACCCAAGCACCAAAGACCAAGCACCAAGCACCAAGGACCAAAAACCAAGCACCAAGCACCAAGCACCAAACACCAAGCACCAAGCACCAAACACCCAGCACCAAGCACCAAGCACCAAACACCAAGCACCAAACACCAAACACCAAGCACCAAGCACCAAACACCAAACACCAAGCACCAAACACCAAACACCAAGCACCAAGCACCAAGCACGAAACACCAGGCACCAAGCACCAAGCACCAAACTCCAAACACCAAGCACCAAGCACCAGCCACCAAGCACCAAGCACCAAACACCAAACACCAAGCACTAAGCACCAAACACCAAACAACAAGCACCAGGCACCAAACACCAAACACCAAACACCAAGCACGCAGCACCAAACACCAAGCACTAAGCACCAAGCACCAAACTCCATGCACCCAGCACCAAACACCAAACACCAAGCACCAAGCACCAAACACCAAACACCAAGCACCAAGCACCAAGCACCAAACACCAAACACCAAGCACCAAGCACCAAACCCTATACAACAAGCACCAGGCACCAAGCACCAAACACCAAACACCAAGCACCAAGCACCAAACACCAAGCACCAAGCACCAAAGCCAAGCACCAAGCACCAAGCACCAAACACCAAACACCAAACAGCAAACACCAAACACCAAACAGCAAAAACCAAATACGAAACAGCAAACACCATACAGCAAACACCAAACACCAAAAAGCAGACACCAAACAGCAAACACCAAACACCAAACACCAAACACCAAACACCAAGCACCAAGCACCAAGCACCAAGCACGAAACACCAGGCACCAAGCACCAAGCACCAAACTCCAAACACCAAGCACCAAACACCAGCCACCAAGCACCAAGCACCAAACACCAAACACCAAGCACTAAACACCAAACACCAAACAACAAGCACCAGGCACCAAGCACCAAACACCAAGCACCAAGCACCAAACACCAAGCACCAAGCACCAAGCACCAAACACCAAACACCAAACACCAAGCACCAAGAAGCTAACACCAAACACCAAACAGCAAGCACTAAGCACCAAACACCAAGCCCCAAACACCAAACCCCAAGCACAATCACCAAACACTAATCACCAAGCACCAAGCACCAAACACCAAGCACCAAGCAGCAAGCACCAAACACCAAGCACCAAACACAAAGCACCAAGCACCAAACACCAAGCACCAAGCACCAAACACCAAGCACCAAGCACCAAACACCAAGCACCAAGCACCAAACACCAAAACCCAAGCACCAAAGACCAAGCACCAAGCACCAAGGACCAAACACCAAGCACCAATCACCAAGCACCAAACACCAAGCACCAAGCACCAAACACTCAGCACCAAGCACCAAGCACCAAACACCAAGCACCTAACACCAAACACCAAGCACCAAGCACCAAACAGCAAGCACCAAACACCAAACACCAAACAGCAAACACCAAACAGCAAACACCAAACACCAAACAGCAAACAGCAAACGCCAAACACCAAGTACCAAGCACCAAGCACCAAACATCAAGCACCATGCACCAAGCACACAACACCAAACACCAAGCACCAAGGACCAAACATCAAACACCAAGCACCAAGCACCAAACACCAAGCACCAAGCACCAAACACCAAGCACCAAGCACCAAGCACACAACACCAAACACCAAGCACCAAGGACCAAACATCAAACACCAAGCACCAAGCACCAAACACCAAACACCAAGCACCAAGCACCAAGCACCAAGCACCGAACACCAAGTACCAAACACCAAACACCAAACACCAAGCATCAAACACCAAACTCCAAGCACCAGGCACCAAGCACCAAACACCAAGCACCAAACACCAAGCACCAAGCACCAAACACTAATCACCAAGCACCAAGCACCAGGCACCAAGCACCAAGCACCAAACACAAAACACCAAGCACCAAGCACCACGCACCAAGCATCAAACACCAAACACCAAATACCAAGCACCAAACACCAAACACCAAGCACTAAGCACCAAGCACCAAACTCCATGCACCCAGCACCAAACACCAAACACCAAGCACCAAGCACCAAACACCAAACACCAAGCACCAAGCACCAAGCACCAAACACCAAACACCAAGCACCAAACACCAGACACCAAGCAGCAAACACCAAACACCAAGCACCAAGCACCAAACACCATACAACAAGCACCAGGCACCAAGCACCAAACACCAAACACCAAACAGCAAACACCAAACACCAAACAGCAAAAACCAAATACGAAACAGCAAACACCATACAGCAAACACCAAACACCAAAAATCAGACACCAAACAGCAAACACCAAACACCAAACACCAAACACCAAACACCAAACACCAAGCACCAAGCACCAAGCACGAAACACCAGGCACCAAGCACCAAGCACCAAACTCCAAACACCAAGCACCAAACACCAGCCACCAAGCACCAAGCACCAAACACCAAACACCAAGCACTAAGCACCAAACACCAAACACCAAGCACCAAGCACCAAGCACCAAGCACCGAACACCAAGTACCAAACACCAAACACCAAACACCAAGCATCAAACACCAAACACCAAGCACCAGGCACCAAGCACCAAACACCAAGCACCAAACACCAAGCACCAAGCACCAAACACTAATCACCAAGCACCAAGCACCAGGCACCAAGCACCAAGCACCAAACACAAAACACCAAGCACCAAGCACCATGCACCCAGCACCAAACACCAAGCACCAAGCACCAAGCACCAAACACCAAACACCAAACACCAAGCACCAAGAACCAAACACCAAACACCAAACAGCAAGCACTAAGCACCAAACACCAAGCCCCAAACACCAAACCCCAAGCACAATCACCAAACACTAATCACCAAGCACCAAGCACCAAACACCAAGCACCAAGCAGCAAGCACCAAACACCAAGCACCAAGCACCAAGCACCAAACACCAAGCACCAAGCACCAAACACCAAAACCCAAGCACCAAAGACCAAGCACCAAGCACCAAGGACCAAACACCAAGCACCAATCACCAAGCACCAAACACCAAGCACCAAGCACCAAACACTCAGCACCAAGCACCAAGCACCAAACACCAAGCACCTAACACCAAACACCAAGCACCAAGCACCAAACAGCAAGCACCAAACACCAAACACCAAACAGTAAACACCAAACAGCAAACACCAAACACCAAACAACAAACAGCAAACGCCAAACACCAAGCACCAAGCACCAAGCACCAAACATCAAGCAACATGCACCAAGCACACAACACCAAAAACCAAGCACCAAGGACCAAACATCAAACACCAAGCACCAAGCACCAAACACCAAACACCAAGCACCAAGCACCAAGCACCAAGCACCGAACACCAAGTACCAAACACCAAACACCAAACACCAACCATCAAACACCAAACACCAAGCACCAGGCATCAAGCACCAAACACCAAGCACCAAACACCAAGCACCAAGCACCAAACACTAATCACCAAGCACCAAGCACCAAACAACAAGCACCAAGCACCAAGCACCAGGCACCAAGCACCAAGCACCAAACACAAAACACCAAGCACCAAGCACCACACACCAAGCATCAAACACCAAACACCAAATACCAAGCACCAAACACCAAACACCAAGCACAAGCACCAAGCACCAAACTCCATGCACCCAGCACCAAACACCAAACACCAAGCACCAAGCACCAAACACCAAGCACCAAGCACCAAGCACCAAGCACCAAACACCAAGCACCAAGCACCAAACACCCAGCACCAAGCACCAAACACCCAGCACCAAGCACCAAGCACCAAACACCAAGCACCAAACACCAAACACCAAGCACCAAACACCAAACACCAAACACCAAGCACCAAACACCAAACACCAAGCACCAAGCACCAAGCACGAAACACCAGGCACCAAGCACCAAGCACCAAACTCCAAACACCAAGCACCAAGCACCAGCCACCAAGCACCAAGCACCAAACACCAAACACCAAGCACTAAGCACCAAACACCAAACAACAAGCACCAGGCACCAAACACCAAACACCAAACACCAAGCACGCAGCACCAAACACCAAGCACCAAACTCCATGCACCCAGCACCAAACACCAAACACCAAGCACCAAGCACCAAACACCAAACACCAAGCACCAAGCACCAAGCACCAAACACCAAACACCAAGCACCAAACACCAGACACCAAGCAGCAAACACCAAACACCAAGCACCAAGCACCAAACCCCATACAACAAGCACCAGGCACCAAGCACCAAACACCAAACACCAAGCACCAAGCACCAAACACCAAGCACCAAGCACCAAAGCCAAGCACCAAGCACCAAGCACCAAACACCAAACACCAAACAGCAAACACCAAACACCAAACAACAAAAACCAAATACGAAACAGCAAACACCATACAGCAAACACCAAACACCAAAAAGCAGACACCAAACAGCAAACACCAAACACCAAACACCAAACACCAAACACCAAGCACCAAGCACCAAGCACCAAGCACGAAACACCAGGCACCAAGCACCAAGCACCAAACTCCAAACACCAAGCACCAAACACCAGCCACCAAGCACCAAGCACCAAACACCAAACACCAAGCACTAAGCACCAAACACCAAACAACAAGCACCAGGCACCAAGCACCAAACACCAAGCACCAAGCACCAAACACCAAGCACCAAGCACCAAGCACCAAACACCAAACACCAAACACCAAGCACCAAGAACCAAACACCAAACACCAAACAGCAAGCACTAAGCACCAAACACCAAGCCCCAAACACCAAACCCCAAGCACAATCACCAAACACTAATCACCAAGCACCAAGCACCAAACACCAAGCACCAAGCAGCAAGCACCAAACACCAAGCACCAAACACAAAGCACCAAGCACCAAACACCAAGCACCAAGCACCAAACACCAAGCACCAAGCACCAAACACCAAGCACCAAGCACCAAACACCAAAACCCAAGCACCAAAGACCAAGCACCAAGCACCAAGGACCAAACACCAAGCACCAATCACCAAGCACCAAACACCAAGCACCAAGCATCAAACACTCAGCACCAAGCACCAAGCACCAAACACCAAGCACCTAACACCAAACACCAAGCACCAAGCACCAAACAGCAAGCACCAAACACCAAACACCAAACAGCAAACACCAAGCAGCAAACACCAAACACCAAACAGCAAACAGCAAACGCCAAACACCAAGCACCAAGCACAAAGCACCAAACATCAAGCACCATGCACCAAGCACACAACACCAAACACCAAGCACCAAGGACCAAACATCAAACACCAAGCACCAAGCACCAAACACCAAACACCAAGCACCAAGCACCAAGCACCAAGCACCGAACACCAAGTACCAAACACCAAACACCAAACACCAAGCACCAAGCACCAGACACTAAACACCATACACCAAGCACCAAGAACCGAACACCAGACACCAAAAAGCAAGCACCAACCACCAAACACTAATCACCAAGCACCAAGAACCAAACAACAAGCACCAAGCACCAAGCACCAGGCACCAAGCACCAAGCACCAAACACAAAACACCAAGCACCAAGCACCAAGCAGCAAACACCAAGCATCAAACACCAAACACCAAACACCAAGCACCAAACACCAAGCACCAAACACCAAACACCAAGCACCAAACACCAAACATCAAGCACCAAACACCAGATACCAAGCACCAAGCACCAAGCACCAAACACCAAACACCAAGCACCAAGCGCCAAACACCAAACACCAAGCACCAAGCGCCAAACACCAAACAACAAGCACCAGGCACCAAGCTCCAAACACCAAACACCAAGCACCAAGCACCAAACACCAAACACCAAGCACGCAGCATCAAACACCAAGCACCAAACACCAAGCACCAAGCACCAAGCACCAAGTACCAAACACCAAACACCAAGCACCAAACATCAAACACCAAGCACCAAGCACCAAGCACGAAACACCAGGCACCAAGCACCAAGCACCAAACTCCAAACACCAAGCACCAAACACCAGCCACCAAGCACCAAGCACCAAACACCAAACACCAAGCACTAAGCACCAAACACCAAACAACAAGCACCAGGCACCAAGCACCAAACACCAAACACCAAACACGCAGCACCAAACACCAAGCACCAAGCACCAAGCACCAAACACCAAGCACCAAGCACCAAGCACCAAACACCAAACACCAAACACCAAGCACCAAGAACCAAACACCAAACACCAAACAGCAAGCACTAAGCACCAAACACCAAGCCCCAAACACCAAACCCCAAGCACCAATCACCAAACACTAATAACCAAGCACCAAGCACCAAACACCAAGCACCAAACACCAAGCACCAAGCACCAAACACCAAAACCCAAGCACCAAAGACCAAGCACCAAGCACCAAGGACCAAACACCAAGCACCAATCACCAAGAACCAAACACCAAGCACCAAGCACCAAACACCCAGCACCAAGCACCAAGCACCAAACACCAAGCACCAAACACCAAACACCAAGCACCAAGCACCAAACAGCAAACACCAAACAGCAAACACCAAACACCAAACAGCAAACAGCAAACGCCAAACACCAAGCACCAAGCACCAAGCACCAAACACCAAGCACCAAGCACCAAGCACACAACACCAAACACCAAGCACCAAGGACCAAACATCAAACACCAAGCACCAAGCACCAAACACCAAACACCAAGCACCAAGCACCAAGCACCAAGCACCGAACACCAAGTACCAAACACCAAACACCAAACACCAAGCATCAAACACCAAACACCAAGCACCAGGCACCAAGCACCAAACACCAAGCACCAAACACCAAGCACCAAGCACCAAACACTAATCACCAAGCACCAAGCACCAGGCACCAAGCACCAAGCACCAAACACAAAACACCAAGCACCAAGCACCACGCACCAAGCATCAAACACCAAACACCAAATACCAAGCACCAAACACCAAACACCAAGCACTAAGCACCAAGCACCAAACTCCATGCACCCAGCACCAAACACCAAACACCAAGCACCAAGCACCAAACACCAAACACCAAGCACCAAGCACCAAGCACCAAACACCAAACACCAAGCACCAAACACCAGACACCAAGCAGCAAACACCAAACACCAAGCACCAAGCACCAAACACCATACAACAAGCACCAGGCACCAAGCACCAAACACCAAACACCATGCACTAAAGACCAAGCACCAAGCACCAAGCACCAAACAACAAGCACCAAGCACCAAGCACCAAACACCAAGCACCAAGCACCAAACACCAAGCACCAAGCACCAAAGCCAAACACCAAGCACCAAGCACCAAACACCAAACACCAAACAGCAAACACCAAACACCAAACAGCAAAAAACCAAATACGAAACAGCAAACACCATACAGCAAACACCAAACACCAAAAAGCAGACACCAAACAGCAAACAGCAAACACCAAACACCAAACACCAAACACCAAGCACCAAGCACCAACCACCAAACCCCAAGCACCAAGCAACAAACACTAATCACCAAGCACCAAGCACCAAACACCAAGCACCAAGCACCAAGCACTAATCACGAAGCACCAAGCACCAAGCGCCAAACACCAAACACCATGCACCAAAGACCAAGCACCAAGCACCAAGCACCAAACAACAAGCACCAAGCACCAAGCACCAAACACCAAGCACCAAGCACCAAACACCAACCACCCAGCACCAAGCACCAAGCACCATACACCAAGCACCAAACACCAAACACCAAACACCAGGCACCAAGCACCAAGCACCAACTACCAAGCCCCAAGCAGAAGCACCAAACACCAAGCACCAAGCACCAAACACCAAGCCCCAAGCACCAAGCACCAAACACCAAACACCAAGCACCAAGCACCAAACACCAAAGACCAGCACCAAACACCAAACACCAAGCACCAAGGACCCAACATCAAACACCAAGCACCAAGCACCAAGCACCAAACACCAAGCCCCAAGCACCAAGCACCAAGCACCGAACACCAAGCCCCAAACACCAAGCACCAAACACCAAGCACCAAACACCAAGCACCAAACACCAAACACTAAGTCCCACGCACCAAGCACCAAACACCAAACAGCAAGCACCAAGCACCAAACACCAAGCACCAAGCACCAAGCCCCTAGCACCAAACACCAAACACCAAGCACCAAGCACAAAACACCAAGCACCAATCACCAAGCACCAAACACCAAGCAGCAAGCAGCAAGCACCAAACACCAAACACCAAGCACCAAGCACCAAACACCAAACCCCAAGCACCAAGGACCAAACATCAAACACCAAGCACCAAGCACCAAACACCTAACACCAAGCACCAAGCACCAAGCACCAAGCACCAAACACCAAGCACCAAACACCAAGCACCAAGCACCAAACACCAAGCACCAAGCACCAAACACCAAGCACCAAGCACCAAGCACCAAACACCAAGCACCAAGCACCAAGCACCAAACAACAAGCACCAAGCACCAAGCACCAGGCACCAAGCACCAAGCACCAAACACCAAACACCAAGCACCAAGCACCAAGCAGCAAACACCAAGCATCAAACACCAAACACCAAACACCAAGCACCAAACACCAAGCACCAAGCACCAAACACCAAACACCAAGCACCAAGCACCAAGCACCAAACACCAAACATCAAGCACCAAACACCAGATACCAAGCATCAAGCACCAAGCACCAAACACCAAACACCAAGCACCAAGCACCAAACACCAAACAACAAGCAGCAGGCACCAAGCTCCAAACACCAAACACCAAGCACCAAGCACCAAACACCAAACACCAAGCACCAAGCACCAAGCACGAAACACCAGGCACCAAGCACCAAGCACCAAACTCCAAACACCAAACACCAAGCACCAGCCACCAAGCACCAAGCACCAAACACCAAACACCATGCACTAAGCACCAAACACCAAACAACAAGCACCAGGCACCAAGCACCAAACACCAAACACCAAGCACGCAGCGCCAAACACCAAGCACCAAGCACCAAGCACCAAACACCAAGCACCAAGGACCAAGCACCAAACACCAAACACCAAACACCAAGCAACAAGAACCAAACACCAAACACCAAACAGCAAGCACCAAGCACCAAACACCAAGCACCAAACAGCAAACCCCAAGCACCAATCACCAAACACTAATCACCAAGCACCAAGCACCAAACACCAAGCACCAAGCAGCAATCACCAAACACCAAGCACCAAGCACCAAGAACCAAGCACCAAACACCAAGCACCAAGCACCAAACACCAAAACCCAAGCACCAAAGACCAAGCACCAAGCACCAAGGACCAAACACCAAGCACCAAGCACCAACAACCAAACACCAAGCACCAAGCACCAAACACCCAGCACCAAGCACCAAGCACCAAACACCAAGCACCAAGCACCAAACACCAAACACCAAACACCAAGCACCAAGCACCAAACAGCAAACACCAAACACCAAACAGCAAACAGCAAACGCCAAACACCAAACACCAAGCACCAAGCACCAAACACCAAGCACCAAGCACCAAACACCAAGCACCAAGCACCAAGCACCAAACACCAAGCACCAAGCACCAAACATCAAACCCCAAGCACCGAACACCAAACCGCAAGCACCAAGCACCAAACACTAATCACCAAGCACCAAGCACCAAACAACAAGCACCAAGCACCAAGCACCAGACTCCATGCACCAAGCACCAAACACAAAACACCAAGCACAAAGCACCAAGCAGCAAACACCAAGCATCAAACACCAAGCACCAAACACCAAGCACCAAACACCAAGCACCAAGCACCAAACACCAAACACCAAGCACCAAACACCAAACATCAAGCACCAAACACCAGATACCAAGCACCAAGCACCAAGCACCAAACACCAAACACCAAGCACCAAGCGCCAAACACCAAACAACAAGCACCAGGCACCAAGCTCCAAACACCAAACACCAAGCACCAAGCACCAAACACCAAACACCAAGCACGCAGCATCAAACACCAAGCACCAAACACCAAGCACCAAGCACCAAGCACCAAGTACCAAACACCAAACACCAAGCACCATACAACAAACACCAAGCACCAAGCACCAAGCACGAAACACCAGGCACCAAGCACCAAGCACCAAACTCCAAACACCAAGCACCAAACACTAGCCACCAAGCACCAAGCACCAAACACCAAACACCAAGCACTAAGCACCAAACACCAAACAACAATCACCAGGCACCAAGCACCAAACACCAAACACCAAGCACGCAGCACCAAACACCAAGCACCAAGCACCAAGCACCAAGCACCAAACACCAAGCACCAAGCACCAAGCACCAAACATCAAACACAAAACACCAAGCACCAAGAACCAAACACCAATCACCAAACAGCAAGCACCAAGCACCAAACACCAAGCCCCAAACACCAAACCCGAAGCACCAATCACCAAACACTAATCACCAAGCACCAAGCACCAAACACCAAGCACCAAGCAGCAAGCACCAAACACCAAGCACCAAGCACCAATCACCAAGCGCCAAACACCAAGCACCAAACACCAAACACCAAGCACCAAGCACCAAGCACGAAACACCAGACACCAAGCACCAAGCACCAAACTCCAAACACCAAGCACCAAGCACCAGCCACCAAGCACCAAGCACCAAACACCAAACACCAAGCACTAAGCACCAAACACCAAACAACAAGCCCCAGGCACCAAGCACCAAACACCAAACAACAAGCACGCAGCACCAAACACCAAGCACCAAGCACCAAGCACCAAAAACCAAGCACCAAGCACCAAGCACCAAACACCAAATACCAAACACCAAGCACCAAGAACCAAACACCAAACACCAAACAGCAAGCACCAAGCACCAAACACCAAGCCCCAAACACCAAACCCCAAGCACCAATCACCAAACACTAATCACCAAGCACCAAGCACCAAACACCAAGCACCAAGCAGCAAGCACCAAACACCAAGCACCAAGCACCAAGCACCAAACACCAAGCACCAAGCACCAAACACCAAAACCCAAGCACCAAAGACCAAGCACCAAGCACCAAGGACCAAACACCAAGCACCAAGCACCAAGCACCAAACACCAAGCACCAAGCACCAAACACCCAGCACCAAGCACCAAGCACCAAACACCAAGCACCAAACACCAAACACCAAGCACCAAGCACCAAACAGCAAGCACCAAACACCAAACACCAAACAGCAAACACCAAACAGCAAACACCAACCACCAAACAGCAAACAGCAAACGCCAAACACCAAGCACCAAGCACACAATACCAAACACCAAGCACCAAGGACCAAACATCAAACACCAAGCACCAAGCACCAAACACCAAACACCAAGCACCAAGCACCAAGCACCAAGCACCGAACACCAAGCACCAAACAACAAGCACCAAACACCAAGCACCAAACACCAAACACCAAGCACCAGGCACCAAGCACCAAACACCAAGCACCAAACACCAAGCACCAAACACCAAGTCCCACGCACCAAGCACCAAACACCAAACACCAAGCACCAAGCACCAAACACGAAACACCAAGCACCAAGCCCCTAGCACCAAACACCAAGCAGCAAGCAGCAAGCACCAAACACCAAACACCAAGCACCAAGCACCAAACACCAAACACCAAGCACCAAGGACAAAATACCAAACACCAAGCACAATGGACCAAACAACAAACACCAAGCACCAAGGACCAAACGCCTAACACCAAGCACCAAGCACCAAGCACCAAACAACAAGCACCAAACACCAAGCACCGAACACCAAGCACCAGGCACCAAACACCAAACACCAAGCACCAAGCACCAAACACCAAACACCAAGACCGAAGCACCAAACACCAAGCACCAAAATCCAAACACAAAACACCAAGCACCAAGCAGCAAGCACCAAACACCAAACACCAAGCACCAAGCACCAAACACCAAACACCAATCACCAAGAACCTAACATCAAACACCAATCATCAAGCACCAAACACCTAACACCAAGCACCAAGCACCAAGCACCAAGCACCAAACACCAAGCACCAAACACAAAGCACCAAGCACCAAACACCAAGCACCAAGCACCAAACACCAAGCACCAAGCACCAAACACTAATCACTAAGCACCAAGCACCAAACATCAAGCACCAAGCACCAAGCACCAGGCACCAAGCACCAAGCACCAAACACTAATCACCAAGCACCAAACACCAAGCACCAAACACCAAGCACCAAGCACCAAGCGCCAAACACCAGGCACCAAGCACCAAACACCAAACACCAAGCACCAAAGACCAAGCACCAAGCACCAAACACCAAACACCAACCACCCAGCACCAAGCACCAAGCACCAAACACCAAGCACCAAACACCAAACACCAAACACCAGGCACCAAGCACCAAGCACCAAACACCAAGCACCAAACACTAAGCACCAAAGACCAAGCCCCAAGCACCAAGCACCAAACACCAAACACCAAGCACCAAGCACCAAACACCAAGCACCAAACACCAAGCACCAAACACCAAACACTAAGTCCCACGCACCAAGCACCAAACACCAAACAGCAAGCACCAAGCACCACACACCAAGCATCAAGCACCAAGCCCCTAGCAGCAAACACCAAACACCAAGCACCAAGCACAAAACACCAAGCACCAATCACCAAGCACCAAACACCAAGCAGCAAGCAGCAAGCACCAAACACCAAACACCAAGCACGAAGCACCAAACACCAAACAACAAGCACCAAGGACCAAACATCAAACACCAAGCACCAAGCACCAAGCACCAAGCACCAAACACCAAGCACCAAACACCAAGCACCAAGCACCAAGTACCAAACACCAAACACCAAGCACCAAACACCAAACACCAAGCACCAAGCACCAAGCACGAAACACCAGGCACCAAGCACCAAGCACCAAACTGCAAACACCAAGCACCAAGCACCAGCCACCAAGCACCAAGCACCAAACACCAAACACCAAGCACTAAGCACCAAACACCAAACAACAAGCCCCAGGCACCAAGCACCAAATACCAAACACCAAGACCGAAGCACCAAACACCAAGCACCAAACTGCAAACACAAAACACCAAGCACCAAGCAGCAAGCACCAAACACCAAACACCAAGCACCAAGCACCAAACACCAAACACCAAGCACCAAGAACCTAACATCAAACACCAATCACCAAGCACCAAACACCTAACACCAAGAACCAAGCACCAAGCACCAAGCACCAAACACCAAGCACCAAACACAAAGCACCAAGCACCAAACACCAAGCACCAAGCACCAAACACCAAGCACCAAGCACCAAACACCAAACCCCAAGCACCAAACACCAAACCCAAAGCACCAAGCACCAAACACTAATCACCAAGCACCAAGCACCAAACATCAAGCACCAAGCACCAAGCACCAGGCACCAAGCACCAAGCACCAAACACTAATCACCAAGCACCAAACACCAAGCACCAAACACCAATCACCAAGCACCAAGCGCCAAACACCAGGCCCCAAGTACCAAACACCAAACACCAAGCACCAAAGACCAAGCACCAAGCACCAAGCACCAAGCACCAAACAATAAGCACCAAGCACCAAGCACCAAACACCAAACACCAACCACCCAGCACCAAGCACCAAGCACCAAACACCAAGCACCAAACAACAAGCACCAAGCACCAAGCACCAGGCACCAAGCACCAAGCACCAAACACTAATCACCAAGCACCAAGCACCAAGCACCAAGCACCAAACACCAAGCACCAAGCACCAAGCGCCAAACACCAAGCACCAACCACCAAACACCAAACACCAAGCACCAAACACCAAGCCCCAAGCACTAAGCACCAAACACCAAACACCAAGCACCAAGCACCAAACACCAAGCACCAGACACCAAGCACCAAACACCAAACACTAAGTCACACGCACCAAGCACCAAACACCAAACAGCAAGCACCAAGCACCAAACACCAAGCATCAAGCACCAAGCCCCTAGCAGCAAACACCAAACGCCAAGCACCAAGCACAAAACACCAAACAACAAGCACCAAGGACCAAACACCTAACACCAAGCACCAAGCACCAAGCACCAAGCACCAATCACCAAACACCAAGCACCAAACACCAAGCACCAAGCACCAAGTACCAAACACCAAACACCAAACACCAAACACCAAACACCAAGCACCAATCACCAAGCACGAAACACCAGGCACCAAGCACCAAGCACCAAACTCCAAACACCAAGCACCAAGCACCAGCCACCAAGCACCAAGCACCAAACACCAAACACCAAGCACTAAGCACCAAACACCAAACAACAAGCCCCAGGCACCAAGCACCAAACACCAAACAGCAAGCACCAAGCACCAAACACCAAGCATCAAGCACCAAGCCCCTAGCACCAAACACCAAACGCCAAGCACCAAGCACAAAACACCAAACAACAAGCACCAAGGACCAAACACCTAACACCAAGCACCAAGCACCAAGCACCAAGCACCAATCACCAAACACCAAGCACCAAGCACCAAGCACCAAGCACCAAACACCAAGCACCAAACACCAAGCACGCAGCACCAAACACCAAGCACCAAGCACCAAGCACCAAACACCAAGAACCAAGCACCAAACACCAAACACGAAACACCAAACACCAAGCACCAAGAACCAAACACCAAACAGCAAGCACCAAGCACCAAACACCAAGCACCAAACACCAAACCCCAAGCACCAATCACCAAACACTAACCACCAAGCACCAAGCACCAAACACCAAGCACCAAGCACCAAGCACCAAACACCAAACACCAAACACCAAGCACCAAGAACCAAACACCAAACACCAAACAGCAAGCACCAAGCACCAAGCACCAAGCACCAAGGACCAAACACCAGGCACCAAGCACCATGCACCAAACACCAAGCACCAAGCACCAAACACCAAGCACCAAGCACAAAATACCAAACACCAAGCACCAAGCACCAAACACCAAACACCAAGACCGAAGCACCAAACACCAAGCACCAAAATCCAAACACAAAACACCAAGCACCAAGCAGCAAGCACCAAACACCAAACACCAAGCACCAAGCACCAAACACCAAACACCAATCACCAAGAACCTAACATCAAACACCAATCATCAAGCACCAAACACCTAACACCAAGCACCAAGCACCAAGCACCAAGCACCAAACACCAAGCACCAAACACAAAGCACCAAGCACCAAACACCAAGCACCAAGCACCAAACACCAAGCACCAAGCACCAAACACTAATCACCAAGCACCAAGCACCAAACATCAAGCACCAAGCACCAAGCACCAGGCACCAAGCACCAAGCACCAAACACTAATCACCAAGCACCAAACACCAAGCACCAAACACCAAGCACCAAGCACCAAGCGCCAAACACCAGGCACCAAGCACCAAACACCAAACACCAAGCACCAAAGACCAAGCACCAAGCACCAAGCACCAAGCACCAAACAATAAGCACCAAGCATCAAGCACCAAACACCAAACACCAACCACCCAGCACCAAGCACCAAGCACCAAACACCAAGCACCAAACACCAAACACCAAACACCAGGCACCAAGCACCAAGCACCAAACACCAAGCACCAAACACTAAGCACCAAAGACCAAGCCCCAAGCACCAAGCACCAAACACCAAACACCAAGCACCAAGCACCAAACACCAAGCACCAAACACCAAGCACCAAACACCAAACACTAAGTCCCACGCACCAAGCACCAAACACCAAACAGCAAGCACCAAGCACCACACACCAAGCATCAAGCACCAAGCCCCTAGCAGCAAACACCAAACACCAAGCACCAAGCACAAAACACCAAGCACCAATCACCAAGCACCAAACACCAAGCAGCAAGCAGCAAGCACCAAACACCAAACACCAAGCACGAAGCACCAAACACCAAACAACAAGCACCAAGGACCAAACATCAAACACCAAGCACCAAGCACCAAGCACCAAGCACCAAACACCAAGCACCAAACACCAAGCACCAAGCACCAAGTACCAAACACCAAACACCAAGCACCAAACACCAAACACCAAGCACCAAGCACCAAGCACGAAAAACCAGGCACCAAGCACCAAGCACCAAACTGCAAACACCAAGCACCAAGCACCAGCCACCAAGCACCAAGCACCAAAGACCAAACACCAAGCACTAAGCACCAAACACCAAACAACAAGCCCCAGGCACCAAGCACCAAACACCAAACACCAAGACCGAAGCACCAAACACCAAGCACCAAACTGCAAACACAAAACACCAAGCACCAAGCAGCAAGCACCAAACACCAAACACCAAGCACCAAGCACCAAACACCAAACACCAAGCACCAAGAACCTAACATCAAACACCAATCACCAAGCACCAAACACCTAACACCAAGAACCAAGCACCAAGCACCAAGCACCAAACACCAAGCACCAAACACAAAGCACCAAGCACCAAACACCAAGCACCAAGCACCAAACACCAAGCACCAAGCACCAAACACCAAACCCCAAGCACCAAACACCAAACCCAATGCACCAAGCACCAAACACTAATCACCAAGCACCAAGCACCAAACATCAAGCACCAAGCACCAAGCACCAGGCACCAAGCACCAAGCACCAAACACTAATCACCAAGCACCAAACACCAAGCACCAAACACCAAGCACCAAGCACCAAGCGCCAAACACCAGGCCCCAAGTACCAAACACCAAACACCAAGCACCAAAGACCAAGCACCAAGCACCAAGCACCAAGCACCAAACAATAAGCACCAAGCACCAAGCACCAAACACCAAACACCAACCACCCAGCACCAAGCACCAAGCACCAAACACCAAGCACCAAACAACAAGCACCAAGCACCAAGCACCAGGCTCCAAGCACCAAGCACCAAACACTAATCACCAAGCACCAAGCACCAAGCACCAAGCACCAAACACCAAGCACCAAGCACCAAGCGCCAAACACCAAGCACCAAGCACCAAACACCAAACACCAAGCACCAAACACCAAGCCCCAAGCACTAAGCACCAAACACCAAACACCAAGCACCAAGCACCAAACACCAAGCACCAAACACCAAGCACCAAACACCAAACACTAAGTCCCACGCACCAAGCACCAAACACCAAACAGCAAGCACCAAGCACCAAACACCAAGCATCAAGCACCAAGCCCCTAGCACCAAACACCAAACGCCAAGCACCAAGCACAAAACACCAAACAACAAGCACCAAGGACCAAACACCTAACACGAAGCACCAAGCACCAAGCACCAAGCACCAATCACCAAACACCAAGCACCAAACACCAAGCACCAAGCACCAAGTACCAAACACCAAACACCAAACACCAAACACCAAACACCAAGCACCAATCACCAAGCACGAAACACCAGGCACCAAGCACCAAGCACCAAACTCCAAACACCAAGCACCAAGCACCAGCCACCAAGCACCAAGCACCAAACACCAAACACCAAGCACTAAGCACCAAACACCAAACAACAAGCCCCAGGCACCAAGCACCAAACACCAAACAGCAAGCACCAAGCACCAAACACCAAGCATCAAGCACCAAGCCCCTAGCACCAAACACCAAACGCCAAGCACCAAGCACAAAACACCAAACAACAAGCACCAAGGACCAAACACCTAACACCAAGCACCAAGCACCAAGCACCAATCACCAAACACCAAGCACCAAGCACCAAGCACCAAGCACCAAACACCAAGCACCAAACACCAAGCACGCAGCACCAAACACCAAGCACCAAGCACCAAGCACCAAACACCAAGCACCAAGCACCAAGCACCAAACACCAAACACCAAACACCAAGCACCAAGAACCAAACACCAAACAGCAAGCACCAAGCACCAAACACCAAGCACCAAACACCAAACCCCAAGCACCAATCACCAAACACTAATCACCAAGCACCAAGCACCAAACACCAAGCACCAAGCACCAGGCACCAAACACCAAACACCAAACACCAAGCACCAAGAACCAAACACCAAACACCAAACAGCAAGCACCAAGCACCAAGCACCAAGCACCAAGGACCAAACACCAGGCACCAAGCACCAAGCACCAAACACCAAGCACCAAGCACCAAACACCCAGCACCAAGCACTAAGCACCAAACACCAAGCACCAAGCACCAAACACCAAACACCAAACACCAAGCACCAAGCACCAAACAGCAAGCACCAAACACCAAACACCAAACAGCAAACACCAAACAGCAAACACCAAACACCAAACAGCAAACAGCAAACACCAAACACCAAACACCAAGCACCAAGCACCAAACACCAAGCACCAAGCACCAAACACCAAGCACCAAGCACCAAGCACCAAACACCAAGCACCAAGCACCAAACACCAAACCCCAAGCACCAAACACCAAACCGCAAGCACCAAGCACCAAACACTAATCACCAAGCACCAAGCACCAAACAACAAGCACCAAGCACCAAGCAGCAGGCACCAAGCACCAAGCACCAAACACAAAACACCAAGCACCAAGCACCAAGCAGCAAACACCAAGCATCAAACACCAAACACCAAACACCAAGCACCAAACACCAAGCACCAAGCACCAAACACCAAACACCAAGCACCAAGCACCAAACACCAAACATCAAGCACCAAACACCAGATACCAAGCACCAAGCACCAAACGCCAAACACCAAACACCAAGCACCAAGCACCAAACACCAAACAACAAGCACCAGGCACCAAGCTCCAAATACCAAACACCAAGCACCAAGCACCAAACACCAAACACCAAGCACGCAGCATCAAACACCAAGCACCAAACACCAAGCACCAAGCACCAAGCACCAAGTACCAAACACCAAACACCAAGCACCAAACACCAGACACCAAGCACCAAGCACCAAGCACGAAACACCAGGCACCAAGCACCAAACACCAAACTCCAAACACCAAGCACCAAACACCAGCCACCAAGCACCAAGCACCAAACACCAAACACCAACCACTAAGCACCAAACACCAAACAACAAGCACCAGGCAGCAAGCACCAAGCACCAAACTCCAAACACCAAGCACCAAGCACCAAACTCCAAGCACCAAGCACCAAACACCAAACCCCAAGCACCAAACACCAAACACCAAGCACCAAGCACCAAACACCAGACACCAAGCACCAAGCACCAAGCACGAAACACCAGGCACCAAGCACCAAACACCAAACTCCAAACACCAAGCACCAAACACCAGCCACCAAACACCAAGCACCAAACACCAAACACCAACCACTAAGCACCAAACACCAAACAACAAGCACCAGGCACCAAGCACCAAGCACCAAACTCCAAACACCAAGCACCAAGCACCAAACTCCAAGCACCAAGCACCAAACACCAAACCCCAAGCACCAAACACCAAACACCAAGCACCAAGCACCAAACACCAAGCACCAAGCAGCAAGCACCAAGCACCAAACACCAAACCCCAAGCACCAAACACCAAACACAAAACACCAAGCACCAAGCACCAAGCGCCAAACACCAAGCACCAAACACTAATCACCAAGTACCAAGCACCAAACACAAAACACCAAGCACCAAGCACCAAGCACCAAACACCAAGCACCAAGCACCAAGCACCAAACACCAAATACCAAACACCAAACACCAAGAACTAAACACCAAACACCAAACAGCAAGCACCAAGCACCAAACACCAAGCACCAAACACCAAACCCCAAGCACCAAACACCAAGCACCAAGCACCAAGCACCAAACACCAAACACCAAACACCAAGCACCAAGAACCAAACACCAAACACCAAACAGCAAGCACCAAGCACCAAGCACCAAGCACCAAACACCAAGCACCAAGCACCAAGCACCAAGCACCAAACACCAAGCACCAAGCACCTAACACCCAGCACCAAACACCAAACAGCAAGCACCAAGCACCAAACACAAAGCCCTAAACACCAAACCCCAAGCACCAATCACCAAACACTAATCACCAAGCACCAAGCACCAAACACCAAGCACCAAGCACCAAGCACCAAACACCAAGCACCAAGCAACAAAGACCAAAACCCAAGCACCAAAGACCAAGCACCAAGCACCAAGGACCAAACACCAACCACCAAGCACCAAGCACCAAACACCAAGCACCAAGCACCAAACACCCAGCACCAAGCACCAAGCACCAAACACAAAGCACCAAACACCCAACACCAAACAGCAAACACCAAACAGCAAACACCAACCACCAAACAGCAAACAGCAAACGCCAAACACCAAGCACCAAGAACCAAGCACCAAACACCAAGCACCAATCACCAAGCACACAACACCAAACACCAAGCACCAAGGACCAAACATCAAACACCAATCACCAAGCACCAAACACCAAACACCAAGCACCAAGCACCAAGCACCAAGCACCGAACACCAAGCACCAAACAACAAGCACCAAACACCAAGCACCAAACACCAAACACCAAGCACCCGGCACCAAGCACCAAACACCAAGCACCAAACACCAAGCACCAAAGACCAAGTCCCACGCACCAAGCACCAAACACCAAACACCAAACACCAAGCACCAAACACGAAACACCAAGCACCAAGCCCCTAGCACCAAACACCAAGCAGCAAGCAGCAAGCACCAAACACCAAACACCAAGCACCAAGCACCAAACACCAAACACCAAGTACCAAGCACAAAATACCAAACACCAAGCACAATGGACCAAACATCAAACACCAAGCACCAAGCACCAAACGCCTAACACCAAGCACCAAGCACCAAGCACCAAGCACCAAACACCAAGAACCAATCACCAAACACCAAACACCAAGCACCGAACACCAAGCACCAGGCACCAAACACCAAACACCAAGCACCAAGCACCAAACACCAAACACCAAGACCGAAGCACCAAACACCAAGCACCAAAATCCAAACACAAAACACCAAGCACCAAGCAGCAAGCACCAAACACCAAACACCAAGCACCAAGCACCAAGCACCAAACACCAAGCACCAAGAACCTAACATCAAACACCAATCATCAAGCACCAAACACCTAACACCAAGCACCAAGCACCAAGCACCAAGCACCAAACACCAAGCACCAAACACAAAGCACCAAGCACCAAACACCAAGCACCAAGCACCAAACACCAAGCACCAAGCACCAAACACCAAACCCCAAGCACCAAACACCAAACCCAAAGCACCAAGCACCAAACACTAATCACCAAGCACCAAGCACCAAACATCAAGCACCAAGCACCAAGCACCAGGCACCAAGCACCAAGCACCAAACACTAATCACCAAGCACCAAACACCAAGCACCAAACACCAAGCACCAAGCACCAAGCGCCAAACACCAGGCACCAAGCACCAAACACCAAACACCAAGCACCAAAGACCAAGCACCAAGCACCAAGCACCAAGCACCAAACAATAAGCACCAAGCACCAAGCACCAAACACCAAACACCAACCACCCAGCACCAAGCAACAAGCACCAAACACCAAGCACCAAACACCAAACACCAAACACCAAGCACCAAGCACCAAGCACCAAACACCAAGCACCAAACACTAAGCACCAAAGACCAAGCCCCAAGCACCAAGCACCAAACACCAAACACCAAGCACCAAGCACCAAACACCAAGCACCAAACACCAAGCACCAAACACCAAACACTAAGTCCCACGCACCAAGCACCAAACACCAAACAGCAAGCACCAAGCACCAAACACCAAGCATCAAGCACCAAGCCCCTAGCAGCAAACACCAAACACCAAGCACCAAGCACAAAACACCAAGCACCAATCACCAAGCACCAAACACCAAGCAGCAAGCAGCAAGCACCAAACATCAAACACCAAGCACCAAGCACCAAACACCTGACACCAAGCACGAAGCACCAAGCACCAAGCACCAAACACCAAGCACCAAACACCAAGCACCAAGCACCAAGTACCAAACACCAAACACCAAGCACCAAACACCAAACACCAAGCACCAAGCACCAAGCACGAAACACCAGGCACCAAGCACCAAGCACCAAACTGCAAACACCAAGCACCAAGCACCAGCCACCAAGCACCAAGCACCAAACACCAAACACCAAGCACTAAGCACCAAACACCAAACAACAAGCCCCAGGCACCAAGCACCAAACACCAAACACCAAGACCGAAGCACCAAACACCAAGCACCAAACTCCAAACACAAAACACCAAGCACCAAGCAGCAAGCACCAAACACCAAGCACCAAGAACCTAACATCAAACACCAATCACCAAGCCCCAAACACCTAACACCAAGAACCAAGCACCAAGCACCAAGCACCAAACACCAAGCACCAAACACAAAGCACCAAGCACCAAACACCAAGCACCAAGCACCAAACACCAAGCACCAAGCACCAAACACCAAACCCCAAGCACCAAACACCAAACCCAAAGCACCAAGCACCAAACACTAATCACCAAGCACCAAGCACCAAACATCAAGCACCAAGCACCAAGCACCAGGCACCAAGCACCAAACACCAAACTCCAAACACCAAGCACCAAACACCAGCCACCAAACACCAAGCACCAAAGACCAAGCACCAAGCACCAAGCACCAAGCACCAAACAATAAGCACGAAGCACCAAGCACCAAACACCAAACACCAACCACCCAGCACCAAGCACCAAGCACCAAACACCAAGCACCAAACACCAAACACCAAACACCAAGCACCAAGCACCAAGCACCAAACACCAAGCACCAAACACTAAGCACCAAAGACCAAGCCCCAAGCACCAAGCACCAAACACCAAACACCAAGCACCAAGCACCAAACACCAAGCACCAAACACCAAGCACCAAACAACAAGCACCAAGCACAAAGCACCAGGCACCAAGCACCAAGCACCAAACACTAATCACCAAGCACCAAGCACCAAGCACCAAGCACCAAACACAAAGCACCAAGCACCAAGCGCCAAACACCAAGCACCAAGCACCAAACACCAAACACCAAGCACCAAACACCAAGCCCCAAGCACTAAGCACCAAACACCAAACACCAAGCACCAAGCACCAAACACCAAGCACCAAACACCAAACACCAAACACCAAACACTAAGTCCCACGCACCAAGCACCAAACACCAAACAGCAAGCACCAAGCACCAAACACCAAGCATCAAGCACCAAGCCCCTAGCGCCAAACACCAAACGCCAAGCACCAAGCACAAAACACCAAACAACAAGCACCAAGGACCAAACACCTAACACCAAGCACCAAGCACCAAGCACCAAGCACGAAACACCAGGCACCAAGCACCAAGCACCAAACTCCAAACACCAAGCACCAAGCACCAGCCACCAAGCACCAAGCACCAAACACCAAACACCAAGCACTAAGCACCAAACACCAAACAACAAGCCCCAGGCACCAAGCACCAAACACCAAACACCAAGCACGCAGCACCAAACACCAAGCACCAAGCACCAAGCACCAAACACCAAGCACCAAGCACCAAGCACCAAACACCAAACACCAAACACCAAGCACCAAGAACCAAACACCAAACACCAAACAGCAAGCACCAAGCACCAAACACCAAGCACCAAACACCAAACCCCAAGCACCAATCACCAAACACTAATCACCAAGCACCAAGCACCAAGCACCAAACACCAAGCACCAAGCACCAAACACCAAACACCAAACACCAAGCACCAAGAACCAAACACCAAACACCAAACAGCAAGCACCAAGCACCAAGCACCAAGCACCAAGGACCAAACACCAGGCACCAAGCACCAAGCACCAAACACCAAGCACCAAGCACCAAACACCCAGCACCAAGCACCAAGCACCAAACACCAAGCACCAAGCACCAAACACCAAACACCAAACACCAAGCACCAAGCACCAAACAGCAAGCACCAAACACCAAACACCAAACAGCAAACGCCAAACACCAAACACCAAGCACCAAGCACCAAACACCAAGCACCAAGCACCAAACACCAAGCACCAAGCACCAAGCACCAAACACCAAGCACCAAGCACCAAATACCAAACCCCAAGCACCAAACACCAAACCGCAAGCACCAAGCACCAAACACTAATCACCAAGCACCAAGCACCAAACAACAAGCACCAAGCACCAAGCAGCAGGCACCAAGCACCAAGCACCAAACACAAAACACCAAGCACCAAGCACCAAGCAGCAAACACCAAGCATCAAACACGAAACACCAAACACCAAGCACCAAACACCAAGCACCAAGCACCAAACACCAAACACCAAGCACCAAGCACCAAGCACCAAACACCAAACATCAAGCACCAAAAACGAGATACCAAGCACCAAGCACCAAACGCCAAACACCAAACACCAAGCACCAAGCACAAAACACCAAACAACAAGCACCAGGCACCAAGCTCCAAATACCAAACACCAAGCACCAAGCACCAAACACCAAACACCAAGCACGCAGCATCAAACACCAAGCACCAAACACCAAGCACCAAGCACCAAGCACCAAGTACCAAACACCAAACACCAAGCACCAAACACCAGACACCAAGCACCAAGCACCAAGCACGAAACACCAGGCACCAAGCACCAAACACCAAACTCCAAACACCAAGCACCAAACACCAGCCACCAAGCACCAAGCACCAAACACCAAACACCAACCACTAAGCACCAAACACCAAACAACAAGCACCAGGCACCAAGCACCAAGCACCAAACTCCAAACACCAAGCACCAAGCACCAAACTCCAAGCACCAAGCACCAAACACCAAACCCCAAGCACCAAACACCAAACACCAAGCACCAAGCACCAAACACCAAGCACCAAGCAGCAAGCACCAAGCACCAAACACCAAACCCCAAGCACCAAACACCAAACCGCAAGCACCAAGCACCAAACACTAATCACCAAGTACCAAGCACCAAACACAAAACACCAAGCACCAAGCACCAAGCAGCAAACACCAAGCATCAAACACCAAACACCAAACACCAAGCAGCAAACACCAAGCACCAAGCACCAAACACCAAACACCAAGCACCAAGTACCAAGCACCAAACACCAAACATCAAGCACGCAGCATCAAACACCAAGCACCAAACACCAAGCACCAAGCACCAAGCACCAAGTACCACACACCAAACACCAAGCACCAAACACCAAACACCAAGCACCAAGCCGCAAGCACGAAACACCAAGCACCAAGCAACAGCCACCAAGCACCAAACACCAAACACCAAGCACTAAGCACCAAACACCAAACAACAAGCACCAGGCACCAAGCACCAAACACCAAACACCAAGCACGCAGCACCAAACACCAAGCACCAAGCACCAAACACCAAACATCAAACACCAAGCACCAAAACCAAACACCAAACACCAAACAGCAAGCACCAAGCACCAAACACCAAGCACCAAACACCAAACCCCAAGCACCAATCACCAAACACGAATCACCAAGCACCAAGCACCAAAGAGCAAGCACCAAACAGCAAGCACCAAACACCAAAACCCAAGCACCAAGCACCAAGGACCAAACACCAAGCAACACGCACCAAGCACCAAACACCAAGCACCAAGCACCAAACACCCAGCACCAAGCACCAAGCACCAAACACCAAGCACCAAGCACCAAACACCAAACACCAAACGCCAAGCACCAAGCACCAAACATCAAGCACCAAACAGCAAACACCAAACAGCAAACAGCAAACAGCAAACACCAAAAAGCAAACAGCAAACAGCAAATGCCAAACACCAAACACCAAGCACCAAGCACCAAACTCCAAGCACCAAGCACCAAACACCAAGCACCAAGCACAAAGCACCAAACACCAAGCACCAAGCAGCAAACACCAAATCCCAAGCACCAAACACCAAACCGCAAGCACCAAGCACCAAACACTAATCACCAAGCACCAAGCACCAAACAACAAGCACCAAGCACCAAGCACCAGGTACCAAGCACCAAACACCAAACACAAAACAACAAACACCAAGCACCAAACACCAAGCACCAAGCACCAAACACCAAACACCAAGCGCCAAGCAGCAAGCACCAAACACCAAACATCAAGCACCAAACACCAGATACCAAGCACCAAGCACCAAGCACCAAAAACCAATCACCAAGCACCAAGCACCAAACACCAAGCATTAAGCACCAAACACCAAACAACAAGCACCAGGCACCAAGCACCAAACACCAAACACCAAGCACGCAGCACCAAGCACCATGCACCAAGCACCAAACACCAAGCACCAAGCACCAAGCACCAAACACCAAACACCAAACACCAAGCACCAAGAACCAAACACCAAACATCAAGCACCAAGCACCAAACACCAAGCACCAAACACCAAGCACCAAGCACCAAGGACCCAACATCAAACACCAAGCACCAAGCACCAAACACCAAACACCAAGCCCCAAGCACCAGGCACCAAGCACCGAACACCAAGCCCCAAACACCAAGCACCAAACACCAAGCACCAAACACCAAACACTAAGTCCCACGCACCAAGCACCAAACACCAAACAGCAAGCACCAAGCACCAAACACCAAGCACCAAGCACTAAGCCCCTAGCACCAAACAACAAACACCAAGCATCAAGCACAAAACACCAAGCACCAAACACCAAGCAGCAAGCAGCAAGCACCAAACACCAAGCACCAAGGACCAAACATCAAACACCAAGCACCAAGCACCAAACACCTAACGCCAAGAACCAAGCATCAAGCACCAATCACCAAACACCAAGCACCAATCACCAAACACCAAGCTCCAAGCACCAAACACCAAGCACCAGGCACCAAGCACCAAACACCAAGCACCAAACACCAAACACCAAGCACCAAGCACCAAGCACGAAACACCAGGCACCAAGCACCAAGCACCAAACTCCAGACACCAAACACCAAGCACGCAGCACCAAACACCAAGCACCAAGCACCAAGCACCAAGCACCAAACACCAAACACCAAACACCAAGCACCAAGCGCAAAACACCAAGCACCAATCACCAAGCACCAAAACCCATGCAGCAGGCAGCAAGCACCAAACACCAAGCACCAAGCACCAAACACCAAACACCAAACACCAAGCACCAAACACCAAACACCAAGCACCAAGGACCAAACATCAAACACCAAGCACCAAGCACCAAACACCTAACACCAAGCACCAGGCACCAAGCACCAAGCACCAAACACCAAGCACCAATCACCAAACACCAAGCACCAAGCACCAAACACCAAGCACCAGGCACCAAGCACCAAACACCAAGCACCAAGCACCAAACACCAAGCACCAAGCCCGAAGCACCAAACACCAAGCACCAAACTCCAAACACAAAACACCAAACACCAAGCACCAAGCACCAAACACCAAACACCAAGCACCAAGGACCAAACATCAAACACCAAGCACCAAGCACCAAACACCTAACACCAAGCACCAAGCACCAAGCACCAAGCACCAAACACCAAGCACCAAGCACCAAACATCAAGCACCAAGCACCAAGCACCAAACACCAAGCACCAAGCACCAAACACCAAACAACAAGCACCAGGCACCAAACAACAAGCACCAGGCACCAAGCTCCAATCACCAAACACCAAGCACCAAACACCAAACACCAAACACCAAGCACGCAGCATTAAACACCAAGCACCAAGCACCAACCACCAAACACCAAGCACCAAGCACCAAGCACCAAATACCAAACACCAAACACCAAGCACCAAGCACGAAACACCAGGCACCAAGCACCAAGGACCAAAATCCAAACACCAAGCACCGAACACCAGCCACCAAGCACCAAGCACCAAACACCAAACAGCAAACACCAAACAGCAAACACCAAACACCAAACAGCAAACAGCAAACGCCAAACACCAAGCACCAAGCACCAAGCACCAAACACCAAGCACCAAGCACCAAGCACCAAACACCAAACAGCAAACACGAAACACAAAACAGCAAACACCATACAGCAAACACCAAACACCAAAAAGCAGACACCAAACCGCATACACCAAACAGCAAACACAAAACACCAAACCCCAAGCACCAATCACCAAACACTAATCACCAAGCACCAAGCACCAAGCACCAAACACCAAGCGTTATGCACCTAGCACCAAACACCAAGCACCAAGCACCAAGCACAAACACCAAACACCAAACACCAAACACCAAGCACCAAAGACCAAGCACCAAGCACCAAGCACCAAGCACCAAACAATAAGCACCAAGCACCAAGCACCAAACACCAAGCACCAAGCACCAAACATCAACCACCCAGCACCAAGCACCAAGCACCAAACACCAAGCACCAAACACCAAACAACAAACACCAAGCAGCAAGCACCAAACACCAAGCAGCAAGCACCAAACACCAAGCCCCAAGCACCAAGCATCAAACACCAAACACCAAGCACCAAGCACCAAACACCAAGCACCAAGCACCTAGCACCAAACACCAAACACCAAGCACCAACCACCAAGCACCAAACACCAAGCACCAATCACCAAGCACCAAACACCAAGCAGCAAGCAGCAAGCACCAAACACGAAACACCAAGCACCAAGCACCAAGCACCAAACACCAAACACCAAGCACCAAGGACCAAACATCAAACACCAAGCCCCAAGCACCAAAAACCTAACACCAAGTACCAAGCACCTAGCACCAAGCACCGAACACCAAGCACCAAGCACCAAGCACCAAACACCAAGCACCAAGCACCAAACACCAAACACCAAGCACCAAGCACCAAGCACCAAACACCAAGCACCAGGCACCAAGCCCCAAACATCAAGCACCATGCACCAAACACCAAGCACCAAGCACGAAGCACCAAACACCAAGCACCAAGCACCAAACACTTAACACCAAGCACCAAGCACCAAGCACCAAACACCAAACACCAAACACCAAACACCAAGCACCAAGTACCAAACACCAAGCACCAAGCACCAAACACCAAGCACCAAGCACCAAGCACCAAACACCAAGAACCAAGCACCAAACACCAAGCACCAAGCACCAAGTACATACACCAAGCACCAAACACCAAGCTCCAAACACCAAGCACCAAGCACCAAACACCAAACACCAAACACCAAACACCAAGCACCAAGCACCAAACACTAAACACCAAACAGCAAGCACCAAGCACCAAACACCAAGCACCAAGCACCAAACAACAAACACCAAGCACCATGCACCAAACACTAATCACCAAGCACCAAGCACCAAACACCAAGCACCAAGCAGCAAGCACCAAACACCAAACACCAAGCACCAAGCACCAAGCACCAAACACCAAGCACCAAGCACCAAACACCAAACCCCAAGTACCAAAGACCAAGCACCAAGCACCAAGGACCAAACACCAAGCACCAAGCATCAAGCACCAAGCACCAAACACCAAGCACCAAGCACCAAACACCCAGCACCAAGCACCAAGCACCAAGCACCAAACACCAAGCACCAAGCACCAAACACCAAAGACCAAACACCAAGCACCAAGCTCCAAACAGCAAGCACCAAACACCAAACACCAAACACCAAACACCAAACAGCAAGCACCAAACACCAAACAGCAAAGAGCAAACGCCAAACACCAAGCACCAAGCACCAAGCACCAAACACCAAGCACCAAGCACCAAGCATTAAACACCAAACAGCAAACACCAAACACGAAACAGCAAACACCATACAGCAAACACCAAACACCAAGCACCAAGCACCAAACACCAAACCCCAAGCACCAAGCACCAAACACTAATAACCAAGCACCAAGCACCAAGCACCAAACACCAAGCACCAAGCACCTAGCACCAAACACAAAGCACCAGGCACCAAGCGCCAAACACCAAGCACCATGCACCAAACACCAAGCACCAAGCACGAAGCACCAAACACCAAGCACCAAGCACCAAACACTTAACACCACACACCAAGCACCAAACACCAAACACCAAGCAGCAAGCACCAAACAGCAAGCACCAAACACCAAACACCAAACACCAAACACCAAACAGCAAGCACCAAACACCAAACAGCAAAGAGCAAACGCCAAACACCAAGCACCAAGCACCAAGCACCAAACACCAAGCACCAAGCACCAAGCATTAAACACCAAACAGCAAACACCAAACACGAAACAGCAAACACCATACAGCAAACACCAAACACAAAGCACCAAGCACGAAACACCAAACCCCAAGCACCAAGCACCAAACACTAATAACCAAGCACCAAGCACCAAGCACCAAACACCAAGCACCAAGCACCAAACACCAAACACCGAAGACCAAGCACCAATCACCTAGCACCAAACACAAAGCACCAGGCACCAAGCCCCAAACACCAAGCACCATCCACCAAACACCAAGCACCAAGCACGAAGCACCAAACACCAAGCACCAAGCACCAAACACTTAACACCAAGCACCAAGCACCAAGTACCAAACACCAAGCACCAAACACCAAACACCAAGCACCAAACACCAAGCACCAAGCACCAAACACCAAGCACCAAGCACCAAGCACCAAGAACCAAGCACCAAACACCAAGCACCAAGCACCAAGTATATACACCAAGCACCAAACACCAAACACAAAACATCAAGCACCAAGCAGCGAGCATCAAACACCAAGCATCAAACACCAAACACCAAGTACCAAGCACCAAACACCAAACACCAAGCACCAAGCACCAAGCACCAAACACCATACACCCAGCACCAAACAGCAAGCACAAAGCACCAAGCACCAAATACCAAGCATCAAACACCAAACACCAAGCACCAAGCACAAACACCAAACACTAAGCACCAAGCACCAAACACCAAAACCCAAACACTAGACACCAAGCACGAAACACGAAACACCAAACACCAAGCACCAAGCACCAAACACTAATCACCAAGCACCAAGCACCAAACAACAAGCACCAAGCACCAAGCACCAGGCACCAAGCACCAAGCACCAAACACAGAACACCAAGCACCAAGCACCAAGCAACAAGCAGCAAAAACCAAGCATCAAACACCAAACACCAAACAGCAAGCACCAAACACCAAACACCAAGCACTAAGCACCAAACACCAAGCACCAAACTCCAAGCACCCAGCACCAAATACCAAACACCAAGCACCAAGCACCAAACACCAAACACCAACACCAAGCACCAAGCACCAAACACCAAACACCAAGCACCAAACACCAGACACCAAGCACCAAACACCAAACACCAAGCACCAAGCACCAAACACCAAACAACAAGCACCAGGCACCAAGCACCAAACACCAAACACCAAGCACCAAGCACCAAACACCAAGCACCAAGCACCAAACGCCAAACACCAAGCACCAAGCACCAAACACCAAGCACCGAATACGAAACAGCAAACACCATACAGCAAACACTAAATACCAAAAAGCAGACACCAAACAGCAAACACCAAACACCAAACACCATGCACCAAGCACCAACCACCAAACTCCAAGCACCAAAGACCAAGCACCAAGGACCAAGCACCAAACACCAAACACCAAGCACCAAGCACCAAACACCAACCACCCAGCACCAAGCACCAAGCACCAAACACCAGGCACCAAACACCAAACACTAAACACCAAGCACAAAGCACCAAGCACCAAACACCAAGCCCCAAGCACCAAGCACCAAACACCAAACACCAAGCACCAAGCACCAAACACCAAGCCCCAAGCACCAAGCACCAAACACCAACACCAAGCACCAAGCACCAAACACCAAACACCAAGCACCAAACACCAAACACCAAGCACCAAGGACCCAACATCAAACACCAAGCACCAAGCACCAAACACCAAAGACCAAGCCCCAAGCACCAGGCACCAAGCACCGAACACCAAGCCCCAAACACCAAGCACCAAACACCAAGCACCAAACACCAAGCACCAAACACCAAACACTAAGTCCCACGCACCAAGCACCAAACACCAAACAGCAAGCACCAAGCACCAAACACCAAGCACCAGGCACTAAGCCCCTAGCACCAAACAACAAACACCAAGCATCAAGCACAAAACACCAAGCAACAAACACCAGGCAGCAAGCAGCAAGCACCAAACACCAAACAACAAGCACCAAGCACCAAACACCAAACACCAAGCACCAAGGACCAAACATCAAACACCAAGCACCAAGCACCTAACACCTAACACCAAGCACCAAGCATCAAGCACCAATCACCAAACACCAAGCACCAATCACCAAACACCAAGCACCAAGCACCAAACACCAAGCACCAGGCACCAAGCACCAAACACCAAGTACCAAGTACCAAACACCAAACACCAAGCACCAAACACCAAGCACCAAGCACCAAGCACCAAACACCAAACACCAAACACCAAGCACCAAGCGCAAAACACCAAGCACCAATCACCAAGCACCAAAACCCAAGCAGCAAGCAGCAAGCACCAAACACCAAGCACCAAGCACCAAACAACAAACACCACACACCAAGCACCAAACACCAAACACCAAGCACCAAGGACCAAACATCAAACACCAAGCACCAAGCACCAAACACCTAACACCAAGCACCAGGCACCAAGCACCAAGCACCAAACACCAAGCACCAAACACCAAGCACCAAGACCGAAGCACCAAACACCAAGCACCATACTCCAAACACAAAACACCAAGCACCAAGCACCAAGCACCAAACACCAAACACCAAGCACCAAGCACCAAACACCAAACACCAAGCACCAAGGACCAAACATCAAACACCAAGCACCAAGCACTAAACACCTAACACCAAGCACCAAGCACCAAGCACCAAGCACCAAACACCAAGCACCAAGCACCAAACACCAAGCACCAAGCACCAAGCACCAAACACCAAGCACCAAGCACCAAACACCAAACAACAAGCACCAGGCACCAAACAACAAGCACCAGTCACCAAGCTCCAATCACCAAACACCAAGCACCAAGCACCAAACACCAAACACCAAGAACGCAGCATCAAACACCAAGCACCTAGCACCAAGCACCAAACACCAAGCACCAAGCACCAAGCACCAAATACCAAACACCAAACACCAAGCACCAAACACCAAACACCAAGCACCAAGCACCAAGCACGAAACACCAGGCACCAAGCACCAAGGACCAAAATCCAAACACCAAGCACCAAACACCAGCCACCAAGCACCAAGCACCAAACACCAAACAGCAAACACCAAACAGCAAACACCAAACACCAAACAGCAAACCGCAAACGCCAAACACCAAGCACCAAGCACCAAACACCAAGCACCAAGCACCAAACACCCAGCACCAAGCACCAAACACCAAGCACCAAGCACCAAGCACCAAACACCAAACAGCAAACACGAAACACAAAACTGCAAACACCATACAGCAAACACCAAACACCAAAAAGCAGACACCAAACCGCATACACCAAACAGCAAACACAAAACACCAAACCCCAAGCACAAAACACCAAGCACCAAACACCAAGCGTTAAGCACCTAGCACCAAACACCAAGCACCAAGCACCAAGCACAAACACCAAACACCAAACACCAAACACCAAGCACCAAAGACCAAGCACCAAGCACCAAGCACCAAGCACCAAACAATAAGCACCAAGCACCAAGCACCAAACACCAAGCACCAAGCACCAAACATCAACCACCCAGCACCAAGCACCAAGCACCAAACACCAAGCACCAAACACCAAACACCAAACACCAAGCAGCAAGCACCAAACACCAAGCAGCAAGCACCAAACACCAAGCCCCAAGCACCAAGCACCAAACACCAAACACCAAGCACCAAGCACCAAACACCAAGCACCAAGCACCTAGAACCAAACACCAAACACCAAGCACCAACCACCAAGCACCAAACACCAAGCACCAATCACCAAGCACCAAACACCAAGCAGCAAGCAGCAAGCACCAAACACGAAACACCAAGCACCAAGCACCAAACACCAAACACCAAGCGCCAAGGACCAAACATGAAACACCAAGCCCCAAGCACCAAAAACCTAACACCAAGTACCAAGCACCAAGCACCAAGCACCGAACACCAAGCACCAAACACCAAGCACCAAACACCAAGCACCAAGCACCAAACACCAAACACCAAGCACCAAGCACCAAGCACCAAACACCAAGCACCAGGCACCAAGCCCCAAACATCAAGCACCATGCACCAAACACCAAGCACCAAGCACGAAGCACCAAACACCAAGCACCAAGCACCAAACACTTAACACCAAGCACCAAGCACCAAACACCAAACACCAAGCACCAAACACCAAACACCAAGCACCAAGTACCAAACACCAAGCACCAAGCACCAAACACCAAGCACCAAGCACCAAGCACCAAACACCAAGAACCAAGCACCAAACACCAAGCACCAAGCACCAAGCACCAAGCACCAAACACCAAGCTCCAAGCACCAAACACCAAACACCAAATACCAAACACCAAACACCAAGCACCAAGCACCAAACACCAAACACCAAACAGCAAGCACCAAGCACCAAACACCAAGCACCAAGCACCAAACAACAAACACCAAGCACCATGCACCAAACACTAATCACCAAGCACCAAGCACCAAACACCAAGCACCAAGCACCAAGCACCAAGCACCAAACACCAAGCACCAAGCACCAAACACCAAACCCCAAGCACCAAAGACCAAGCACCAAGCACCAAGGACCAAACACCAAGCACCAAGCATCAAGCACCAAGCACCAAACACCAAGCACCAAGCACCAAACACCCAGCACCAAGCACCAAGCACCAAACGCCAAGCACCAAGCACCAAACACCAAAGACCAAACACCAAGCACCAAGCACCAAACAGCAAGCACCAAACACCAAACACCAAACACCAAACACCAAACAGCAAGCACCAAACACCAAACAGCAAAGAGCAAACGCCAAGCACCAAGCACCAAGCACCAAGCACCAAACACCAAGCACCAAGCACCAAGCACCAAGCACCAAGCACCAAACACCAAAGACCAAGCACCAAGCACCTAGCACCAAACACAAAGCACCAGGCACCAAGCCCCAAACACCAAGCACCATCCACCAAACACCAAGCACCAAGCACGAAGCACCAAACACCAAGCACCAAACACTTAACACCAAGCACCAAGCACCAAGTACCAAACACCAAGCACCAAACACCAAACACCAAGCACCAAACACCAAGCACCAAGCACCAAACACCAAGCACCAAGCACCAAGCACCAAGCACCAAGAACCAAACACCAAACACCAAGCACCAAGCACCAAGTACATACACCAAGCACCAAACACCAAACACAAAACATCAAGCACCAAGCAACAAGCATCAAACACCATACACCAAACACCAAACACCAAACACCAAGCACCAAGCACCAAACACCATACACCTAGCACCAAACAGCAGGCACAAAGCACCAAGCACCAAACACCAAGCACCAAACACCAAACACCAAGCACCAAGCACAAACACCAAACACTAAGCACCAAGCACCAAACACCAAAACCCAAACACTAGACACCAAGAACCAAACACTAATCACCAAGCACCAAGCACCAAACAACAAGCACCAAGCACCAAGCACCAGGCACCAAGCACCGAGCACCAAACACAGAACACCAAGCACCAAGCACCAAGCAACAAGCAGCAAAAACCAAGCGTCAAACACCAAACAACAAACACCAAACACCAAACACCAAACACCAAGCACTAAGCACCAAACACCAAGCACCAAACTCCAAGCACCCAGCACCAAACACCAAACACCAAGCACCAAGCACCAAACACCAAACACCAACACCAAGCACCAAGCACCAAACACCAAACACCAAGCACCAAACACCAGACACCAAGCACTAAAGACCAAACACCAAGCACCAAGCACCAAACACCAAACAAAAAGCACCAGGCACCAAGCACCAAACACCAAACACCAAGCACCAAGCACCAAACACCAAGCACCAAGCACCAAACGCCAAACACCAAGCACCAAGCACCAAACACCAAGCACCAAATACGAAACAGCAAACACCATACAGCAAACACTAAATACCAAAAAGCAGACACCAAACAGCAAACACCAAACACCAAACACCAAGCACCAAGCACCAACCACCAAACTCCAAGCACCAAAGACCAAGCACCAAGCACCAAGCACCAAACAACAAGCACCAAGCACCAAGCACCAAACACCAAGCACCAAGCACCAAACACCAACCACCCAGCACCAAGCACCAAGCACCAAACACCAAGCACCAAACACCAAACACTAAACACCAAGCACAAAGCACCAAGCACCAAACACCAAGCCCCAAGCACCAAGCACCAAACACCAAACACCAAGCACCAAGCACCAAACACCAAGCCCCAAGCACCAAGCACCAAACACCAACACCAAGCACCAAGCACCAAACACCAAACACCAAGCACCAAACACCAAACACCAAGCACCAAGGACCCAACATCAAACACCAAGCACCAAGCACCAAACACCAAACACCAAGCCCCAAGCACCAGGCACCAAGCACCGAACACCAAGCCCCAAACACCAAGCACCAAACACCAAGCACCAAAGACCAAGCACCAAACACCAAACACTAAGTCCCACGCACCAAGCACCAAACACCAAACAGCAAGCACCAAGCACCAAACACCAAGCACCAAGCACTAAGCCCCTAGCACCAAACAACAAACACCAAGCATCAAGCACAAAACACCAAGCAACAAACACCAAGCAGCAAGCAGCAAGCACCAAACACCAAACAACAAGCACCAAGCACCAAACACCAAACACCAATCACCAAGGACCAAACATCAAACACCAAGCACCAAGCACCAAACACCTAACACCAAGCACCAAGCATCAAGCACCAATCACCAAACACCAAGCACCAATCACCAAACACTAAGCACCAAGCACCAAACACCAAGCACCAGGCACCAAGCACCAAACACCAAGTACCAAACACCAAACACCAAGCACCAAACACCAAACACCAAGCACCAAGCACCAAGCACGAAACACCAGGCACTAAGCACCAAGCACCAAACTCCAGACACCAAACACCAAGCACGCAGCACCAAACACCAAGCACCAAGCACCAAGCACCAAGCACCAAACACCTAACACCAAACACCAAGCACCAAGCGCAAAACACCAAGCACCAATCACCAAGCACCAAAACCCAAGCAGCAAGCGGCAAGCACCAAACACCAAGCACCAAGCACCAAACACCAAACACCAAACACCAAGCACCAAACACCAAACACCAAGCACCAAGGACCAAACATCAAACACCAAGCACCAAGCACCAAACACCTAACACCAAGCACCAGGCACCAAGCACCAAGCACCAAACACCAAGCACCAAACACCAAGCACTAAGACCGAAGCACCAAACACCAAGCACCAAACTCCAAACACAAAACACCAAGCACCAAGCAGCAAGCAACAAACACCAAACACCAAGCACCAAGCACCAAACACCAAACACCAGGCACCAAGGACCAAACATCAAACACCAAGCACCAAGCACCAAACACCTAACACCAAGCACCAAGCACCAAGCACCAAGCACCAAACACCAAGCCCCAAGCACCAAAAACCTAACACCAAGTACCAAGCACCAAGCACCAAGCACCGAACACCAAGCACCAAACACCAAGCACCAAACACCAAGCACCAAGCAGCAAACACCAAACACCAAGCACCAAGCACCAAGCACCAAACACCAAGCACCAGGCACCAAGCCCCAAACATCAAGCACCATGCACCAAACACCAAGCACCAAGCACGAAGCACCAAACACCAAGCACCAAGCACCAAACACTTAACACCAAGCACCAAGCACCAAGCACCAAACACCAAGCACCAAACACCAAACACCAAGCACCAAGTACCAAACACCAAGCACCAAGCACCAAACACCAAGCACCAAGCACCAAGCACCAAACACCAAGAACCAAGCACCAAACACCAAGCACCAAGCACCAAGTACATACACCAAGCACCAAACACCAAGCTCCAAACACCAAGCACCAAGCACCAAACACCAAACACCAAACACCAAACACCAAACACCAAGCACCAAGCACCAAGCACCAAACACCAAACACCAAACAGCAAGCACCAAGCACCAAACACCAAGCACCAAGCACCAAACAACAAACACCAAGCACCATGCACCAAACACTAATCACCAAGTGCCAAGCACCAAACACCAAGCACCAAACAGCAAGCACCAAACACCAAACACCAAGCACCAAGCACCAAGCACCAAACACCAAGCACCAAGCACCAAACACCAAACCCCAAGCACCAAAGACCAAGCACCAAGCACCAAGGCCCAAACACCAAGCACCAAGCATCAAGCACCAAGCACCAAACACCAAGCACCAAGCACCAAACACCCAGCACCAAGCACCAAACACCAAGCACCAAGCACCAAACACCAAAGACCAAACACCAAGCACCAAGCACCAAACAGCAAGCACCAAACACCAAACACCAAACACCAAACACCAAACAGCAAGCACCAAACACCAAACAGCAAAGAGCAAACGCCAAGCACCAAGCACCAAGCACCAAGCACCAAACACCAAGCTCCAAGCACCAAGCATTAAACACCAAACAGCAAACACCAAACACGAAACAGCAAACACCATACAGCAAACACCAAACACAAAGCACCAAGCACCAAACACCAAACCCCAAGCACCAAGCACCAAACACTAATAACCAAGCACCAAGCACCAAGCACCAAACACCAAGCACCAAGCACCAAGCACCAAACACCAAAGACCAAGCACCAAGCACCTAGCACCAAACACAAAGCACCAGGCACCAAGCCCCAAACACCAAGCACCATCCACCAAACACCAAGCACCAAGCACGAAGCACCAAACACCAAGCACCAAACACTTAACACCAAGCACCAAGCACCAAGTACCAAACACCAAGCACCAAACACCAAACACCAAGCACCAAACACCAAGCACCAAGCACCAAACACCAAGCACCAAGCACCAAGCACCAAGAACCAAGCACCAAACACCAAGCACCAAGCACCAAGTACATACACCAAGCACCAAACACCAAACACAAAACATCAAGCACCAAGCAACAAGCATCAAACACCAAGCACCAAACACCAAACACCAAGCACCAAGCACCAAGCACCAAACACCATACACCCAGCACCAAACAGCAGGCACTATGCACCAAGCACCAAACACCAAGCACCAAACACCAAACACCAACCACCAAGCACAAACACCAAACACTAAGCACCAAGCACCAAACACCAAAACCCAAACACTAGACACCAAGCACGAAACACCAAGCACCAAATACGAAACAGCAAACACCATACACCAAACACTAAATACCAAAAAGCAGACACCAAACAGCAAACACCAAACACCAAACACCAAGCACCAAGCACCAACCACCAAACTCCAAGCACCAAAGACCAAGCACCAAGCACCAAGTACCAAACGACAAGCACCAAGCACCAAGCACCAAACACCAAGCACCAAGCACCAAACACCAACCACCCAGCACCAAGCACCAAGCACCAAACACCAAGCACCAAACACCAAACACTAAACACCAAGCACAAAGCACCAAGCACCAAACACCAAGCCCCAAGCACCAAGCACCAAACACCAAACACCAAGCACCAAGCACCAAACACCAATCCCCAAGCACCAAGCACCAAACACCAACACCAAGCACCAAGCACCAAACACCAAACACCAAGCACCAAACACCAAACACCAAGCACCAAGCACCCAACATCAAACACCAAGCACCAAGCACCAAACACCAAACACCAAGCCCCAAGCACCAGGCACCAAGCACCGAACACCAAGCCCCAAACACCAAGCACCAAACACCAAGCACCAAACACCAAGCACCAAACACCAAACACTAAGTCCCACGCACCAAGCACCAAACACCAAACAGCAAGCACCAAGCACAAAACACCAAGCACCAAGCACTAAGCCCCTAGCACCAAACAACAAACACCAAGCATCAAGCACAAAACACCAAGCAACAAACACCAAGCAGCAAGCAGCAAGCACCAAACACCAAACAACAAGCACCAAGCACCAAACACCAAACACCAAGCACCAAGGACCAAACATCAAACACCAAGCACCAAGCACCAAACACCTAACACCAAGCACCAAGCATCAAGCACCAATCACCAAACACCAAGCACCAATCACCAAACACCAAGCACCAAGCACCAAACACCAAGCACCAGGCACCAAGCACCAAACACCAAGTACCAAACACCAAACACCAAGCACCAAACACCAAACACCAAGCACCAAGCACCAAGCACGAAACACCAGGCACCAAGCACCAAGCACCAAACTCCAGACACCAAACACCAAGCACGCAGCACCAAACACCAAGCACCAAGCACCAAGCACCAAGCACCAAACACCAAACACCAAACACCAAGCACCAAGCGCAAAACACCAAGCACCAATCACCAAGCACCAAAACCCAAGCAGCAAGCAGCAAGCACCAAACACCAAAGACCAAGCACCAAGCACCTAGCACCAAACACAAAGCACCAGGCACCAAGCCCCAAACACCAAGCACCATCCACCAAACACCAAGCACCAAGCACGAAGCACCAAACACCAAGCACCAAACACTTAACACCAAGCACCAAGCACCAAGTACCAAACACCAAGCACCAAACACCAAACACCAAGCACCAAACACCAAGCACCAAGCACCAAACACCAAGCACCAAGCACCAAGCACCAAGAACCAAGCACCAAACACCAAGCACCAAGCACCAAGTACATACACCAAGCACCAAACACCAAACACAAAACATCAAGCACCAAGCAACAAGCATCAAACACCAAGCACCAAACACCAAACACCAAGCACCAAGCACCAAGCACCAAACACCATACACCCAGCACCAAACAGCAGGCACTATGCACCAAGCACCAAACACCAAGCACCAAACACCAAACACCAACCACCAAGCACAAACACCAAACACTAAGCACCAAGCACCAAACACCAAAACCCAAACACTAGACACCAAGCACGAAACACCAAGCACCAAGCATCAAGCACCAATCACCAAACACCAAGCACCAATCACCAAACACCAAGCACCAAGCACCAAACACCAAGCACCAGGCACCAAGCACCAAACACCAAGTACCAAACACCAAACACCAAGCACCAAACACCAAACACCAAGCACCAAGCACCAAGCACGAAACACCAGGCACCAAGCACCAAGCACCAAACTCCAGACACCAAACACCAAGCACGCAGCACCAAACACCAAGCACCAAGCACCAAGCACCAAGCACCAAACACCAAACACCAAACACCAAGCACCAAGCGCAAAAAACCAAGCACCAATCACCAAGCACCAAAACCCAAGCAGCAAGCAGCAAGCACCAAACACCAAGCACCAAGCACCAAACACCAAACACCAAACGCCAACCACCAAACACCAAGCACAAAGCAGCAAGCACCAAACACCAAACACCAAGCACCAAGCACCAAACACCAAACAACAAGCACCAAAGACCAAACATCAAACACCAAGCACCAAGCACCAAACACCTAACACCAAGCACCAAGCACCAAGCACCAAGCACCAAACACCAAGCACCAAGCACCAAACACCAAGCACCAAGCACCAAGCACCAAACACCAAGCACCAAGCACCAAACACCAAACAACAAGCACCAGGCACCAAACAACAAGCACCAGGCACCAAGCTCCAATCACCAAACACCAAGCACCAAGCACCAAACACCAAACACCAAGCACGCAGCATCAAACACCAAGCACCAAGCACCAAGCACCAAACACCAAGCACCAAGCACCAAGCACCAAATACCAAACACCAAACACCAAGCACCAAACACCAAACACCAAGCACCAAGCACCAAGCACGAAACACCAGGCACCAAGCACCAAGGATCAAAATCCAAACACCAAGCACCAAACACCAGCCACCAAGCAGCAAGCACCAAACACCAAACAGCAAACACCAAACAGCAAACACCAAACAGCAAACAGCAAACAGCAAACGCCAAACACCAAGCACCAAGCACCAAGCACCAAACACCAAGCACCAAGCACCAAGCACCAAACACCAAACAGCAAACACGAAACACAAAACTGCAAACACCATACAGCAAACACCAAACACCAAAAAGCAGACACCAAACCGCATACACCAAACAGCAAACATAAAACACCAAACCCCAAGCACCAAGCACCAAACACTAATCACCAAGCACCAAGCACCAAGCACCAAACACCAAGCGTTAAGCACCTAGCACCAAACACCAAGCACCAAGCACCAAGCACAAACACCAAACACCAAACACCAAACACCAAGCACCAAAGACCAAGCACCAAGCACCAAGCACCAAGCACCAAACAATAAGCACCAAGCACCAAGCACCAAACACCAAGCACCAAGCACCAAACATCAACCACCCAGCACCAAGCACCAAGCACCAAACAGCAAGCACCAAACACCAAACACCAAACACCAAGCAGCAAGCACCAAACACCAAGCAGCAAGCACCAAACACCAAGCCCCAAGCACCAAGCACCAAGCACCAAACACCAAGCACCAAGCACCAAACACCAAGCACCAAGCACCTAGCACCAAACACCAAACACCAAGCACCAACCACCAAGCACCAAACATCAAGCACCAATCACCAAGCACCAAACACCAAGCAGCAAGCAGCAAGCACCAAACACGAAACACCAAGCACCAAGCACCAAACACCAAACACCAAGCACCAAGGACCAAACATCAAACACCAAGCCCCAAGCACCAAAAACCTAACACCAAGTACCAAGCACCAAGCACCAAGCACCGAACACCAAGCACCAAACACCAAGCACCAAACACCAAGCACCAATCACCAAACACCAAACACCAAGCACCAAGCACCAAGCACCAAACACCAAGCACCAGGCACCAAGCCCCAAACATCAAGCACCATGCACCAAACACCAAGCACCAAGCACGAAGCACCAACCACCAAGCACCAAGCACCAAACACTTAACACCAAGCACCAAGCACCAAGCACCAAACACCAAGCACCAAACACCAAACACCAAACACCAAGCAGCATGCACCAAACACCAAGCAGCAAGCACCAAACACCAAGCCCCAAGCACCAAGCACCAAACACCAAACACCAAGCACCAAGCACCAAACACCAAGCACCAAGCACCTAGCACCAAACACCAAACACCACGCACCAATCACCAAACACCAAACACCAAGCACCAATCACCAAGAACCAAACACCAAGCAGCAAGCAGCAAGCACCAAACACGAAACACCAAGCACCAAGCACCAAACACCAAACACCAAGCACCAAGGACCAAACATGAAACACCAAGCCCCAAGCACCAAAAACCTAACACCAAGTACCAAGCACCAAGCACCAAGCACCGAACACCAAGCACCAAACACCAAGCACCAAACACCAAGCACCAAGCACCAAACACCAAACACCAAGCACCAAGCACCAAGCACCAAACACCAAGCACCAGGCACCAAGCCCCAAACATCAAGCACCATGCACCAAACACCAAGCACCAAGCACGAAGCACCAAACACCAAGCACCAAGCACCAAACACTTAACACCAAGCACCAAACACCAAGCACCAAGCACCAAGCACCAAGCACCAAACACCAAGAACCAAGCACCAAACACCAAGCACCAAGCACCAAGTACATACACCAAGCACCAAACACCAAGCACCAAACACCAAGCACCAAGCACCAAACACCAAACACCAAGCACCAAGCACCAAGCACCAAACACCAAGCACCAGGCACCAAGCCCCAAACACCAAGCACCAAGCACGAAGCACCAAACACCAAACACCAAGCACCAAGTACCAAACACCAAGCACCAAGCACCAAACACCAAGCACCAAGCACCAAGCACCAAACACCAAGAACCAAGCACCAAACACCAAGCACCAAGCACCAAGTACATACACCAAGCACCAAACACCAAGCACCAAACACCAAGCACCAAACACCAAACACCAAACACCAAACACCAAACAGCAAGCACCAAACACCAAACAGCAAGCACCAAACACCAAACACCAAGCACCAAGTACCAAACACCCAGCACCAAGCACCAAGCACCAAACACCAAGCACCAAGAACCAAACACCAAAGACCAAACACCAAGCACCAAGCACCAAACAGCAAGCACCAAACACCAAACACCAAACACCAAACACCAAACAGCAAGCACCAAACACCAAACAGCAAAGAGCAAACGCCAAGCACCAAGCACCAAGCACCAAGCACCAAACACCAAGAACCAAGCACCAAGCATTAAACACCAAACAGCAAACACCAAACACGAAACAGCAAACACCATACAGCAAACACCAAACACCAAGCACCAAGCCCCAAACACCAAACCCCAAGCACCAAGCACCAAACACTAATAACCAAGCACCAAGCACCAAGCACCAAACACCAAGCACCAAGCACCAAGCACCAAACACCAAAGACCAAGCACCAAGCACATAGCACCAAACACAAAGCACCAGGCACCAAGCCTCAAACACCAAGCACCATGCACCAAACACCAAGCACCAAGCACGAAGCACCAAACACCAAGCACCAAGCACCAAACACTTAACACCAAGCACCAAGCACCAAGTACCAAACACCAAGCACCAAACACCAAACACCAAGCACCAAACACCAAGCACCAAGCACCAAACACCAAGCACCAAGCACGAAGCACCAAACACCAAGAACCAAGCACCAAACACCAAGCACCAAGCACCAAACACCAAGCACCAAGCACGAAGTACCAAACACCAAGAACCAAGCACCAAACACCAAGCACCAAGCACCAAGTACATACACCAAGTACCAAGCACCAAGCACCAAGCACCGAACACCAAGCACCAAACACCAAGCACCAAACACCAAGCACCAGGCACCAAGCCCCAAACATCAAGCACCATGCACCAAACACCAAGCACCAAGCACAAAGCACCAAACACCAAACACCAAGCACCAAGCACCAAGCACCAAATACCAAACACCAAACACCAAGCACCAAACACCAAACACCAAGCACCAAGCACCAAGCACGAAACACCAGGCACCAAGCACCAAGGACCAAAATCCAAACACCAAGCACCAAACACCAGCCACCAAGCACCAAGCACCAAACACCAAACAGCAAACACCAAACAGCAAACACCAAACAGCAAACAGCAAACAGCAAACGCCAAACACCAAGCACCAAGCACCAAGCCCCAAACACCAAGCACCAAGCACCAAGCACCAAACACCAAACAGCAAACACGAAACACAAAACTGCAAACACCATACAGCAAACACCAAACACCAAAAAGCAGACACCAAACCGCATACACCAAACAGCAAACACAAAACACCAAACCCCAAGCACCAAGCACCAAACACTAATCACCAAGCACCAAGCACCAAGCACCAAACACCAAGCGTTAAGCACCTAGCACCAAACACCAAGCACCAAGCACCAAGCGCAAACACCAAACACCAAACACCAAACACCAAGCACCAAAGACCAAGCACCAAGCACCAAGCACCAAGCACCAAACAATAAGCACCAAGCACCAAGCACCAAACACCAAGCACCAAGCACCAAACATCAACCACCCAGCACCAAGCACCAAGCACCAAACACAAAGCACCAAACACCAAACACCAAACACCAAGCAGCAAGCACCAAACACCAAGCAGCAAGCACCGAACACCAAGCCCCAAGCACCAAGCACCAAACACCAAACACCAAGCACCAAGCACCAAACACCAAGCACCAAGCACCTAGCACCAAACACCAAACACCAAGCACCAACCACCAAGCACCAAACACCAAGCACCAATCACCAAGCACCAAACACCAAGCAGCAAGCAGCAAGCACCAAACACGAAACACCAAGCACCAAACACCAAACACCAAACACCAAGCACCAAGGACCAAACATCAAACACCAAGCCCCAAGCACCAAAAACCTAACACCAAGTACCAAGCACCAAGCACCAAGCACCAAACACCAAGCACCAAACACCAAGCACCAAACACCAAGCACCAATCACCAAACACCAAACACCAAGCACCAAGCACCAAGCACCAAACACCAAGCACCAGGCACCAAGCCCCAAACATCAAGCACCATGCACCAAACACCAAGCACCAAGCATGAAGCACCAACCACCAAGCACCAAGCACCAAACACTTAACACCAAGCACCAAGCACCAAGCACCAAACACCAAGCACCAAACACCAAACACCAAACACCAAGCAGCAAGCACCAAACACCAAGCAGCAAGCACCAAACACCAAGCCCCAAGCACCAAGCACCAAACACCAAACACCAAGCACCAAGCACCAAACACCAAGCACCAAGCACCTAGCACCAAACACCAAACACCAAGCACCAATCACCAAGCACCAAACACCAAGCACCAATCACCAAGCACCAAACACCAAGCAGCAAGCAGCAAGCACCAAACACGAAACACCAAGCACCAAGCACCAAACACCAAACACCAAGCACCAAGGACCAAACATGAAACACCAAGCCCCAATCACCAAAAACCTACCACCAAGTACCAAGCACCAAGCACCAAGCACCGAACACCAAGCACCAAACACCAAGCACCAAACACCAAGCACCAAGCACCAAACACCAAACACCAAGCACCAAGCACCAAGCACCAAACACCAAGCACCAGGCACCAAGCCCCAAACATCAAGCACCATGCACCAAACACCAAGCACCAAGCACGAAGCACCAAACACCAAGCACCAAGCACCAAACACTTAACACCAAGCACCAAACACCAAGCACCAAGCACCAAGTACATACACCAAGCACCAAACACCAAGCACCAAACACCAAGCACCAAGCACCAAACACCAAACACCAAGCACCAAGCACCAAGCACCAAACACCAAGCACCAGGCACCAAGCCCCAAACACCAAGCACCAAGCACGAAGCACCAAAAACCAAACACCAAGCACCAAGTACCAAACACCAAGCACCAAGCACCAAACACCAAGCACCAAGCACCAAGCACCAAACACCAAGAACCAAGCACCAAACACCAAGCACCAAGCACCATGTACATACACCAAGCACCAAACACCAAGCACCAAACAGCAAGCACCAAACACCAAACACCGAACACCAAACACCAAACAGCAAGCACCAAACACCAAACAGCAAGCACCAAACACCAAACACCAAGCACCAAGTACCAAACACCAAGCACCAAGCACCAAACACCAAGCACCAAGCACCAAACACCCAGCACCAAGCACCAAGCACCAAACACCAAGCACCAAGAACCAAACACCAAAGACCAAACACCAAGCACCAAGCACCAAACAGCAAGCACCAAACACCAAACACCAAACACCAAACACCAAACAGCAAGCACCAAACACCAAACAGCAAAGAGCAAACGCCAAGCACCAAGCACCAAGTACCAAGCACCAAACACCAAGAACCAAGCACCAAGCATTAAACACCAAACAGCAAACACCAAACACGAAACAGCAAACACCATACAGCAAACACCAAACACCAAGCACCAAGCCCCAAACACCAAACCCCAAGCACCAAGCACCAAACACTAATAACCAAGCACCAAGCACCAAGCACCAAACACCAAGCACCAAGCACCAAGCACCAAACACCAAAGACCAAGCACCAAGCACCTAGCACCAAACACAAAGCACCAGGCACCAAGCCTCAAACACCAAGCACCATGCACCAAACACCAAGCACCAAGCACCAAACACCAAGCACCAGGCACCAAGCCCCAAACATCAAGCACCATGCACCAAACACCAAGCACCAAGCATGAAGCACCAACCACCAAGCACCAAGCACCAAACACTTAACACCAAGCACCAAGCACCAAGCACCAAACACCAAGCACCAAACACCAAACACCAAACACCAAGCAGCAAGCACCAAACACCAAGCAGCAAGCACCAAACACCAAGCCCCAAGCACCAAGCACCAAACACCAAACAACAAGCACCAAGCACCAAACACCAAGCACCAAGCACCTAGCACCAAACACCAAACACCAAGCACCAATCACCAAGCACCAAACACCAAGCACCAATCACCAAGCACCAAACACCAAGCAGCAAGCAGCAAGCACCAAACACGAAACACCAAGCACCAAGCACCAAACACCAAACACCAAGCACCAAGGACCAAACATGAAACACCAAGCCCCAATCACCAAAAACCTACCACCAAGTACCAAGCACCAAGCACCAAGCACCGAACACCAAGCACCAAACACCAAGCACCAAACACCAAGCACCAAGCACCAAACACCAAACACCAAGCACCAAGCACCAAGCACCAAACACCAAGCACCAGGCACCAAGCCCCAAACATCAAGCACCATGCACCAAACACCAAGCACCAAGCACGAAGCACCAAACACCAAGCACCAAGCACCAAACACTTAACACCAAGCACCAAACACCAAGCACCAAGCACCAAGTACATACACCAAGCACCAAACACCAAGCACCAAACACCAAGCACCAAGCACCAAACACCAAACACCAAGCACCAAGCACCAAGCACCAAACACCAAGCACCAGGCACCAAGCCCCAAACACCAAGCACCAAGCACGAAGCACCAAAAACCAAACACCAAGCACCAAGTACCAAACACCAAGCACCAAGCACCAAACACCAAGCACCAAGCACCAAGCACCAAACACCAAGAACCAAGCACCAAACACCAAGCACCAAGCACCATGTACATACACCAAGCACCAAACACCAAGCACCAAACAGCAAGCACCAAACACCAAACACCGAACACCAAACACCAAACAGCAAGCACCAAACACCAAACAGCAAGCACCAAACACCAAACACCAAGCACCAAGTACCAAACACCAAGCACCAAGCACCAAACACCAAGCACCAAGCACCAAACACCCAGCACCAAGCACCAAGCACCAAACACCAAGCACCAAGAACCAAACACCAAAGACCAAACACCAAGCACCAAGCACCAAACAGCAAGCACCAAACACCAAACACCAAACACCAAACACCAAACAGCAAGCACCAAACACCAAACAGCAAAGAGCAAACGCCAAGCACCAAGCACCAAGTACCAAGCACCAAACACCAAGAACCAAGCACCAAGCATTAAACACCAAACAGCAAACACCAAACACGAAACAGCAAACACCATACAGCAAACACCAAACACCAAGCACCAAGCCCCAAACACCAAACCCCAAGCACCAAGCACCAAACACTAATAACCAAGCACCAAGCACCAAGCACCAAACACCAAGCACCAAGCACCAAGCACCAAACACCAAAGACCAAGCACCAAGCACCTAGCACCAAACACAAAGCACCAGGCACCAAGCCTCAAACACCAAGCACCATGCACCAAACACCAAGCACCAAGCACGAAGCACCAAACACCAAGCACCAAGCACCAAACACTTAACACCAAGCACCAAGCACCAAGTACCAAACACCAAGCACCAAACACCAAACACCAAGCACCAAACACCAAGCACCAAGCACCAAACACCAAGCACCAAGCACGAAGCACCAAACACCAAGAACCAAGCACCAAATACCAAGCACCAAGCACCAAACACCAAGCACCAAGCACGAAGCACCAAACACCAAGAACCAAGCACCAAACACCAAGCACCAAGCACCAAGTACATACACCAAGTACCAAGCACCAAGCACCAAGCACCGAACACCAAGCACCAAACACCAAGCACCAAACACCAAGCACCAGGCACCAAGCCCCAAACATCAAGCACCATGCACCAAACACCAAGCACCAAGCACCAAACACTTAACACCAAGCCCCAAGCACCAAGCACCAAACACTAAGCACCAAGCACCAAACACCAAACCCCAAGCACCAAAGACCAAGCACCAAGCACCAATGACCAAACACCAAGCACCAAGCACCAAGTACCAAACACCAAGCACCAAGCACCAAACACCAAGCACCAAGCACGAAGCACCAAACACCAAGCACCAAGCACCAAACACTTAACACCAAGCCCCAAGCACCAAGCACCAAACACTAAGCACCAAGCACCAAACACCAAACCCCAAGCACCAAAGACCAAGCACCAAGCACCAATGACCAAACACCAAGCACCAAGCACCAAGTACCAAACACCAAGCACCAAGCACCAAACACCAAGCACCAAGCACCAAGCACCAAACACCAAGAACCAAGCACCAAACACCAAGCACCAAGCACCAATTACATACACCAAGCACCAAACACCAAGCACCAAACACCAAGCACCAAGCACCAAACACCAAACACCAAACACCAAACACCAAACACCAAGCACCAAGCACCAAACACCAAACACCAAACAGCAAGCACCAAGCACCAAACACCAAGCACCAAGCACCAAACAACAAACACCAAGCACCATGCACCAAACACTAATCACCAAGCACCAAGCACCAAACACCATGCACCAAGCAGAAAGCACCAAACACCAAACACCAAGCACCAAGCACCAAGCACCAAACACTAAGCACCAAGCACCAAACACCAAACCCCAAGCACCAAAGACCAAGCACCAAGCACCAATGACCAAACACCAAGCACCAAGCATCAAGCACCAAGCACCAAGCACCAAGCACCAAACACCCAGCACCAAGCACCAAGCACCAAACACCAAGCACCAAACACCAAACACCAAACACCAAGCACCAAGCACCAAGCAGCAAGCACCAAACACCAAACACCAAGCAGCAAGCACCAAACACCAAACACCAAACACCAAACAGCAAAGAGCAAACGCCAAACACCAAGCACCAAGCACCAAGCACCAAACACCAAGCACCAAGCACCAAGCATTAAACACCAAACAGCAAACACCAAACACGAAACAGCAAACACCATACAGCAAACACCAAACACCAAGCACCAAGCACCAAACACCAAACCCCAAGCACCAAGCACCAAACACTAATAACCAAGCACCAAGCACCAAGCACCAAACACCAAGCACCAAGCACCAAGCACCAAACACCAAAGACCAAGCACCAAGCACCTAGCACCAAACACAAAGCACCAGGCACCAAGCCCCAAACACCAAGCACCATGCACCAAACACCAAGCACCAAGCACGAAGCACCAAACACCAAGCACCAAGCACCAAACACTTAACACCAAGCACCAAGCACCAAGTACCAAACACCAAGCACCAAACACCAAACACCAAGCACCAAACACCAAGCACCAAGCACCAAGGACCAAACATCAAACACCAAGCACCAAGCACCAAACACCTAACACCAAGCACCAAGCACCAAGCACCAAGCACCAAACACCAAGCACCAAACACCAAGCACCAAGCACCAAACACCAAGCACCAAGCACCAAACACCAAGCACCAAGCACCAAGCACCAAACACCAAGCACCAAGCACCAAACACCAAACAATAAGCACCAAGCACCAAGCACCAAACACCAAGCACCAAGCACCAAACATCAACCACCCAGCACCAAGCACCAAGCACCAAACACCAAGCACCAAACACCAAACACCAAACACCAAGCACCAAGCACCAAGCACCAAACACCAGGCAGCAAGCACCAAACACCAAGCCCCAAGCCCCAAGCACCAAACAGCAAACACCAAGCACCAAGCACCAAACACCAAGCACCAAACGCCTAGCACCAAACACCAAACACCAAGCACCAACCACCAAGCACCAAACACCAAGCACCAATCACCAAGCACCAAACACCAAGCGGCAAGCAGCAAGCACCAAACACGAAACACCGAGCACCAAGCACCAAACACCAAACACGAAGCACCAAGGACCAAACATCAAACACCAAGCCACAAGCACCAAAAACCTAACACCAAGTACCAAGCACCAAGCACCAAGCACCGAACACCAAGCACCAAACACAAAGCACCAGGCACCAAGCCCCAAACACCAAGCACCATGCACCAAACACCAAGCACCAAGCACGAAGCACCAAACACCAAGCACCAAGCACCAAACACTTAACACCAAGCACCAAGCACCAAGTACCAAAAACCAAGCACCAAACACCAAACACCAAGCACCAAACACCAAGCACCAAGCACCAAACACCAAGAACCAAGCACCAGACACCAAGCACCAAGCACCAAGTACATACACCAAGCACCAAACACCAAACACAAAACACCAAGCACCAAGCAACAAGCATCAAACACCAAGCATCAAACACCAAACACCAAGTACCAAGCACCAAACACCAAACACCAAGCACCAAGCACCAAGCACCAAACACCATACACCCAGCCCCAAACACCAAGCACAAAGCACCAAGCACCAAACACCAAGCACCAAACACCAAACACCAAGCACCAAGCACCAGACACCAAACACTAAGCACCAAGCACCAAACACCAAAACCCAAACACTAGACACCAAGCACGAAACACGAAACACCAAGCACCAAGCACCAAAGACTAATCACCAAGCACCAAGCACCAAACATCAAGCACCAAGCACCAAGCACCAGGCACCAAGCACCAAGCACCAAACACAGAACACCAAGCACCAAGCACCAAGCACCAAGCAGCAAAAACCAAGCATCAAACACCAAACACCAAACACCAAGCACCAATCACCAAACACCAAGCACCAAGCACCAAACACTAAAGACCAGGCACCAAGCACCAAACACCAAGCACCAAGCACCAAACACCAAACACCAAGCACCAAAGACCAAGCACCAAGCACCAAACAACAAACACCAAGCCCCAAGCACCAAGCACCAAGCACCGAACACCAAGCCCCAAACACCAAGCACCAAACACCAAGCACCAAACACCAAACACTAAGTCCCACGCACCAAGCACCAAACACCAAACAGCAAGCACCAAGCACCAAACACCAAGCACCAAGCACTAAGCCCCTAGCACCAAACACCAAACACCAAGTACCAAGCACCAAGCATTAAACACCAAACAACAAACACCAAACACGAAACAGCAAACACCATACAGCAAACACCAAACACCAAGCACCAAGCACCAAACACCAAACCCCAAGCACCAAGCACCAAACACTAATAACCAAGCACCAAGCACCAAGCACCAAACACCAAGCACCAAGCACCAAGCACCAAACACCAAAGACCAAGCACCAAGCACCTAGCACCAAACACAAAGCACGAGGCACCAAGCCCCAAACACCAAGCACCATGCACCAAACACCAAGCACCAAGCACGAAGCACCAAACACCAAGCACCAAGCACCAAACACTTAACACCAAGCACCAAGCACCAAGTACCAAACACCAAGCACCAAACACCAAACACCAAGCACCAAACACCAAGCACCAAGCACCAAGGACCAAACATCAAACACCAAGCACCAAGCACCAAACACCTAACACCAAGCACCAAGCACCAAGCACCAAGCACCAAACACCAAGCACCAAACACCAAGCACCAAGCACCAAACACCAAGCACCAAGCACCAAACACCAAGCACCAAGCACCAAGCACCAAACACCAAGCACCAAGCACCAAACACCAAACAATAAGCACCAAGCACCAAGCACCAAACACCAAGCACCAAGCACCAAACATCAACCACCCAGCACCAAGCACCAAGCACCAAACACCAAGCACCAAACACCAAACACCAAACACCAAGCACCAAGCACCAAGCACCAAACACCAGGCAGCAAGCACCAAACACCAAGCCCCAAGCCCCAAGCACCAAACAGCAAACACCAAGCACCAAGCACCAAACACCAAGCACCAAACGCCTAGCACCAAACACCAAACACCAAGCACCAACCACCAAGCACCAAACACCAAGCACCAATCACCAAGCACCAAACACCAAGCGGCAAGCAGCAAGCACCAAACACGAAACACCGAGCACCAAGCACCAAACACCAAACACCAAGCACCAAGGACCAAACATCAAACACCAAGCCCCAAGCACCAAAAACCTAACACCAAGTACCAAGCACCAAGCACCAAGCACCGAACACCAAGCACCAAACACAAAGCACCAGGCACCAAGCCCCAAACACCAAGCACCATGCACCAAACACCAAGCACCAAGCACGAAGCACCAAACACCAAGCACCAAGCACCAAACACTTAACACCAAGCACCAAGCACCAAGTACCAAACACCAAGCACCAAACACCAAACACCAAGCACCAAACACCAAGCACCAAGCACCAAGTACATACACCAAGCACCAAACACCAAACACAAAACACCAAGCACCAAGCAACAAGCATCAAACACCAAGCATCAAACACCAAAAACCAAGTACCAAGCACCAAACACCAAACACCAAGCACCAAGCACCAAGCACCAAACACCATACACCCAGCCCCAAACACCAAGCACAAAGCACCAAGCACCAAACACCAAGCACCAAACACCAAACACCAAGCACCAAGCACCAGACACCAAACACTAAGCACCAAGCACCAAACACCAAAACCAAACACTAGACACCAAGCACGAAACACGAAACACCAAGCACCAAGCACCAAAGACTAATCACCAAGCACCAAGCACCAAACATCAAGCACCAAGCACCAAGCACCAGGCACCAAGCACCAAGCACCAAACACAGAACACCAAGCACCAAGCACCAAGCACCAAGCGGCAAAAACCAAGCATCAAACACCAAACACCAAACACCAAGCACCAATCACCAAACACCAAGCACCAAGCACCAAACACTAAAGACCAGGCACCAAGCACCAAACACCAAGCACCAAGCACCAAACACCAAACACCAAGCACCAAAGACCAAGCACCAAGCACCAAACAACAAACACCAAGCCCCAAGCACCAAGCACCAAGCACCGAACACCAAGCCCCAAACACCAAGCACCAAACACCAAGCACCAAACACCAAACACTAAGTCCCACGCACCAAGCACCAAACACCAAACAGCAAGCACCAAGCACCAAACACCAAGCCCCAAGCACTAAGCCCCTAGCACCAAACACCAAACACCAAGCACCAAGCACAAAACACCAAGCACCAATCACCAAGCACCAAACACCAAGCAGCAAGCAGCAAGCACCAAACACCAAACACCAAGCACCAAGCACCAAACACCAAACACCAAGCACCAAGGACCAAACATCAAACACCAATCACCAAGCACCAAACACCTAACACCAAGCACCAAGCATCAAGCACCAATCACCAAACACCAAGCACCAATCACCAAACACCAGGCACCAAGCACCAAACACCAAGCACCAGGCACCAAGCACCAAACACCAAGTACCAAACACCAAACACCAAGCACCAAGCACCAAACACCAAGCACCAAGCACCAAGCACGAAACACCAGGCACCAAGCACCAAGCACCAAACTCCAGACACCAAACACCAAGCACGCAGCACCAAACACCAAGCACCAATCACCAAGCACCAAACACCAAGCACCAAGCACCAAGCACCAAACACCAAACACCAAACACCAAGCACCAAGCACAAAACACCAAGCACCAATCACCAAGCACCAAAACCCAAGCAGCAAGCAGCAAGCACCAAACACCAAGCAGCAAGCACCAAACACCAAACACCAAGCACCAAGCACCAAACACCAAACACCAAGCACCAAGCACCAAACACCTAACACCAAGCACCAAGCACCAAGCACCAAGCACCAAGCACCAAGCACCAAACACCAAGCACCAAGCACCAAACACCAAGCACCAAGCACCAAGCACCAAACACCAAGCACCAAGCACCAAACACCAAACAACAAGCACCAGGCACCAAACAACAAGCACCAGGCACCAAGCTCCAAACACCAAACACCAAGCACCAAGCACCAAACACCAAACACCAAGCACGCAGCATCAAACACCAAGCACCAAGCACCAAGCACCAAACACCAAGCACAAACACCAAGCACCAAATACCAAACACCAAACACCAAGCACCAAACACCAAACACCAAGCACCAAGCACCAAGCACGAAACACCAGGCACCAAGCACCAAGCACCAAAATCCAAACACCAAGCACCAAACACCAGACACCAAGCACCAAGCACCAAACACCAAACAGCAAACACCAAACAGCAAACACCAAACACCAAACAGCAAACAGCAAACGCCAAACACCAAACACCAAGCACCAAGCACCAAACACCAAGCACCAAGCACCAAGCAGCAAGCACCAAACACCAAACACCAAGCACCAAGCACCAAACACCAAACACCAAGCACCAAGGACCAAACATCAAACACCAAGCACCAAGCACCAAACACCTAACACCAAGCACCAAGCACCAAGCACCAAGCACCAAACACCAAGCACCAAACACCAAGCACCAAGCACCAAACACCAAGCACCAAGCACCAAATACCAAGCACCAAGCACCAAGCACCAAACACCAAGCACCAAGCACCAAACACCAAACAATAAGCACCAAGCACCAAGCACCAAACACCAAGCACCAAGCACCAAACATCAACCACCCAGCACCAAGCACCAAGCACCAAACACCAAGCACCAAACACCATACACCAAACACCAAGCACCAAGCACCAAGCACCAAACACCAGGCAGCAAGCACCAAACACCAAGCCCCAAGCCCCAAGCACCAAACAGCAAACACCAAGCACCAAGCACCAAACACCAAGCACCAAACGCCTAGCACCAAACACCAAACACCAAGCACCAACCACCAAGCACCAAACACCAAGCACCAATCACCAAGCACCAAACACCAAGCGGCAAGCAGCAAGCACCAAACACGAAACACCGAGCACCAAGCACCAAACACCAAACACCAAGCACCAAGGACCAAACATCAAACACCAAGCCCCAAGCACCAAAAACCTAACACCAAGTACCAAGCACCAAGCACCAAGCACCGAACACCAAGCACCAAACACCAAACACCAAGCCCCAAGCACCAAGCACCAAACAACAAGCACCAGGCACCAAGCCCCAAATATCAAGCACCATGCACCAAACACCAAGCACCAAGCACGAAGCACCAAACACCAGCACCAAGCACCAAACACTTAACACCAAGCACCAAACACCAAACACCAAGCACCAAGTACCAAATACCAAGCACCAAGCACCAAAACCAAGCACCAAGCACCAAACACCAAGAACCAAGCACCAAACACCAAGCACCAAGCACCAAGTACATACACCAAGCACCAAACACCAAGCACCAAACACCAAACACCAAACACCAAGCACCAAGCACCAAACACCACCAACAAACAGCAAGCACCAAGCACCAAACACCAAGCACCAAGCACCAAACAACAAACACCAAGCACCATGCACCAAACACTAATCACCAAGCACCAAGCACCAAACACCAAGCACCAAGCAGCAAGCACCAAACACCAAACACCAAGCACCAAGCACCAAGCACCAAACACCAAGCACCAAGCACCAAACACCAAACCCCAAGCACCAAAGACCAAGCACCAAGCACCAAGGACCAAACACCAAGCACCAAGCATCAAGCACCAAGCACCAAACACCAAGCAACAAGCACCAAACACCCAGCACCAAGCACCAAGCACCAAACACCAAGCACCAAGCACCAAACACCAAACACCAAACACCAAGCACCAAGCACCAAACAGCAAGCACCAAACACCAAACACCAAACACCAAACAGCAAGCACCAAACACCAAACAGCAAAGAGCAAACGCCAAGCACCAAGCACCAAGCACCAAGCACCAAACACCAAGCACCAAGCACCAAGCATTAAACACCAAACAGCAAACACCAAACACGAAACAGCAAACACCATACAGCAAACACCAAACACCAAGCACGAAGCACCAAACACCAAACCCCAAGCACCAAGCACCAAACACTAATAACCAAGCACCAAGCACCAAGCACCAAACACCAAGCACCAAGCACCAAGCACCAAACACCAAAGACCAAGCACCAAGCACCTAGCACCAAACACAAAGCACCAGGCACCAAGCCTCAAACACCAAGCACCATGCACCAAACACCAAGCACCAAGCACGAAGCACCAAACACGAAACAGCAAACACCATACAGCAAACACCAAACACCAAAACCCAAACACTAGACACCAAGCACGAAACACCAAACACCAAGCACCAAGCACCAAAGACTAATAACCAAGCACCAAGCACCAAACAACATGCACCAAGCACCAAGCACCAGGCACCAAGCACCAAGCACCAAACACAGAACACCAAGCACCAAGCACCAAGCACCAAGCAGCAAAAACCAAGCATCAAACACCAAACACCAAACACCAAGCACCAAACACCAAACACCAAGCACTAAGCACCAAGCACCAAGCACCAAACACTAAACACCAGGCACCAAGCACCAAACACCAAGCTCCAAGCACCAAACACCAAACACCAAGCACCAAAGACCAAGCACCAAGCACCAAACAACAAGCACCAAGCACCAAGCACCAAACACCAAGCACCAAGCACCAAGCACCAAAAACCAAGCACCAAGCACCAAGCACCAAACAGCAAACACCAACCACCAAAGACCAAGCACCAAGCACCAAACAACAAACACCAAGCCCCAAGCACCAAGCACCAAGCACCGAACACCAAGCCCCAAACAGCAAGCACCAAACACCAAGCACCAAACACCAAACACTAAGTCCCACGCACCAAGCACCAAACACCAAACAGCAAGCACCAAGCACCAAACACCAAGCACCAAGCACTAAGCCCCTAGCACCAAACACCAAACACCAAGCACCAATCACCAAACACCAAGCACCAAGCACAAAACACCAAGCACCAATCACCAAGCACCAAACACCAAGCAGCAAGCAGCAAGCACCAAACACCAAACACCAAGCACCAAGCACCAAACACCAAACACCAAGCACCAAGGACCAAACATCAAACACCAAGCACCAAGCACCAAACACCTAACACCAAGCACCAAGCATCAAGCACCAATCACCAAACACCAAGCACCAATCACCAAACACCAAGCACCAAGCACCAAACACCAAGCACCAGGCACCAAGCACCAAACACCAAGTACCAAACACCAAACACCAAGCACCAAACACCAAACACCAAGTACCAAGCACCAAGCACGAAACACCAGGCACCAAGCACCAAGCACCAAACTCCAGACACCAAACACCAAGCACGCAGCACCAAACACCAAGCACCAAGCACCAAGCACCAAGCACCAAGCACCAAACACCAAACACCAAACACCAAACACCAAGCACCAAGCACAAAACACCAAGCACCAATCACCAAGCACCAAAACCCAAGCAGCAAGCAGCAAGCACCAAACACCGAGCACCAAGCACCAAACACCAAACACCAAGCACCAAGCACCAAACACCAAACACCAAGCGCCAAGGACCAAACATCAAACACCAAGCACCAAGCACCAAACACCTAACACCAAGCACCAAGCACCAAGCACCAAACACCAAGCACCAATCATCAAACACCAAGCACCAAGCACCAAACAACAAGCACCAGGCAACAAGCACCAAACACCAAGCACCAAGCACCAAACACCAAGCACCAAGACCGAAGCACCAAACACCAAGCACCAAACTTCAAACACAAAACACCAAGCACCAAGCACCAAGCACCAAACACCAAACACCAAGCACCAAGCACCAAACACCAAACACCAAGCACCAAGGACCAAACATCAAACACCAAGCACCAAGCACCAAACACCTAACACCAAGCACCAAGCACCAAGCACCAAGCACCAAACACCAAGCACCAAACACCAAGCACCAAGCACCAAACACCAAGCACCAAGCACCAAACACCAAGCACCAAGCACCAAGCACCAAACACCAAGCACCAAGCACCAAACACCAAACAACAAGCACGAGGCACCAAACAACAAGCACCAGGCACCAAGCTCCAAACAACAAACACCAAGCATCAAGCACCAAACACCAAACACCAAGCACGCAGCATCAAACACCAAGCACCAAGCACCAAGCACCAAACACCAAGCACCAAGCACCAAGCACCAAATACCAAACACCAAGCACCAAACACCAAACACCAAGCACCAAGCACCAAGCACGAAACACCAGGCACCAAGCACCAAGCACCAAAATTCAAACACCAAGCACCAAACACCAGCCACCAAGCACCAAGCACCAAACACCAAACAGCAAACACCAAACAGCAAACACCAAACACCAAACAGCAAACAGCAAACGCCAAACACCAAGCACCAAGCACGAAACACCAAACACCAAGCACCAAGCACCAAACACCAAACCCCAAGCACCAAAGACCAAGCACCAAGCACCAAGGACCAAACACCAAGCACCAAGCATCAAGCACCAAGCACCAAACACCAAGCAACAAGCACCAAACACCCAGCACCAAGCACCAAGCACCAAACACCAAGCACCAAGCACCAAACACCAAACACCAAACACCAAGCACCAAGCACCAAACAGCAAGCACCAAACACCAAACACCAAACACCAAACACCAAACAGCAAGCACCAAACACCAAACAGCAAAGAGCAAACGCCAAGCACCAAGCACCAAGCACCAAACACCAAACACCAAGCACGAAGCACCAAGCATTAAACACCAAACAGCAAACACCAAACACGAAACAGCAAACACCATACAGCAAACACCAAACACCAAGCACCAAGCACCAAACACCAAACCCCAAGCACCAAGCACCAAACACTAATAACCAAGCACCAAGCACCAAGCACCAAACACCAAGCACCAAGCACCAAGCACCAAACACCAAAGACCAAGCACCAAGCACCTAGCACCAAACACAAAGCACCAGGCACCAAGCCTCAAACACCAAGCACCATGCACCAAACACCAAGCACCAAGCACGAAGCACCAAACACGAAACAGCAAACACCATACAGCAAACACCAAACACCAAAACCCAAACACTAGACACGAAGCACGAAACACCAAACACCAAGCACCAAGCACCAAAGACTAATAACCAAGCACCAAGCACCAAACAACAAGCACCAAGCACCAAGCACCAGGCACCAAGCACCAAGCAGCAAAAACCAAGCATCAAACACCAAACACCAAACACCAAGCACCAAACACCAAACACCAAGCACTAAGCACCAAGCACCAAGCACCAATCACCAAACACCAAGCACCAAGCACCAAACACTAAACACCAGGCACCAAGCACCAAACACCAAGCACCAAGCACCAAACACCAAACACCAAGCACCAAAGACCAAGCACCAAGCACCAAACAACAAGCACCAAGCACCAAGCACCAAACACCAAGCACCAAGCACCAAGCACCAAAAACCAAGCACCAAGCACCAAGCACCAAGCACCAAACACCAAACACCAAGCACCAAAGACCAAGCACCAAGCACCAAACAACAAACACCAAGCCCCAAGCACCAAGCACCAAGCACCGAACACCAAGCCCCAAACACCAAGCACCAAACACCAAGCACCAAACACCAAACACTAAGTCCCACGCACCAAGCACCAAACACCAAACAGCAAGCACCAAGCACCAAACACCAAGCACCAAGCACTAAGCCCCTAGCACCAAACACCAAACACCAAGCACCAAGCACAAAACACCAAGCACCAATCACCAAGCACCAAACACCAAGCTGCAAGCAGCAAGCACCAAACACCAAACACCAAGCACCAAGCACCAAACACCAAACACCAAGCACCAAGGACCAAACATCAAACACCAAGCACCAAGCACCAAACACCTAACACCAAGCACCAAGCATCAAGCACCAATCACCAAACACCAAGCACCAATCACCAAACACCAAGCACCAAGCACCAAACACCAAGCACCAGGCACCAAGCACCAAACACCAAGTACCAAACACCAAACACCAAGCACCAAACACCAAACACCAAGCACCAAGCACCAAGCACGAAACACCAGGCACCAAGCACCAAGCACCAAACTCCAGACACCAAACACCAAGCACGCAGCACCAAACACCAAGCACCAAGCACCAAGCACCAAGCACCAAGCCCCAAACACCAAACACCAAACACCAAGCACCAAGCACAAAACACCAAGCACCAATCACCAAGCACCAAAACCCAAGCAGCAAGCAGCAAGCACCAAACACCAAGCACCAAGCACCAAACACCAAACACCAAGCACCAAGCACCAAACACCAAGCATCAAGCACCAAGGACCAAACATCAAACACCAAGCACCAAGCACCAAACACCTAACACCAAGCACCAAGCACCAAGCACCAAGCACCAAACACCAAGCACCAATCATCAAACACCAAGCACCAAGCACCAAACAACAAGCACCAGGCACCAAGCACCAAACACCAAGCACCAAGCACCAAACACCAAGCACCAAGACCGAAGCACCAAACACCAAACACCAAACTCCAAACACAAAACACCAAGCACCAAGCAGCAAGCACCAAACACCAAACACCAAGCACCAAGCACCAAACACCAAACACCAAGCACCAAGGACCAAACATCAAACACCAAGCACCAAGCACCAAACACCTAACACCAAGCACCAAGCACCAAGCACCAAGCACCAAACACCAAGCACCAAACACCAAGCACCAAGCACCAAACACCAAGCACCAAGCACCGAACACCAAGCACCAAGCACCAAGCACCAAACACCAAGCACCAAGCACCAAACACCAAACAACAAGCACGAGGCACCAAACAACAAGCACCAGGCACCAAGCTCCAAACAACAAACACCAAGCATCAAGCACCAAACACCAAACACCAAGCACGCAGCATCAAACACCAAGCACCAAGCACCAAGCACCAAACACCAAGCACCAAGCACCAAGCACCAAATACCAAACACCAAGCACCAAACACCAAACACCAAGCACCAAGCACCAAGCACGAAACACCAGGCACCAAGCACCAAGCACCAAAATCCAAACACCAAGCACCAAACACCAGCCACCAAGCACCAAACACCAAACAGCAAACAGCAAACGCCAAACACCAAGCACCAAGCACCAAGCATGAAACACCAAGCACCAAGCACCAAGCACCAAACACCAAACAGCAAACACGAAACACAAAACAGCAAACACCATACAGCAAACACCAAACAGCAAATACCAAACACCAAACCCCAAGCACCAAGCACCAAACACTAATCACCAAGCACCAAGCACCAAGCACCAAACGCCAAGCGTCAAGCACCTAGCACCAAACACCAAGCACCAAGCACCAAGCACAAACACCAAACACCAAACAGCAAACACCAAGCACCAAAGGCCAAGCCCCAAGCACCAAGCACCAAGCACCAAACAATAAGCACCAAGCACCAAGCACCAAACACCAAGCACCAAGCACCAAACATCAACCACCCAGCACCAAGCACCAAGCACCAAACACCAAGCACCAAACACCAAACACCAAACACCAAGCACCAAGCACCAAGCACCAAACACCAAGCAGCAAGCACCAAACACCAAGCCCCAAGCACCAAGCACCAAACACCAAGCACCAAGCACCAAACACCAAGCACCAAGCACCTAGCACCAAACACCAAACACCAAGCACGAAGCACCAAACACCAAGCACCAAGCACCAAACACTTAACACCAAGCACCAAGCACCAAGCACCAAACACCAAGCACCAAACACCAAACACCAAGCACCAAGTACCAAACACCAAGCACCAAGCACCAAACACCAAGCACCAAGCACCAAACACCAAGCACCAAGCACCAAGCACCAAACACCAAGCACCAAGCACCAAACACTTAACACCAAGCACCAAGCACCAAGCACCAAACACCAAGCACCAAACACCAAACACCAAGCACCAAGTACCAAACACCAAGCACCAAGCACCAAACACCAAGCACCAAGCACCAAGCACCAAACACCAAGAACCAAGCACCAAACACCAAGCACCAAGCACCAAGTACATACACCAAGCACCAAACACCAAGCACCAAACACCAAGCACCAAGCACCAAACACCAAACACCAAACAGCAAGCACCAAGCACCAAACACCAAGCACCAAGCACCAAACAACAAACACCAAGCACCATGCAACAAACACTAATCACCAAGCACCAAGCACCAAACACCAAGCACCAAGCAGCAAGCACCAAACACCAAACACCAAGCACCAAGCACCAAGCACCAAACACCAAGCACCAAGCACCAAACACCAAACCCCAAGCACCAAAGACCAAGCACCAAGCACCAAGGACCAAACACCAAACACCAAGCACCAAGCACCAAACACCAAACACCAAGCAACAAGCACCAAACACCCAGCACCAAGCACCAAGCACCAAACACCAAGCACCAAGCACCAAACACCAAACACCAAACACCAAGCACCAAGCACCAAACAGCAAGCACCAAACACCAAACACCAAACACCAAACACCAAACAGCAAGCACCAAACACCAAAAAGCAAAGAGCAAACGCCAAGCACCAAGCACCAAGCACCAAGCACCAAACACCAAGCACCAAGCACCAAGCATTAAACACCAAACAGCAAACACCAAACACGAAACAGCAAACACCATACAGCAAACACCAAACACTTAACACCAAGCACCAAGCACCAAGCACCAAACACCAAGCACCAAACACCAAACACCAAGCACCAAGTACCAAACACCAAGCACCAAGCACCAAACACCAAGCACCAAACACCAAGCACCAAACACCAAGAACCAAGCACCAAGCACCAAGGACCAAGCACATACACCAAGCACCAAACACCAAGCACCAAACACCAAGCACCAAGCACCAAACACCAAACACCAAAGACCAAAGACCAAGCACCAAGCACCAAACACCAAACACCAAACAGCAAGCACCAAGCACCAAACACCAAGAACCAAGCAACAAAAAACAAACACCAAGCACCATGCACCAAACACTAATCACCAAGCACCAAGCACCAAACACCAAGCACCAAGCAGCAAGCACCAAACACCAAACACCAAGCACCACGCACCAAGCACCAAACACCAAGCAACAAGCACCAAACACCCAGCACCAAGCAACAAGCACCAAACACCAAGCACCAAGCACCAAACACCAAACACCAAACACCAAGCACCAAGCACCAAACAGCAAGCACCAAACACCAAACACCAAACACCAAACACCAAACAGCAAGCACCAAACACCAAACAGCAAAGAGCAAACGCCAAGCACCAAGCACCAAGCACCAAGCACCAAACACCAAGCACCAAGCACCAAGCATTAAACACCAAACAGCAAACACCAAACACGAAACAGCAAACACCATACAGCAAACACCAAACACCAAGCACCAAGCACCAAACACCAAACCCCAAGCACCAAGCACCAAACACTAATAACCAAGCACCAAGCACCAAGCACCAAACACCAAGCACCAAGCACCAAGCACCAAACACCAAAGACCAAGCACCAAGCACCTAGCACCAAACACAAAGCACCAGGCACCAAGCCTCAAACACCAAGCACCATGCACCAAACACCAAGCACCAAGCACGAAGCACCAAACACGAAACAGCAAACACCATACAGCAAACACCAAACACCAAAACCCAAACACTAGACACGAAGCACGAAACACCAAACACCAAGCACCAAGCACCAAAGACTAATAACCAAGCACCAAGCACCAAACAACAAGCACCAAGCACCAAGCACCAGGCACCAAGCACCAAGCAGCAAAAACCAAGCATCAAACACCAAACACCAAACACCAAGCACCAAACACCAAACACCAAGCACTAAGCACCAAGCACCAAGCACCAATCACCAAACACCAAGCACCAAGCACCAAACACTAAACACCTAGCACCAAGCACCAAACACCAAGCACCAAGCACCAAACACCAAACACCAAGCACCAAAGACCAAGCACCAAGCACCAAACAACAAGCACCAAGCACCAAGCACCAAACACCAAGCACCAAGCACCAAGCACCAAACACCAAACACCAAGCACCAAAGACCAAGCACCAAGCACCAAGCACCAAGCACCAAGCACCGAACACCAAGCCCCAAACACCAAGCACCAAACACCAAGCACCAAACACCAAACACTAAGTCCCACGCACCAAGCACCAAACACCAAACAGCAAGCACCAAGCACCAAACACCAAGCACCAAGCACTAAGCCCCTAGCACCAAACACCAAACACCAAGCACCAAGCACAAAACACCAAGCACCAATCACCAAGCACCAAACACCAAGCAGCAAGCAGCAAGCACCAAACACCAAACACCAAGCACCAAGCACCAAACACCAAACACCAAGCACCAAGGACCAAACATCAAACACCAAGCACCAAGCACCAAACACCTAACACCAAGCACCAAGCATCAAGCACCAATCACCAAACACCAAGCACCAATCACCAAACACCAAGCACCAAGCACCAAACACCAAGCACCAGGCACCAAGCACCAAACACCAAGTACCAAACACCAAACACCAAGCACCAAACACCAAACACCAAGCACCAAGCACCAAGCACGAAACACCAGGCACCAAGCACCAAGCACCAAACTCCAGACACCAAACACCAAGCACACAGCACCAAACACCAAGCACCAAGCACCAAGCACCAAGAACCAAGCACCAAACACCAAACACCAAACACCTAGCACCAAGCACAAAACACCAAGCACCAATCACCAAGCACCAAAACCCAAGCAGCAAGCAGCAAGCACCAAACACCAAGCACCAAGAACCAAACACCAAAACCCAAGCAGCAAGCAGCAAGCACCAAACACCAAGCACCAAGAACCAAACACCAAACACCAAGCACGAAGCACCAAACACCAAACACCAAGCACCAAGGACCAAACATCAAACACCAAGCACCAAGCACCAAACACCTAACACCAAGCACCAAGCACCAAGCACCAAGCACCAAACACCAAGCACCAAACACCAAGCACCAAGCACCAAACACCAAGCACCAAGCACCAAACACCAAGCACCAAGCACCAACCACCAAACATCAAGCACCAAGCACCAAACACCAAACAACAAGCACGAGGCACCAAACAACAAGCACCAGGCACCAAGCTCCAAACAACAAACACCAAGCATCAAGCACCAAACACCAAACACCAAGCACGCAGCATCAAACACCAAGCACCAAGCACCAAGCACCAAACACCAAGCACCAAGCACCAAGCACCAAATACCAAACACCAAGCACCAAACACCAAACACCAAGCACCAAGCACCAAGCACGAAACACCAGGCACCAAGCACCAAGCACCAAAATCCAAACACCAAGCACCAAACACCAGCCACCAAGCACCAAGCACCAAACACCAAACAGCAAACACCAAACAGCAAACACCAAACACCAAACAGCAAACAGCAAACGCCAAACACCAAGCACCAAGCACCAAGCACGAAACACCAAGCACCAAGCACCAAGCACCAAACACCAAACAGCTTTCACGAAACACAAAACAGCAAACACCATACAGCAAACACCAAACAGCAAATACCAAACACCAAACCCCAAGCACCAAGCACCAAACACTAATCACCAAGCACCAAGCACCAAGCACCAAACGCCAAGCGTCAAGCACCTAGCACCAAACACCAAGCACCAAGCACCAAGCACAAACACCAAACACCAAACAGCAAACACCAAGCACCAAAGGCCAAGCACCAAGCACCAAGCTCCAAGCACCAAACAATAAGCACCAAGCACCAAGCACCAAACACCAAGCAACAAGCACCAAACATCAACCACCCAGCACCAAGCACCAAGCACCAAACACCAAGCACCAAACACCAAACACCAAACACCAAGCACCAAGCACCAAGCACCAAACACCAAGCAGCAAGCACCAAACACCAAGCCCCAAGCACCAAGCACCAAACACCAAGCACCAAGCACCAAACACCAAGCACCAAGCACCTAGCACCAAACACCAAACACCAAGCACGAAGCACCAAACACCAAGCACCAAGCACCAAACACTTAACACCAAGCACCAAGCACCAAGCACCAAACACCAAGCACCAAACACCAAACACCAAGCACCAAGTACCAAACACCAAGCACCAAGCACCAAACACCAAGCACCAAGCACCAAACACCAAGCACCAAGCACGAAGCACCAAACACCAAGCACCAAGCACCAAACACTTAACACCAAGCACCAAGCACCAAGCACCAAACACCAAGCACCAAACACCAAATACCAAGCACCAAGTACCAAACACCAAGCACCAAGCACCAAACACCAAGCACCAAGCACCAAGCACCAAACACCAAGAACCAAGCACCAAACACCAAGCACCAAGCACCAAGTACATACACCAAGCACCAAGCACCAAACACCAAACACTAAGCACAAAGCACCAAACACCAAAACCCAAACACTAGACACCAAGCACGAAACACCAAACACCAAACACCAAACACCAAACACCAAGCACTAAGCACCAAGCACCAAGCACCAATCAGCAAACACCAAGCACCAAGCACCAAACACCAAGCACCAGGCACCAAGCACCAAACACCAAGCACCAAGCACCAAACACCAAACAACAAGCACCAAGCACCAAGCACCAAACACCAAGCACCAAGCACCAAGCACCAAAAACCAAGCACCAAGCACCAAGCACCACACACCAAACACCAAGCACCAAAGACCAAGCACCAAGCACCAAACAACAAGCACCAAGCACCAAGCACCAAACACCAAGCACCAAGCACCAAACACCAACCACCCAGCACCAAGCACCAAGCACCAAACACCAAGCACCAAACAGCAACCACCAAACAGCAAGCACCAAGCACCAGGCACCAAACATTAATCACCAAGCACCAAGCACCAAACAACAAGCACCAAGCACCAGGCACCAAGCACCAAGCACCAAACACTAATCACCAAGCTCCAAGCACCAAACAACAAGCACCAAGCACCAAGCACAAGGCACCAAGCACCAAGCACCAAACACTAATCACCAAGCACCAAGCACCAAGCACCAAACACCAAACACCAAGCAGCAATCACCAAGCACCAAACACCAAGCCCCAAGCACCAAACACCAAGCACCAAGCACCAAACACCAAACACCAAGCACCAAAGACCAAGCACCAAGCACCAAGCACCAAGCACCAAACACCAAGCACCAAGCACCAAACACCCAGCACCAAGCACCAACCACCAAACACCAAGCACCAAGCACCAAACACCAAACACCAAACACCAAGCACCAAGCACCAAACAGCAAGCACCAAACACCAAACACCAAACACCAAACACCAAACAGCAAGCACCAAACACCAAACAGCAAAGAGCAAATGCCAAACACCAAGCACCAAGCACCAAGCACCAAACACCAAGCACCAAGCACCAAGCATTAAACACCAAACACCAAGCACCAAGCACTAATAACCAAGCACCAAGCACCAAGCACCAAACACCAAGCACCAAGCACCAAGCACCAAGCACCAAAGACCAAGCACCAAGCACCTAGCACCAAACACAAAGCACCAGGCACCAAGCCCCAAACACCAAGCACCATGCACCAAACACCAAGCACCAAGCACGAAGCACCAAACACCAAGCACCAAGCACTAAACACTTAAAACAAAGCACCAAGCACCAAGTACCAAACACCAAGCACCAAACACCAAACACCAAGCACCAAACACCAAGCACCAAGCACCAAACACCAAGCACCAAGCACCAAGCACCAAACACCAAGAACCAAGCACCAAACACCAAGCACCAAGCACCAAGTACATACACCAAGCACCAAACACCAAACACAAAACACCAAGCACCAAGCAACAAGCATCAAACACCAAGCATCAAACACCAAACACCAAGTACCAAGCACCAAACACCAAACACCAAGCACCAAGCACCAAGCACCAAACACCATACACCCAGCACCAAACACCAAGCACAAAGCACCAAACACCAAACACCAAGCACCAAACACCAAACACCAAGCACCAAGCACCAAACACCAAACACCAAGCCCCAAGCACCAAAAACCTAACACCAAGTACCAAGCACCAAGCACCAAGCACCGAACACCAAGCACCAAACACCAAGCACCAAACACCAAGCACCAAGCACCAAACACCAAACACCAAGCACCAAGCACCAAGCACCAAACACCAAGCACCAGGCACCTAGCCCCAAACATCAAGCACCATGCACCAAACACCAAGCACCAAGCACGAAGCACCAAACACGAAGCACCAAGCACCAAACACTTAACACCAAGCACCAAGCACCAAGCACCAAACACCAAGCACCAAACACCAAACACCAAGCACCAAGTACCAAACACCAAGCACCAAGCTCCAAACACCAAGCACCAAGCACCAAGCACCAAACACCAAGAACCAAGCACCAAACACCAAGCACCAAGCACCAAGTACATACACCAAGCACCAAACACCAAGCACCAAACACCAAGCACCAAGCACCAAACACCAAACACCAAACACCAAACACCAAACACCAAGCACCAAGCACCAAACACCAAACACCAAACAGCAAGCACCAAGCACCAAACACCAAGCACCAAGCACCAAACAACAAACACCAAGCAGCATGCACCAAACACTAATCACCAAGCACCAAGCACCAAACACCAAGCACCAAGCAGCAAGCACCAAACACCAAACACCAAGCACCAAGCACCAAGCACCAAACACCAAGCACCAAGCACCAAACACCAAACCCCAAGCACCAAAGACCAAGCACCAAGGACCAAGGACCAAACACCAAGCACCAAGCATCAAGCACCAAGCACCAAACACCAAGCACCAAGCACCAAACACCCAGCACCAAGCACCAAGCACCAAACACCAAGCACCAAGCACCAAACACCAAACACCAAACACCAAACACCAAGCACCAAACACCAAGCACCAAGCACCAAACACCAAGCACAAAACACCAAACACAAAACACCAAGCACCAAGCAACAAGCATCAAACACCAAGCATCAAACACCAAACACCAAGTACCAAGCACCAAACACCAAACACCAAGCACCAAGCACCAAGCACCAAACACCATACACCCAGCACCAAACACCAAGCACAAAGCACCAAGCACCAAACACCAAGCACCAAACACCAAACACCAAGCACCAAGCACCAAACACCAAACACCAAGCCCCAAGCACCAAAAACCTAACACCAAGTACCAAGCACCAAGCACCAAGCACTGAACACCAAGCACCAAACACCAAGCACCAAACACCAAGCACCAAGCACCAAACACCAAACACCAAGCACCAAGCACCAAGCACCAAACACCAAACACCAGGCACCAAGCCCCAAACATCAAGCACCACGCACCAAACACCAAGCACCAAGCACGAAGCACCAAACACCAAGCACCATGCACCAAACACTTAACACCAAGCACCAAGCACCAAGCACCAAACACCAAGCACCAAACACCAAACACCAAGCACCAAACACCAAGAACCAAGCACCAAACACCAAGCACCAAGCACCAAGTACATACACCAAGAACCAAACACCAAGCACCAAACACCAAGCACCAAGCACCAAACACCAAACACCAAACAGGAAGCACCAAGCACCAAACACCAAGCACCAAGCACCAAACAACAAACACCAAGCACCATGCACCAAACACTAATCACCAAGCACCAAGTACCAAACACCAAGCACCAAGCACCAAACACCAAGCACCAAACACCAAGCACCAAACACCAAACAGCAAAGAGCAAACGCACAACACCAAGCACCAAGCACCAAACACCAAACACCAAGCACCAAACACCAAACACCAAGCACCAAATACCAAGCACCAAGCACCAAACACCAAGAACCAAGCACCAAACACCAAGCACCAAGCACCAAGTACATACACCAAGCACCAAACACCAAACACAAAACACCAAGCACCAAGCAACAAGCATCAAACACCAAGCATCAAACACCAAACACCAAATACCAAGCACCAAGCACCAAACACCAAGCACCAAGCACCAAACACCCAGCACCAAGCACCAACCACCAAACACCAAGCACCAAGCACCAAACACCAAACACCAAACACCAAGCACCAAGCACCAAACAGCAAGCACCAAACACCAAACACCAAACACCAAACACCAAACAGCAAGCACCAAACACCAAACAGCAAAGAGCAAACGCCAATCACCAAGCACCAAGCACCAACCACCAAACACCAAGCACCAAGCACCAAGCATTAAACACCAAACAGCAAACACCAAACACGAAACAGCAAACACCATACAGCAAACACCAAACACCAAGCACCAAGCACCAAACACCAAACCCCAAGCACCAAGCACCAAACACTAATAACCAAGCACCAAGCACCAAGCACCAAACACCAAGCACCAAGCACCAAGCACCAATCACCAAAGACCAAGCACCAAGCACCTAGCACCAAACACAAAGCACCAGGCACCAAGCCCCAAACACCAAGCACCATGCACCAAACACCAAGCACCAAGCACGAGGCACCAAACACCAAGCACCAAGCACTAAACACTTAAAACCAAGCACCAAGCACCAAGTACCAAACACCAAGCACCAGACACCAAACACCAAGCACCAAACACCAAGCACCAAGCACCAAACACCAAGCACCAAGCACCAAGCACCAAACACCAAGAACCAAGCACCAAACACCAAGCACCAAGCACCAAGTACATACACCAAGCACCAAACACCAAACACAAAACACCAAGCACCAAGCAACAAGCATCAAACACCAAGCATCAAACACCAAACACCAAGTACCAAGCACCAAACACCAAACACCAAGCACCAAGCACCAAGCTCCAAACACCATACACCCAGCACCAAACACCAAGCACAAAGCACCAAACACCAAACACCAAGCACCAAACACCAAACACCAAGCACCAAGCACCAAACACCAAACACCAAGCCCCAAGCACCAAAAACCTAACACCAAGTACCAAGCACCAAGCACCAAGCACCGAACACCAAGCACCAAACACCAAGCACCAAACACCAAGCACCAAGCACCAAACACCAAACACCAAGCACCAAGCACCAAGCACCAAACACCAAGCACCAGGCACCAAGCCCCAAACATCAAGCACCATGCACCAAACACCAAGCACCAAGCACCAAGCACCAAGCACCAAACACGAAGCACCAAGCACCAAACACTTAACACCAAGCACCAAGCACCAAGCACCAAACACCAAGCACCAAACACCAAACACCAAGCACTAAGTACCAAACACCAAGCACCAAGCACCAAACACCAAGCACCAAGCACCAAGCACCAAACACCAAGAACCAAGCACCAAACACCAAGCACCAAGCACCAAGTACATACACCAAGCACCAAACACCAAGCACCAAACATCAAGCACCAAGCACCAAACACCAAACACCAAACACCAAGCACCAAGCAGCAAGCACCAAACACCAAACACCAAGCACCAAGCACCAAGCACCAAACACCAAGCACCAAGCACCAAACACCAAACCCCAAGCACCAAAGACCGAGCACCAAGCACCAAGGACCAAACACCAAGCACCAAGCATGAAGCACCAAGCACCAAACACCAAGCACCAAGCACCAAACACCCAGCACCAAGCACCAAGCACCAAACACCAAGCACCAAGCACCAAACACCAAACACCAAACACCAAGCACCAAGCATTAAACACCAAACACCAAACACCAAACACGAAACAGCAAACACCATACAGCAAACACCAAACACCAAGCACCAAGCACCAAACACCAAACCCCAAGCACCAAGCACTAAACACTAATTACCAAGCACCAAGCACCAAGCACCAAACACCAAGCACCAAGCACCAAGCACCAAACACCAAAGACCAAGCACCAAGCACCTAGCACCAAACAGAAAGCACCAGGCACCAAGCCCCAAACACCAAGCACCATGCACCAAACACCAAGCACCAAGCACGAAGCACCAAACACCAAGCACCAAACACTTAACACCAAGCACCAAGCACCAAGTACCAAACACCAAGCACCAAACACCTAACACCAAGCACCAAACACCAAGTACCAAGCACCAAACACCAAGCACCAAGCACCAAGCACCAAAAACCAAGAACCAAGCACCAAACACCAAGCACCAAGCACCAAGTACCAAACACCAAGCACCAAACACCAAACACCAAGCACCAAACACCAAGCACCAAGCACCAAACACCAAGAACCAAGCACCAAACACCAAGCACCAAGCACCAAGTACATACACCAAGCACCAAACACCAAACACAAAACACCAAGCACCAAGCAACAAGCATCAAACACCAAGCATCAAACACCAAACACCAAGTACCAAGCACCAAACACCAAACACCAAGCACCAAGCACCAAGCACCAAACACCATACACCCAGCACCAAACACCAAGCTCAAAGCACCAAGCACCAAACACCAAGCACCAAACACCAAACACCAAGCACCAAGCACCAAACACCAAACACTAGACACCAAGCACGAAACACCAAACACCAAACACCAAGCACCAAAGACTAATCACCAAGCACCAAGCACCAAACAACAAGCACCAAGCACCAAGCACCAGCCACCAAGCACCAAGCACCAAATACAGAACACCAAGCACCAAGCACCAAGCACCAAGCAGCAAAAACCAAGCATCAAACACCAAACACCAAACACCAAGCACCAAACACCAAACACCAAGCACTAAGCACCAAGCACCAAGCACCAAGCACCAATCAGCAAACACCAAGCACCAAGCACCAAACACCAAGCACCAGGCACCAAGCACCAAACACCAAGCAACAAGCACCAAACAACAAACACCAAGCACCAAAGACCAAGCACCAAGCACCAAACAACAAGCACCAAGCACCAAGCACCAAACACCAAGCACCAAGCACCAAGCACCAAAAACCAAGCACCAAGCACCAAGCACCAAACACCAAGCACCAAACAGCAACCACCAAACAGCAAGCACCAAGCACCAAGCACCAAACACCAAGCCCCAAGCACCAAGCACCAAACACTAATCACCAAGCACCAAGCACCAAACAACAAGCACCAAGCACCAGGCACCAAGCACCAAGCACCAAACACTAATCACCAAGCACCAAGCACCAAACAACAAGCACCAAACACCAAGCACAAGGCACCAAGCACCAAGCACCAAACACTAATCACCAAGCACCAAGCACCAAGCACCAAACACCAAACACCAAGCAGCAATCACCAAGCACCAAACACCAAGCCCCAAGCACCAAACACCAAGCACCAAGCACCAAGCACCAAACACCAAGCACCAAAGACCAAGCACCAAGCACCAAGCACCAAGCACCTAGCACCAAACACCCAGCACCAAGCACCAACCACCAAACACCAAGCACCAAGCACCAAACACCAAACACCAAACACCAAGCACCAAGCACCAAACAGCAAGCACCAAACACCAAACACCAAACACCAAACACCAAACAGCAAGCACCAAACACCAAACAGCAAAGAGCAAACGCCAAACACCAAGCACCAAGCACCAAGCACCAAACACCAAGCACCAAGCACCAAGCATTAAACACCAAACAGCAAACACCAAACACGAAACAGCAAACACCATACAGCAAACACCAAACACCAAGCACCAAGCACCAAACACCAAACCCCAAGCACCAAGCACCAAACACTAATAAACAAGCACCAAGCATCAAGCACCAAACACCAAGCACCAAGCACCAAGCACCAAACACCAAAGACCAAGCACCAAGCACCTAGCACCAAACACAAAGCCCCAGGCACCAAGCCCCAAACACCAAGCACCATGCACCAAACACCAAGCACCAAGCACGAAGCACCAAACACCAAGCACCAAGCACCAAACACTTAACACCAAGCACCAAGCACCAAGTGCCAAACACCAAGCACCAAACACCAAACACCAAGCAGCAAACACCAAGCACCAAGCACCAAACACCAAACACCAAACACCAAGCACCAAGCACCAAACACCAAACACCAAACAGCAAGCACCAAGCACCAAACACCAAGCACCAAGCACCAAACAACAAACACCAAGCACCATGCACCAAACACTAATCACCAAGCACCAAGCACCAAACACCAAGCACCAAGCAGCAAGCACCAAACACCAAGCACCAAGCACCAAGCACCAAGCACCAAACACCAAGCACCAAGCACCAAACACCAAACCCCAAGCACCAAAGACCAAGCACCAAGCACCAAGGACCAAACACCAAGCACCAAGCATCAAGCACCAAGCACCAAACACCAAGCACCAAGCACCAAACACCCAGCACCAAGCACCAAGCACCAAACACCAAGCACCAAGCACCAAACACCAAACACCAAGCACCAAGCACCAAGCACCAAACACCAAACACCAGGCACCAAGCCCCAAACATCAAGCACCACGCACCAAACACCAAGCACCAAGCACGAAGCACCAAACACCAAGCACCATGCACCAAACACTTAACACCAAGCACCAAGCACCAAGCACCAAACACCAAGCACCAAACACCAAACACCAAGCACCAAACACCAAGAACCAAGCACCAAACACCAAGCACCAAGCACCAAGTACATACACCAAGAACCAAACACCAAGCACCAAACACCAAGCACCAAGCACCAAACACCAAACACCAAACAGGAAGCACCAAGCACCAAACACCAAGCACCAAGCACCAAACAACAAACACCAAGCACCATGCACCAAACACTAATCACCAAGCACCAAGTACCAAACACCAAGCACCAAGCACCAAACACCAAGCACCAAACACCAAGCACCAAACACCAAACAGCAAAGAGCAAACGCCAAACACCAAGCACCAAGCACCAAGCACCAAACACCAAGCACCAAACACCAAACACCAAGCACCAAATACCAAGCACCAAGCACCAAACACCAAGAACCAAGCACCAAACACCAAGCACCAAGCACCAAGTACATACACCAAGCACCAAACACCAAACACAAAACACCAAGCACCAAGCAACAAGCATCAAACACCAAGCATCAAACACCAAACACCAAGTACCAAGCACCAAGCACCAAACACCAAGCACCAAGCACCAAACACCCAGCACCAAGCACCAACCACCAAACACCAAGCACCAAGCACCAAACACCAAACACCAAACACCAAGCACCAAGCACCAAACAGCAAGCACCAAACACCAAACACCAAACACCAAACACCAAACAGCAAGCACCAAACACCAAACAGCAAAGAGCAAACGCCAATCACCAAGCACCAAGCACCAACCACCAAACACCAAGCACCAAGCACCAAGCATTAAACACCAAACAGCAAACACCAAACACGAAACAGCAAACACCATACAGCAAACACCAAACACCAAGCACCAAGCACCAAACACCAAACCCCAAGCACCAAGCACCAAACACTAATAACCAAGCACCAAGCACCAAGCACCAAACACCAAGCACCAAGCACCAAGCACCAATCACCAAAGACCAAGCACCAAGCACCTAGCACCAAACACAAAGCACCAGGCACCAAGCCCCAAACACCAAGCACCATGCACCAAACACCAAGCACCAAGCACGAGGCACCAAACACCAAGCACCAAGCACTAAACACTTAAAACCAAGCACCAAGCACCAAGTACCAAACACCAAGCACCAGACACCAAACACCAAGCACCAAACACCAAGCACCAAGCACCAAACACCAAGCACCAAGCACCGAGCACCAAACACCAAGAACCAAGCACCAAACACCAAGCACCAAGCACCAAGTACATACACCAAGCACCAAACACCAAACACAAAACACCAAGCACCAAGCAACAAGCATCAAACACCAAGCATCAAACACCAAACACCAAGTACCAAGCACCAAACACCAAACACCAAGCACCAAGCACCAAGCTCCAAACACCATACACCCAGCACCAAACACCAAGCACAAAGCACCAAACACCAAACACCAAGCACCAAACACCAAACACCAAGCACCAAGCACCAAACACCAAACACCAAGCCCCAAGCACCAAAAACCTAACACCAAGTACCAAGCACCAAGCACCAAGCACCGAACACCAAGCACCAAACACCAAGCACCAAACACCAAGCACCAAGCACCAAACACCAAACACCAAGCACCAAGCACCAAGCACCAAACACCAAGCACCAGGCACCAAGCCCCAAACATCAAGCACCATGCACCAAACACCAAGCACCAAGCACCAAGCACCAAGCACCAAACACGAAGCACCAAGCACCAAACACTTAACACCAAGCACCAAGCACCAAGCACCAAACACCAAGCACCAAACACCAAACACCAAGCACTAAGTACCAAACACCAAGCACCAAGCACCAAACACCAAGCACCAAGCACCAAGCACCAAACACCAAGAACCAAGCACCAAACACCAAGCACCAAGCACCAAGTACATACACCAAGCACCAAACACCAAGCACCAAACATCAAGCACCAAGCACCAAACACCAAACACCAAACACCAAGCACCAAGCAGCAAGCACCAAACACCAAACACCAAGCACCAAGCACCAAGCACCAAACACCAAGCACCATGCACCAAACACTAATCACCAAGCACCAAGCACCAAACACCAAGCACCAAGCAGCAAGCACCAAACACCAAGCACCAAGCACCAAGCACCAAGCACCAAACACCAAGCACCAAGCACCAAACACCAAACCCCAAGCACCAAAGACCAAGCACCAAGCACCAAGGACCAAACACCAAGCACCAAGCATCAAGCACCAAGCACCAAACACCAAGCACCAAGCACCAAACACCCAGCACCAAGCACCAAGCACCAAACACCAAGCACCAAGCACCAAACACCAAACACCAAGCACCAAGCACCAAGCACCAAACACCAAACACCAGGCACCAAGCCCCAAACATCAAGCACCACGCACCAAACACCAAGCACCAAGCACGAAGCACCAAACACCAAGCACCATGCACCAAACACTTAACACCAAGCACCAAGCACCAAGCACCAAACACCAAGCACCAAACACCAAACACCAAGCACCAAACACCAAGAACCAAGCACCAAACACCAAGCACCAAGCACCAAGTACATACACCAAGAACCAAACACCAAGCACCAAACACCAAGCACCAAGCACCAAACACCAAACACCAAACAGGAAGCACCAAGCACCAAACACCAAGCACCAAGCACCAAACAACAAACACCAAGCACCATGCACCAAACACTAATCACCAAGCACCAAGTACCAAACACCAAGCACCAAGCACCAAACACCAAGCACCAAACACCAAGCACCAAACACCAAACAGCAAAGAGCAAACGCCAAACACCAAGCACCAAGCACCAAGCACCAAACACCAAGCACCAAACACCAAACACCAAGCACCAAATACCAAGCACCAAGCACCAAACACCAAGAACCAAGCACCAAACACCAAGCACCAAGCACCAAGTACATACACCAAGCACCAAACACCAAACACAAAACACCAAGCACCAAGCAACAAGCATCAAACACCAAGCATCAAACACCAAACACCAAGTACCAAGCACCAAGCACCAAACACCAAGCACCAAGCACCAAACACCCAGCACCAAGCACCAACCACCAAACACCAAGCACCAAGCACCAAACACCAAACACCAAACACCAAGCACCAAGCACCAAACAGCAAGCACCAAACACCAAACACCAAACACCAAACACCAAACAGCAAGCACCAAACACCAAACAGCAAAGAGCAAACGCCAATCACCAAGCACCAAGCACCAACCACCAAACACCAAGCACCAAGCACCAAGCATTAAACACCAAACAGCAAACACCAAACACGAAACAGCAAACACCATACAGCAAACACCAAACACCAAGCACCAAGCACCAAACACCAAACCCCAAGCACCAAGCACCAAACACTAATAACCAAGCACCAAGCACCAAGCACCAAACACCAAGCACCAAGCACCAAGCACCAATCACCAAAGACCAAGCACCAAGCACCTAGCACCAAACACAAAGCACCAGGCACCAAGCCCCAAACACCAAGCACCATGCACCAAACACCAAGCACCAAGCACGAGGCACCAAACACCAAGCACCAAGCACTAAACACTTAAAACCAAGCACCAAGCACCAAGTACCAAACACCAAGCACCAGACACCAAACACCAAGCACCAAACACCAAGCACCAAGCACCAAACACCAAGCACCAAGCACCAAGCACCAAACACCAAGAACCAAGCACCAAACACCAAGCACCAAGCACCAAGTACATACACCAAGCACCAAACACCAAACACAAAACACCAAGCACCAAGCAACAAGCATCAAACACCAAGCATCAAACACCAAACACCAAGTACCAAGCACCAAACACCAAACACCAAGCACCAAGCACCAAGCTCCAAACACCATACACCCAGCACCAAACACCAAGCACAAAGCACCAAACACCAAACACCAAGCACCAAACACCAAACACCAAGCACCAAGCACCAAACACCAAACACCAAGCCCCAAGCACCAAAAACCTAACACCAAGTACCAAGCACCAAGCACCAAGCACCGAACACCAAGCACCAAACACCAAGCACCAAACACCAAGCACCAAGCACCAAACACCAAACACCAAGCACCAAGCACCAAGCACCAAACACCAAGCACCAGGCACCAAGCCCCAAACATCAAGCACCATGCACCAAACACCAAGCACCAAGCACCAAGCACCAAGCACCAAACACGAAGCACCAAGCACCAAACACTTAACACCAAGCACCAAGCACCAAGCACCAAACACCAAGCACCAAACACCAAACACCAAGCACTAAGTACCAAACACCAAGCACCAAGCACCAAACACCAAGCACCAAGCACCAAGCACCAAACACCAAGAACCAAGCACCAAACACCAAGCACCAAGCACCAAGTACATACACCAAGCACCAAACACCAAGCACCAAACATCAAGCACCAAGCACCAAACACCAAACACCAAACACCAAGCACCAAGCAGCAAGCACCAAACACCAAACACCAAGCACCAAGCACCAAGCACCAAACACCAAGCACCAAGCACCAAACACCAAACCCCAAGCACCAAAGACCGAGCACCAAGCACCAAGGACCAAACACCAAGCACCAAGCATGAAGCACCAAGCACCAAACACCAAGCACCAAGCACCAAACACCCAGCACCAAGCACCAAGCACCAAACACCAAGCACCAAGCACCAAACACCAAACACCAAACACCAAGCACCAAGCATTAAACACCAAACACCAAACACCAAACACGAAACAGCAAACACCATACAGCAAACACCAAACACCAAGCACCAAGCACCAAACACCAAACCCCAAGCACCAAGCACTAAACACTAATTACCAAGCACCAAGCACCAAGCACCAAACACCAAGCACCAAGCACCAAGCACCAAACACCAAAGACCAAGCACCAAGCACCTAGCACCAAACAGAAAGCACCAGGCACCAAGCCCCAAACACCAAGCACCATGCACCAAACACCAAGCACCAAGCACGAAGCACCAAACACCAAGCACCAAACACTTAACACCAAGCACCAAGCACCAAGTACCAAACACCAAGCACCAAACACCTAACACCAAGCACCAAACACCAAGTACCAAGCACCAAACACCAAGCACCAAGCACCAAGCACCAAAAACCAAGAACCAAGCACCAAACACCAAGCACCAAGCACCAAGTACCAAACACCAAGCACCAAACACCAAACACCAAGCACCAAACACCAAACACCAAGCACCAAACACCAAGAACCAAGCACCAAACACCAAGCACCAAGCACCAAGTACATACACCAAGCACCAAACACCAAACACAAAACACCAAGCACCAAGCAACAAGCATCAAACACCAAGCATCAAACACCAAACACCAAGTACCAAGCACCAAACACCAAACACCAAGCACCAAGCACCAAGCACCAAACACCATACACCCAGCACCAAACACCAAGCTCAAAGCACCAAGCACCAAACACCAAGCACCAAACACCAAACACCAAGCACCAAGCACCAAACACCAAACACTAGACACCAAGCACGAAACACCAAACACCAAACACCAAGCACCAAAGACTAATCACCAAGCACCAAGCACCAAACAACAAGCACCAAGCACCAAGCACCAGCCACCAAGCACCAAGAACCAAATACAGAACACCAAGCACCAAGCACCAAGCACCAAGCAGCAAAAACCAAGCATCAAACACCAAACACCAAACACCAAGCACCAAACACCAAACACCAAGCACTAAGCACCAAGCACCAAGCACCAAGCACCAATCAGCAAACACCAAGCACCAAGCACCAAACACCAAGCACCAGGCACCAAGCACCAAACACCAAGCAACAAGCACCAAACAACAAACACCAAGCACCAAAGACCAAGCACCAAGCACCAAACAACAAGCACCAAGCACCAAGCACCAAACACCAAGCACCAAGCACCAAGCACCAAAAACCAAGCACCAAGCACCAAGCACCAAACACCAAGCACCAAACAGCAACCACCAAACAGCAAGCACCAAGCACCAAGCACCAAACACCAAGCCCCAAGCACCAAGCACCAAACACTAATCACCAAGCACCAAGCACCAAACAACAAGCACCAAGCACCAGGCACCAAGCACCAAGCACCAAACACTAATCACCAAGCACCAAGCACCAAACAACAAGCACCAAACACCAAGCACAAGGCACCAAGCACCAAGCACCAAACACTAATCACCAAGCACCAAGCACCAAGCACCAAACACCAAACACCAAGCAGCAATCACCAAGCACCAAACACCAAGCCCCAAGCACCAAACACCAAGCACCAAGCACCAAGCACCAAACACCAAGCACCAAAGACCAAGCACCAAGCACCAAGCACCAAGCACCTAGCACCAAACACCCAGCACCAAGCACCAACCACCAAACACCAAGCACCAAGCACCAAACACCAAACACCAAACACCAAGCACCAAGCACCAAACAGCAAGCACCAAACACCAAACACCAAACACCAAACACCAAACAGCAAGCACCAAACACCAAACAGCAAAGAGCAAACGCCAAACACCAAGCACCAAGCACCAAGCACCAAACACCAAGCACCAAGCACCAAGCATTAAACACCAAACAGCAAACACCAAACACGAAACAGCAAACACCATACAGCAAACACCAAACACCAAGCACCAAGCACCAAACACCAAACCCCAAGCACCAAGCACCAAACACTAATAACCAAGCACCAAGCATCAAGCACCAAACACCAAGCACCAAGCACCAAGCACCAAACACCAAAGACCAAGCACCAAGCACCTAGCACCAAACACAAAGCCCCAGGCACCAAGCCCCAAACACCAAGCACCATGCACCAAACACCAAGCACCAAGCACGAAGCACCAAACACCAAGCACCAAGCACCAAACACTTAACACCAAGCACCAAGCACCAAGCACCAAGTACCAAACACCAAACACCAAACACCAAGCACCAAGCACCAAACACCAAGCACCAAACAGCAAGCACCAAGCACCAAACACCAAGCACCAAGCACCAAACAACAAACACCAAGCACCATGCACCAAACACTAATCACCAAGCACCAAGCACCAAACACCAAGCACCAAGCAGCAAGCACCAAACACCAAGCACCAAGCACCAAGCACCAAGCACCAAACACCAAGCACCAAGCACCAAACACCAAACCCCAAGCACCAAAGACCAAGCACCAAGCACCAAGGACCAAACACCAAGCACCAAGCATCAAGCACCAAGCACCAAACACCAAGCACCAAGCACCAAATACCCAGCACCAAGCACCAAGCACCAAACACCAAGCACCAAGCACCAAACACCAAACACCTAACACCAAGCACCAAGCATTAAACACCAAACACCAAACACCAAACACGAAACAGCAAACACCATACAGCAAACACCAAACACCAAGCACCAAGCACCAAACACCAAACCCCAAGCACCAAGCACCAAACACTAATTACCAAGCACCAAGCACCAAGCACCAAACACCAAGCACCAAGCACCAAGCACCAAACACCAAAGACCAAGCACCAAGCACCTAGCACCAAACAGAAAGCACCAGGCACCAAGCCCCAAACACCAAGCACCATGCACCAAACACCAAGCACCAAGCACGAAGCACCAAACACCAAGCACCAAACACTTAACACCAAGCACCAAGCACCAAGTACCAAACACCAAGCACCAAACACCAAACACCAAGCACCAAACACCAAGTACCAAGCACCAAACACCAAGCACCAAGCAACAAACACCAAAAACCAAGAACCAAGCACCAAACACCAAGCACCAAGCACCAAGTACCAAACACCAAGCACCAAACACCAAACACCAAGCACCAAACACCAAGCACCAAGCACCAAACACCAAGAACCAAGCACCAAACACCAAGCACCAAGCACCAAGTATATACACCAAGCACCAAACACCAAACACAAAACACCAAGCACCAAGCAACAAGCATCAAACACCAAGCATCAAACACCAAACACCAAGTACCAAGCACCAAACACCAAACACCAAGCACCAAGCACCAAGCACCAAACACCATACACCCAGCACCAAACACCAAGCTCAAAGCACCAAGCACCAAACACCAAGCACCAAACACCAAACACCAAGCACCAATCACCAAACACCAAACACTAAGCACCAAGCACGAAACACCAAAACCCAAACACTAGACACCAAGCACGAAACACCAAACACCAAACACCAAGCACCAAGCACCAAAGACTAATCACCAAGCACCAAGCACCAAACAACAAGCACCAAGCAACAAGCACCAGGCACCAAGCACCAAGCACCAAACACAGAACACCAAGCACCAAGCACCAAGCACCAAGCAGCAAAAACCAAGCATCAAACACCAAACACCAAACACCAAGCACCAAACACCAAACACCAAGCACTAAGCACCAAGCACCAAGCACCAAGCACCAATCAGCAAACACCAAGCACCAAGCACCAAACACCAAGCACCAGGCACCAAGCACCAAACACCAAGCACCAAGCACCAAACACCAAACACCAAGCAGCAAAGACCAAGCACCAAGCACCAAACAACAAGCACCAAGCACCAAGCACCAAACACCAAGCACCAAGCACCAAGCACCAAAAACCAAGCACCAAGCACCAAGCACCAAACACCAAGCACCAAACAGCAACCACCAAACAGCAAGCACCAAGCACCAAGCACCAAACACCAAGCCCCAAGCACCAAGCACCAAACACTAATCACCAAGCACCAAGCACCAAACAACAAGCACCAAGCACCAGGCACCAAGCACCAAGCACCAAACACTAATCACCAAGCACCAAGCACCAAACAACAAGCCCCAAGCACCAAACACCAAGCACCAAGCATCAAGCACCAAACACCAAGCACCAAAGACCAAGAACCAAGCACCAAGCACCAAGCACCAAACACCAAGCACCTAGCACCAAACACCCAGCACCAAGCACCAACCACCAAACACCAAGCACCAAGCACCAAGCACCAACCACCAAGCACCAAGCACCAAGCATTAAACACCAAACACCAAGCACCAAGCACTAATAACCAAGCACCAAGCACCAAGCACCAAACACCAAGCACCAAGCACCAAGCACCAAGCACCAAAGACCAAGCACCAAGCACCTAGCACCAAACACAAAGCACCAGGCACCAAGCCCCAAACACCAAGCACCATGCACCAAACACCAAGCACCAAGCACGAAGCACCAAACACCAAGCACCAAGCACTAAACACTTAAAACAAAGCACCAAGCACCAAGTACCAAACACCAAGCACCAAACACCAAACACCAAGCACCAAACACCAAGCACCAAGCACCAAACACCAAGCACCAAGCACCAAGCACCAAACACCAAGAACCAAGCACCAAACACCAAGCACCAAGCACCAAGTACATACACCAAGCACCAAACACCAAACACAAAACACCAAGCACCAAGCAACAAGCATCAAACACCAAGCATCAAACACCAAACACCAAGTACCAAGCACCAAACACCAAACACCAAGCACCAAGCACCAAGCACCAAACACCATACACCCAGCACCAAACACCAAGCACAAAGCACCAAACACCAAACACCAAGCACCAAACACCAAACACCAAGCACCAAGCACCAAACACCAAACACCAAGCCCCAAGCACCAAAAACCTAACACCAAGTACCAAGCCCCAAGCACCAAGCACCGAACACCAAGCACCAAACACCAAGCACCAAACACCAAGCACCAAGCACCAAACACCAAACACCAAGCACCAAGCACCAAGCACCAAACACCAAGCACCAGGCACCAAGCCCCAAACATCAAGCACCATGCACCAAACACCAAGCACCAAGCACGAAGCACCAAACACGAAGCACCAAGCACCAAACACTTAACACCAAGCACCAAGCACCAAGCACCAAACACCAAGCACCAAACACCAAACACCAAGCACCAAGTACCAAACACCAAGCACCAAGCTCCAAACACCAAGCACCAAGCACCAAGCACCAAACACCAAGAACCAAGCACCAAACACCAAGCACCAAGCACCAAGTACATACACCAAGCACCAAACACCAAGCACCAAACACCAAGCACCAAGCACCAAACACCAAACACCAAACACCAAACACCAAACACCAAGCACCAAGCACCAAACACCAAACACCAAACAGCAAGCACCAAGCACCAAACACCAAGCACCAAGCACCAAACAACAAACACCAAGCAGCATGCACCAAACACTAATCACCAAGCACCAAGCACCAAACACCAAGCACCAAGCAGCAAGCACCAAACACCAAACACCAAGCACCAAGCACCAAGCACCAAACACCAAGCACCAAGCACCAAACACCAAACCCCAAGCACCAAAGACCAAGCACCAAGGACCAAGGACCAAACACCAAGCACCAAGCATCAAGCACCAAGCACCAAACACCAAGCACCAAGCACCAAACACCCAGCACCAAGCACCAAGCACCAAACACCAAGCACCAAGCACCAAACACCAAACACCAAACACCAAACACCAAGCACCAAACACCAAGCACCAAGCACCAAACACCAAGCACCAAACACCAAACACAAAACACCAAGCACCAAGCAACAAGCATCAAACACCAAGCATCAAACACCAAACACCAAGTACCAAGCACCAAACACCAAACACCAAGCACCAAGCACCAAGCACCAAACACCATACACCCAGCACCAAACACCAAGCACAAAGCACCAAGCACCAAACACCAAGCACCAAACACCAAACACCAAGCACCAAGCACCAAACACCAAACACCAAGCCCCAAGCACCAAAAACCTAACACCAAGTACCAAGCACCAAGCACCAAGCACTGAACACCAAGCACCAAACACCAAGCACCAAACACCAAGCACCAAGCACCAAACACCAAACACCAAGCACCAAGCACCAAGCACCAAACACCAAACACCAGGCACCAAGCCCCAAACATCAAGCACCACGCACCAAACACCAAGCACCAAGCACGAAGCACCAAACACCAAGCACCATGCACCAAACACTTAACACCAAGCACCAAGCACCAAGCACCAAACACCAAGCACCAAACACCAAACACCAAGCACCAAACACCAAGAACCAAGCACCAAACACCAAGCACCAAGCACCAAGTACATACACCAAGAACCAAACACCAAGCACCAAACACCAAGCACCAAGCACCAAACACCAAACACCAAACAGGAAGCACCAAGCACCAAACACCAAGCACCAAGCACCAAACAACAAACACCAAGCACCATGCACCAAACACTAATCACCAAGCACCAAGTACCAAACACCAAGCACCAAGCACCAAACACCAAGCACCAAACACCAAGCACCAAACACCAAACAGCAAAGAGCAAACGCCAAACACCAAGCACCAAGCACCAAGCACCAAACACCAAGCACCAAACACCAAACACCAAGCACCAAATACCAAGCACCAAGCACCAAACACCAAGAACCAAGCACCAAACACCAAGCACCAAGCACCAAGTACATACACCAAGCACCAAACACCAAACACAAAACACCAAGCACCAAGCAACAAGCATCAAACACCAAGCATCAAACACCAAACACCAAGTACCAAGCACCAAGCACCAAACACCAAGCACCAAGCACCAAACACCCAGCACCAAGCACCAACCACCAAACACCAAGCACCAAGCACCAAACACCAAACACCAAACACCAAGCACCAAGCACCAAACAGCAAGCACCAAACACCAAACACCAAACACCAAACACCAAACAGCAAGCACCAAACACCAAACAGCAAAGAGCAAACGCCAATCACCAAGCACCAAGCACCAACCACCAAACACCAAGCACCAAGCACCAAGCATTAAACACCAAACAGCAAACACCAAACACGAAACAGCAAACACCATACAGCAAACACCAAACACCAAGCACCAAGCACCAAACACCAAACCCCAAGCACCAAGCACCAAACACTAATAACCAAGCACCAAGCACCAAGCACCAAACACCAAGCACCAAGCACCAAGCACCAATCACCAAAGACCAAGCACCAAGCACCTAGCACCAAACACAAAGCACCAGGCACCAAGCCCCAAACACCAAGCACCATGCACCAAACACCAAGCACCAAGCACGAGGCACCAAACACCAAGCACCAAGCACTAAACACTTAAAACCAAGCACCAAGCACCAAGTACCAAACACCAAGCACCAGACACCAAACACCAAGCACCAAACACCAAGCACCAAGCACCAAACACCAAGCACCAAGCACCAAGCACCAAACACCAAGAACCAAGCACCAAACACCAAGCACCAAGCACCAAGTACATACACCAAGCACCAAACACCAAACACAAAACACCAAGCACCAAGCAACAAGCATCAAACACCAAGCATCAAACACCAAACACCAAGTACCAAGCACCAAACACCAAACACCAAGCACCAAGCACCAAGCTCCAAACACCATACACCCAGCACCAAACACCAAGCACAAAGCACCAAACACCAAACACCAAGCACCAAACACCAAACACCAAGCACCAAGCACCAAACACCAAACACCAAGCCCCAAGCACCAAAAACCTAACACCAAGTACCAAGCACCAAGCACCAAGCACCGAACACCAAGCACCAAACACCAAGCACCAAACACCAAGCACCAAGCACCAAACACCAAACACCAAGCACCAAGCACCAAGCACCAAACACCAAGCACCAGGCACCAAGCCCCAAACATCAAGCACCATGCACCAAACACCAAGCACCAAGCACCAAGCACCAAGCACCAAACACGAAGCACCAAGCACCAAACACTTAACACCAAGCACCAAGCACCAAGCACCAAACACCAAGCACCAAACACCAAACACCAAGCACTAAGTACCAAACACCAAGCACCAAGCACCAAACACCAAGCACCAAGCACCAAGCACCAAACACCAAGAACCAAGCACCAAACACCAAGCACCAAGCACCAAGTACATACACCAAGCACCAAACACCAAGCACCAAACATCAAGCACCAAGCACCAAACACCAAACACCAAACACCAAGCACCAAGCAGCAAGCACCAAACACCAAACACCAAGCACCAAGCACCAAGCACCAAACACCAAGCACCAAGCACCAAACACCAAACCCCAAGCACCAAAGACCGAGCACCAAGCACCAAGGACCAAACACCAAGCACCAAGCATGAAGCACCAAGCACCAAACACCAAGCACCAAGCACCAAACACCCAGCACCAAGCACCAAGCACCAAACACCAAGCACCAAGCACCAAACACCAAACACCAAACACCAAGCACCAAGCATTAAACACCAAACACCAAACACCAAACACCAAACAGCAAACACCATACAGCAAACACCAAATACCAAGCACCAAGCACCAAACACCAAACCCCAAGCACCAAGCACTAAACACTAATTACCAAGCACCAAGCACCAAGCACCAAACACCAAGCACCAAGCACCAAGCACCAAACACCAAAGACCAAGCACCAAGCACCTAGCACCAAACAGAAAGCACCAGGCACCAAGCCCCAAACACCAAGCACCATGCACCAAACACCAAGCACCAAGCACGAAGCACCAAACACCAAGCACCAAACACTTAACACCAAGCACCAAGCACCAAGTACCAAACACCAAGCACCAAACACCAAGTACCAAGCACCAAACACCAAGCACCAAGCACCAAGCACCAAAAACCAAGAACCAAGCACCAAACACCAAGCACCAAGCACCAAGTACCAAACACCAAGCACCAAACACCAAACACCAAGCACCAAACACCAAGCACCAAGCACCAAACACCAAGAACCAAGCACCAAACACCAAGCACCAAGCACCAAGTACATACACCAAGCACCAAACACCAAACACAAAACACCAAGCACCAAGCAACAAGCATCAAACACCAAGCATCAAACACCAAACACCAAGTACCAAGCACCAAACACCAAACACCAAGCACCAAGCACCAAGCACCAAACACCATACACCCAGCACCAAACACCAAGCTCAAAGCACCAAGCACCAAATACCAAGCACCAAACACCAAACACCAAGCACCAAGCACCAAACACCAAACACTAGACACCAAGCACGAAACACCAAACACCAAACACCAAGCACCAAAGACTAATCACCAAGCACCAAGCACCAAACAACAAGCACCAAGCACCAAGCACCAGCCACCAAGCACCAAGCACCAAATACAGAACACCAAGCACCAAGCACCAAGCACCACGCAGCAAAAACCAAGCATCAAACACCAAACACCAAACACCAAGCACCAAACACCAAACACCAAGCACTAAGCACCAAGCACCAAGCACCAAGCACCAATCAGCAAACACCAAGCACCAAGCACCAAACACCAAGCACCAGGCACCAAGCACCAAACACCAAGCAACAAGCACCAAACAACAAACACCAAGCACCAAAGACCAAGCACCAAGCACCAAACAACAAGCACCAAGCACCAAGCACCAAACACCAAGCACCAAGCACCAAGCACCAAAAACCAAGCACCAAGCACCAAGCACCAAACACCAAGCACCAAACAGCAACCACCAAACAGCAAGCACCAAGCACCAAGCACCAAACACCAAGCCCCAAGCACCAAGCACCAAACACTAATCACCAAGCACCAAGCACCAAACAACAAGCACCAAGCACCAGGCACCAAGCACCAAGCACCAAACACTAATCACCAAGCACCAAGCACCAAACAACAAGCACCAAACACCAAGCACAAGGCACCAAGTACCAAGCACCAAACACTAATCACCAAGCACCAAGCACCAAGCACCAAACACCAAACACCAAGCAGCAATCACCAAGCACCAAACACCAAGCCCCAAGCACCAAACACCAAGCACCAAGCACCAAGCACCAAACACCAAGCACCAAAGACCAAGCACCAAGCACCAAGCACCAAGCACCTAGCACCAAACACCCAGCACCAAGCACCAACCACCAAACACCAAGCACCAAGCACCAAACACCAAACACCAAACACCAAGCACCAAGCACCAAACAGCAAGCACCAAACACCAAACACCAAACACCAAACACCAAACAGCAAGCACCAAACACCAAACAGCAAAGAGCAAACGCCAAACACCAAGCACCAAGCACCAAGCACCAAACACCAAGCACCAAGCACCAAGCATTAAACACCAAACAGCAAACACCAAACACGAAACAGCAAACACCATACAGCAAACACCAAACACCAAGCACCAAGCACCAAACACCAAACCCCAAGCACCAAGCACCAAACACTAATAACCAAGCACCAAGCATCAAGCACCAAACACCAAGCACCAAGCACCAAGCACCAAACACCAAAGACCAAGCACCAAGCACCTAGCACCAAACACAAAGCCCCAGGCACCAAGCCCCAAACACCAAGCACCATGCACCAAACACCAAGCACCAAGCACGAAGCACCAAACACCAAGCACCAAGCACCAAACACTTAACACCAAGCACCAAGCACCAAGTGCCAAACACCAAGCACCAAACACCAAACACCAAGCACCAAACACCAAGCACCAAGCACCAAACACCAAACACCAAACACCAAGCACCAAGCACCAAACACCAAACACCAAACAGCAAGCACCAAGCACCAAACACCAAGCACCAAGCACCAAACAACAAACACCAAGCACCATGCACCAAACACTAATCACCAAGCACCAAGCACCAAACACCAAGCACCAAGCAGCAAGCACCAAACACCAAGCACCAAGCACCAAGCACCAAGCACCAAACACCAAGCACCAAGCACCAAACACCAAACCCCAAGCACCAAAGACCAAGCACCAAGCACCAAGGACCAAACACCAAGCACCAAGCATCAAGCACCAAGCACCAAACACCAAGCACCAAGCACCAAACACCCAGCACCAAGCACCAAGCACCAAACACCAAGCACCAAGCACCAAACACCAAACACCTAACACCAAGCACCAAGCATTAAACACCAAACACCAAACACCAAACACGAAACAGCAAACACCATACAGCAAACACAAAACACCAAGCACCAAGCACCAAACACCAAACCCCAAGCACCAAGCACCAAACACTAATTACCAAGCACCAAGCACCAAGCACCAAACACCAAGCACCAAGCACCAAGCACCAAACACCAAAGACCAAGCACCAAGCACCTAGCACCAAACAGAAAGCACCAGGCACCAAGCCCCAAACACCAAGCACCATGCACCAAACACCAAGCACCAAGCACGAAGCACCAAACACCAAGCACCAAACACTTAACACCAAGCACCAAGCACCAAGTACCAAACACCAAGCACCAAACACCAAACACCAAGCACCAAACACCAAGTACCAAGCACCAAACACCAAGCACCAAGCACCAAGCACCAAAAACCAAGAACCAAGCACCAAACACCAAGCACCAAGCACCAAGTACCAAACACCAAGCACCAAACACCAAACACCAAGCACCAAACACCAAGCACCAAGCACAAAACACCAAGAACCAAGCACCAAACACCAAGCACCAAGCACCAAGTATATACACCAAGCACCAAACACCAAACACAAAACACCAAGCACCAAGCAACAAGCATCAAACACCAAGCATCAAACACCAAACACCAAGTACCAAGCACCAAACACCAAACACCAAGCACCAAGCACCAAGCACCAAACACCATACACCCAGCACCAAACACCAAGCTCAAAGCACCAAGCACCAAACACCAAGCACCAAACACCAAACACCAAGCACCAATCACCAAACACCAAACACTAAGCACCAAGCACCAAACACCAAAACTCAAACACTAGACACCAAGCACGAAACACCAAACACCAAACACCAAGCACCAAGCACCAAAGACTAATCACCAAGCACCAAGCACCAAACAACAAGCACCAAGCAACAAGCACCAGGCACCAAGCACCAAGCACCAAACACAGAACACCAAGCACCAAGCACCAAGCACCAAGCAGCAAAAACCAAGCATCAAACACCAAACACCAAACACCAAGCACCAAACACCAAACACCAAGCACTAAGCACCAAGCACCAAGCACCAAGCACCAATCAGCAAACACCAAGCACCAAGCACCAAACACCAAGCACCAGGCACCAAGCACCAAACACCAAGCACCAAGCACCAAACACCAAACACCAAGCAGCAAAGACCAAGCACCAAGCACCAAACAACAAGCACCAAGCACCAAGCACCAAACACCAAGCACCAAGCACCAAGCACCAAAAACCAAGCACCAAGCACCAAGCACCAAACACCAAGCACCAAACAGCAACCACCAAACAGCAAGCACCAAGCACCAAGCACCAAACACCAAGCCCCAAGCACCAAGCACCAAACACTAATCACCAAGCACCAAGCACCAAACAACAAGCACCAAGCACCAGGCACCAAGCACCAAGCACCAAACACTAATCACCAAGCACCAAGCACCAAACAACAAGCCCCAAGCACCAAACACCAAGCACCAAGCATCAAGCACCAAACACCAAGCACCAAAGACCAAGCACCAAGCACCAAGCACCAAGCACCAAACACCAAGCACCTAGCACCAAACACCCAGCACCAAGCACCAACCACCAAACACCAAGCACCAAGCACCAAACACCAAACACCAAACACCAAGCACCAAGCACCAAACAGCAAGCACCAAACACCAAACACCAAACACCAAACACCAAACAGCAAGCACCAAACACCAAACAGCAAAGAGCAAACGCCAAACACCAAGCACCAAGCACCAAGCACCAAACACCAAGCACCAAGCACCAAGCATTAAACACCAAACAGCAAACACCAACCACGAAACAGCAAACACCATACAGCAAACACCAAACACCAAGCACCAAGCACCAAACACCAAACCCCAAGCACCAAGCACCAAACACTAATAACCAAGCACCAAGCACCAAGCACCAAACACCAAGCACCAAGCACCAAGCACCAAACACCAAAGACCAAGCACCAAGCACCTAGCACCAAACACAAAGCCCCAGGCACCAAGCCCCAAACACCAAGCACCATGCACCAAACACCAAGCACCAAGCACGAAGCACCAAACACCAAGCACCAAGCACCAAACACTTAACACCAAGCACCAAGCACCAAGTACCAAACACCAAGCACCAAACACCAAACACCAAGCACCAAACACCAAGCACCAAGCACCAAACACCAAGCACCAAGCACCAAGCACCAAACACCAAGAACCAAGCACCGAACACCAAGCACCAAGCACCAAGTACATACACCAAGCACCAAACACCAAACACAAAACACCAAGCACCAAGCAACAAGCATCAAACACCAAGCATCAAACACCAAACACCAAGTACCAAGCACCAAACACCAAACACCAAGCACCAAGCACCAAGCACCAAACACCATACACCCAGCACCAAACACCAAGCACAAAGCACCAAACACCAAACACCAAGCACCAAACACCAAACACCAAGCACCAAGCACCAAACACCAAACACCAAGCCCCAAGCACCAAAAACCTAACACCAAGTACCAAGCACCAAGCACCAAGCACCGAACACCAAGCACCAAACACCAAGCACCAAACACCAAGCACCAAGCACCAAACACCAAACACCAACCACCAAAGACCAAGCACCAAACACCAAGCACCAGGCACCAAGCCCCAAACATCAAGCACCATGCACCAAACACCAAGCACCAAGCACGAAGCACCAAACACGAAGCACCAAGCACCAAACACTTAACACCAAGCACCAAGCACCAAGCACCAAACACCAAGCACCAAACACCAAACACCAAGCACCAAGTACCAAACACCAAGCACCAAGCACCAAACACCAAGCACCAAGCACCAAGCACCAAACACCAAGAACCAAGCACCAAACACCAAGCACCAAGCACCAAGTACATACACCAAGCACCAAACACCAAGCACCAAACACCAAGCACCAAGCACCAAACACCAAACACCAAACACCAAACACCAAACACCAAGCACCAAGCACCAAACACCAAACACCAAACAGCAAGCACCAAGCACCAAACACCAAGCACCAAGCACCAAGCACCAAACACCAAGCACCAAGCAGCAAGCACCAAACACCAAACACCAAGCACCAAGCACCAAGCACCAAACACCAAGCGCCAAGCACCAAACACCAAACACTAATAACCAAGCACCAAGCACCAAGCACCAAACACCAAGCACCAAGTACTAAGCACCAAACACCAAAGACCAAGCACCAAGCACCTAGCACCAAACACCAAGCACCATGCACCAAACACCAAGCACCAAGCACGAAGCACCAAACACCAAGCACCAAGCACCAAACACTTAACACCAAGCACCAAGCACCAAGTACCAAACACCAAGCACCAAACACCAAACACCAAGCACCAAACACCAAGCACCAAGCACCAAACACCAAGCACCAAGCACCAAGCACCAAACACCAAGAACCAAGCACCAAACACCAAGCACCAAGCACCAAGTACATACACCAAGCACCAAACACCAAACACAAAACACCAAGCACCAAGCAACAAGCATCAAACACCAAGCATCAAACACCAAACACCAAGTACCAAGCACCAAACAACAAACACCAAGCACCAAGCACCAAGCACCAAACACCATACACCCAGCACCAAACACTAAGCACAAAGCACCAAGCACCAAACACCAAGCACCAAACACCAAACACCAAGCACCAAGCACCAAACACCAAACACTAAGCACCAAGCACCAAACACCAAAACCCAAACACTAGACACCAAGCACGAAACACCAAACACCAAATACCAAGCACCAAGCACCAAAGACTAATCACCAAGCACCAAGCACCAAACAACAAGCACCAAGCACCAAGCACCAAACACAGAACACCATGCACCAAGCACCAAGCACCAAGCACCAAGCATCAAACACCAAACACCAAGCACCAAACACCAAACACCAAGCACTAAGCACCAAGCACCAAGCACCAATAACCAAACACCAAGCACCAAGCACCAAACACCAAGCACCAGGCACCAAGCACCAAACACCAAGCACCAAACACCAAACACCAAGCACCAAAGACCAAGCACCAAGCACCAAACACCAAGTACAAAGCACCAAGCACCAAACACCAAGAACCAAGCACCAAACACCAAGCACCAAGCACCAAGTACATACACCAAGCACCAAACACCAAGCACCAAACACCAAGCACCAAGCACCAAACACCAAACACCAAACACCAAACACCAAACACCAAGCACCAAGCACCAAACACCAAACACCAAACAGCAAGCACCAAGCACCAAACACCAAGCACCAAGCACCAAACAACAAACACCAAGCACCATGCACCAAACACTAATCACCAAGCACCAAGCACCAAACACCAAGCACCAAGCAGCAAGCACCAAACACCAAACACCAAGCACCAAGCACCAAGCACCAAACACCAAGCACCAAGCACCAAACACCAAACCCCAAGCAGCAAAGACCAAGCACCAAGCACCAAGGACCAAACACCAAGCACCAAGCATCAAGCACCAAGCACCAAACACCAAGCACCAAGCACCAAACACCCAGCACCAAGCACCAAGCACCAAACACCAAGCACCAAGCACCAAACATCAAACACCAAACACCAAGCACCGAGCATTAAACACCAAACACCAAACACCAAACACGAAACAGCAAACACCATACAGCAAACACCAAACACCAAGCACCAAGCACCAAACACCAAACCCCAAGCACCAAGCACCAAACACTAATAACCAAGCACCAAGCACCAAGCACCAAACACCAAGCACCAAGCACCAAGCACCAAACACCAAAGACCAAGCACCAAGCACCTAGCACCAAACAGAAAGCACCAGGCACCAAGCCCCAAACACCAAGCACCATGCACCAAACACCAAGCACCAAGCACGAAGCACCAAACACCAAGTACATACACCAAGCACCAAACACCAAACACAAAACACCAAGCACCAAGCAACAAGCATCAAACACCAAGCATCAAACACCAAACACCAAGTACCAAGCACCAAACACCAAACACCAAGCACCAAGCACCAAGCACCAAACACCATACACCCAGCACCAAACACCAAGCTCAAAGCACCAAGCACCAAACACCAAGCACCAAACACCAAACACCAAGCACCAAGCACGAAACACCAAACACCAAACACCAAGCACCAAGCACCAAAGACTAATCACCAAGCACCAAGCACCAAACAACAAGCACCAAGCACCAAGCACCAGGCACCAAGCACCAAGCACCAAACACAGAACACCAAGCACCAAGCACCAAGCACCAAGCAGCAAAAACCAAGCATCAAACACCAAACACCAAACACCAAGCACCAAACACCAAACACCAAGCACTAAGCACCAAGCACCAAGCACCAAGCACCAATCAGCAAACACCAAGCACCAATCAGCAAACACCAAGCACCAAGCACCAAACACCAAGCACCAGGCACTAAGCACCAAACACGAAGCACCAAGCACCAAACACCAAACACCAAGCACCAAAGACCAAGCACCAAGCACCAAACAACAAGCACCAAGCACCAAGCACCAAACACCAAGCACCAAGCACCAAGCACCAAAAACCAAGCACCAAGCACCAAGCACCAAGCACCAAACACCAAACACCAAGCACCAAAGACCAAGCACCAAGCACCAAACAACAAGCACCAAGCACCAAGCACCAAACACCAAGCACCAAGCACCAAACACCAACCACCCAGCACCAAGCACCAAGCACCAAACACCAAGCACTAAACAGCAACCACCAAACAGCAAGCACCAAGCACCAAACACCAAGCCCCAAGCACCAAGCACCAAACACTAATCACCAAGCACCAAGCACCAAACAACAAGCACCAAGCACCAGGCACCAAGCACCAAGCACCAAACACTAATCACCAAGCACCAAGCACCAAACAACAAGCACCAAGCACCAAGCACAATGCACCAAGCACCAAGCACCAAACACTAATCACCAAGCACCAAGCACCAAGCACCAAACACCAAACACCAAGCAGCAATCACCAAGCACCAAACACCAAGCCCCAAGCTCCAAACACCAAGCACCAAGCACCAAACACCAAACACCAAGCACGAAAGACCAAGCACCAAGCACCAAGCACCAAGCACCAAACACCAAGCACCTAGCACCAAACACCCAGCACCAAGCACCAACCACCAAGCACCAAGCACCAAACACCAAACACCAAACACCAAGCACCAAGCACCAAACAGCAAGCACCAAACACCAAACACCAAACACCAAACACCAAACAGCAAGCACCAAACACCAAACAGCAAAGAGCAAACGCCAAACACCAAGCACCAAGCAACAAGCACCAAACACCAAGCACCAAGCACCAAGCATTAAACACCAAACAGCAAACACCAAACACGAAACAGCAAACACCATACAGCAAACACCAAACACCAAGCACCAAGCACCAAACACCAAACCCCAAGCACCAAGCACCAAACACTAATAACCAAGCACCAAGCACCAAGCACCAAACACCAAGCACCAAGCACCAAGCACCAAACACCAAAGACCAAGCACCAAGCACCTAGCACCAAACACAAAGCACCAGGCACCAAGCCCCAAACACCAAGCACCATGCACCAAACACCAAGCACCAAGCACCAAGCACCAAACACCAAGCACCAAGCACCAAACACTTAACACCAAGCACCAAGCACCAAGTACCAAACACCAAGCACCAAACACCAAACACCAAGCACCAAACACCAAGCACCAAGCACCAAACACCAAGCACCAAGCACCAAGCACCAAAAACCAAGAACCAAGCACCAAACACCAATCACCAAGCACCAAGTACATACACCAAGCACCAAACACCAAACACAAAACACCAAGCACCAAGCAACAAGCATCATACACCAAGCATCAAACACCAAACACCAAGTACCAAGCACCAAACACCAAACACCAAGCACCAAGCACCAAGCACCAAACACCATACACCCAGCACCAAACACCAAGCACAAAGCACCAAACACCAAACACCAAGCACCAAACACCAAACACCAAGCACCAAGCACCAAACACCAAACACCAAGCCCCAAGCACCAAAAACCTAACACCAAGTACCAAGCACCAAGCACCAAGCACCGAACACCAAGCACCAAACACCAAGCACCAAACACCAAGCACCAAGCACCAAACACCAAACACCAAGCACCAAGCACCAAGCACCAAACACCAAGCACCAGGCACCAAGCCCCAAACATCAAGCACCATGCACCAAACACCAAGCACCAAGCACGAAGCACCAAACACGAAGCACCAAGCACCAAACACTTAACACCAAGCACCAAGCACCAAGCACCAAACACCAAACACCAAACACCAAACATCAAGCACCAAGTACCAAACACCAAGCACCAAGCACCAAACACCAAGCACCAAGCACCAAGCACCAAACACCAAGAACCAAGCACCAAACACCAAGCACCAAGCACCAAGTACATACACCAAGCACCAAACACCAAGCACCAAACACCAAGCACCAAGCACCAAACACCAAACACCAAACACCAAACACCAAACACCAAGCACCAAGCACCAAAGACCAAACACCAAACAGCAAGCACCAAGCACCAAACACCAAGCACCAAGCACCAAGCACCAAACACCAAGCACCAAGCAGCAAGCACCAAACACCAAACACCAAGCACCAAGCACCAAGCACCAAACACCAAGCGCCAAGCACCAAACACCAAACACTAATAACCAAGCACCAAGCACCAAGCACCAAACACCAAGCACCAAGAACCAAGCACCAAACACCAAAGACCAAGCACCAAGCACCTAGCACCAAACACAAAGCACCAGGCACCAAGCCCCAAACAACAAGCACCATGCACCAAACACCAAGCACCAAGCACGAAGCACCAAACACCAAGCACCAAACACTTAACACCAAGCACCAAGCACCAAGTACCAAACACCAAGCACCAAACACCAAACACCAAGCACCAAACACCAAGCACCAAGCACCAAACACCAAGCACCAAGCACCAAGCACCAAACACCAAGAACCAAGCACCAAACACCAAGCACCAAGTACATACACCAAGCACCAAACACCAAACACAAAACACCAAGCACCAAGCAACAAGCATCAAACACCAAGCATCAAACACCAAACACCAAGTACCAAGCACCAAACAACAAACACCAAGCACCAAGCACCAAGCACCAAACACCATACACCCAGCACCAAACACTAAGCACAAAGCACCAAGCACCAAGCACCAAACACCAAACACCAAACACCAAGCACCAAGCACCAAACACCAAACACTAAGCACCAAGCACCAAACACCAAAACCCAAACACTAGACCCCAATCACGAAACACCAAACACCAAATACCATGCACCAAGCACCAAAGACTAATCACCAAGCACCAAGCACCAAACAACAAGCACCAAGCACCAAGCACCAAACACAGAACACCAAGCACCAAGCACCAAGCACCAAGCACCAAGCATCAAACACCAAACACCAAGCACCAAACACCAAACACCAAGCACTAAGCACCAAGCACCAAGCACCAATCACCAAACACCAAGCACCAAGCACCAAACACCAAGCACCAGGCACCAAGCACCAAACACCAAGCACCAAGCCCCAAACACCAAACACCAAGCACCAAAGACCAAGCACCAAGCACCAAACAACAAGCACCAAGCACCAAGCACCAAACACCAAGCACCAAGCACCATGCACCAAAAACCAAGCACCAAGCACCAAGCACCAAACACCAAACACCAAGCACCAAAGACCAAGCACCAAGCACCAAACAACAAGCACCAAGCACCAAGCAGCAAGCACCAAACACCAAACACCAAGCACCAAGCACCAAACACCAAGCACCAAGGACCAAACATCAAACACCAAGCACCAAGCACCAAGCACCAAACACCTAACACCAAGCACCAAGCACCAAGCACCAAGCACCGAACACCAAGCACCAAACACCAAGCACCAAGCACCAAGCACCAAACACCAAGCACCAAGCAGCAAGCACCAAACACCAAACACCAAGCACCAAGCACCAAGCACCAAACACCAAGCGCCAAGCACCAAACACCAAACACTAATAACCAAGCACCAAGCACCAAGCACGAAACACCAAGCACCAAGTACTAAGCACCAAACACCAAAGACCAAGCACCAAGCACCTAGCATCAAACACAAAGCACCAGACACCAAGCCCCAAACACCAAGCACCATGCACCAAACACCAAGCACCAAGCACGAAGCACCAAACACCAAGCACCAAGCACCAAAAACTTAACACCAAGCACCAAGCACCAAGTACCAAACACCAAGCACCAAACACCAAACACCAAGCACCAAACACCAAGCACCACGCACCAAACACCAAGCACCAAGCACCAAGCACCAAACACCAAGAACCAAGCACCAAACACCAAGCACCAAGCACCAAGTACATACACCAAGCACCAAACACCAAACACAAAACACCAAGCACCAAGCAACAAGCATCAAACACCAAGCATCAAACACCAAACACCAAGTACCAAGCACCAAACAACAAACACCAAGCACCAAGCACCAAGCACCAAACACCATACACCCAGCACCAAACACTAAGCACAAAGCACCAAGCACCAAACACCAAGCACCAAACACCAAACACCAAGCACCAAGCACCAAACACCAAACACTAAGCACCAAGCACCAAACACCAAAACCCAAACACTAGACACCAAGCACGAAACACGAAACACCAAATACCAAGCACCAAGCACCAAAGACTAATCACCAAGCACCAAGCACCAAACAACAAGCACCAAGCACCAAGCACCAAACACAGAACACCATGCACCAAGCACCAAGCACCAAGCACCAAGCATCAAACACCAAACACCAAGCACCAAACACCAAACACCAAGCACTAAGCACCAAGCACCAAGCACCAATCACCAAACACCAAGCACCAAGCACCAAACACCAAGCACCAGGCACCAAGCACCAAACACCAAGCACCAAGCCCCAAACACCAAACACCAAGCACCAAAGACCAAGCACCAAGCACCAAACAACAAGCACCAAGCACCAAGCACCAAACACCAAGCACCAAGCACCATGCACCAAAAACCAAGCACCAAGCACCAAGCACCAAACACCAAACACCAAGCACCAAAGACCAAGCACCAAGCACCAAACAACAAGCACCAAGCACCAAGCAGCAAGCACCAAACACCAAACACCAAGCACCAAGCACCAAACACCAAGCACCAAGGACCAAACATCAAACACCAAGCACCAAGCACCAAACACCTAACACCAAGCACCAAGCACCAAGCACCAAGCACCGAACACCAAGCACCAAACACCAAGCACCAAGCACCAAGCACCAAACACCAAGCACCAAGCAGCAAGCACCAAACACCAAACACCAAGCACCAAGCACCAAGCACCAAACACCAAGCGCCAAGCACCAAACACCAAACACTAATAACCAAGCACCAAGCACCAAGCACCAAACACCAAGCACCAAGTACTAAGCACCAAACACCAAAGACCAAGCACCAAGCACCTAGCATCAAACACAAAGCACCAGGCACCAAGCCCCAAACACCAAGCACCATGCACCAAACACCAAGCACCAAGCACGAAGCACCAAACACCAAGCACCAAGCACCAAACACTTAACACCAAGCACCAAGCACCAAGTACCAAACACCAAGCACCAAACACCAAACACCAAGCACCAAACACCAAGCACCAAGCACCAAACACCAAGCACCAAGCACCAAGCACCAAACACCAAGAACCAAGCACCAAACACCAAGCACCAAGCACCAAGTACATACACCAAGCACCAAACACCAAACACAAAACACCAAGCACCAAGCAACAAGCATCAAACACCAAGCATCAAACACCACACACCAAGTACCAAGCACCAAACAACAAACACCAAGCACCAAGCACCAAGCACCAAACACCATACACCCAGCACCAAACACTAAGCACAAAGCACCAAGCACCAAACACCAAGCACCAAACACCAAACACCAAGCACCAAGCACCAAACACCAAACACTAAGCACCAAGCACCAAACACCAAAACCCAAACACTAGACACCAAGCACGAAACACGAAACACCAAATACCAAGCACCAAGCACCAAAGACTAATCACCAAACACCAAGCACCAAACAACAAGCACCAAGCACCAAGCACCAAACACAGAACACCATGCACCAAGCACCAAGCACCAAGCACCAAGCATCAAACACCAAACACCAAGCACCAAACACCAAACACCAAGCACTAAGCACCAAGCACCAAGCACCAATCACCAAACACCAAGCACCAAGCACCAAACACCAAGCACCAGGCACCAAACACCAAACACCAAGCACCAAGCACCAAACACCAAACACCAAGCACCAAAGACCAAGCACCAAGCACCAAACACCAAGTACAAAGCACCAAGCACCAAACACCAAGAACCAAGCACCAAACACCAAGCACCAAGCACCAAGTACATACACCAAGCACCAAACACCAAGCACCAAACACCAAGCACCAAGCACCAAACACCAAACACCAAACACCAAACACCAAACACCAAGCACCAAGCACCAAACACCAAACACCAAACAGCAAGCACCAAGCACCAAACACCAAGCACCAAGCAGCAAGCACCAAACACCAAACACCAAGCACCAAGCACCAAGCACCAAACACCAAGCACCAAGCACCAAACACCAAACCCCAAGCACCAAAGACCAAGCACCAAGCACCAAGGACTAAACACCAAGCACCAAGCACCAAACACCCAGCACCAAGCCCCAAGCACCAAACACCAAGCACCAAGCACCAAACACCAAACACCAAACACCAAGCACCAAGCATTAAACACCAAACACCAAACACCAAACACGAAACAGCAAACACCATACAGCAAACACCAAACACCAAGCACCAAGCACCAAACACCAAACCCCAAGCACCAAGCACCAAACACTAATAACCAAGCACCAAGCACCAAGCACCAAACACCAAGCACCAAGCACCAAGCACCAAACACCAAAGACCAAGCACCAAGCACCTAGCACCAAACAGAAAGCACCAGGCACCAAGCCCCAAACACCAAGCACCATGCACCAAACACCAAGCACCAAGCACGAAGCACCAAACACCAAGCACCAAGCACCAAACACTTAACACCAAGCACCAAGCACCAAGTACCAAACACCAAGCACCAAACACCAAACACCAAGCACCAAACACCAAGTACCAAGCACCAAACACCAAGCACCAAGCACCAAGCACCAAACACCAAGAACCAAGCACCAAACACCAAGCACCAAGCACCAAGTACCAAACACCAAGCACCAAACACCAAACACCAAGCACCAAACACCAAGCACCAAGCACCAAGTACATACACCAAGCACCAAACACCAAACACAAAACACCAAGCACCAAGCAACAAGCATCAAACACCAAGCATCAAACACCAAACACCAAGTACCAAGCACCAAACACCAAACACCAAGCACCAAGCACCAAGCACCAAACACCATACACCCAGCACCAAACACCAAGCTCAAAGCACCAAGCACCAAACACCAAGCACCAAACACCAAACACCAAGCACCAAGCACGAAACACCAAACACCAAACACCAAGCACCAAGCACCAAACACCAAGCACGAAACACCAAACACCAAACACCAAGCACCAAGCACCAAAGACTAATCACCAAGCACCAAGCACCAAACAACAAGCACCAAGCAACAAGCACCAGGCACCAAGCACCAAGCACCAAACACAGAACACCAAGCACCAAGCACCAAGCACCAAGCAGCAAAAACCAAGCATCAAACACCAAACACCAAACACCAAGCACCAAACACCAAACACCAAGCACTAAGCACCAAGCACCAAGCACCAAGCACCAATCAGCAAACACCAAGCACCAAGCACCAAACACCAAGCACCAGGCACCAAGCACCAAACACCAAGCACCAAGCACCAAACACCAAACACCAAGCAGCAAAGACCAAGCACCAAGCACCAAACAACAAGCACCAAGCACCAAGCACCAAACACCAAGCACCAAGCACCAAGCACCAAAAACCAAGCACCAAGCACCAAGCACCAAACACCAAGCACCAAACAGCAACCACCAAACAGCAAGCACCAAGCACCAAGCACCAAACACCAAGCCCCAAGCACCAAGCACCAAACACTAATCACCAAGCACCAAGCACCAAACAACAAGCACCAAGCACCAGGCACCAAGCACCAAGCACCAAACACTAATCACCAAGCACCAAGCACCAAACAACAAGCCCCAAGCACCAAACACCAAGCACCAAGCATCAAGCACCAAACACCAAGCACCAAAGACCAAGCACCAAGCACCAAGCACCAAGCACCAAACACCAAGCACCTAGCACCAAACACCCAGCACCAAGCACCAACCACCAAACACCAAGCACCAAGCACCAAACACCAAACACCAAACACCAAGCACCAAGCACCAAACAGCAAGCACCAAACACCAAACACCAAACACCAAACACCAAACAGCAAGCACCAAACACCAAACAGCAAAGAGCAAACGCCAAACACCAAGCACCAAGCACCAAGCACCAAACACCAAGCACCAAGCACCAAGCATTAAACACCAAACAGCAAACACCAACCACGAAACAGCAAACACCATACAGCAAACACCAAACACCAAGCACCAAGCACCAAACACCAAACCCCAAGCACCAAGCACCAAACACTAATAACCAAGCACCAAGCACCAAGCACCAAACACCAAGCACCAAGCACCAAGCACCAAACACCAAAGACCAAGCACCAAGCACCTAGCACCAAACACAAAGCCCCAGGCACCAAGCCCCAAACACCAAGCACCATGCACCAAACACCAAGCACCAAGCACGAAGCACCAAACACCAAGCACCAAGCACCAAACACTTAACACCAAGCACCAAGCACCAAGTACCAAACACCAAGCACCAAACACCAAACACCAAGCACCAAACACCAAGCACCAAGCACCAAACACCAAGCACCAAGCACCAAGCACCAAACACCAAGAACCAAGCACCGAACACCAAGCACCAAGCACCAAGTACATACACCAAGCACCAAACACCAAACACAAAACACCAAGCACCAAGCAACAAGCATCAAACACCAAGCATCAAACACCAAACACCAAGTACCAAGCACCAAACACCAAACACCAAGCACCAAGCACCAAGCACCAAACACCATACACCCAGCACCAAACACCAAGCACAAAGCACCAAACACCAAACACCAAGCACCAAACACCAAACACCAAGCACCAAGCACCAAACACCAAACACCAAGCCCCAAGCACCAAAAACCTAACACCAAGTACCAAGCACCAAGCACCAAGCACCGAACACCAAGCACCAAACACCAAGCACCAAACACCAAGCACCAAGCACCAAACACCAAACACCAACCACCAAAGACCAAGCACCAAACACCAAGCACCAGGCACCAAGCCCCAAACATCAAGCACCATGCACCAAACACCAAGCACCAAGCACGAAGCACCAAACACGAAGCACCAAGCACCAAACACTTAACACCAAGCACCAAGCACCAAGCACCAAACACCAAGCACCAAACACCAAACACCAAGCACCAAGTACCAAACACCAAGCACCAAGCACCAAACACCAAGCACCAAGCACCAAGCACCAAACACCAAGAACCAAGCACCAAACACCAAGCACCAAGCACCAAGTACATACACCAAGCACCAAACACCAAGCACCAAACACCAAGCACCAAGCACCAAACACCAAACACCAAACACCAAACACCAAACACCAAGCACCAAGCACCAAACACCAAACACCAAACAGCAAGCACCAAGCACCAAACACCAAGCACCAAGCACCAAGCACCAAACACCAAGCACCAAGCAGCAAGCACCAAACACCAAACACCAAGCACCAAGCACCAAGCACCAAACACCAAGCGCCAAGCACCAAACACCAAACACTAATAACCAAGCACCAAGCACCAAGCACCAAACACCAAGCACCAAGTACTAAGCACCAAACACCAAAGACCAAGCACCAAGCACCTAGCACCAAACACCAAGCACCATGCACCAAACACCAAGCACCAAGCACGAAGCACCAAACACCAAGCACCAAGCACCAAACACTTAACACCAAGCACCAAGCACCAAGTACCAAACACCAAGCACCAAACACCAAACACCAAGCACCAAACACCAAGCACCAAGCACCAAACACCAAGCACCAAGCACCAAGCACCAAACACCAAGAACCAAGCACCAAACACCAAGCACCAAGCACCAAGTACATACACCAAGCACCAAACACCAAACACAAAACACCAAGCACCAAGCAACAAGCATCAAACACCAAGCATCAAACACCAAACACCAAGTACCAAGCACCAAACAACAAACACCAAGCACCAAGCACCAAGCACCAAACACCATACACCCAGCACCAAACACTAAGCACAAAGCACCAAGCACCAAACACCAAGCACCAAACACCAAACACCAAGCACCAAGCACCAAACACCAAACACTAAGCACCAAGCACCAAACACCAAAACCCAAACACTAGACACCAAGCACGAAACACCAAACACCAAATACCAAGCACCAAGCACCAAAGACTAATCACCAAGCACCAAGCACCAAACAACAAGCACCAAGCACCAAGCACCAAACACAGAACACCATGCACCAAGCACCAAGCACCAAGCACCAAGCATCAAACACCAAACACCAAGCACCAAACACCAAACACCAAGCACTAAGCACCAAGCACCAAGCACCAATAACCAAACACCAAGCACCAAGCACCAAACACCAAGCACCAGGCACCAAGCACCAAACACCAAGCACCAAACACCAAACACCAAGCACCAAAGACCAAGCACCAAGCACCAAACACCAAGTACAAAGCACCAAGCACCAAACACCAAGAACCAAGCACCAAACACCAAGCACCAAGCACCAAGTACATACACCAAGCACCAAACACCAAGCACCAAACACCAAGCACCAAGCACCAAACACCAAACACCAAACACCAAACACCAAACACCAAGCACCAAGCACCAAACACCAAACACCAAACAGCAAGCACCAAGCACCAAACACCAAGCACCAAGCACCAAACAACAAACACCAAGCACCATGCACCAAACACTAATCACCAAGCACCAAGCACCAAACACCAAGCACCAAGCAGCAAGCACCAAACACCAAACACCAAGCACCAAGCACCAAGCACCAAACACCAAGCACCAAGCACCAAACACCAAACCCCAAGCAGCAAAGACCAAGCACCAAGCACCAAGGACCAAACACCAAGCACCAAGCATCAAGCACCAAGCACCAAACACCAAGCACCAAGCACCAAACACCCAGCACCAAGCACCAAGCACCAAACACCAAGCACCAAGCACCAAACATCAAACACCAAACACCAAGCACCGAGCATTAAACACCAAACACCAAACACCAAACACGAAACAGCAAACACCATACAGCAAACACCAAACACCAAGCACCAAGCACCAAACACCAAACCCCAAGCACCAAGCACCAAACACTAATAACCAAGCACCAAGCACCAAGCACCAAACACCAAGCACCAAGCACCAAGCACCAAACACCAAAGACCAAGCACCAAGCACCTAGCACCAAACAGAAAGCACCAGGCACCAAGCCCCAAACACCAAGCACCATGCACCAAACACCAAGCACCAAGCACGAAGCACCAAACACCAAGTACATACACCAAGCACCAAACACCAAACACAAAACACCAAGCACCAAGCAACAAGCATCAAACACCAAGCATCAAACACCAAACACCAAGTACCAAGCACCAAACACCAAACACCAAGCACCAAGCACCAAGCACCAAACACCATACACCCAGCACCAAACACCAAGCTCAAAGCACCAAGCACCAAACACCAAGCACCAAACACCAAACACCAAGCACCAAGCACGAAACACCAAACACCAAACACCAAGCACCAAGCACCAAAGACTAATCACCAAGCACCAAGCACCAAACAACAAGCACCAAGCACCAAGCACCAGGCACCAAGCACCAAGCACCAAACACAGAACACCAAGCACCAAGCACCAAGCACCAAGCAGCAAAAACCAAGCATCAAACACCAAACACCAAACACCAAGCACCAAACACCAAACACCAAGCACTAAGCACCAAGCACCAAGCACCAAGCACCAATCAGCAAACACCAAGCACCAATCAGCAAACACCAAGCACCAAGCACCAAACACCAAGCACCAGGCACTAAGCACCAAACACGAAGCACCAAGCACCAAACACCAAACACCAAGCACCAAAGACCAAGCACCAAGCACCAAACAACAAGCACCAAGCACCAAGCACCAAACACCAAGCACCAAGCACCAAGCACCAAAAACCAAGCACCAAGCACCAAGCACCAAGCACCAAACACCAAACACCAAGCACCAAAGACCAAGCACCAAGCACCAAACAACAAGCACCAAGCACCAAGCACCAAACACCAAGCACCAAGCACCAAACACCAACCACCCAGCACCAAGCACCAAGCACCAAACACCAAGCACTAAACAGCAACCACCAAACAGCAAGCACCAAGCACCAAACACCAAGCCCCAAGCACCAAGCACCAAACACTAATCACCAAGCACCAAGCACCAAACAACAAGCACCAAGCACCAGGCACCAAGCACCAAGCACCAAACACTAATCACCAAGCACCAAGCACCAAACAACAAGCACCAAGCACCAAGCACAATGCACCAAGCACCAAGCACCAAACACTAATCACCAAGCACCAAGCACCAAGCACCAAACACCAAACACCAAGCAGCAATCACCAAGCACCAAACACCAAGCCCCAAGCTCCAAACACCAAGCACCAAGCACCAAACACCAAACACCAAGCACGAAAGACCAAGCACCAAGCACCAAGCACCAAGCACCAAACACCAAGCACCTAGCACCAAACACCCAGCACCAAGCACCAACCACCAAGCACCAAGCACCAAACACCAAACACCAAACACCAAGCACCAAGCACCAAACAGCAAGCACCAAACACCAAACACCAAACACCAAACACCAAACAGCAAGCACCAAACACCAAACAGCAAAGAGCAAACGCCAAACACCAAGCACCAAGCAACAAGCACCAAACACCAAGCACCAAGCACCAAGCATTAAACACCAAACAGCAAACACCAAACACGAAACAGCAAACACCATACAGCAAACACCAAACACCAAGCACCAAGCACCAAACACCAAACCCCAAGCACCAAGCACCAAACACTAATAACCAAGCACCAAGCACCAAGCACCAAACACCAAGCACCAAGCACCAAGCACCAAACACCAAAGACCAAGCACCAAGCACCTAGCACCAAACACAAAGCACCAGGCACCAAGCCCCAAACACCAAGCACCATGCACCAAACACCAAGCACCAAGCACCAAGCACCAAACACCAAGCACCAAGCACCAAACACTTAACACCAAGCACCAAGCACCAAGTACCAAACACCAAGCACCAAACACCAAACACCAAGCACCAAACACCAAGCACCAAGCACCAAACACCAAGCACCAAGCACCAAGCACCAAAAACCAAGAACCAAGCACCAAACACCAATCACCAAGCACCAAGTACATACACCAAGCACCAAACACCAAACACAAAACACCAAGCACCAAGCAACAAGCATCATACACCAAGCATCAAACACCAAACACCAAGTACCAAGCACCAAACACCAAACACCAAGCACCAAGCACCAAGCACCAAACACCATACACCCAGCACCAAACACCAAGCACAAAGCACCAAACACCAAACACCAAGCACCAAACACCAAACACCAAGCACCAAGCACCAAACACCAAACACCAAGCCCCAAGCACCAAAAACCTAACACCAAGTACCAAGCACCAAGCACCAAGCACCGAACACCAAGCACCAAACACCAAGCACCAAACACCAAGCACCAAGCACCAAACACCAAACACCAAGCACCAAGCACCAAGCACCAAACACCAAGCACCAGGCACCAAGCCCCAAACATCAAGCACCATGCACCAAACACCAAGCACCAAGCACGAAGCACCAAACACGAAGCACCAAGCACCAAACACTTAACACCAAGCACCAAGCACCAAGCACCAAACACCAAACACCAAACACCAAACATCAAGCACCAAGTACCAAACACCAAGCACCAAGCACCAAACACCAAGCACCAAGCACCAAGCACCAAACACCAAGAACCAAGCACCAAACACCAAGCACCAAGCACCAAGTACATACACCAAGCACCAAACACCAAGCACCAAACACCAAGCACCAAGCACCAAACACCAAACACCAAACACCAAACACCAAACACCAAGCACCAAGCACCAAAGACCAAACACCAAACAGCAAGCACCAAGCACCAAACACCAAGCACCAAGCACCAAGCACCAAACACCAAGCACCAAGCAGCAAGCACCAAACACCAAACACCAAGCACCAAGCACCAAGCACCAAACACCAAGCGCCAAGCACCAAACACCAAACACTAATAACCAAGCACCAAGCACCAAGCACCAAACACCAAGCACCAAGAACCAAGCACCAAACACCAAAGACCAAGCACCAAGCACCTAGCACCAAACACAAAGCACCAGGCACCAAGCCCCAAACAACAAGCACCATGCACCAAACACCAAGCACCAAGCACGAAGCACCAAACACCAAGCACCAAACACTTAACACCAAGCACCAAGCACCAAGTACCAAACACCAAGCACCAAACACCAAACACCAAGCACCAAACACCAAGCACCAAGCACCAAACACCAAGCACCAAGCACCAAGCACCAAACACCAAGAACCAAGCACCAAACACCAAGCACCAAGTACATACACCAAGCACCAAACACCAAACACAAAACACCAAGCACCAAGCAACAAGCATCAAACACCAAGCATCAAACACCAAACACCAAGTACCAAGCACCAAACAACAAACACCAAGCACCAAGCACCAAGCACCAAACACCATACACCCAGCACCAAACACTAAGCACAAAGCACCAAGCACCAAGCACCAAACACCAAACACCAAACACCAAGCACCAAGCACCAAACACCAAACACTAAGCACCAAGCACCAAACACCAAAACCCAAACACTAGACCCCAATCACGAAACACCAAACACCAAATACCATGCACCAAGCACCAAAGACTAATCACCAAGCACCAAGCACCAAACAACAAGCACCAAGCACCAAGCACCAAACACAGAACACCAAGCACCAAGCACCAAGCACCAAGCACCAAGCATCAAACACCAAACACCAAGCACCAAACACCAAACACCAAGCACTAAGCACCAAGCACCAAGCACCAATCACCAAACACCAAGCACCAAGCACCAAACACCAAGCACCAGGCACCAAGCACCAAACACCAAGCACCAAGCCCCAAACACCAAACACCAAGCACCAAAGACCAAGCACCAAGCACCAAACAACAAGCACCAAGCACCAAGCACCAAACACCAAGCACCAAGCACCATGCACCAAAAACCAAGCACCAAGCACCAAGCACCAAACACCAAACACCAAGCACCAAAGACCAAGCACCAAGCACCAAACAACAAGCACCAAGCACCAAGCAGCAAGCACCAAACACCAAACACCAAGCACCAAGCACCAAACACCAAGCACCAAGGACCAAACATCAAACACCAAGCACCAAGCACCAAGCACCAAACACCTAACACCAAGCACCAAGCACCAAGCACCAAGCACCGAACACCAAGCACCAAACACCAAGCACCAAGCACCAAGCACCAAACACCAAGCACCAAGCAGCAAGCACCAAACACCAAACACCAAGCACCAAGCACCAAGCACCAAACACCAAGCGCCAAGCACCAAACACCAAACACTAATAACCAAGCACCAAGCACCAAGCACGAAACACCAAGCACCAAGTACTAAGCACCAAACACCAAAGACCAAGCACCAAGCACCTAGCATCAAACACAAAGCACCAGACACCAAGCCCCAAACACCAAGCACCATGCACCAAACACCAAGCACCAAGCACGAAGCACCAAACACCAAGCACCAAGCACCAAAAACTTAACACCAAGCACCAAGCACCAAGTACCAAACACCAAGCACCAAACACCAAACACCAAGCACCAAACACCAAGCACCACGCACCAAACACCAAGCACCAAGCACCAAGCACCAAACACCAAGAACCAAGCACCAAACACCAAGCACCAAGCACCAAGTACATACACCAAGCACCAAACACCAAACACAAAACACCAAGCACCAAGCAACAAGCATCAAACACCAAGCATCAAACACCAAACACCAAGTACCAAGCACCAAACAACAAACACCAAGCACCAAGCACCAAGCACCAAACACCATACACCCAGCACCAAACACTAAGCACAAAGCACCAAGCACCAAACACCAAGCACCAAACACCAAACACCAAGCACCAAGCACCAAACACCAAACACTAAGCACCAAGCACCAAACACCAAAACCCAAACACTAGACACCAAGCACGAAACACGAAACACCAAATACCAAGCACCAAGCACCAAAGACTAATCACCAAGCACCAAGCACCAAACAACAAGCACCAAGCACCAAGCACCAAACACAGAACACCATGCACCAAGCACCAAGCACCAAGCACCAAGCATCAAACACCAAACACCAAGCACCAAACACCAAACACCAAGCACTAAGCACCAAGCACCAAGCACCAATCACCAAACACCAAGCACCAAGCACCAAACACCAAGCACCAGGCACCAAGCACCAAACACCAAGCACCAAGCCCCAAACACCAAACACCAAGCACCAAAGACCAAGCACCAAGCACCAAACAACAAGCACCAAGCACCAAGCACCAAACACCAAGCACCAAGCACCATGCACCAAAAACCAAGCACCAAGCACCAAGCACCAAACACCAAACACCAAGCACCAAAGACCAAGCACCAAGCACCAAACAACAAGCACCAAGCACCAAGCAGCAAGCACCAAACACCAAACACCAAGCACCAAGCACCAAACACCAAGCACCAAGGACCAAACATCAAACACCAAGCACCAAGCACCAAACACCTAACACCAAGCACCAAGCACCAAGCACCAAGCACCGAACACCAAGCACCAAACACCAAGCACCAAGCACCAAGCACCAAACACCAAGCACCAAGCAGCAAGCACCAAACACCAAACACCAAGCACCAAGCACCAAGCACCAAACACCAAGCGCCAAGCACCAAACACCAAACACTAATAACCAAGCACCAAGCACCAAGCACCAAACACCAAGCACCAAGTACTAAGCACCAAACACCAAAGACCAAGCACCAAGCACCTAGCATCAAACACAAAGCACCAGGCACCAAGCCCCAAACACCAAGCACCATGCACCAAACACCAAGCACCAAGCACGAAGCACCAAACACCAAGCACCAAGCACCAAACACTTAACACCAAGCACCAAGCACCAAGTACCAAACACCAAGCACCAAACACCAAACACCAAGCACCAAACACCAAGCACCAAGCACCAAACACCAAGCACCAAGCACCAAGCACCAAACACCAAGAACCAAGCACCAAACACCAAGCACCAAGCACCAAGTACATACACCAAGCACCAAACACCAAACACAAAACACCAAGCACCAAGCAACAAGCATCAAACACCAAGCATCAAACACCACACACCAAGTACCAAGCACCAAACAACAAACACCAAGCACCAAGCACCAAGCACCAAACACCATACACCCAGCACCAAACACTAAGCACAAAGCACCAAGCACCAAACACCAAGCACCAAACACCAAACACCAAGCACCAAGCACCAAACACCAAACACTAAGCACCAAGCACCAAACACCAAAACCCAAACACTAGACACCAAGCACGAAACACGAAACACCAAATACCAAGCACCAAGCACCAAAGACTAATCACCAAACACCAAGCACCAAACAACAAGCACCAAGCACCAAGCACCAAACACAGAACACCATGCACCAAGCACCAAGCACCAAGCACCAAGCATCAAACACCAAACACCAAGCACCAAACACCAAACACCAAGCACTAAGCACCAAGCACCAAGCACCAATCACCAAACACCAAGCACCAAGCACCAAACACCAAGCACCAGGCACCAAACACCAAACACCAAGCACCAAGCACCAAACACCAAACACCAAGCACCAAAGACCAAGCACCAAGCACCAAACACCAAGTACAAAGCACCAAGCACCAAACACCAAGAACCAAGCACCAAACACCAAGCACCAAGCACCAAGTACATACACCAAGCACCAAACACCAAGCACCAAACACCAAGCACCAAGCACCAAACACCAAACACCAAACACCAAACACCAAACACCAAGCACCAAGCACCAAACACCAAACACCAAACAGCAAGCACCAAGCACCAAACACCAAGCACCAAGCAGCAAGCACCAAACACCAAACACCAAGCACCAAGCACCAAGCACCAAACACCAAGCACCAAGCACCAAACACCAAACCCCAAGCACCAAAGACCAAGCACCAAGCACCAAGGACTAAACACCAAGCACCAAGCACCAAACACCCAGCACCAAGCCCCAAGCACCAAACACCAAGCACCAAGCACCAAACACCAAACACCAAACACCAAGCACCAAGCATTAAACACCAAACACCAAACACCAAACACGAAACAGCAAACACCATACAGCAAACACCAAACACCAAGCACCAAGCACCAAACACCAAACCCCAAGCACCAAGCACCAAACACTAATAACCAAGCACCAAGCACCAAGCACCAAACACCAAGCACCAAGCACCAAGCACCAAACACCAAAGACCAAGCACCAAGCACCTAGCACCAAACAGAAAGCACCAGGCACCAAGCCCCAAACACCAAGCACCATGCACCAAACACCAAGCACCAAGCACGAAGCACCAAACACCAAGCACCAAGCACCAAACACTTAACACCAAGCACCAAGCACCAAGTACCAAACACCAAGCACCAAACACCAAACACCAAGCACCAAACACCAAGTACCAAGCACCAAACACCAAGCACCAAGCACCAAGCACCAAACACCAAGAACCAAGCACCAAACACCAAGCACCAAGCACCAAGTACCAAACACCAAGCACCAAACACCAAACACCAAGCACCAAACACCAAGCACCAAGCACCAAGTACATACACCAAGCACCAAACACCAAACACAAAACACCAAGCACCAAGCAACAAGCATCAAACACCAAGCATCAAACACCAAACACCAAGTACCAAGCACCAAACACCAAACACCAAGCACCAAGCACCAAGCACCAAACACCATACACCCAGCACCAAACACCAAGCTCAAAGCACCAAGCACCAAACACCAAGCACCAAACACCAAACACCAAGCACCAAGCACGAAACACCAAACACCAAACACCAAGCACCAAGCACCAAAGACTAATCACCAAGCACCAAGCACCAAACAACAAGCACCAAGCACCAAGCACCAGGCACCAAGCACCAAGCACCAAACACAGAACACCAAGCACCAAGCACCAAGCACCAAGCAGCAAAAACCAAGCATCAAACACCAAACACCTAACACCAAGCACCAAACACCAAACACCAAGCACTAAGCACCAAGCACCAAGCACCAAGCACCAATCAGCAAACACCAAGCACCAAGCACCAAACACCAAGCACCAGGCACTAAGCACCAAACACGAAGCACCAAGCACCAAACACCAAACACCAAGCACCAAAGACCAAGCACCAAGCACCAAACAACAAGCACCAAGCACCAAGCACCAAACACCAAGCACCAAGCACCAAGCACCAAAAACCAAGCACCAAGCACCAAGCACCAAACACCAAACACCAAGCACCAAAGACCAAGCACCAAGCACCAAACAACAAGCACCAAGCACCAAGCACCAAACACCAAGCACCAAGCACCAAACACCAAGCACCCAGCACCAAGCACCAAGCACCAAACACCAAGCACTAAACAGCAACCACCAAACAGCAAGCACCAAGCACCAAACACCAAGCCCCAAGCACCAAGCACCAAACACTAATCACCAAGCACCAAGCACCAAACAACAAGCACCAAGCACCAGGCACCAAGCACCAAGCACCAAACACTAATCACCAAGCACCAAGCACCAAACAACAAGCACCAAGCACCAAGCACAAGGCACCAAGCACCAAGCACCAAACACTAATCACCATGCACCAAGCACCAAGCACCAAACACCAAACACCAAGCAGCAATCACCAAGCACCAAACACCAAGCCCCAAGCACCAAACACCAAGCACCAAGCACCAAACACCAAACACCAAGCACCAAAGACCAAGCACCAAGCACCAAGCACCAAGCACCAAACACCAAGCACCTAGCACCAAACACCCAGCACCAAGCACCAACCACCAAGCACCAAGCACCAAACACCAAACACCAAACACCAAGCACCAAGCACCAAACAGCAAGCACCAAACACCAAACACCAAACACCAAACACCAAACAACAAGCACCAAACACCAAACAGCAAAGAGCAAACGCCAAACACCAAGCACCAAGCACCAAGCACCAAACACCAAGCACCAAGCACCAAGCATTAAACACCAAACAGCAAACACCAAACACGAAACAGCAAACACCATACAGCAAACACCAAACACCAAGCACCAAGCACCAAACACCAAACCCCAAGCACCAAGCACCAAACACTAATAACCAAGCACCAAGCACCAAGCACCAAACACCAAGCACCAAGCACCAAGCACCAAACACCAAAGACCAAGCACCAAGCACCTAGCACCAAACACAAAGCACCAGGCACCAAGCCCCAAACACCAAGCACCATGCACCAAACACCAAGCACCAAGCACCAAGCACCAAACACCAAGCACCAAGCACCAAGCACCAAACACCAAGCACCAGGCACCAAGCACCAAGCACCAAGTACCAAACACCAAGCACCAAACACCAAACACCAAGCACCAAACACCAAGCACCAAGCACCAAACACCAAGCATCAAACACCAAACACCAAGTACCAAGCACCAAACACCAAACACCAAGCACCAAGCACCAAGCACCAAACACCATACACCCAGCACCAAACACCAAGCACAAAGCACCAAACACCAAACACCAAGCACCAAACACCAAACACCAAGCACCAAGCACCAAACACCAAACACCAAGCCCCAAGCACCAAAAACCTAACACCAAGTACCAAGCACCAAGCACCAAGCACCGAACACCAAGCACCAAACACCAAGCACCAAACACCAAGCACCAAGCACCAAACACCAAACACCAAGCACCAAGCACCAAGCACCAAACACCAAGCACCAGGCACCAAGCCCCAAACATCAAGCACCATGCACCAAACACCAAGCACCAAGCACGAAGCACCAAACACGAAGCACCAAGCACCAAACACTTAACACCAAGCACCAAGCACCAAGCACCAAACACCAAACACCAAACACCAAACACCAAGCACCAAGTACCAAACACCAAGCACCAAGCACCAAACACCAAGCACCAAGCACCAAGCACCAAACACCAAGAACCAAGCACCAAACACCAAGCACCAAGCACCAAGTACATACACCAAGCACCAAACACCAAGCACCAAACACCAAGCACCAAGCACCAAACACCAAACACCAAACACCAAACACCAAACACCAAGCACCAAGCACCAAAGACCAAACACCAAACAGCAAGCACCAAGCACCAAACACCAAGCACCAAGCACCAAGCACCAAACACCAAGCACCAAGCAGCAAGCACCAAACACCAAACACCAAGCACCAAGCACCAAGCACCAAACACCAAGCGCCAAGCACCAAACACCAAACACTAATAACCAAGCACCAAGCACCAAGCACCAAACACCAAGCACCAAGTACCAAGCACCAAACACCAAAGACCAAGCACCAAGCACCTAGCACCAAACACAAAGCACCAGGCACCAAGCCCCAAACAACAAGCACCATGCACCAAACACCAAGCACCAAGCACGAAGCACCAAACACCAAGCACCAAACACTTAACACCAAGCACCAAGCACCAAGTACCAAACACCAAGCACCAAACACCAAACACCAAGCACCAAACACCAAGCACCAAGCACCAAACACCAAGCACCAAGCACCAAGCACCAAACACCAAGAACCAAGCACCAAACACCAAGCACCAAGTACATACACCAAGCACCAAACACCAAACACAAAACACCAAGCACCAAGCAACAAGCATCAAACACCAAGCATCAAACACCAAACACCAAGTACCAAGCACCAAACAACAAACACCAAGCACCAAGCACCAAGCACCAAACACCATACACCCAGCACCAAACACTAAGCACAAAGCACCAAGCACCAAGCACCAAACACCAAACACCAAACACCAAGCACCAAGCACCAAACACCAAACACTAAGCACCAAGCACCAAACACCAAAACCCAAACACTAGACCCCAATCACGAAACACCAAACACCAAATACCAAGCACCAAGCACCAAAGACTAATCACCAAGCACCAAGCACCAAACAACAAGCACCAAGCACCAAGCACCAAACACAGAACACCAAGCACCAAGCACCAAGCACCAAGCACCAAGCATCAAACACCAAACACCAAGCACCAAACACCAAACACCAAGCACTAAGCACCAAGCACCAAGCACCAATCACCAAACACCAAGCACCAAGCACCAAACACCAAGCACCAGGCACCAAGCACCAAACACCAAGCACCAAGCCCCAAACACCAAACACCAAGCACCAAAGACCAAGCACCAAGCACCAAACAACAAGCACCAAGCACCAAGCACCAAACACCAAGCACCAAGCACCATGCACCAAAAACCAAGCACCAAGCACCAAGCACCAAACACCAAACACCAAGCACCAAGCACCAAACACCAAGCACCAAGGACCAAACATCAAACACCAAGCACCAAGCACCAAACACCTAACACCAAGCACCAAGCACCAAGCACCAAGCACCGAACACCAAGCACCAAACACCAAGCACCAAACACCAAGCACCAAGCACCAAACACCAAGCACCAAACACAACGCACCAAGCACCAAGCAACAAACACCAAGCACCAGGCACCAAGCACCAAACACCAAGCACCATGCACCAAGCACCAAGCCCCAAATACTTAACACCAAGCACCAAGCACCAAGCACCAAGCACCAAACACCAAGCACCAAAGACCAAACACCAAGCACCAAGTACCAAACACCAAGCACCAAGCACCAAACACCAAGCACCAAGCACCAATCACCAAATACCAAGCACCAAACACCAAACACCAAGCACCAAGCACCAAGCACCAAACACCAAGCACCAAACACCAAGCACCAAACACCAAGTCCCACGCACCAAGCACCTAACACCAAACACCAAGCACCAAGCACCAAACACCAAGCACCAAGCACCAAGCCCCTAGCACCAAACACCAAACACCAAGCACCAAGCACAAAACACCAAGCACCAATCACCAAGCACCAAACACCAAGCAGCAAGCAGCAAGCACCAAACACCAAACACCAAGCACCAAGCACCAAATACCAAACACAAAGCACCAAGGACCAAACATCAAACACCAAGCACCAAGCACCAAACGCCTAACACCAAGCACCAAGCACCTAGCAGCAAACACAAAGCACCAGGCACCAAGCCCCAAACACCAAGCACCATGCACCAAACACCAAGCACCAAGCACGAAGCACCAAACACCAAGCACCAAGCACCATACACCAAACACCAAACACCAAACACCAAGCACCAAGACCGAAGCACCAAACATCAAGCACCAAACTCCTAACACAAAACACCAAACACCTAGCACCAAGCACCAAACACCAGACACCAAGCACCAAGGACCAAACATCAAACACCAAGCACCAAGCACCAAACACCTAACACCAAGCACCAAGCATCAAGCACCAAGCACCAAACACCAAGCATCAAACACAAAGCACCAAGCACCAAACACCAAGCACCAAGCACCAAACACCAAGCACCAAGCACCAAACACCAAACCCCAAGCACCAAACACCAAACCCCAAGCACCAAGCACCAAACACTAATCACCAAGCACCAAGCATCAAACAACAAGCACCAAGCACCAAGCACCAGGCACCAAGCACCAAGCACCAAACACTAATCACCAAGCACCAAGCACCAAGCACCAAACACCAATCACCAAGCACCAAGCATCAAACACCAAGCACCAAGCACCAAACACCAAACACCAAGCACCAAAGACCAAGCACCAAGCACCAAGCACCAAGCACCAAACCCCAAGCACCAACCACCAAGCACCAAACACCAAGCACCAAGCACCAAACACCAACCACCCAGCACCAAGCACCAAGCACCAAACACCAAGCACCAAACACCAAACACCAAACACGAAGCACCAAGCACCAAGCACCAAACACCAAGCACCAAGCACCAAGCACCAATCACCAAGCACCAAACACCAAGCAGCAAGCAACAAGCACCAAACACCAAACACCAAGCACCAAGCACCAAACACCAAGCACCAAGGATCAAACATCAAACACCAAGCACCAAGCACCAATCACCTAACACCAAGCACCAAACACCAAGCACCAAGCACCGAACACCAAGCACCAAACACCAAGCACCAAACACCAAGCACCAAGCACCAAATACCAAGCACCAAACACCAAGCACCAAGCACCAAGCACCAAACACCAAGCACCAGGCACCAAGCACCAAGCCCCAAACACTTAAACACCAAGCACCAAGCACCAAGCATCAAACACCAAGCATCAAATCAAAAACCAAACACCAAGCACCAAGTACCAAACACCAAGCACCAAGCACCAAACACCAAGCACCAAGCACCAATCACCAAACACCAAGAACCAAGCACCAAACACCAAGAACCAAGCAACAAGTACATACACCAAGCACGAAACACCAAACACAAAACACCAAGCACCAAGCAACAAGCATCAAACACCAAGCATCAAACACCAAACACCAAGCACCAAGCGCCAAACACCAAACACCAAGCACCACGCACCAAGCACAAAACACCAAGCACTCAGCACCAAACACCAAGCACCAAACACCAAGCACCAAACACCAAACACCAAGCACCAAGCACCAAAACCCAAACACCAAGCACCAAGCACCAAACACCAAACACCAAACACCAGACACCAAGCACCAAACACCAAACACCAAACACCAAGCACCAAGCACCAAACAGCAAACCCCAAGCACCAAGCACCAAACACTAATCACCAAGCACCAAGCACCAAACAACAAGCACCAAGCACCAAGCACCAGGCAGCAAGCACCAAGCACCAAACAAAAAACACCAAGCACCAAGCACCAAGCAGCACACACCAAGCATCAAACACCAAACACCCAACACCAAGCACCAAACACCAAACACCAAGCACTAAGCACCAAGCACCAAGAACCAAACTCCAAGCACCCAGCACCAAACAACAAACACCAAGCACCAAGCACCAAACACCAAATACCAAGCACCAAGCACCAAGCACCAAACACCAAACACCAAGCACCAAACACCAGACAACAAGCAGCAAACACCAAACACCAAGCACCAAGCACCAAACAGCATACAACAAGCACCAGGCACCAAGCACCAAACACCAAACACCAAGCACCAAGCACCAAACACCAAGCACCAAGGATCAAACATAAAACACCAAGCACCAAGCACCAATCACCTAACACCAAGCACCAAACACCAAGCACCAAGCACCGAACACCAAGCACCAAACACCAAGCACCAAACACCAAGCACCAAGCACCAAATACCAAGCACCAAACACCAAGCACCAAGCACCAAGCACCAAACACCAAGCACCATGCAACAAGCACCAAGCCCCAAACACTTAACACCAAGCACCAAGCACCAAGCATCAAACACCAAGCATCAAAAACCAAACACCAAGCACCAAGTACCAAACACCAAGCACCAAACACCAAACACCAAGCCCCAAGCACCAATCACCAAACACCAAGAACCAAGCACCAAACACCAAGAACCAAGCACCAAGTACATACACCAAGCACCAAACACCAAACACAAAACACCAAGCACCAAGCAACAAGCATCAAACACCAAGCATCAAACACCAAACACCAAGCACCAAGCACCAAACACCAAACACCAAGCACCACGCACCAAGCACAAAACACCAAGCACTCAGCACCAAACACCAAGCACCAAACACCAAGCACCAAACACCAAACACCAAGCACCAAGCACCAAAACCCAAACACCAAGCACCAAGCACCAAACACCAAACACCAAACACCAGACACCAAGCACCAAACACCAAACACCAAACACCAAGCACCAGGCACCAAACAGCATACAACAAGCACCAGGCACCAAGCACCAAACACCAAACACCAAGCACCAAGCACCAAACACCAAGCACCAAGCACCAAACACCAAACACCAAGCACCAAGCACAAAGAACCAAACACCAAACACCAAACACCAAACAGCAAACACCAAACACCAAACAGCAAAAACCAAATACGAAACAGCAAACACCATACAGCAAACACCAAACACCAAAAAGCAGACACCAAACAGCAAACACCAAACAGCAAACACCAAACAGCAAACACCAAACACCAAACACCAAGCACCAAGCACCAACCACCAAACTCCAAGCACCAAAGACCAAGCACCAAGCACCAAGCACCAAACAACAAGCACCAAGCACCAAGCACCAAACACCAAGCACCAAGCACCAAACACCAACCACCCAGCACCAACCACCAAGCACCAAACACCAAGCACCAAACACCAAACACCAAACACGAAGCACCAAGCACCAAGCAACAAACAACAAGCACCAAGCACAAAGCACCAAACACCAAGCCCCAAGCACCAAGCACCAAACACCAAACACCAAGCACCAAGCACCAAACCCCAAGCACCAAGCACCAAGCACCTAGCACCAAACACCAAACAACAAGCACCAAGTACCCAACACCAAGCACCAATCACCAAGCACCAAACACCAAGCAGCAAGCAGCAAGCACCAAACACCAAACACCAAGCACCAAGCACCAAACACCAAGCACCAAGGATCAAACATCAAACACCAAGCACCAAGCACCAATCACCTAACACCAAGCACCAAACACCAAGCACCAAGCACCGAACACCAAGCACCAAACACCAAGCACCAAACACCAAGCACCAAGCACCAAATACCAAGCACCAAACACCAAGCACCAAGCACCAAGCACCAAACACCAAGCACCAGGCACCAAGCACCAAACACCAAGCACCATGCACCAAGCACCAAGCCCCAAACACTTAACACCAAGCACCAAGCACCAAGCATCAAACACCAAGCATCAAAAACCAAACACCAAGCACCAAGCATCAAACACCAAGCATCAAAAACCAAACACCAAGCACCAAGTACCAAACACCAAGCACCAAGCACCAAACACCAAGCACCAAGCACCAATCACCAAACACCAAGAACCAAGCACCAAACACCAAGAACCAAGCACCAAGTACATACACCAAGCACCAAACACCAAACACAAAACACCAAGCACCAAGCAACAAGCATCAAACACCAAGCGTCAAACACCAAACACCAAGCACTCAGCACCAAACACCAAGCACCAAACACCAAGCACCAAACACCAAACACCAAGCACCAAGCACCAAAACCCAAACACCAAGCACCAAGCACCAAACACCAAACACCAAGCACCAAGCACCAAACACCAAGCACCAAGCACCAAACAGCAAACCCCAAGCACCAAGCACCAAACACTAATCACCAAGCACCAAGCACCAAACAACAAGCACCAAGCACCAAGCACCAGGCACCAAGCACCAAGCACCAAACACAAAACACCAAGCACCAAGCACCAAGCAGCACACACCAAGCATCAAACACCAAACACCCAACACCAAGCACCAAACACCAAACACCCAGCACTAAGCACCAAGCACCAAGCACCAAACTCCAAGCACCCAGCACCAAACAACAATCACCAAGCACCAAGCACCAAACACCAAATACCAAGCACCAAGCACCAAGCACCAAACACCAAACACCAAGCACCAAACACCAGACACCAAGCAACAAACACCAAACACCAAGCACCAAGCACCAAACAGCATACAACAAGCACCAGGCACCAAGCACCAAACACCAAGAACCAAGCACCAAACACCAAGAACCAAGCAACAAGTACATACACCAAGCACGAAACACCAAACACAAAACACCAAGCACCAAGCAACAAGCATCAAACACCAAGCATCAAACACCAAACACCAAGCACCAAGCGCCAAACACCAAACACCAAGCACCACGCACCAAGCACAAAACACCAAGCACTCAGCACCAAACACCAAGCACCAAACACCAAGCACCAAACACCAAACACCAAGCACCAAGCACCAAAACCCAAACACCAAGCACCAAGCACCAAACACCAAACACCAAACACCAGACACCAAGCACCAAACACCAAACACCAAACACCAAGCACCAAGGACCAAACAGCAAACCCCAAGCACCAAGCACCAAACACTAATCACCAAGCACCAAGCACCAAACAACAAGCACCAAGCACCAAGCACCAGGCACCAAGCACCAAGCACCAAACAAAAAACACCAAGCACCAAGCACCAAGCAGCACACACCAAGCATCAAACACCAAACACCCAACACCAAGCACCAAACACCAAACACCAAGCACTAAGCACCAAGCACCAAGAACCAAACTCCAAGCACCCAGCACCAAACAACAAACACCAAGCACCAAGCACCAAACACCAAATACCAAGCACCAAGCACCAAGCACCAAACACCAAACACAAAGCACCAAACACCAGACAACAAGCAGCAAACACCAAACACCAAGCACCAAGCACCAAACAGCATACAACAAGCACCAGGCACCAAGCACCAAACACCAAACACCAAGCACCAAGCACCAAACACCAAGCACCAAGGATCAAACATAAAACACCAAGCACCAAGCACCAATCACCTAACACCAAGCACCAAACACCAAGCACCAAGCACCCAACACCAAGCACCAAACACCAAGCACCAAACACCAAGCACCAAGCACCAAATACCAAGCACCAAACACCAAGCACCAAGCACCAAGCACCAAACACCAAGCACCAGGCACCAAGCACCAAACACCAAGCACCATGCAACAAGCACCAAGCCCCAAACACTTAACACCAAGCACCAAGCACCAAGCATCAAACACCAAGCATCAAAAACCAAACACCAAGCACCAAGTACCAAACACCAAGCACCAAGCACCAAACACCAAGCCCCAAGCACCAATCACCAAACACCAAGAACCAAGCACCAAACACCAAGAACAAAGCACCAAGTACATACACCAAGCACCAAACACCAAACACAAAACACCAAGCACCAAGCAACAAGCATCAAACACCAAGCATCAAACACCAAACACCAAGCACCAAGCACCAAACACCAAACACCAAGCACCACGCACCAAGCACAAAACACCAAGCACTCAGCACCAAACACCAAGCACCAAACACCAAGCACCAAACACCAAACACCAAGCACCAAGCACCAAAACCCAAACACCTAGCACCAAGCACCAAACACCAAACACCAAACACCAGACACCAAGCACCAAACACCAAACACCAAACACCAAGCACCAGGCACCAAACAGCATACAAAAAGCACCAGGCACCAAGCACCAAACACCAAACACCAAGCACCAAGCACCAAACACCAAGCACCAAGCACCAAACACCAAACACCAAGCACCAAGCACAAAGCACCAAACACCAAACACCAAACACCAAACAGCAAACACCAAACACCAAACAGCAAAAACCAAATACGAAACAGCAAACACCATACAGCAAACACCAAACACCAAAAAGCAGACACCAAACAGCAAACACCAAACAGCAAACACCAAACACCAAACACCAAGCACCAAGCACCAACCACCAAACTCCAAGCATCAAAGACCAAGCACCAAGCACCAAGCACCAAACAACAAGCACCAAGCACCAAGCACCAAACACCAAGCACCAAGCACCAAACACCAACCACCCAGCACCAACCACCAAGCACCAAACACCAAGCACCAAACACCAAACACCAAACACGAAGCACCAAGCACCAAGCACCAAACAACAAGCACCAAGCACAAAGCACCAAACACCAAGCCCAAAGCACCAAGCACCAAACACCAAACACCAAGCACCAAGCACCAAACCCCAAGCACCAAGCACCAAGCACCTAGCACCAAACACCAAACAACAAGCACCAAGTACCCAACACCAAGCACTAATCACCAAGCACCAAACACCAAGCAGCAAGCAGCAAGCACCAAACACCAAACACCAAGCACCAAGCACCAAACACCAAGCACCAAGGATCAAACATCAAACACCAAGCACCAAGCACCAATCACCTAACACCAAGCACCAAACACCAAGCACCAAGCACCGAACACCAAGCACCAAACACCAAGCACCAAACACCAAGCACCAAGCACCAAATACCAAGCACCAAACACCAAGCACCAAGCACCAAGCACCAAACACCAAGCACCAGGCACCAAGCACCAAACACCAAGCACCATGCACCAAGCGCCAAGCCCCAAACACTTAACACCAAGCACCAAGCACCAAGCATCAAACACCAAGCATCAAAAACCAAACACCAAGCACCAAGTACCAAACACCAAGCACCAAGCACCAAACACCAAGCACCAAGCACCAATCACCAAACACCAAGAACCAAGCACCAAACACCAAGAACCAAGCACCAAGTACATACACCAAGCACCAAACACCAAACACAAAACACCAAGCAACAAGCAACAAGCATCAAACACCAAGCGTCAAACACCAAACACCAAGCACTCAGCACCAAACACCAAGCACCAAACACCAAGCACCAAACACCAAACACCAAGCACCAAGCACCAAAACCCAAACACCAAGCACCAAGCACCAAACACCAAACACCAAGCACCAAGCACCAAACACCAAGCACCAAGCACCAAACAGCAAACCCCAAGCACCAAGCACCAAACACTAATCACCAAGCACCAAGCACCAAACAACAAGCACCAAGCACCAAGCACCAGGCACCAAGCACCAAGCACCAAACACAAAACACCAAGCACCAAGCACCAAGCAGCACACACCAAGCATCAAACACCAAACACCCAACACCAAGCACCAAACACCAAACACCAAGCACTAAGCACCAAGCACCAAGCACCAAACTCCAAGCACCCAGCACCAAACAACAATCACCAAGCACCAAGCACCAAACACCAAATACCAAGCACCAAGCACCAAGCACCAAACACCAAACACCAAGCACCAAACACCAGACACCAAGCAGCAAACACCAAACACCAAGCACCAAGCACCAAACAGCATACAACAAGCACCAGGCACCAAGCACCAAACACCAAACACCAAGCACCAAGCACCAAACACCAAGCACCAAGCACCAAATGCCAAACACCAAGCACCAAGCACCGAACACCAAGCACCAAACACCAAGCACCAAACACCAAGCACCAAGCACCAAATACCAAGCACCAAACACAAAGCACCAAGCACCAAGCAACAAACACCAAGCACCAGGCACCAAGCACCAAACACCAAGCACCATGCACCAAGCACCAAGCCCCAAACACTTAAGACCAAGCACCAAGCACCAAGCACCAAGCACCAAACACCAAGCACCAAAGACCAAACACCAAGCACCAAGTACCAAACACCAAGCACCAAGCACCAAACACCAAGCACCAAGCACCAATCACCAAATACCAAGCACCAAACACCAAACACCAAGCACCAAGCACCAAGCACCAAACACCAAGCACCAAACACCAAGCACCAAACACCAAGTCCCACGCACCAAGCACCAAACACCAAACACCAAGCACCAAGCACCAAACACCAAGCACCAAGCACCAAGCCCCTAGCACCAAACACCAAACACCAAGCACCAAGCACAAAACACCAAGCACCAATCACCAAGCACCAAACACCAAGCAGCAAGCAGCAAGCACCAAACACCAAACACCAAGCACCAAGCACCAAATACCAAACACCAAGCACCAAGGACCAAACATCAAACACCAAGCACCAAGCACCAAACGCCTAACACCAAGCACCAAGCACCTAGCACCAAACACAAAGCACCAGGCACCAAGCCCCAAACACCAAGCACCATGCACCAAACACCAAGCACCAAGCACGAAGCACCAAACACAAAGCACCAAGCACCATACACCAAACACCAAACACCAAACACCAAGCACCAAGACAGAAGCACCAAACATCAAGCACCAAACTCCTAACACAAAACACCAAGCACCAAGCATCAAGCACCACACACAAAACACCTAGCACCAAGCACCAAACACCAAACACCAAGCACCAAGGACCAAACATCAAACACCAAGGACCAAGCACCAAACACCTAACACCAAGCACCAAGCATCAAGCACCAAGCACCAAACACCAAGCATCAAACACAAAGCACCAAGCACCAAACACCAAGCACCAAGCACCAAACACCAACCACCAAGCACCAAACACCAAACCCCAAGCACCAAACACCAAACCCCAAGCACCAAGCACCAAACACTAATCACCAAGCACCAAGCATCAAACAACAAGCACCAAACACCAAGCACCAGGCACCAAGCACCAAGCACCAAACACTAATCACCAAGCACCAAGCACCAAGCACCAAACACCAATCACCAAGCACCAAGCATCAAACACCAAGCACCAAGCACCAAACACCAAACACCAGGCACCAAAGACCAAGCACCAAGAACCAAGCACCAAGCACCAAACCCCAAGCACCAACCACCAAGCACCAAACACCAAGCACCAAGCACCAAACACCAACCACCCAGCACCAAGCACCAAGCACCAAACACCAAGCACCAAACACCAAACACCAAACACGAAGCACCAAGCACCAAGCACCAAACACCAAGCACCAAGCACAAAGCACCAAACACCAAGCCCCAAGCACCAAGCACCAAACACCAAACACCAAGCACCAAGCACCAAACCCCAAGCACCAAGCACCAAGCACCTAGCACCAAACACCAAACAACAAGCACCAAGTACCCAACACCAAGCACCAATCACCAAGCACCAAACACCAAGCAGCAAGCAACAAGCACCAAACACCAAACACCAAGCACCAAGCACCAAACACCAAGCACCAAGGATCAAACATCAAACACCAAGCACCAAGCACCAATCACCTAACACCAAGCACCAAACACCAAGCACCAAGCACCGAACACCAAGCACCAAACACCAAGCACCAAACACCAAGCACCAAGCACCAAATACCAAGCACCAAACACCAAGCACCAAGCACCAAGCACCAAACACCAAGCACCAGGCACCAAGCACCAAACACCAAGCACCATGCACCAAGCACCAAGCCCCAAACACTTAAACACCAAGCACCAAGCACCAAGCATCAAACACCAAGCATCAAAAACCAAACACCAAGCACCAAGTACCAAACACCAAGCACCAAGCACCAAACACCAAGCACCAAGCACCAATCACCAAACACCAAGAACCAAGCACCAAACACCAAGAACCAAGCAACAAGTACATACACCAAGCACGAAACACCAAACACAAAACACCAAGCACCAAGCAACAAGCATCAAACACCAAGCATCAAACACCAAACACCAAGCACCAAGCGCCAAACACCAAACACCAAGCACCACGCACCAAGCACAAAACACCAAGCACTCAGCACCAAACACCAAGCACCAAACACCAAGCACCAAACACCAAACACCAAGCACCAAGCACCAAAACCCAAACACCAAGCACCAAGCACCAAACACCAAACACCAAACACCAGACACCAAGCACCAAACACCAAACACCAAACACCAAGCACCAAGCACCAAACAGCAAACCCCAAGCACCAAGCACCAAACACTAATCACCAAGCACCAATCACCAAACAACAAGCACCAAGCACCAAGCACCAGGCACCAAGCGCCAAGCACCAAACAAAAAACACCAAGCACCAAGCACCAAGCAGCACACACCAAGCATCAAACACCAAACACCCAACACCAAGCACCAAACACCAAACACCAAGCACTAAGCACCAAGCACCAAGAACCAAACTCCAAGCACCCACCTCCAAACAACAAACACCAAGCACCAAGCACCAAACACCAAATACCAAGCACCAAGCACCAAGCACCAAACACCAAACACCAAGCACCAAACACCAGACAACAAGCAGCAAACACCAAACACCAAGCACCAAGCACCAAACAGCATACAACAAGCACCAGGCACCAAGCACCAAACACCAAACACCAAGCACCAAGCACCAAACACCAAGCACCAAGGATCAAACATAAAACACCAAGCACCAAGCACCAATCACCTAACACCAAGCACCAAACACCAAGCACCAAGCACCGAACACCAAGCACCAAACACCAAGCACCAAACACCAAGCACCAAGCACCAAATACCAAGCACCAAACACCAAGCACCAAGCACCAAGCACAAAACACCAAGCACCAGGCACCAAGCACCAAACACCAAGCACCATGCAACAAGCACCAAGCCCCAAACACTTAACACCAAGCACCAAGCACCAAGCATCAAACACCAAGCATCAAAAACCAAACACCAAGCACCAAGTACCAAACACCAAGCACCAAGCACCAAACACCAGGCCCCAAGCACCAATCACCAAACACCAAGAACCAAGCACCAAACACCAAGAACCAAGCACCAAGTACATACACCAAGCACCAAACACCAAACACAAAACACCAAGCACCAAGCAACAAGCATCAAACACCAAGCATCAAACACCAAACACCAAGCACCAAGCACCAAACACCAAACACCAAGCACCACGCACCAAGCACAAAACACCAAGCACTCAGCACCAAACACCAAGCACCAAACACCAAGCACCAAACACCAAACACCAAGCACCAAGCACCAAAACCCAAACACCAAGCAGCAAGCACCAAACACCAAACACCAAACACCAGACACCAAGCACCAAACACCAAACACCAAACACCAAGCACCAGGCACCAAACAGCATACAACAAGCACCAGGCACCAAGCACCAAACACCAAACACCAAGCACCAAACAGCAAACACCAAACAGCAAAAACCAAATACGAAACAGCAAACACCATACAGCAAACACCAAACACCAAAAAGCAGACACCAAACAGCAAACACCAAACAGCAAACACCAAACACAAAACACCAAGCACCAAGCACCAACCACAAAACTCCAAGCACCAAAGACCAAGCACCAAGCACCAAGCACCAAACAACAAGCACCAAGCACCAAGCACCAAACACCAAGCACCAAGCACCAAACACCAACCACCCAGCACCAAGCACCAAGCACCAAACACCAAGCACCAAACACCAAACACCAAACACGAAGCACCAAGCACCAAGCACCAAACAACAAGCACCAAGCACAAAGCACCAAACACCAAGCCCCAAGCACCAAGCACCAAACACCAAACACCAAGCACCAAGCACCAAACCCCAAGCACCAAGCACCAAGCACCTAGCACCAAACACCAAACAACAAGCACCAAGTACCCAACACCAAGCACCAATCACCAAGCACCAAACACCAAGCAGCAAGCAGCAAGCACCAAACACCAAACACCAAGCACCAAGCACCAAACATCAAGCACCAAGGATCAAACATCAAACACCAAGCACCAAGCACCAATCACCTAACACCAAGCACCAAACACCAAGCACCAAGCACCGAACACCAAGCACCAAACACCAAGCACCAAACACCAAGCACCAAGCACCAAATACCAAGCACCAAACACCAAGCACCAAGCACCAAGCACCAAACACCAAGCACCAGGCACCAAGCACCAAACACCAAGCACCATGCACCAAGCACCAAGCCCCAAACACTTAACACCAAGAACCAAGCACCAAGCATCAAACACCAAGCATCAAAAACCAAACACCAAGCACCAAGTACCAAACACCAAGCACCAAGCACCAAACACCAAGCACCAAGCACCAATCACCAAACACCAAGAACCAAGCACCAAACACCAAGAACCAAGCACCAAGTACATACACCAAGCACCAAACACCAAACACAAAACACCAAGCACCAAGCAACAAGCATCAAACACCAAGCATCAAACACCAAACACCAAGCACTCAGCACCAAACACCAAGCACCAAACACCAAGCACCAAACACCAAACACCAAGCACCAAGCACCAAAACCCAAACACCAAGCACCAAGCACCAAACACCAAACACCAAGCACCAAGCACCAAACACCAAGCACTAAGCACCAAACAGCAAACCCCAAGCACCAAGCACCAAACACTAATCACCAAGCACCAAGCACCAAACAACAAGCACCAAGCACCAAGCACCAGGCACCAAGCACCAAGCACCAAACACAAAACACCAAGCACCAAGCACCAAGCAGCACACACCAAGCATCAAACACCAAATACCCAACACCAAGCACCAAACACCAAACACCAAACACTAAGCACCAAGCACCAAGCACCAAACTCCAAGCACCCAGCACCAAACAACAATCACCAAGCACCAAGCATCAAACACCAAATACCAAGCACCAAGCACCAAGCACCAAACACCAAACACCAAGCACCAAACACCAGACACCAAGCAGCAAACACCAAACACCAAGCACCAAGCACCAAACAGCATACAACAAGCACCAGGCACCAAGCACCAAACACCAAACACCAAGCACCAAGCACCAAACACCAAGCACCAAGCACCAAATGCCAAACACCAAGCACCAAGCACAAAGCACCAAACACCAAACACCAAACACCAAACAGCAAACACCAAACACCAAACAGCAAAAACCAAATACGAAACAGCAAACACCATACAGCAAACACCAAACACCAAAAAGCAGACACCAAACAGCAAACACCAAACAGCAAACACCAAACACCAAACACCAAGCACCAAGCACCAACCACCAAACTCCAAGCACCGAAGACCAAGCACCAAGCACCAAGCACCAAACAACAAGCACCAAGCACCAAGCACCAAACACCAAGCACCAAGCACCAAACACCAACCACCCAGCACCAAGCACCAAACACCAAACACCAAGCACCAAGCACCAAGCACCAAGCACCAAACACCAAGCACCAATCACCAAACACCAAGCACCAAGCACCAAACACCAAGCACCAGGCACCAAGCACCAAACACCAAGCACCAAGCACCAAACACCAAGCACCAAGACCGAAGCACCAAACACCAAGCACCAAGCTCCAAACACAAAACACCAAGCACCAGGCAGCAAGCATCAAACACCAAACACCAAGCACCAAGCACCAAGCACCAAACACCAAGCACCAAACACCAAGCACCAAACACCAAGTCCCACGAACCAAGCACCAAACACCAAGTCCCACGCACCAAGCATCAAACACCAAGCACCAAGCAGCAAGCACCAAACACCAAACACCAAGCACCAAGCACCAACCACCAAACACCAAGCACCAATAACCAAACACCAAACCCCAAGCACCAAAGACCAAGCACCAAGCACCAAGGACCAAACACCAAGCACCAAGCACCAAGCACCAAGCACCAAGCACCAAACACCAAGCACCAAGCAACAAACACCCAGCACCAAGCACCAAGCACCAAACACCAAGCACCAGGCACCAAACACCAAACACCAAACACCAAGCACCAAGCACCAAACAGCAAGCACCAAGCACCAAACACCAAGCACCAAGCACCAAACAACAAACACCAAGGACCATGCACCAAACACTAAACACCAAACAGCAAACACCAAACACCAAACAGCAAAAACCAAATACGAAACAGCAAACACCATACAGCAAACAGCAAACACCAAACACCAAACACCAAACACCAAACACCAAACAGCAAGCACCAAACAGCAAACAGCAAACAGCAAACGCCAAACACGAAGCACCAAGCACCAGGCACCAAACACCAAGCACCAAGCACCAACCACCAAACTCCAAGCACCAAAGACCAAGCACCAAGCACCAAGCACCAAACAACAAGCACCAAGCACCAAGCACCAAACACCAAGCACCAAGCACCAAACACCAACCACCCAGCACCAAGCACCAAGCACCAAACACCAAGCACCAAACACCAAACACTAAACACCAAGCACCAAGCACCAAGCACCAGACACCAAGCCCCAAGCACCAAGCACCAAACACCAAACACCAAGCCCCAGGCACCAAACACCAAGCCCCAAGCACCAAGCACCAAACACCAAACATCAAGCACCAAGCACCAAACACCAAACACCAAGCACCAAAGACCAAACACCAAGCACCAAGGACCCAACATCAAACACCAAGCACCAAGCACCAAACACCAAACACCAAGCCCCAAGCACCAAGCACCAAGCACCGAACACCAAGCCCCAAACACCAATCACCAAACACCAAGCACCAAACACCAAACACTAAGTCCCACGCACCAAGCACCAAACACCAAACAGCAAGCACCAAGCACCAAACACCAAGCACCAAGCACCAAGCCCCTAGCACCAAACACCAAACACCAAGCACCAAGCACAAAACGCCAAGCACCAATCACCAAGCACCAAACACCAAGCAGCAAGCAGCAAGCACCAAACACCTAACACCAAGCACCAAGCACCAAACACCAAACACCAAGCACCAAGCACCAAACATCAAACACCAAGCACCAAGCACCAAACACCTAACACCAAGCACCAAGCACCAAGCACCAAGCACCAAACACCAAGCACCAATCACCAAACACCAAGCACCAAGCACCAAACACCAAGCACCAGGCACCAAGCACCAAACACCAAGCACCAAGCACCAAACACCAAGCACCAAGACCGAAGCACCAAACACCAAGCACCAAACTCCAAACACAAAACACCAAGCACCAAGCAGCAAGCACCAATCACCAAACACCAAGCACCAAGCACCAAACACCAAACACCAAGCACCAGGGACCAAACATCAAACACCAAGCACCAAGCACCAAACACCTAACACCAAGCACCAACCACCAAGCACCAAGCACCAAACAACAAGCACCAGGCACCAAACAACAAGCACCAGGCACCAAGCTCCAAACACCAAACACCAAGCACCAAGCACCAAACACCAAACACCAAGCACGCAGCATCAAACACCAATCACCAAGCACCAAGCACCAAACACCAAGCACCAAGCACCAAGCACCAAGTACCAAACACCAAACACCAAGCACAAAACACCAAACACCAAGCACCAAGCACCAAGCACGAAACACCAGGCACCAAGCACCAAGAACCAAAATCCAAACACCAAGCACCAAACACCAGCCACCAAGCACCAAGCACCAAACACCAAACAGCAAACACCAAACAGCAAACACCAAACACCAAACAGCAAACATCAAACGCCAAACACCAAGCACCAAGCACCAAGCACCAAACACCAAGCACCAAGCACCAAGCAGCAAGCACCAAACACCAAACACCAAGCCCCAAGCACCAAACACCAAACACCAAACACCAAGCACCAACCACCAAACAGCAAGCACCAAGCACCAAACACCAAGCACCAAGCACCAAACAACAAACACCAAGGACCATGCACCAAACATTAATCACCAAGCACCAAGCACCAAACACCAAACAGCAAGCACCAAACACCAAACACCAAACACCAAACACCAAACAGCAAGCACCAAACAGCAAACAGCAAACAGCAAACGCCAAACACCAAGCACCAAGCACCAAGCACCAAACACCAAGCACCAAGCACCAAGCATTAAACACCAAACACCAAGCACCAAGCACCAGGCACCAAACACCAAGCACCAAGCACCAAACACCAAACCCCAAGCAGCAAAGACCAAGCACCAAGCACCAAGGACCAAACACCAAACACCAAGCACCAAATACCAAACACCAAGCACCAAGCACCAGGCACCAAACACCAGGCACCAAGCACCAAGCACCAAACACCAAACACCAAGCACCAACCACCAGCCACCAAGCACCAAGCACCAAACACAAAACACCAAGCACTAAGCACCAAACACCAAACAACAAGCACCAAGCACCAAGCACCAAACACCAAACACCAAGCACCAAGCACCAAGCACCAAACACCAAGCACCAAGCACCAAATGCCAAACACCAAGCACCAAGCACAAAGCACCAAACACCAAACACCATACACCAAACAGCAAACACCAAACACCAAACAGCAAAAGCCAAATACGAAACAGCAAACACCATACAGCAAACACCAAACACCAAAAAGCAGACACCAAACAGCAAACACCAAACAGCAAACACCAAACCCCAAACACCAAGCACCAAGCACCAACAACCAAACTCCAAGCACCAAAGACCAAGCACCAAGGACCAAGCACCAAACAACAAGCACCAAGCACCAAGCACCAAACACCAAGCACCAAGCACCAAACACCAACCACCCAGCACCAAGCACCAAGCACCAAACACCAAGCACCAAACACCAAACACTAAACACCAAGCACCAAGCACCAAGCACCAAACACCAAGCCCCAAGCACCAAGCACCAAACACCAAACACCAAGCACCAAGCACCAAGCACCAAGTACCAAACACCAAACACCAAGCACCAAACACCAAACACCAAGCACCAAGCACCAAGCACGAAACACCAGGCACCAAGCACCAAGCACCAAAATCCAAACACCAAGCACCAAACACCAGCCACCAAGCACCAAGCACCAAGCACCAAGCACCAAGCACCAAATACCAAACAGCAAACACGAAACACAAAACAACAAACACCATACAGCAAACACCAAACACCAAACAGCAGACACCAAACAGCAAACACCAAACAGCAAACACCGAACACCAAACCCCAAGCACCAAACACTAATCACCAAGCACCAAGCACCAAGCACCAAACACCAAGCGTCAAGCACCTAGCACCAAACACCAAGCACCAAGCACCAAGCACAAACACCAAACACCAAGCACCAAAGACCAAGCACCAAGCACCAAGCACCAAACAATAAGCACAAAGCACCAAGCACCAAACACCAAGCACCAAGCACCAAACATCAACCACCCAGCACCAAGCAGCAAGCACCAAACACCAAGCACCAAGCACCAAGCACCAAGCACCAAGCACCAAACAGCAAGCACCAAGCACCAAACACCAAGCCCCAAGCACCAAGCACCAAACACCAAACACCAAGCACCAAGCACCAAACACCAAGCACCAAGCACCAAGCACCTAGCACCAAACACCAAACACCAAGCACCAAGCACCAAGCACCAAACACCAAGCACCAATCACCAAGCACCAAACACCAAGCAGCAAGCAGCAAGCACCAAACACGAAACACCAAGCACCAAGCACCAAACACCAAACACCAAGCACCAAGGACCAAACATCAAACACCAAGCACCAAGCACCAAAAACCTAACACCAAGTACCAAGCACCAAGCACCAAGCACCGAACACCAAGCACCAAACACCAAGCACCAAACACCAAGCACCAAGCACCAAACACCAAACACCAAGCACCAAGCACCAAGCACCAAACACCAAGCACCAGGCACCAAGCCCCAAACATCAAGCACCATGCACCAAACACCAATCACCAAGCACCAAGTACATACACCAAGCACCAAACACCAAACACAAAACACCAAGCACCAAGCACCAAACACCAAGCACCAAGCACCAAGTACATACACCAAGCACCAAACACCAAACACAAAACACCAAGCACCAAACACCAAGCACCAAGCACCAAACAGCAAACCCCAAGCACCAAGCACCAAACACTAATCACCCAGCACCAAGCACCAAGCACCAAACACCAAGCACCAAGCACCAAGCACCAAGTACCAAACACCAAACACCAAGCGCCAAACACCAAACACCAAGCACCAAGCACCAGGCACCAAACACCAGGCACCAAGCACCAAGCACCAAACACCAAACACCAAGCACCAAACACCAGCCACCAAGCACCAAGCACCAAACACCAAACACCAAGCACTAAGCACCAAACACCAAACAACAAGCACCAGGCACCAAGCACCAAACACCAAACAACAAGCACCAAGCACAAAGCACCAAACACCAAGCACCAAGCACCAAACACCAATCACCAAACACCAAACACCAAACACCAAGCACCAAGCACCAAACACCAAACACCAAACAGCAAGCACCAAGCACCAAACACCAAGCACCAAGCAGTAAGCACCAAACACCAAACACCAAGCACCAAGCACCAAGCACCAAGCACCAAGCACCAAACACCAAGCACCAAGCACCAAACACCAAACCCCAAGCACCAAAGACCAAGCACCAAGCACCAAGGACCAAACACCAAGCACCAAGCACCAAGCACAAAGCACCAAACACCAAGCACCAAGCACCAAACACCCAGCACCAAGCACCAAGCACCAAACACCAAGCACCAAGCACCAAACACCAAACACCAAACACCAAGCACCAAGCACCAAACAGCAAGCACCAAGCACCAAACACCAAGCACCAAGCACCAAACAACAAACACCAAGGACCATGCACCAAACACTAATCACCAAGCACCAAGCACCAAACACCAAACAGCAAGCACCAAACACCAAACACCAAACACCAAACACCAAACAGCAAGCACCAAACAGCAAACAGCAAACAGCAAACGCCAAGAACCAAGCACCAAGCACCAGGCACCAAACACCAAGCACCAAGCACCAAACACCAAACCCCAAGCACCAAAGACCAAGCACCAAGCACCAAACACCAAACACCAAACAGCAAACACCAAACACCAAACAGCAAAAACCAAATACGAAACAGCAAACACCATACAGCTAACACCAAACACCAAAAAGCAGACACCAAACAGCAAACACCAGGCACCAAGCTCCAAACACCAAACACCAAGCACCAAGCACCAAACACCAAACACCAAGACACGCAGCATCAAACACCAATCACCAAGCACCAAGCACCAAACACCAAGCACCAAGCACCAAGCACCAAGTACCAAACACCAAACACCAAGCACCAAACACCAAACACCAAGCACCAAGCACCAAGCATGAAACACCAGGCACCAAGCACCAAGCACCAAAGTCCAAACACCAAGCACCAAACACCAGCCACCAAGCACCAAGCACCAAACACCAAACAGCAAACACCAAACACCAAACACCAAACACCAAGCACCAAGCACCAACCACCAAACTCCAAGCACCAAAGACCAAGCACCAAGCACCAAGCACCAAACAACAAGCACCAAGCACCAAGCACCAAACACCAAGCACCAAGCACCAAACACCAACCACCCAGCACCAAGCACCAAGCACCAAACACCAAGCACCAAACACCAAACACTAAACACCAAGCTCCAAGCACCAAGCACCAGACACCAAGCCCCAAGCACCAAGCACCAAACACCAAACACCAAGCACCAAGCACCAAACACCAAGCCCCAAGAACCAAGCACCAAACACCAAACCTCAAGCACCAAGCACCAAACACCAAACACCAAGCACCAAAGACCAAACACCAAGCACCAAGGACCCAACATCAAACACCAAGCACCAAGCACCAAACACCAAACACCAAGCCCCAAGCACCAAGCACCAAGCACCGAAGACCAAGCCCCAAACACCAAGCACCAAACACCAAGCACCAAACACCAAACACTAAGTCCAACGCACCAAGCACCAAACACCAAACAGCAAGCACCAAGCACCAAACACCAAGCACCAAGCACCAAGCCCCTAGCACCAAACACCAAACACCAAGCACCAAGCACAAAACACCAAGCACCAATCACCAAGCACCAAACACCAAGCAGCAAGCAGCAAGCACCAAACACCAAACACCAAGCACCAAGCACCAAACACCAAACACCAAGCACCAAGCACCAAACATCAAACACCAAGCACCAAGCACCAAACACCTAACACCAAGCACCAAGCACCAAGCACCAAGCACCAAACACCAAGCACCAATCACCAAACACCAAGCACCAAGCACCAAACACCAAGCACCAGGCACCAAGCACCAAACACCAAGCACCAAGCACCAAACACCAAACACCAAGACCGAAGCACCAAACACCAACACCAAACTCCAAACACAAAACACCAAGCACCAAGCAGCAAGCACCAAACACCAAACACCAAGCACCAAGCACCAAACACCAAACACCAAGCACCAGGGACCAAACATCAAACACCAAGCACCAAGCACCAAACACCTAACACCAAGCACCAACCACCAAGCACCAAGCACCAACCACCAAGCACCAAGCACCAAACACCAAGCACTAAGCACCAAACACCAAGCACCAAGCACCAAGCACCAAACACCAAGCACCAAACACCAAACACCAAAAAACAAGCACCAGGCACCAAACAACAAGCACCAGGCACCAAGCTCCAAACACCAAACACCAAGCACCAAGCACCAAACACCAAACACCAAGACACGCAGCATCAAACACCAATCACCAAGCACCAAGCACCAAACACCAAGCACCAAGCACCAAGCACCAAGTACCAAACACCAAACACCAAGCACCAAACACCAAACACCAGGCACCAAGCACCAAGCACCAAAATCCAAACACCAAGCACCAAACACCAGCCACCAAGCACCAAGCACCAAACACCAAACAGCAAACACCAAACAGCAAACACCAAACACCAAACAGCAAACAGCAAACGCCAAACACCAAGCACCAAGCACCAATCACCAAACACCAAGCACCAAGCACCAAGCAGCAAGCACCAAACACCAAACACCAAGCACCAAGCACCAAGCACCAAACACCAAGCACCAAGCACCAAGCACCAAACACCAAACCCCAAGCAGCAAAGACCAAGCACCAAGCACCAAGGACCAAACACCAAGCACCAAGCACCAAACACCAAACACCAAACACCAAGCACCAACCACCAAACAGCAAGCACCAAGCACCAAACACCAAGCACCAAACACCAAACAACAAACACCAAGGACCATGCACCAAACACTAATCACCAAGCACCAAGTACCAAACACCAAACAGCAAGCACCAAACACCAAACACCAAACACCAAACACCAAACAGCAAGCACCAAACACCAAACAGCAAACAGCAAATGCCAAACACCAAGCACCAAGCACCAAGTACCAAACACCAAGCACCAAGCACCAAGCATTAAACACCAAACACCAAGCACCAAGCACCAGGCACCAAACACCAAGCACCAAGCACCGAACACCAAACCCCAAGCAGCAAAGACCAAGCACCAAGCACCAAGGACCAAACACCAAGCACCAAGCACCAAGCACCAATTACCAAACACCAAACACCAAGCACCAAATACCAAACAACAAGCACCAAGCACCAGGCACCAAACACCAGGCACCAAGCACCAAGCACCAAACACCAAACACCAAACACCAAGCACCAACCACCAGCCACCAAGCACCAAGCACCAAACACCAAACACCAAGCACTAAGCACCAAACACCAAACAACAAGCACCAGGCACCAAGCACCAAACACCAAACACCAAGCACTAAGCACCAAGCACCAAACACCAAGCACCAAGCACCAAATGCCAAACACCAAGCACCAAGCACAAAGCACCAAACACCAAACACCAAGCACGCAGCATCAAACAACAAACACCAAACACCAAACAGCATAAACCAAATACGAAACAGCAAACACCATACAGCAAACACCAAACACCAAAAAGCAGACACCAAACAGCAAACACCAAACAGCAAACACCAAACACCAAACACCAAGCACCAAGCACCAACCACCAAACTCCAAGCACCAAAGACCAAGCACCAAGCACCAAGCACCAAATAACAAGCACCAAGCACCAAGCACCAAACACCAAGCACCAAGCACCAAGCACCAAACACCAACCACCCGGCACCAAGCACCAAGCACCAAACACCAAGCACCAAACACCAAACAATAAACAACAAGCACCAAGCACCAAGCACCAAACACCAAACACCAAACACTAAACACCAAACAGCAAACACCAAATACGAAACAGCAAACACCTTACAGCAAACACCAAATACCAAAAAGCAGACACCAAACAGCAAACACCAAACACCAAGCACTAAGCACAAAACACCAAACCCCAAGCATCAAGCACCAAACACTAATCACCAAGCACCAACCACCAAACACCAAGCACCAAGCACCAAGCACCAAACACCAAGCACCAAGCACCAAGCACCAAACACCAAACACCAAGCACCAAAGACCAAGCACCAAGCACCAAACAACAAGCACCAAGCACCAAGCACCAAACACCAAGCACCAAGCACCAAACACCAAGCACCAAGCACCAAGCATTAAACACCAAACAGCAAACACCAAACACGAAACAGCAAACACCATACAGCAAACACCAAACACCAAACACCAAGCACCAAACACCAAACCCCAAGCACCAAGCACCAAACACTAATAACCAAGCACCAAGCACCAAGCACCAAACACCAAGCACCAAGCACCAAGCACCAAACACCAAGCACCAAGCACCAAGCACCAATCACCAAACAATAAGCACCAAGCACCAAGCACCAAACACCAAGCAACAAGCACCAAACACCAACCACCCAGCAACAAGCACCAAGCACAAAACACCAAGCACCAAACACCAAACACCAAACACCAAGCACCAAGCACCAAGCACCAAACACCAAGCACCAAACACCAAGCACCAAACACCAAGCCCCAAGCACCAAGCACCAAACACCAAACACCCAGCACCAAGCACCAAACACCAAGCATCAAGCACCAAGCACCAAGCACCAATCACCAAGCACCAAGCACCAAGCACCAAGCACCGAACACCAAGCACCAAACACCTAGCACCAAACACCAAGCACCAAGCACCAAACACCAAAGACCAAGCACCAAGCACCTAGCACCAAACACAAAGCACCAGGCACCAAGCCCCAAACACCAAGCACCATGCACCGAACACCAAGCACCAAGCACGAAGCACCAAACACCAAGCACCAAGCACCAAACACTTAACACCAAGCAACAGGCACCAAGCACCAAACACCAAGCACCAAACACCAAACACCAAGCACCAAACACCAAGCACCAAGCACCAAACACCAAGCACCAAGCACCAAGCACCAAACACCAAGAACCAAGCACCAAACACCAAGCACCAAGCACCAAGTACATACACCAAGCACCAAACACCAAACAGCAAACACCAAGCACCAAGCAACAAGCATCAATCACCAAGCTTCACACACCAAACACCAAGTACCAAGCACCAAACACCAAACACCAAGCACCAAACACCAAACACCAAGCACCAAGCACCAAACACCAAGCACCAAGCACCAAACGCCAAACACCAAGCACCAAGCACCAAACACCAAGCACCAAACACCAAACACCAAACACCAAACAGCAAACACCTAATACGAAACAGCAAACACCATACAGCAAACACCAAATACCAAAAAGCAGACACCAAACAGCAAACACCAAACACCAAGCACTAAGCACAAAACACCAAACCCCAAGCATCAAGCACCAAACACTAATCACCAAGCACCAACCACCAAACACCAAGCACCAAGCACCAAGCACCAAACACCAAGCACCAAGCACCAAGCACCAAACACCAAACACCAAGCACCAAACAACAAGCACCAAGCACCAAGCACCAAACACCAAGCCCCAAGCACCAAACACCAACCAACCAGCACCAAGCACCAAGCACCAAACAGCAAGCACCAAACACCAAACAGCAAACAGCAAACGCCAAACACCAAACACCAAGCACCAAACACCAAGCACCAAGCACCAAGCATTAAACACCAAACAGCAAACACCAAACACGAAACAGCAAACACCATACAGCAAACACCAAACACCAAACACCAAGCACCAAACACCAAACCCCAAGCACCAAGCACCAAACACCAAGCACCAAACACCAAACACCAAACACCAAGCACCAAGCACCAAGCACCAAACACCAAGCACCAATCACCAAGCACCAAACACCAGGCCCCAAGCATCAAGCACCAAACACCAAACACCAAGCACCAAGCACCAAACACCAAGCACCAAGCACCAAGCACATAGCACGAAACACCAAACACCAAGCACCAAGCACCAAACACCAAGCACCAATCACCAAGCACCAAACACCAAGCAGCAAGCAGCAAGCACCAAACACGAAACACCAAGCACCAAGCACCAAACACCAAACACCAAGCACCAAGGACCAAACATCAAACACCAAGCACCAAGCACCAAACACCTAACACCAAGCACCAAGCACCAAGCACCAAGCACCGAACACCAAACACCAAACACCTAGCACCAAACACCAAGCACCAAGCACCAAACACCAAAGACCAAGCACCAAGCACCTAGCACCAAACACAAAGCACCAGGCACCAAGCCCCAAACACCAAGCACCATGCACCAAACACCAAGCACCAAGCACGAAGCACCAAACACCAAGCACCAAGCACCAAACACTTAACACCAAGCACCAAGCACCAAGCACCAAACACCAAGCACCAAACACCAAACACCAAGCACCAAACACCAAGCACCAAGCACCAAACACCAAGCACCAAGCACCAAGCACCAAACACCAAGAACCAAGCACCAAACACCAAGCACCAAGCACCAAGTACATACACCAAGCACCAAACACCAAACACAAAACACCAAGCACCAAGCAACAAGCATCAAACACCAAGCATCACACACCAAACACCAAGTACCAAGCACCAAACACCAAACACCAAGCACCAAGCACCAAACACCAAGCACCCAGCACCAAACACCAAGCACAAAGCACCAAGCACCAAACACCAAGCACCAATCACCAAACACCAAGCACCAAGCACCAAACACTAAACACCAAGCACCAAGCACCAACACCAAAACCCAAACACTAGACACCAAGCACGAAACACCAAACACCAAACACCAAGCACCAAGCACCAAACACTAATCACCAAGCACCAAGCACCAAACAACAAGCACCAAGCACCAAGCACCAGGCACCAAGCATCAAGCACCAAACACAGAACACCAAGCACCAAGCACCAAGCACCAAGCAGCAAAAACCAAGCATCAAACACCAAACACCAAACACCAAGCACCAAACACCAAACACCAAGCACTAAGCACCAAACACAAAACACCAAGCACCAAGCACCAAACACCAAACACCAACACCAAGCACCAAGCACCAAACACCAAACACCAAGCACCAAACACCAGACACCAAGCACCAAACACCAAACACCAAGTACCAAGTACCAAACACCAAACAACAAGCACCAGGCACCAAGCACCAAACACCAAACACCAAACACCAAGCACCAAGCACCAGGCACCAAACACCAAGCACCAAGCACGAAACACCAAACACCAAACACCAAGCACGAAGCACCAAACACTAATCACCAAGCACCAAGCACCAAACAACAAGCACCAAGCACCAAGCACCAGGCACCAAGCATCAAGCACCAAACACAGAACACCAAGCACCAAGCACCAAGCACCAAGCAGCAAAAACCAAGCATCAAACACCAAACACCAAACACCAAGCACCAAACACCAAACACCAAGCACTAAGCACCAAACACAAAACACCAAGCACCAAGCACCAAACACCAAACACCAACACCAAGCACCAAGCACCAAACACCAAACACCAAGCACCAAACACCAGACACCAAGCACCAAACACCAAACACCAAGCACCAAGTACCAAACACCAAACAACAAGCACCAGGCACCAAGCACCAAACACCAAACACCAAACACCAAGCACCAAGCCCCAGGCACCAAACACCAAGCACCAAACACCAAACACCAAACACCAAACAGCAAACACCAAATACGAAACAGCAAACACCATACAGCAAACACCAAATACCAAAAAGCAGACACCAAACAGCAAACACCAAACACCAAACACCAAGCACCAAGTACCAAACACCAAACAACAAGCACCAGGCACCAAGCACCAAACACCAAACACCAAACGCCAAACACCAAGCACCAGGCACCAAACACCAAGCACCAAACACCAAACACCAAACACCAAACAGCAAACACCAAATACGAAACAGCAAACACCATACAGCAAACACCAAATACCAAAAAGCAGACACCAAACAGCAAACACCAAACACCAAACACCAAGCACTAAGCACAAAACACCAAACCCCAAGCACCAAGCACCAAACACTAATCACCAAGCACCAAGCACCAAACACCAAGCACCAAGCACCAAGCACCAATCACCAAACACCAAACACCAAGCACCAAAGACCAAGCACCAAGCACCAAACAACAAGCACCAAGCACCAAGCACCAAACACCAAGCACCAAGCACCAAACACCAACCACCCAGCACCAAGCACCAAGCACCAAACACCAAGCACCAAACAGCAACCACCAAAGAGCAAGCACCAAGCACCAAGCACCAAACACCAAGCACCAAGCACCAAGCACCAAACACCAAGCACCAAGCACCAAGCACCAAGCTTGGTGCTTGGTGCTTGGTATTTGGTGCTTGGTGCTTGGTGTTTGGTGTTTGGCGCTTGGTGCTTGGTGTTTGGTGCTTGGTGCTGCTTGGTGTTTGGTGCTTGGCGTTTGGTGCTTGGAGCTTGGTGCTTGGTTTTTGGTGCTTGGTGCTTGGTGCTTGGTGCTTGGTGTCTGGTGCTTGGTGTTTGGTGCTTGGTGTTTGGTGCTTGGTGCTTGGTGCTTGGTGTTTGGTGCTTGGTGTTTGGTGCTTGGTGCTTGGTGCTAGGTGTTTGGTGTTTAGTGTTTGGCGCTTGGTGCTTGGTGTTTGGTGATTGGTGCTTGCTGTTTGGTGTTTGGTGCTTGGTGTTTGGTGTTTGGTACTTGGTGTTTGGTGCTTGGTGTTTGGTGTTTGGTGCTTGGCGCTTGGTGTTTGGTGTTTGGCGCTTGGCGTTTGCTGTTTGGCGTTTGGGTTTTGGCATTTGCTGTTTGGCGTTTGGGGTTTGGCGTTTGCTTTTTGGCGTTTGCTGTTTGGTGTTTGCTGTTTGGTGTTTGCTGTTTGGTGTTTGCTGTTTGGTGTTTGGTGTTTGGTGTTTGCTGGTTGGTGTTTGGTGTTTGGTGTTTGCTGTTTGGTGTTTGCTGTTTGGTGCTTGGTGCTTGGTGTTTGGTGTATGGTGCTTGGTGCTTGGTGCTTGGTGTTTGGTGCTTGGTGCTTGGTGTTTGGTGCTTGGGGCTTGGTGCTTGGTGTTTGGTGCTTGGTGTTTTGTGCTTGGTGCTTGGTGCTTGGGGTTGGGTGTTTGGTGCTTGGTGTTTGCTGTTTGGTGCTTGGTGCTTTGTGTTTGGTGCTTGGTGCTTGGTGCTTGGTGCTTGGTGCTTGGTGCTTAGTGCTTGGTGTTTGGTGTTTAGTGCTTGGTGCTTGGTGTTTGGTGTTTGGTGCTTGGTGCTTGGTGTTTGGTGCTTGGTGTTTGGTGCTTGGTGCTTAGTGTCTGGTGCTTGGTGCTTGGTGCTTGGCGTCTGGTGCTTGGTGCTTGGTGTTTGGTGTTTGGTGCTTGGTGCTTGGTGTTTGGTGTTAAGTGTTTGGTGCTTGGTACTTGTTGTTTTGTGTTTGGTGCTTGGTGCTTGGTGCTTGGTGTTTGGTGCTTGGTGCTTGATGCTTGGTGCTTGGTGCTTGGTGCTTGGTGTTTGGTGTTTGGTGATTGGTGCTTGGTGTTTGGTGATTGGTGCTTGGTACTTGGTGTTTGGTGCTCGGTGCTTGGTGCTTGGTGTTTTGTGCTTGGTTTTTGGTGTTTGGTCTTTGGCGCTTGGTGCTTGGTGTTTGGTGCTTGGTGCTTGGTATTTTGTGTTTGGCGTTTGGTGTTTGGTGCTTGGTGCTTGGTGCTTGATTTTTGGTGTTTGGTGCTTGGTGCTTGGTGTTTGGTGTTTGGTGATTGGTGCTTGGTGTTTGGTGCTTGGGACTTGGTGCTTGGTACTTGGTGATTGGTGTTTGGTGCTTGGTGCTTGGTATTTGGTGCTTGGTCTTTGGTGCTTGGTGTTTGGTGCTTGGTGCATGGTGCTTGGTGTTTGGTGCTTGGTGCTTGGTCCTAGGTTTTTGGTGTTTAGTGCTTGGTGCTTGGTGATTGGTGCTTGTTGCTTGGTGCTTGGTGTTTGGTGCTTGGTGCTTGGTGTTTGGTGTTTTGTGTTTGCTGTTTGCTGTTTGGTGTTTGCTATTTGGTGTTTGCTGTTTGGTGTTTGATGTTTGGTGTTTGGTGTTTGGTGTTTGGTGCTTGGTGCTTGGTGCTTTGTGTTTGGTGTTTGGTGCTTGGTGCTTGGTGTTTGGTGTTTGGTGCTTGGTGCTTGGTGTTTGGTGCTTGGTGCTTGCTGGTTGGCATTTGGTGTTTGGTGTTTGCTGTTTGGCGTTTGGTGTTTGGCGTTTAATGTTTGGCGTTTGGTGTTTGGTGTTTGGTATTTGCTGGTTGGTGTTTGGTGTTTGGTGTTTGCTGTTTGGTGTTTGCTGTTTGGTGTTTGCTGTTTGCTGTTTGGTGTTTGGTGTTTGGTTTTTGCTGTTTGGTGTTTGGTGCTTGGTGTTTGGTGCTTGGTGCTTGGTGTTTGGTGTTTAGTGCTTGGTATTTGGTGCTTGGTGTGTGGTGTTTGGCGCTTGGTGCTTGGTGTTTGGTGCTTGGTGCTTGGTGTTTGTTGTTTGGTGCTTGGTGTTTGGTGCTTGGTGCTTGGTGTCTGGTGCTTGGTGTTTGGTGCTTGGTGTTTGGTGCTTGGTGCTTGGTGCTTGGTGTTTGGTGCTTGGTATTTGGTGTTTGGTGCTTGGTGCTTGGTGTTTGGTGTTTGGTGCTTGGTGCTTGGTGTTTGGTGTTTGGTGCTTGGTGCTTGGTGTTTGGTGTTTGGTGTTTGGTGTTTGGTGTTTGGTGCTTGGTGCTTGGTGCTTGGTATTTGGTGCTTGGTGCTTGGTGTTTGGTGTTTGGCGCTTGGTGCTTGGTGTTTGGTGCTTGGTGCTTGGTGTTTGGTGTTTGGTGCTTGGTGTTTGGTGCTTGGAGCTTGGTGCTTGGTTTTTGGTGCTTGGTGCTTGGAGCTTGGTGCTTGGTGTCTGGTGCTTGGTGTTTGGTGCTTGGTGTTTGGTGCTTGGTGCTTGGTGCCTGGTGTTTGGTGCTTGGTGTTTGGTGCTTGGTACTTGGTGCTAGGTGTTTGGTGTTTGGTGTTTGGCACTTGGTGCTTGGTGTTTGGTGATTGGTGCTTGGTGTTTGGTACTTGGTGCTTGGTGCTTGGTGTTTGGTATTTGGTGCTTGGCGCTTGGTGTTTGGTGTTTGGCGCTTGGCGTTTGCTGTTTGGCGTTTGGGGTTTGGCATTTGCTGTTTGGCGTTTGATGTTTGGTGTTTGCTGTTTGGTGTTTGGTGTTTGGTGTTTGCCGGTTGGTGTTTGGTGTTTGGTGTCTGCTGTTTGGTGTTTGCTGTTTGGTGCTTGGTGCTTGGTGCTTGGTGTTTGGTGCTTGGTGCTTGGTGTTTGGTGCTTGGGGCTTGGTGCTTGGTGTTTGGTGCTTGGTGTTTGGTGTTTGGTGCTTGGTACTTGGTGTTTGGTGTTTGGTGCTTGGTGTTTGGTGTTTGGTGCTTAGTGCTTGGTGTTTGGTGCTTGGTGCTTGGTGCTTGGTGTTTGGTGCTTGGTGCTTGGTGCTTGGTGTTTCGTGTTTAGTGATTGGTGCTTGGTATTTGGTGTTTGGTGCTTAGTGCTTGGTGTTTGGTGCTTGGTGCTTGGTGCTTGGTGCTTGGTGCTTGGTGTTTGGTGTTTGGTGCTTGGTGCTTGATGTTTGGTGTTTGGTGCTTGGTGCTTGGTGTTTGGTGCTTGGTGCTTGGTGCTTGGTGCTTGGTGCTTGGTGTTTGGTGTTTGGTGCTTGGTGCTTTGTGTTTGGTGCTTGGTGCTTGGTGCTTGGTGCTTGGTGCTTGGTGTTTGGTGTTTGGTGCTTGGTGCTTGATGTTTGGTGTTTGGTGCTTGGTGCTTGGTGTTTGGTGCTTGGTGTTTGGTGCTTGGTGCTTGGTGTCTGGTGCTTGGTGCTTGGTGCTTGGTGTTTGGTGCTTGGTGTTTGGTGCTTGGTGTTTGGTGTTTGGTGCTTAGTGCTTGGTGTTTGGTGCTTGGTGCTTGGTGCTTGGTGTTTGGTGCTTGGTGCTTGGTGCTTGGTGTTTCGTGTTTAGTGCTTGGTGCTTGGTATTTGGTGTTTGGTGCTTAGTGCTTGGTGTTTGGTGTTTGGTGCTTGGTGCTTGGTGTTTGGTGTTTGCTGTTTGCTGTTTGCTGTTTGGTGATTCGTGATTGGTGTTTGATGTTTGGTGTTTGGTGTTGGGTGTTTGGTGCTTGGGGCTTGGTGTTTGCTCTTTGGTGCTTGGTGATTGGTGTTTGGTGTTGGGTGCTTGGTGCTTGGTGTTTGGTGCTTGGTGCTTGGTGCTTGGTGTTTGGTGCTTTGTGTTTGTTGCTTGGTGCTTGGTGCTTGGCGATTGGTGCTTGGTGCTTGGTGTTTGATGTGGTGCTTGGTGTTTGGTGTTTGGTATTTGGTGCTTGGTGCTTCATGCTTGGTGTTTGGTGTTTGTTTTATGGTGCATGGTGTTTGGTGCTTGGGATTTGGTGCTTGGTGCTTGGTGTTTGGTGTTTGGAGTTTGGTACTTGGTGCTTGGTGTTTGTGTTTGGTGCTTGGTGCTTGGTGTTTAGTGTTTAGTGATTGGTGCTTGGTTCTTGGTGTTTGGTGCTTGGTGCTTGGTGATTGGTGTTTGGTGCTTGGTGCTTGGTATTTGGTGCTTGGTCTTTGGTGCTTGGTGTTTGGTGCTTGGTGCTTTGTGCTTGGTGTTTGGTGCTTGGTGCTTGGTGCTTGGTGTTTGGTGTTTAGTGCTTGGTGCTTGGTGATTGGTGCTTGTTGATTGGTGCTTGGTGTTTGGTGCTTGGTGCTTGGTGTTTGGTGTTTGGTGTTTGCTGTTTGCTGTTTGGTGTTTACTGTTAGGTGTTTGTTGTTTGGTGTTTGCTGTTTGGTGTTTGCTATTTGGTGTTTGGTGTTTGGTGTTTGCTGTTTGGTGTTTGGTGTTTGCTGTTTGGCGTTTGGTGTTTGGCGTTTGCTGTTAGGCATCTGGTGGCTGGCATTTGCTGTTTGGCGTTTGTTGTTTGGTGTTTGGTGTTTGCTGTTTGCTGTTTGGTGTTTGCTGTTTGCTGTTTGTTTGGTGTTTGGTGTTTGGTGTTTGGTGTTTGGTGTTTGCTGTTTGGTGTTTGGTGTTTGGTGTTTGCTGTTTGGTGTTTGGTGTTTACTGTTTGGTGTTTGGTGTTTGTTGTTTGGTGATTGGTGTTTGCTGTTTGGTGTTTGGTGTTTGGTGATTGGTGTTTGCTGTTTGGTGTTTGGTGCCTGGTGTTTGGTGTTTGGTGATTGGTGCTTGGTGCTTGGTGTTTGGTGCTTGGTGCTTGGTGCTTGGTGCTTGGTGTTTGGTGTTTGGTGCTTGATGCTTGGTGTTTGGTGTTTGGCGATTGGTGTTTGGTGTTTGGTGCTTGGTGCTTGGTGCTTGGTGCTTGTTGTTTGGTGCTTGGTGCTTGGTGCTTGGTGTTTGGTGTTTAGTGTTTGCTGTTTGGTGTTTGGTGTGTGCTGTTTGGTGTTTGCTATTTGGTGTTTGCTGTTTGGTGTTTGCTGTTTGCTGTTTGCTGTGTGGTGTTTGGTGTTTGGTGTTTGATGCTTGGTGCTTGGTTTTTTTTCTCTTTGGTCCTTGGTGCTTGGTGTTTGGTGTTTGGTGATTGGTGCTTGGTGTTTGGTGTTTGGTGCTTGGTGCTTGGTGTTTGGTGCTTGGTGCTTGGTGCTTGCTGCTTGGTGGTTGGTGCTTGGTGCTTGGTGTTTGGTGCTTGGTGCTTGGTGCTTGGTGTTTGGTGCTTGGTGCTTGGTGCTTGGTGTTTGGTGCTTGGAGCTTAGTGCTTGGTGCTTGGTGTCTGGTGCTTGGTGTTTGGTGTTTGGTGTTTTGTGGTAGGTGCTTGGTACTTGGTGTTTTGTGTTTGGTGCTTGGTGCTTGGTGCTTGGTGTTTGGTGTTTGGTGCTTGATGCTTGGTGTTTGGTGTTTGGCGATTGGTGTTTGGTGTTTGGTGCTTGGTGCTTGGTGCTTGGTGCTTGTTGTTTGGTGCTTGGTGCTTGGTGCTTGGTGTTTGGTGTTTAGTGTTTGCTGTTTGGTGTTTGGTGTTTGCTGTTTGGTGTTTGCTATTTGGTGTTTGCTGTTTGGTGTTTGCTGTTTGCTGTTTGCTGTGTGGTGTTTGGTGTTTGGTGTTTGATGCTTGGTGCTTGGTTTTTTCTCTTTGGTGCTTGGTGCTTGGTGTTTGGTGCTTGGTGCTTGGTGTTTGGTGTTTGGTGATTGGTGCTTGGTGTTTGGTGTTTGGTGCTTGGTGTTTGGTGTTTGGTGTTTGGTGTTTGGTGTTTGGTGCTTGTTGCTTGGTGCTTGGTATTTGGTGCTTGGTGCTTGGTGATTGGTGCTTGGTGCTTGGTGTTTGGTGTTTGGTGCTTGGTGTTTGGTGCTTGGAGCTTGGTGCTTGGTTTTTGGTGCTTGGTGCTTAGTGCTTGGTGCTTGGTGTCTGGTGCTTGGTGTTTGGTGTTTGGTGTTTTGTGGTAGGTGCTTGGTACTTGGTGTTTTGTGTTTGGTGCTTGGTGCTTGGTGCTTGGTGCTTGGTGTTTGGTGCTTGGTGCTTGGTGTTTGGTGCTTGGTGCATGATGCTTGGTGCTTGGTGCTTGGTGTTTGGTGTTTAGTGCTTGGTGCTTGGTATTTGGTGTTTGGTGCTTGGTGCTTGGTGTTTGGTGTTTGGTGCTTGGTGCTTGGTGTTTGGTGTTTGCTGCTTGGTTCTTGGTGTTTGGTGATTGGTGCTTGGTACTTGGTGTTTGGTGCTCGGTGCTTGGTGCTTGGTGTTTCATGCTTGGTGCTTGGTGTTTGGTCTTTGGCGCTTGGTGCTTGGTGTTTGGTGCTTGGTGCTTGGTGTTTGGTGTTTGGTGTTTGGTGCTTGGTGCTTGGTGCTTGGTGTTTGGTGTTTGCTGCTTGGTTCTTGGTGCATGTTGCCTGGTGTTTGGTGTTCGGAGTTTGGTACTTGGTGCTTGGTGTTTGGTGTTTGGTGCTTGGTGCTTGGTGTTTGGTGTTTAGTGCTTGGTGCTTGGTGTTTGGTGTTTGGTGTTTAGTGCTTGGTGCTTGGTATTTGGTGTTTGGTGCTTGGTGCTTGGTGTTTGGTGTTTGGTGCTTGGTGCTTGGTGTTTGGTGTTTGCTGCTTGGTTCTTGGTGCTTGGTGCCTGGTGTTTGGTGTTTGTGTTTGCTGTTTGGCGTTTGCTGTTTGGTGTTTGCTGTTTGGTGTTTGCTGGTTGGTGTTTGCTGTTTAGTGTTTGGTGTTTGGTGTTTGGTGTTTGGTGCTTGGGGCTTGGTGTTTGCTCTTTGGTGCTTGGTGATTGGTTTTTGGTGTTTGGTGCTCGGTGCTTGGTGTATGCTGTTTGGTGCTTGGTGCTTGGTGCTTGGTGCTTGGTATTTGGTGTTTGGTGCTTGGTGCTTGGTGTTTGGTGTTTCGTGCTTGGTGCTTGGTTCTGGGTGCTTGGTGCTTGGTGTTTGGTGTTTGGTGCTTGACGCTTGGTGTTTGGTGCTTGGGGCTTGGTGATTGGTGTTTGGTGCTTGGTGATTGGTGCTTGGTGTTTGGTGTTTGGTGCTTGGTGCTTGGTGTTCGGTGTTTGGTGCTTGGCGTTTGGGGTATGGCGTTTGCTGTTTGACGTTTGGGTTTTGGCATTTGCTTTTTGGCGTTTGGTGCTTGGCGTTTGCTGTTTGGTGTTTGGTGTTTGGTGTTTCTGTTTGGTGTTTGCTGTTTGGTGTTTGCTTTTTAGTGTTTGGTGTTTGGTGTTTGCTGGTTGGTGTTTGGTGCTTGAGGCTTGGTGTTTGGTGCTTGGTGCTTGGTGCTCGGTGTTTGGTGTCTGGTGCTCGGTGCTTGGTGCTTGGTGTTTGGTGCTTGGTGCTTGGCGCTTGGTGTTTGGCGTTTAGTGCTTGGTGCTTGGTGTTTGGTGTTTGGTGCTTGGTGCTAGGTGTTTGGTGTTTGGTGCTTGGTGCTTGGTGTTTGGCGTTTCGTGCTTGGCGCTTGCTGTTTGGCGTTTGGTGTTTGGCGTTTGCTGTTTGGCGTTTGGTGTTTGGCGTTTGATGTTTGGCGTTTGCTGTTTGGTGTTTGGTGTTTGGTGTTTGCTGTTTGCTGTTTGGTGTTTGGTGTTTGGTGTTTGGTGCTTGGTGCTTGGTGCTTGGTGCTTGGTATTTGGTGCTTGGTGCTTATTGTTTGGTTTTTGGCGCTTGGTGCTTGGTGTTTGGTGCTTGGTGCTTGGTGTTTGTTGTTTGGTGCTTGGTGTTTGGTGCTTGGAGCTTGGTGCTTGGTTTTTGGTGCTTGGTGCTTGGTGCTTCGCGTCTGGTGCTTGGTATTTGGTGCTTGGTGTTTGGTGCTTGGTGCTTGGTTCTTGGTGTTTGGTGCTTGGTGGTTGGTGGTTGGTGCTTGGTATTTGGTGTTTGGTGCTTGGTGCTTGTAGTTTGGTGTTTGGTGCTTGGTGCTTGATGTTTGGTGTTTGGTGCTTGGTGCTTGGTGTTTGGTGATTGGTGCTTGGTGCTTGGTGTTTGGTGCTTGGTGGTTGGTGCTTGGTGTTCGGTGTTTGCGCTTGGTGCTTGGTTCTTCGTGTTTGGTGCTTGGTGCTTGGTGTTTGGTGTTTAGTGCTTGGTGCTTGGTTCTTGGTGTTTGGTGCTTGGTGCCTGGTGATTGGTGTTTGGTGCTTGGTGCTTGGTATTTGGGGCTTGGTCTTTGGTGCTTGGTGTTTGGTGCTTGGTGCTTGGTGCTTGGTGTTCGGTGCTTGGTGCTTGGTGCTAGGTGTTTGGTGTTTAGTGCTTGGTGCTTGGTGATTGGTGCTTGTTGCTTGGTGTTGGTGTTTGCTGCTTGGTGCTTGGTGTTTGGTGTTTGGTGTTTGCTGTTTCCTGTTTGGTGTTTGCTGTTTGGTGTTTGCTGTTTTGTGTTTGATGTTTGGTGTTTGGTGTTTGGTGTTTGCTGTTTGGTGTTTGGTGTTTACTGTTTGGTGTTTGGTGTCTGGTGTTTGGTGATTGGTGTTTGGTGTTTGGTGTTTGGTGTTTGGCGTTTGGTGCTTGGCGCTTGGTGCTTGGTGTTTTGTGCTTGGTGCTTGGTGTTTGGTGTTTGGTGTTTGGTGTTTGGTGTTTGTGTTTGCTGTTTGGCGTTTGCTGTTTGGTGTTTGCTGTTTGGTGTTTCCTTGTTGGTGTTTGGTGTTTGCTATTTGGTGTTTGGTGTTTGCTCTTTGGTGTTTGGTGTTTAGTGTTTGCTCTTTGGTGTTTGGTGTTAGGTGTTTGGTGCTTGGGGCTTGGTGTTTGCTCTTTGGTGCTTGGTGATTGGTATTTGGTGCTTGGTGCTTCATGCTTGGTGTTTGGTGTTTGTTTTATGGTGAATGGTGTTTGGTGCTTGGGATTTGGTGCTTGGTGCTTGGTGTTTGGTGCTTGGGATTTGGTGCTTGGTGCTTGGTGTTTGGTGTTTGGAGTTTGGTACTTGGTGCTTGGTGTTTGTGTTTGGTGCTTGGTGTTTGGTGTTTGGTGTTTGGTGTTTGGTGTTTGGTGCTTGGTGCTTGGTGCTTGGTATTTGGTGCTTGGTGCTTGGTGTTTGGTGTTTGGCGCTTGGTGCTTGGTGTTTGGTGCTTGGTGCTTGGTGTTTGGTGTTTGGTGCTTGTTGTTTGGTGCTTGGAGCTTGGTGCTTGGTTTTTGGTGCTTGGTGCTTGGAGCTTGGTGCTTGGTGTCTGGTGCTTGGTGTTTGGTGCTTGGTGTTTGGTGTTTGGTGCTTGGTGCTTGGTGCTTGGTGCTTGGTATTTGGTGCTTGGTGCTTGGTGTTTGGTGTTTGGCGCTTGGTGCTTGGTGTTTGGTGCTTGGTGCTTGGTGTTTGGTGTTTGGTGCTTGGTGTTTGGTGCTTGGAGCTTGGTGCTTGGTTTTTGGTGCTTGGTGCTTGGAGCTTGGTGCTTGGTGTCTGGTGCTTGGTGTTTGGTGCTTGGTGTTTGGTGCTTGGTGCTTGGTGCCTGGTGTTTGGTGCTTGGTGTTTGGTGCTTGGTACTTGGTGCTAGGTGTTTGGTGTTTGGTGTTTGGCACTTGGTGCTTGGTGTTTGGTGATTGGTGCTTGGTGTTTGGTACTTGGTGCTTGGTGCTTGGTGTTTGGTATTTGGTGCTTGGCGCTTGGTGTTTGGTGTTTGGCGCTTGGCGTTTGCTGTTTGGCGTTTGGGGTTTGGCATTTGCTGTTTGGCGTTTGATGTTTGGTGTTTGCTGTTTGGTGTTTGGTGTTTGGTGTTTGCCGGTTGGTGTTTGGTGTTTGGTGTTTGCTGTTTGGTGTTTGGTGTTTGGTGCTTGGTGCTTGGTGTTTGGTGTATGGTGCTTGGTGCTTGGTGCTTGGTGTTTGGTGCTTGGTGCTTGGTGTTTGGTGCTTGGGGCTTGGTGCTTGGTGTTTGGTGCTTGGTGTTTGGTGTTTGGTGCTTGGTACTTGGTGTTTGGTGTTTGGTGCTTGGTGTTTGCTGTTTGGTGCTTGGTGCTTTGGTGTTTGGTGCTTGGTGCTTGGTGCTTGGTGCTTGGTGCTTGGTGTTTGGTGTTTGGTGCTTGGTGCTTGATGTTTGGTGTTTGGTGCTTGGTGCTTGGTGTTTGGTGCTTGGTGTTTGGTGCTTGGTGCTTGGTGTCTGGTGCTTGGTGCTTGGTGCTTGGTGTTTGGTGCTTGGTGTTTGGTGCTTGGTGTTTGGTGTTTGGTGCTTAGTGCTTGGTGTTTGGTGCTTGGTGCTTGGTGCTTGGTGTTTGGTGCTTGGTGCTTGGTGCTTGGTGCTTGGTGTTTCGTGTTTAGTGCTTGGTGCTTGGTATTTGGTGTTTGGTGCTTAGTGCTTGGTGTTTGGTGTTTGGTGCTTGGTGCTTGGTGTTTGGTGTTTGGTGTTTGCTGTTTGCTGTTTGGTGATTCGTGATTGGTGTTTGATGTTTGGTGTTTGGTGTTGGGTGTTTGGTGCTTGGGGCTTGGTGTTTGCTCTTTGGTGCTTGGTGATTGGTGTTTGGTGTTGGGTGCTTGGTGCTTGGTGTTTGGTGCTTGGTGCTTGGTGCTTGGTGTTTGGTGCTTTGTGTTTGTTGCTTGGTGCTTGGTGCTTGGCGATTGGTGCTTGGTGCTTGGTGTTTGATGTGGTGCTTGGTGTTTGGTGTTTGGTATTTGGTGCTTTTTGCTTCATGCTTGGTGTTTGGTGTTTGTTTTATGGTGCATGGTGTTTGGTGCTTGGGATTTGGTGCTTGGTGCTTGGTGTTTGGTGATTGGAGTTTGGTACTTGGTGCTTGGTGTTTGTGTTTGGTGCTTGGTGCTTGGTGTTTAGTGTTTAGTGATTGGTGCTTGGTTCTTGGTGTTTGGTGCTTGGTGCTTGGTGATTGGTGTTTGGTGCTTGGTGCTTGGTATTTGGTGCTTGGTCTTTGGTGCTTGGTGTTTGGTGCTTGGTGCTTGGTGCTTGGTGTTTGGTGCTTGTTGCTTGGCGTTTGGTGCTTGGTGCTTTGTGCTTGGTGTTTGGTGCTTGGTGCTTGGTGCTTGGTGTTTGGTGTTTAGTGCTTGGTGCTTGGTGATTGGTGCTTGTTGATTGGTGCTTGGTGTTTGGTGCTTGGTGCTTGGTGTTTGGTGTTTGGTGTTTGCTGTTTGCTGTTTGGTGTTTGCTGTTTGGTGTTTGTTGTTTGGTGTTTGCTGTTTGGTGTTTGCTAATGTGTGTTTGGTGTTTGGTGTTTGCTGTTTGGTGTTTGGTGTTTGCTGTTTGGCGTTTGGTGTTTGGCGTTTGCTGTTAGGCATCTGGTGGCTGGCATTTGCTGTTTGGCGTTTGTTGTTTGGTGTTTGGTGTTTGCTGTTTGCTGTTTGGTGTTTGCTGTTTGCTGTTTGTTTGGTGTTTGGTGTTTGGTGTTTGGTGTTTGGTGTTTGCTGTTTGGTGTTTGGTGTTTGGTGTTTGCTGTTTGGTGTTTGGTGTTTACTGTTTGGTGTTTGGTGTTTGTTGTTTGGTGATTGGTGTTTGCTGTTTGGTGTTTGGTGTTTGGTGATTGGTGTTTGCTGTTTGGTGTTTGGCGCCTGGTGTTTGGTGTTTGGTGATTGGTGCTTGGTGCTTGGTGTTTGGTGCTTGGTGCTTGGTGCTTGGTGCTTGGTGTTTGGTGTTTGGTGCTTGATGCTTGGTGTTTGGTGTTTGGCGATTGGTGTTTGGTGTTTGGTGCTTGGTGCTTGGTGCTTGGTGCTTGTTGTTTGGTGCTTGGTGCTTGGTGCTTGGTGTTTGGTGTTTAGTGTTTGCTATTTGGTGTTTGGTGTTTGCTGTTTGGTGTTTGCTATTTGGTGTTTGCTGTTTGGTGTTTGCTGTTTGCTGTTTGCTGTGTGGTGTTTGGTGTTTGGTGTTTGATGCTTGGTGCTTGGTTTTTTTCTCTTTGGTGCTTGGTGCTTGGTGTTTGGTGCTTGGTGCTTGGTGTTTGGTGTTTGGTGATTGGTGCGTGGTGTTTGGTGTTTGGTGCTTGGTGCTTGGTGTTTGGTGCTTGGTGCTTGGTGCTTGCTGCTTGGTGGTTGGTGCTTGGTGCTTGGTGTTTGGTGCTTGGTGCTTGGTGCTTGGTGTTTGGTGCTTGGTGCTTGGTGCTTGGTGTTTGGTGCTTGGAGCTTGGTGCTTGGTTTTTGGTGCTTGGTGCTTAGTGCTTGGTGCTTGGTGTCTGGTGCTTGGTGTTTGGTGTTTGGTGTTTTGTGGTAGGTGCTTGGTACTTGGTGTTTTGTGTTTGGTGCTTGGTGCTTGGTGCTTGGTGTTTGGTGTTTGGTGCTTGATGCTTGGTGTTTGGTGTTTGGCGATTGGTGTTTGGTGTTTGGTGCTTGGTGCTTGGTGCTTGGTGCTTGTTGTTTGGTGCTTGGTGCTTGGTGCTTGGTGTTTGGTGTTTAGTGTTTGCTGTTTGGTGTTTGGTGTTTGCTGTTTGGTGTTTGCTATTTGGTGTTTGCTGTTTGGTGTTTGCTGTTTGCTGTTTGCTGTGTGGTGTTTGGTGTTTGGTGTTTGATGCTTGGTGCTTGGTTTTTTTCTCTTTGGTGCTTGGTGCTTGGTGTTTGGTGCTTGGTGCTTGGTGTTTGGTGTTTGGTGATTGGTGCTTGGTGTTTGGTGTTTGGTGCTTGGTGTTTGGTGTTTGGTGTTTGGTGTTTGGTGTTTGGTGCTTGTTGCTTGGTGCTTGGTATTTGGTGCTTGGTGCTTGGTGCTTGGTGCTTGGTGCTTGGTGTTTGGTGTTTGGTGCTTGGTGTTTGGTGCTTGGAGCTTGGTGCTTGGTTTTTGGTGCTTGGTGCTTAGTGCTTGGTGCTTGGTGTCTGGTGCTTGGTGTTTGGTGTTTGGTGTTTTGTGGTAGGTGCTTGGTACTTGGTGTTTTGTGTTTGGTGCTTGGTGCTTGGTGCTTGGTGCTTGGTGTTTGGTGCTTGGTGCATGATGCTTGGTGCTTGGTGCTTGGTGTTTGGTGTTTAGTGCTTGGTGCTTGGTATTTGGTGTTTGGTGCTTGGTGCTTGGTGTTTGGTGTTTGGTGCTTGGTGCTTGGTGTTTGGTGTTTGCTGCTTGGTTCTTGGTGTTTGGTGATTGGTGCTTGGTACTTGGTGTTTGGTGCTCGGTGCTTGGTGCTTGGTGTTTCATGCTTGGTGCTTGGTGTTTGGTCTTTGGCGCTTGGTGCTTGGTGTTTGGTGCTTGGTGCTTGGTGTTTGGTGTTTGGTGTTTGGTGCTTGGTGCTTGGTGCTTGGTGTTTGGTGTTTGCTGCTTGGTTCTTGGTGCATGTTGCCTGGTGTTTGGTGTTCGGAGTTTGGTACTTGGTGCTTGGTGTTTGGTGTTTGGTGCTTAGTGCTTGGTGTTTGGTGTTTAGTGCTTGGTGCTTGGTGTTTGGTGTTTGGTGTTTAGTGCTTGGTGCTTGGTATTTGGTGTTTGGTGCTTGGTGCTTGGTGTTTGGTGTTTGGTGCTTGGTGCTTGGTGTTTGGTGTTTGCTGCTTGGTTCTTGGTGCTTGGTGCCTGGTGTTTGGTGTTTGTGTTTGCTGTTTGGCGTTTGCTGTTTGGTGTTTGCTGTTTGGTGTTTGCTGGTTGGTGTTTGCTGTTTAGTGTTTGGTGTTTGGTGTTTGGTGTTTGGTGCTTGGGGCTTGGTGTTTGCTCTTTGGTGCTTGGTGATTGGTTTTTGGTGTTTGGTGCTCGGTGCTTGGTGTATGCTGTTTGGTGCTTGGTGCTTGGTGCTTGGTGCTTGGTATTTGGTGTTTGGTGCTTGGTGCTTGGTGTTTGGTGTTTCGTGCTTGGTGCTTGGTTCTGGGTGCTTGGTGCTTGGTGTTTGGTGTTTGGTGCTTGACGCTTGGTGTTTGGTGCTTGGGGCTTGGTGATTGGTGTTTGGTGCTTGGTGATTGGTGCTTGGTGTTTGGTGTTTGGTGCTTGGTGCTTGGTGTTCGGTGTTTGGTGCTTGGCGTTTGGGGTATGGCGTTTGCTGTTTGGCGTTTGGGATTTGGCATTTGCTTTTTGGCGTTTGGTGCTTGGCGTTTGCTGTTTGGTGTTTGGTGTTTGGTGTTTCTGTTTGGTGTTTGCTGTTTGGTGTTTGCTTTTTAGTGTTTGGTGTTTGGTGTTTGCTGGTTGGTGTTTGGTGCTTGGGGCTTGGTGTTTGGTGCTTGGTGCTTGGTGCTCGGTGTTTGGTGTCTGGTGCTCGGTGCTTGGTGCTTGGTGTTTGGTGCTTGGTGCTTGGCGCTTGGTGTTTGGCGTTTAGTGCTTGGTGCTTGGTGTTTGGTGTTTGGTGCTTGGTGCTAGGTGTTTGGTGTTTGGTGCTTGGTGCTTGGTGTTTGGCGTTTCGTGCTTGGCGCTTGCTGTTTGGCGTTTGGTGTTTGGCGTTTGCTGTTTGGCGTTTGGTGTTTGGCGTTTGATGTTTGGCGTTTGCTGTTTGGTGTTTGGTGTTTGGTGTTTGCTGTTTGCTGTTTGGTGTTTGGTGTTTGGTGTTTGGTGCTTGGTGCTTGGTGCTTGGTGCTTGGTATTTGGTGCTTGGTGCTTATTGTTTGGTTTTTGGCGCTTGGTGCTTGGTGTTTGGTGCTTGGTGCTTGGTGTTTGTTGTTTGGTGCTTGGTGTTTGGTGCTTGGAGCTTGGTGCTTGGTTTTTGGTGCTTGGTGCTTGGTGCTTCGCGTCTGGTGCTTGGTATTTGGTGCTTGGTGTTTGGTGCTTGGTGCTTGGTTCTTGGTGTTTGGTGCTTGGTGGTTGGTGGTTGGTGCTTGGTATTTGGTGTTTGGTGCTTGGTGCTTGTAGTTTGGTGTTTGGTGCTTGGTGCTTGATGTTTGGTGTTTGGTGCTTGGTGCTTGGTGTTTGGTGATTGGTGCTTGGTGCTTGGTGTTTGGTGCTTGGTGGTTGGTGCTTGGTGTTTGGTGCTTGGTGCTTGGTGTTCGGTGTTTGCGCTTGGTGCTTGGTTCTTGGTGTTTGGTGCTTGGTGCTTGGTGTTTGGTGTTTAGTGCTTGGTGCTTGGTTCTTGGTGTTTGGTGCTTGGTGCCTGGTGATTGGTGTTTGGTGCTTGGTGCTTGGTATTTGGGGCTTGGTCTTTGGTGCTTGGTGTTTGGTGCTTGGTGCTTGGTGCTTGGTGTTTGGTGCTTGGTGCTTGGTGCTAGGTGTTTGGTGTTTAGTGCTTGGTGCTTGGTGATTGGTGCTTGTTGCTTGGTGTTGGTGTTTGCTGCTTGGTGCTTGGTGTTTGGTGTTTGGTGTTTGCTGTTTGCTGTTTGGTGTTTGCTGTTTGGTGTTTGCTGTTTGGTGTTTGCTGTTTGGTGTTTGGTGTTTGGTGTTTGCTGTTTGGTGTTTGGTGTTTGCTGTTTGGTGTTTGGTGTCTGGTGTTTGGTGATTGGTGTTTGGTGTTTGGTGTTTGGTGTTTGGTGTTTGGTGCTTGGCGCTTGGTGCTTGGTGTTTTGTGCTTGGTGCTTGGTGTTTGGTGTTTGGTGTTTGGTGTTTGGTGTTTGTGTTTGCTGTTTGGCGTTTGCTGTTTGGTGTTTGCTGTTTGGTGTTTCCTTGTTGGTGTTTGGTGTTTGCTATTTGGTGTTTGGTGTTTGCTCTTTGGTGTTTGGTGTTTAGTGTTTGCTGTTTGGTGTTTGGTGTTTGGTGTTTGGTGCTTGGGGCTTGGTGTTTGCTCTTTGGTGCTTGGTGATTGGTATTTGGTGCTTGGTGCTTCATGCTTGGTGTTTGGTGTTTGTTTTATGGTGAATGGTGTTTGGTGCTTGGGATTTGGTGCTTGGTGCTTGGTGTTTGGTGCTTGGGATTTGGTGCTTGGTGCTTGGTGTTTGGTGTTTGGAGTTTGGTACTTGGTGCTTGGTGTTTGTGTTTGGTGCTTGGTGCTTGGTGTTTAGTGTTTAGTGATTGGTGCTTGGTGCTTGGTGTATGGTGTTTAGTGCTTGGTGCTTGGTGCTTGGTGCTTGGTGTTTGGTGTTTGGTGCTTGGTGCTTGGTGTTTGGTGTTTGGTGCTTGGTGCTTGGTTCTGGGTGCTTGGTGCTTGGTGTTTAGTGTTTGGTGCTTGGTGCTTGGTGTTTGGTGCTTGGGGCTTGGTGATTGGTGTTTGGTGCTTGGTGCTTGGTGCTTGGTGCTTGGTGCTTGGTGTTTGGTGCTTGGTGTTCGGTGCTTGGTGCTTGGTGCTAGGTGTTTGGTGTTTGGTGTTTGGCGCTTGGTGCTTGGTGTTTGGTGCTTGGTGCTTGGTGTTTGGTGTTTGGTGCTTGGTGCTTGGTGCTTGGTGCTTGGTGTTTGGTGTTTGGTGCTTGGAGCTTGGTGTTTGGTGTTTGGTGCTTGGTGCTTTGTTCTGGGTGCTTGGTGCTTGGTGTTTGGTGTATGGTGCTGGGTGCTTGCTGTTTGGTGCTTGGGGCTTGGTGCTTGGTGTTTGGTGCTTGGTGCTTGGTGCTAGGTGTTTGGTTTTTGGTGTTTGGCGCTTGGTGCTTGGTGTTAGGTGATTGGTCCTTGGTGTTTGGTGTTTGGTGCTTGGTGCTTGGTGTTTGGTATTTGGTGCTTGGCGCTTGGTGTTTGGTGTTTGGTCCTTGGCGTTTGCTGTTTGACGTTTGGGGTTTGGCATTTGCTTTTTGGCGTTTGTTGTTTGGTGTTTGGTGCTTGGTGTTTGGTGTTTGGTACTTGGTGCTTGGTGTTTGGTGTTTGGTGCTTGGTGCTTGGTGTTTGGTGTTTGTTGCTTGGCGCTTGGTCTTTGGTGTTTGGCGCTTGGGGTTTGGCATTTGCTGTTTGGCGTTTGGGGTTTGGCGTTTACTTTTTGGCGTTTGGTGTTTGGTGTTTGGTGTTTGGTGTTTGCTGTTTGGTGTTTGCTGTTTGGTGTTTGCTGTTTGGTGTTTGGTGTTTGCTGGTTGGTGTTTGGTGTTTGGTGTTTGCTGTTTGGTGTTTGCTGTTTGGTGCTTGGTGCTTGGTGTTTGGTGCATGGTGCTTGGTGCTTGGTGCTTGGTGTTTGGTGCTTGGTGCTTGGTGTTTGGTGCTTGGGGCTTGGTGCTTGGTGTTTGGTGCTTGGTATTTGGTGTTTCCTGGTTGGTGTTTGGTGTTTGCTGTTTGGTGTTTGGTGTTCGCTGTTTGGTATTTGCTATTTGTTGTTTTGTGTTTGCTGTTTGGTGTTTGGTGTTTAGTGTTTGCTATTTGGTATTTGGTGTTTTGTGTTTGGTGCTTGGGGCTTGGTGTTTGCTCTTTGGTGCTTGGTGATTGGTTTTTGGTGTTTGGTGCTTGGTGCTTGGTGTTTGGTGCTTGGTGCTTGGTGTTTGGTGCTTGGTGCTTGGTGTTTGGTGTTTGGTGCTTGGTGTTTGCTGTTTGGTGATTGGTGCTTGGTGTTTGGTGCTTGGTGCTTGGTGTTTGGTGCTTGGTGGTTGGTGCTTGGTGTTTGGTGCTTGGTGCTTGGTGTTTGGTGTTTGGCGCTTGGTGCTTGGTGTTTGGTGCTTGGTGCTTGGAGTTTGGTGTTTGGTGCTTGGTGCTTGCTGTCTGGTGTTTGGTGCTTGGTTCTTGGTGTTTGGTGATTGGTGCCTGGTACTTGGTGTTTGGTGCTCGGTGCTTGGTGCTTGGTGTTTCGTGCTTGGTGCTAGGTGTTTGGTCTTTGACGCTTGGTGCTTGGTGTTTGGTGCTTGGTACTTGGTTTTCGGTGTTTGGCGTTAGGTGTTTGGTGCTTGGTGCTTGGTGCTTGGTTTTTGGTGTTTGGTGCTTGGTGCTTGGTGTTTGGTGTTTGGTGATTGGTGCTTGGTGTTTGGTGCTTGGGATTTGGTGCTTGGTGCTTGGTGTTTGGTGTTTGGAGTTTGGTACTTGGTGCTTGGTGTTTGGTGTTTGGTGCTTGGTGCTTGGTATTTGGTGTTTAGTGCTTGGTGCTTGGTTCTTGGTGTTTGGTGCTTGGTGCCTGGTGATTGGTGTTTGGTGCTTGGTGCTTGGTATTTGGGGCTTGGTCTTTGGTGCTTGGTGTTTGGTGCTTGGTGCTTGGTGCTTGGTGTTTGGTGCTTGGTGCTTGGTGCTAGATGTTTGGTTTTTAGTGCTCGGTGCTTGGTGATTGGTGTTTGTTGCTTGGTGCTTGGTGTTTGGTGGTTGGTGCTTGGTGTTTGGTGTTTGCTGTTTGGTGTCTGCTGTTTGGTGTTTGCTGTTTCGTGTTTGCTGTTTGGTATTTGGTGTTTGGTGTTTGCTGTTTGGTGTTTGGTGTTTTCTGTTTGGTGTTTGGTGTCTGGTATTTGGTGATTGGTGTTTGCTGTTTGGTGTTTGGTGTTTGGTGTTTGGTGCTTGGCGCTTGGTGCTTGGTGTTTTGTGCTTGGTGCTTGGTGCTTGGTGTTTGGTGTTTGGTGTTTGTGTTTGCTGTTTGGCGTTTGCTGTTTGGTGTTTGCTGTTTGGTGTTTCCTGGTTGGTGTTTGGTGTTTGCTATTTGGTGTTTGGTGTTTGCTGTTTGGTGTTTGGTGTTTAGTGTTTGTTGTTTGGTGTTTGGTGTTTGGTGTTTGGTGCTTGGGGCTTGGTGTTTGCTCTTTGGTGCTTGGTGATGGGTTTTTGGTGTTTGGTGCTTGGTGCTTGGTGTATGGTGTTTGGTGCTTGGTGCTTGGTGCTTGGTGCTTGGTGTTTGGTGTTTGGTGCTTGGTGCTTGGTGTTTGGTGTTTGGTGCTTGGTGCTAGGTGTTTGGTGCTTGGTGTTCGGTGCTTGGTGCTTGGTGCTAGGTGTTTGGTGTTTGGTGTTTGGCGCTTGGTGCTTGGTGTTTGGTGCTTGGTGCTTGGTGTTTGGTGTTTGGTGCTTGGTGCTTGGTGCTTGGTGCTTGGTGTTTGGTGTTTGGTGCTTGAAGCTTGGTGTTTGGTGTTTGGTGGTTGGTGCTTTGTTCTGGGTGCTTGGTGCTTGGTGTTTGGTGTATGGTGCTGGGTGCTTGCTATTTGGTGCTTGGGGCTTGGTGCTTGGTGTTTGGTGCTTGGTGCTTGGTGCTAGGTGTATGGTGTTTGCTGTTTGGCGTTTGGGGTTTGGCGTTTGCTTTTTGGCGTTTGCTGTTTGGTGTTTGGTGCTTGGTGTTTGGTGTTTGGTACTTGGTGCTTGGTGTTTGGTGTTTGGTGCTTGGTGCTTGGTGCTTGGTGTTTGGTGTTTGTTGCTTGGCGCTTGGTCTTTGGTGTTTGGCGCTTGGCGTTTGCTGTTTGGCGTTTGGGGTTTGGCATTTGCTGTTTGGCGTTTGGGGTTTGGCGTTTGCTTTTTGGCGTTTGGTGTTTCGTGTTTGATGTTTGGTGTTTGCTGTTTGGTGTTTGCTGTTTGGTGTTTGCTGTTTGGTGTTTGGTGTTTGGTGTTTGCTGGTTGGTGTTTGGTGTTTGGTGTTTGCTGTTTGGTGTTTGCTGTTTGGTGCTTGGTGCTTGGTGTTTGGTGCATGGTGCTTGGTGCTTGGTGCTTGGTGTTTGGTGCTTGGTGCTTGGTGTTTGGTGCTTGGGGCTTGGTGCTTGGTGTTTGGTGCTTGGTCTTTGGTGTTTCCTGGTTGGTGTTTGGTGTTTGCTGTTTGGTGTTTGGTGTTTGCTGTTTGGTATTTGCTATTTGGTGTTTTGTGTTTGCTGTTTGGTGTTTGGTGTTTAGTGTTTGCTATTTGGTGTTTGGTGTTTGGTGTTTGGTGCTTGGGGCTTGGTGTTTGCTCTTTGGTGCTTGGTGATTGGTTTTTGGTGTTTGGTGCTTGGTGCTTGGTGTTTGGTGCTTGGTGCTTGGTGTTTGGTGCTTGGTGCTTGGTGTTTGGTGTTTGGTGCTTGGTGCTTGCTGTTTGGTGATTGGTGCTTGGTGTTTGGTGCTTGGTGCTTGGTGTTTGGTGCTTGGTGGTTGGTGCTTGGTGTTTGGTGCTTGGTGCTTGGTGTTTGGTGTTTGGCGCTTGGTGCTTGGTGTTTGGTGCTTGGTGCTTGGTGTTCCGTGTTTGGTGCTTGGTGCTTGCTGTCTGGTGTTTGGTGCTTGGTTCTTGGTGTTTGGTGCTTGGTGCTTGGTGTTTCATGCTTGGTGCCTGGTGTTTGGTCTTTGGCGCTTGGTGCTTGGTGTTTGGTGCTTGGTGCTTGGAGTTTGGTGTTTGGTGCTTGGTGCTTGCTGTCTGGTGTTTGGTGCTTGGTTCTTGGTGTTTGGTGATTGGTGCCTGGTACTTGGTGTTTCGTGCTTGGTGCTAGGTGTTTGGTCTTTGACGCTTGGTGCTTGGTGTTTGGTGCTTGGTACTTGGTTTTCGGTGTTTGGCGTTAGGTGTTTGGTGCTTGGTGCTTGGTGCTTGGTTTTTGGTGTTTGGTGCTTGGTGCTTGGTGTTTGGTGTTTGGTGATTGGTGCTTGGTGTTTGGTGCTTGGGATTTGGTGCTTGGTGCTTGGTGTTTGGTGTTTGGAGTTTGGTACTTGGTGCTTGGTGTTTGGTGTTTGGTGCTTGGTGCTTGGTATTTGGTGTTTAGTGCTTGGTGCTTGGTTCTTGGTGTTTGGTGCTTGGTGCCTGGTGATTGGTGTTTGGTGCTTGGTGCTTGGAATTTGGGGCTTGGTCTTTGGTGCTTGGTGTTTGGTGCTTGGTGCTTGGTGCTTGGTGTTTGGTGCTTGGTGCTTGGTGATTGGTGTTTGTTGCTTGGTGCTTGGTGTTTGGTGGTTGGTGCTTGGTGTTTGGTGTTTGGTGTTTGGTGTTTGCTGTTTGGTGTTTGCTGTTTGGTGTCTGCTGTTTGGTGTTTGCTGTTTCGTGTTTGCTGTTTGGTGTTTGGTGTTTGGTGTTTGCTGTTTGGTGTTTGGTGTTTGCTGTTTGGTGTTTGGTGTCTGGTATTTGGTGATTGGTGTTTGCTGTTTGGTGTTTGGTGTTTGGTGTTTGGTGCTTGGCGCTTGGTGCTTGGTGTTTTGTGCTTGGTGCTTGGTGCTTGGTGTTTGGTGTTTGGTGTTTGTGTTTGCTGTCTGGCGTTTGCTGTTTGGTGTTTGCTGTTTGGTGTTTCCTGGTTGGTGTTTGGTGTTTGCTATTTGGTGTTTGGTGTTTGCTGTTTTTTGTTTGGTGTTTAGTGTTTGTTGTTTGGTGTTTGGTGTTTGGTGTTTGGTGCTTGGGGCTTGGTGTTTGCTCTTTGGTGCTTGGTGATTGGTTTTTGGTGTTTGGTGCTTGGTGCTTGGTGTATGGTGTTTGGTGCTTGGTGCTTGGTGCTTGGTGCTTGGTGTTTGGTGTTTGGTGCTTGGTGCTTGGTGTTTGGTGTTTGGTGCTTGGTGCTTGTTTCTGGGTGCATGGTGTTTGGTGCTTGGTGCTTGCTGTCTGGTGTTTGGTGCTTGGTTCTTGGTGTTTGGTGCTTGGTGCTTGGTGTTTCGTGCTTGGTGCCTGGTGTTTGGTCTTTGGCGCTTGGTGCTTGGTGTTTGGCGCTTGGTACTTGGTGTTCGGTGTTTGGCGTTTGGTGTTTGGTGCTTGGTGCTTGGTGCTTGGTTTTTGGTGTTTGGTGCTTGGTGCTTGGTGTTTGGTGTTTGGTGATTGGTGCTTGGTGTTTGGTGCTTGGGATTTGGTGCTTGGTGCTTGGTGTTTGGTGTTTGGAGTTTGGTACTTGGTGCTTGGTGTTTGGAGTTTGGTGCTTGGTGCTTGGTATTTGGTGTTTAGTGCTTGGTGCTTGGTTCTTGGTGTTTGGTGCTTGGTGCCTGGTGATTGGTGTTTGGTGCTTGGTGCTTGGTATTTGGGGCTTGGTCTTTGGTGCTTGGTGTTTGGTGCTTGGTGCTTGGTGCTTGGTCTTTGGTGCTTGGTGCTTGGTGCTGGGTGTTTGGTTTTTAGTGCTTGGTGCTTGGTGATTGGTGTTTGTTGCTTGGTGCTTGGTGTTTGGTGCTTGGTGCTTGGTGTTTGGTGTTTGGTGTTTGGTGTTTGCTGTTTGGTGTTTGCTGTTTGGTGTTTGGTGTTTGGTGTTAGCTGTTTGGTGTTTGGTGTTTGCTGTTTGGTGTTTGGTGTCTGGTGTTTGGTGATTGGTGTTTGCTGTTTGGTGTTTGGTGTTTGGTGTTTGGTACTTGGCGCCTGGTGCTTGGTGTTTTGTGCTTGGTGCTTGGTGCTTGCTGTTTGGTGTTTGGTGTTTGTGTATGCTGTTTGGCGATTGCTGTTTGGTGTTTGCTGTTTGGTGTTTCCTGGTTGGTGTTTGGTGTTTGCTATTTGGTGTTTGGTGTTTGCTGTTTGGTGTTTGTTGTTTAGTGTTTGTTGTTTGGTGTTTGGTGTTTGGTGTTTGGTGCTTGGGGCTTGGTGTTTGCTCTTTGGTGCTTGGTGATTGGTTTTTGGTGTTTGGTGCTTGGTGCTTGGTGTATGGTGTTTGGTGCTTGGTGCTTGGTGCTTGGTGCTTGGTGTTTGGTGTTTGGTGCTTGGTGCTTGGTGTTTGGTGTTTGGTGCTTGGTGCTTGGTTCTGGGTGCATGGTGCTTGGTTTCTGGTGTTTGGGTCTTGGTGCTTGGTGTTTGGTGCTTGGGGCTTGGTGATTGGTGTTTGGTGCTTGGTGCTTGGTGCTTGGTGCTTGGTGCTTGGTGTTTGGTGCTTGGTGTTCGGTGCTTGGTGCTTGGTGCTAGGTGTTTGGTGTTTGGTGTTTGGCGCTTGGTGCTTGGTGTTTGGTGATTGGTGCTTGGTGTTTGGTGTTTGGTGCTTGGTGCTTGGTGTTTGGTGTTTGGTGCTTGGTGCTTTGTGTTTGGTGTTTTGTGCTTGAGGTTTGGTCCTTGGAGCTTGGTGCTTGGTTTTTAGTGCTTGGTGCTTGGTGCTTGGTGCTTGGTGTCTGGTGCTTGGTGCTTGGTGTTTGGTGTTTGGTGCTTTGTGCTTGGTGTTTGGTGTTTGGTGTTTGGTGTTTGGTGCTTGGTACTTGTTGTTTTATGTTTGGTGCTTGGTGCTTGGTGCTTGCTGTTTGGTGTTTGGTGCTTGGTGCTTGGTGTTTGGTGATTGGTGCTTGGTACTTGGTGTTTGGTGCTCAGTGCTTGGTGCTTGGTGTTTCGTGCTTGGTGCTTGGTGTTTGGTGCTTGGCGCTTGGTGTTTGGTGTTTGGTGATTGGTGCTTGGTGTTTGGTGCTTGGGATTAGGTGCTTGGTGCTTGGTGTTTGGTGTTTGGAGTTTGGTACTTGGTGCTTGGTGTTTGGTGTTTGGTGCTTGGTGCTTGGTGTTTGGTGTTTAGTGTTTGGTGCTTGGTTCTTGGTGTTTGGTGCTTGGTCCCTGGTGATTAGTGTTTGGTGCTTGGTGCTTGGTATTTGGGGCTTGGTCTTTGGTGCTTGGTGTTTGGTGCTTGGTGCTTGGTGCTTGGTGTTTGGTGCTTGGTGCTTGGTGCTAGGTGTTTGGTGTTTAGTGCTTGGTGCTTGGTGATTGGTGCTTGTTGCTTGGTGCTTGGTGTTTGGTGCTTGGTGCTTGGTGTTTGGAGTTTGGTGTTTGCTGTTTGCTGTTTGCTGTTTGCTGTTTGGTGTTTGCTGTTTGGTGTTTGCTGTTTCGTGTTTGCTGTTTGGTGTTTGGTGTTTGGTGTTTGCTGTTTGGTGTTTGGTGTTTGCTGTTTGGTGTTTGGTGTCTGGTGTTTGTTGATTGGTGTTTGCTGTTTGGTGTTTGGTGTTTGGTGTTTGGTGCTTGGCGCTTGGTGCTTGGTGTTTTGTGCTTGGTGCTTGGTGCTTGGTGTTTGTTGTTTGGTGTTTGTGTTTGCTGTTTGGCGTTTGCTGTTTGGTGTTTGCTGTTTGGTGTTTCCTGGTTGGTGTTTGGTGTTTGCTATTTGGTGTTTGGTGTTTGCTGTTTGGTGTTTTGTGTTTAGTGTTTGCTTTTTGGTGTTTGGTGTTTGGTGTTTGGTGCTTGGGGCTTGGTGTTTGCTCTTTGGTGCTTGGTGATTGGTTTTTGGTGTTTGGTGCTTGGTGCTTGGTGTATGGTATTTGGTGCTTGGTGCTTGGTGCTTGGTGCTTGGTGTTTGGTGTTTGGTGCTTGGTGCTTGGTGTTTGGTGTTTGGTGCTTGGTGCTTGGTTCTGGGTGCATGGTGCTTGGTGTTTGGTGTTTGGGTCTTGGTGCTTGGTGTTTGGTGCTTGGTGCTTGGTGTTTGGTGCTTGGTGCTTGGTGTTTGGTGCTTGGTGTTCGGTGCTTGGTGCTTGGTGCTAGGTGTTTGGTGTTTGGTGTTTGGCGCTTGGTGCTTGGTGTTTGGTGATTAGTGCTTGGTGTTTGGTGTTTGGTGCTTGGTGCTTGGTGTTTGGTGTTTGGTGCTTGGTGCTTTGTGTTTGGTGTTTGGTGCTTGGTGTTTGGTCCTTGGAGATTGGTGCTTGGTTTTTGGTGCTTGGTGCTTGGTGCTTGGTGCTTGGTGTCTGGTGCTTGGTGCTTGGTGTTTGGTGTTTGGTGCTTTGTGCTTGGTGTTTGTTGTTTGGTGTTTGGTGTTTGGTGCTTGGTACTTGTTGTTTTATGTTTGGTGCTTGGTGCTTGGTGCTTGCTGTTTGGTGTTTGGTGCTTGGTGCTTGGTGTTTGGTGATTGGTGCTTGGTACTTGGTGTTTGGTGCTCGGTGCTTGGTGCTTGGTGTTTCGTGCTTGGTGCTTGGTGTTTGGTGCTTGGCGCTTGGTGTTTGGTGTTTGGTGATTGGTGCTTGGTGTTTGGTGCTTGGGATTTGGTGCTTGGTGCTTGGTGTTTGGTGTTTGGAGTTTGGTACTTGGTGCTTGGTGTTTGGTGTTTGGTGCTTGGTGTTTGGTGTTTAGTGCTTGGTGCTTAGTTCTTGGTGTTTGGTGCTTGGTCCCTGGTGATTAGTGTTTGGTGCTTGGTGCTTGGTATTTGGGGCTTGGTCTTTGGTGCTTGGTGTTTGGTGCTTGGTGCTTGGTGCTTGGTGTTTGGTGCTTGTTGCTTGGTGCTAGGTGTTTGGTGTTTAGTGCTTGGTGCTTGGTGATTGGTGCTTGTTGCTTGGTGCTTGGTGTTTGGTGCTTGGTGCTTTGTGTTTGGAGTTTGGTGTTTGCTGTTTGCTGTTTGGTGTTTGCTGTTTGGTGTTTGCTGTTTGGTGTTTGCTGTTTCGTGTTTGCTGTTTGGTGTTTGGTGTTTGGTGTTTGCTGTTTGGTGTTTGGTGTTTGCTGTTTGGTGTTTGGTGTCTGGTGTTTGGTGATTGGTGTTTGCTGTTTGGTGTTTGGTGTTTGGTGTTTGGTGCTTGGCGCTTGGTGCTTGGTGTTTTGTGCTTGGTGCTTGGTGCTTGGTGTTTGGTGTTTGGTGTTTGTGTTTGCTGTTTGGCGTTTGCTGTTTGGTGTTTGCTGTTTCCTGGTTGGTGTTTGGTGTTTGCTATTTGGTGTTTGGTGTTTGCTGTTTGGTGTTTTGTGTTTAGTGTTTGCTTTTTGGTGTTTGGTGTTTGGTGTTTGGTGCTTGGGGCTTGGTGTTTGCTCTTTGGTGCTTGGTGATTGGTTTTTGGTGTTTGGTGCTTGGTGCTTGGTGTATAGTGTTTGGTGCTTGGTGCTTGGTGTTTGGTGTTTGGTGCTTGGTGCTTGGTGTTTGGTGTTTGGTGCTTGGTGCTTGGTTCTGGGTGCATGGTGCTTGGTGTTTGGTGTTTGGGTCTTGGTGCTTGGTGTTTGGTGCTTGGGGCTTGGTGATTGGTGTTTGGTGCTTGGTGCTTGGTGCTTGGTGCTTGGTGTTTGGTGCTTGGTGTTCGGTGCTTGGTGCTTGGTGCTAGGTGTTTGGTGTTTGGTGTTTGGCGCTTGGTGCTTGGTGTTTGGTGATTGGTGCTTGGTGTATGGTGTTTGGTGCTTGGTGCTTGGTGTTTGGTGTTTGGTGCTTGGTGCTTTGTGTTTGGTGTTTGGTGCTTGGTGTTTGGTCCTTGGAGCTTGGTGCTTGGTTTTTGGTGCTTGGTGCTTGGTGCTTGGTGCTTGGTGTCTGGTGCTTGGTGCTTGGTGTTTGGTGTTTGGTGCTTTGTGCTTGGTGTTTGGTGTTTGGTGTTTGGTGTTTGGTGCTTGGTACTTGTTGTTTTATGTTTGGTGCTTGGTGCTTGGTGCTTGCTGTTTGGTGTTTGGTGCTTGGTGCTTGGTGTTTGGTGATTGGTGCTTGGTACTTGGTGTTTGGTGCTCGGTGCTTGGTGCTTGGTGTTTCGTGCTTGGTGCTTGGTGTTTGGTGCTTGGCGCTTGGTGTTTGGTGTTTGGTGATTGGTGCTTGTTGTTTGGTGCTTGGGATTTGGTGCTTGGTGCTTGGTGTTTGGTGTTTGGAGTTTGGTACTTGGTGCTTGGTGTTTGGTGTTTGGTGCTTGGTGCTTGGTGTTTGGTGTTTAGTGCTTGGTGCTTGGTTCTTGGTGTTTGGTGCTTGGTCCCTGGTGATTAGTGTTTGGTGCTTGGTGCTTGGTATTTGGGGCTTGGTCTTTGGTGCTTGGTGTTTTGTGCTTGGTGCTTGGTGCTTGGTGTTTGGTGCTTGGTGCTTGGTGCTAGGTGTTTGGTGTTTAGTGCTTGGTGCTTGGTGATTGGTGCTTGTTGCTTGGTGCTTGGTGTTTGGTGCTTGGTGCTTGGTGTTTGGAGTTTGGTGTTTGCTGTTTGCTGTTTGAGTGTTTGCTGTTTGGTGTTTGCTGTTTGGTGTTTGCTGTTTCGTGTTTGCTGTTTGGTGTTTGGTGTTTGGTGTTTGCTGTTTGGTGTTTGTTGTTTGCTGTTTGGTGTTTGGTGTCTGGTGTTTGGTGATTGGTGTTTCCTGTTTGGTGTTTGGTGTTTGGTGTTTGGTGCTTGGCGCTTGGTGCTTGGTGTTTTGTGCTTGGTGCTTGGTGCTTGGTGTTTGGTGTTTGGTGTTTGTGTTTGCTGTTTGGCGTTTGCTGTTTGGTGTTTGCTGTTTGGTGTTTCCTGGTTGGTGTTTGGTGTTTGCTATTTGGTGTTTTGTGTTTGCTGTTTGGTGTTTTGTGTTTAGTGTTTGCTTTTTGGTGTTTGGTGATTGGTTTTTGGTGTTTGGTGCTTGGTGCTTGGTGTATGGTGTTTGGTACTTGGTGCTTGGTGCTTGGTGCTTGGTGTTTGGTGTTTGGTGCTTGGTGCTTTGTGTTTGGTGTTTGGTGCTTGGTGCTTGGTTCTGGGTGCTTGGTGCTTGGTGTTTGGTGTTTGGTGCTTGGTGCTTGGTGTTTGGTGCTTGGGGCTTGGTGATTGGTGTTTGGTGCTTGGTGCTTGGTGCTTGGTGCATGGTGCTTGGTGTTTGGTGCTTGGTGTTTGGTGCTTGGTGCTTGGTGCTAGGTGTATGGTGATTGGTGCTTGGTGTTTGGTGTTTGGTGCTTTGTGCTTGGTGTATGGTGATTGGTGCTTGGTGTTTGGTGTTTGGTGCTTGGTGCTTGGTGTTTGGTGTTTGGTGCTTGGTGCTTGGTGCATGGTGCTTCGTGTTTGGTGTTTGGTGCTTGGAGCTTGGTGTTTGGTGTTTGGTGCTTGGTGCTTTGTTCTGGGTGCTTGGTGCTTGGTGTTTGGTGTATGGTGCTGGGTGCTTGGTGTTTGGTGCTTGGGGCTTGGTGATTGGTGTTTGGTGCTTGGTGCTTGGTGCTTGGTGCTTGGTGTTTGGTGCTTGGTGTTTGGTGCTTGGTGCTTGGTGCTAGGTGTTTGGTGTTTGGTGTTTGGTGCTTGGTGCTTGGTGTTTGGTGATTGGTCCTTGGTGTTTGGTGTTTGGTGTTTGGTGTTTGGTGCTTGGTGCTAGGTGCTTGGTGCTTGGTGTTTGGTGTTTGGTGCTTGGTGGTTGGTGTTTGGTGTTTGGTGCTTGGTGCTTGGTTCTGGGTGCTTGGTGCTTGGTGTTTGGTGTTTGGTGCTTGGTGCTTGGTGTTTGGTGCTTGGGGCTTGGTGATTGGTGTTTGGTGCTTGGTGCTTGGTGCTTGGTGCTTGGTGCTTGGTGCTTGGTGTTTGGTGTTTGGGGCTTGCTGCTAGGTGCTTGGTGTTTGGTGCTTTGGGCTTGGTACTTGGTGTTTGGTGTTTGGTGCTTGGTGCTTGCTGTTTGGTGTTTGGTGCTTGGTGCTTGGTGCTTGGTGTTTGGTGATTGGTGCTTGGTGCTTGGTGTTTAGTGTTTGGTGCTTGGTGTTTGGTGCTTGGTGCTTGGTGCTTGGTGCTCGGTGCTTGGTGATTGGTGCTTTATGTTTGTTGCTTGGTGCTTGGTGCTTGGTGATTGGTGCTTGGTGTTTGGGCCTGGTGTTTGGTGTTTGGTGCCCGGTGTTTGATGTGTGGTACTTGGTGCTTGGTGTTTGGTGTTTGGTGCTTGGCGCTTGGTGTTTGGTGTTTGGTCCTTGGCGTTTGCTGTTTGGTGTTTGGAGTTTGGCGTTTGCTTTTTGGCGTTTGCTGTTTGGTGTTTGGTGTTTGGTGTTTGCTGTTTGGTGTTTGCTGTTTGGTGTTTGCTGTTTGGTGTTTGGTGTTTGGTGTTTGCTGGTTGGTGTTTGGTGTTTGGTGTTTACTGTTTGGTGTTTGCTGTTTGGTGCTTGGTGCTTGGTGTTTGGTGCATGGTGCTTGGTGCATGGTGCTTGGTGTTTGGTGCTTGGTGCTTGGTGTTTGGTGCTTGGGGCTTGGTGCTTGGTGTTTGGTGTTTCCTGGTTGGTGTTTCCTGGTTGGTGTTTGGTGTTTGCTGTTTGGTGTTTGGTGTTTGCTGTTTGGTGTTTTGTGCTTGCTGTTTGGTGTTTGGTGTTTAGTTTTTGCTATTTGGTGTTTGGTGTTTGGTGTTTGGTGCTTGGGGCTTGGTGTTTGCTCTTTGGTGCTTGGTGATTGGTTTTTGGTGTTTGGTCCTTGGTGCTTGGTGTATGGTGTTTGGTGCTTGGTGCTTGGTGCTTGGTGCTTGGTGTTTGGTGTTTGGTGCTTGGTGCTTGGTGTTTGGTGTTTGGTGCTTGGTGCTTGGTTCTGGGTGCTTGGTGCTTGGTGCTTGGGGCTTGGTGATTGGTGTTTGGTGCTTGGTGCTTGGTGCTTGGTGCTTGGTGCTTGGCGTTTGGTGCTTGCTGTTTGGTGATTGGTGATTGGTGCTAGGTGTTTGGTGTTTGGTGTTTGGCGCTTGGTGTTTGGTGTTTGGTGATTGGTGCTTGGCGCTTGGCGCTTGGTGTTTGGTGATTGGTGTTTGGTGCTTGGTGTTTGGTGTTTCTTGCTTGGTGCTTGGTGTTTGGTGTTTGGTGCTTGGTGTTTGCTGTTTGGTGCTTGGTGCTTGGTGTTTGGTGCTTGGTGCTTGGTGCTTGGTGCCTGGTGCTTGGTGTTTGGTGCTTGGTGGTTGGTGCTTGGTGTTTGGTGCTTGGTGCTTGGAGTTTGGTGTTTGGCGCTTGGTGCTTGGTGTTTGGTGCTTGGTGCTTGGTGTTTGGTGTTTGGTGCTTGGTGTTTGGTGCTTGGAGCTTGGTGCTTGGTCTTTGGTGCTTGGTGCTTGGTGCTTGGTGCTTGGTGTCTGGTGCTTGGTGCTTGGTGTTTGGTGTTTGGTGTTTGGTGTTTGGTGCTTGGTGCTTTGTTCTGGGTGCTTGGTGCTTGGTGTTTGGTGTATGGTGCTGGGTGCTTGGTGTTTGGTGCTTGGGGCTTGGTGATTGGTGTTTGGTGCTTGGTGCTTGGTGCTTGGTGCTTGGTGCTTGGTGTTTGGTGCTTGGTGTTTGGTGCTTGGTGCTTGGTGCTAGGTGTTTGGTGTTTGGTGTTTGGTGCTTGGTGCTTGGTGTTTGGTGATTGGTCCTTGGTGTTTGGTGTTTGGTGTTTGGTGTTTGGTGCTTGGTGCTTGGTGCTTGGTGCTTGGTGTTTGGTGTTTGGTGCTTGGTGGTTGGTGTTTGGTGTTTGGTGCTTGGTGCTTGGTTCTGGGTGCTTGGTGCTTGGTGTTTGGTGTTTGGTGCTTGGTGCTTGGTGTTTGGTGCTTGGGCCTTGGTGATTGGTGTTTGGTGCTTGGTGCTTGGTGCTTGGAGCTTGGTGCTTGGTGCTTGGTGCTTGGTGCTTGGTGTTTGGTGTTTGGTGCTTGCTGCTAGGTGCTTGGTGTTTGGTGCTTTGGGCTTGGTACTTGGTGTTTGGTGTTTGGTGCTTGGTGCTTGCTGTTTGGTGTTTGGTGCTTGGTGCTTGGTGTTTGGTGATTGGTGCTTGGTGCTTGGTGTTTAGTGCTTGGTGCTTGGTGTTTGGTGCTTGGTGCTTGGTGCTTGGTGCTCGGTGCTTGGTGATTGGTGCTTTGTGTTTGTTGCTTGGTGCTTGGTGCTTGGTGATTGGTGCTTGGTGTTTGGGCCTGGTGCTTGGTGGTTGGTGTTTGGTGTTTGGTGCTTGGTGCTTGGTTCTGGGTGCTTGGTGCTTGGTGTTTGGTGTTTGGTGTTTGCTGTTTGGTGTTTGGTGTTTGGTGTTTGCTGGTTGGTGTTTGGTGTTTGGTGTTTGCTGTTTGGTGTTTGCTGTTTGGTGCTTGGTGCTTGGTGTTTGGTGCATGGTGCTTGGTGCATGGTGCTTGGTGTTTGGTGCTTGGTGCTTGGTGTTTGGTGCTTGGGGCTTGGTGCTTGGGGTTTGGTGTTTCCTGGTTGGTGTTTCCTGGTTGGTGTTTGGTGTTTGCTGTTTGGTGTTTGGTGTTTGCTGTTTGGTGTTCGCTATTTAGTGTTTTGTGTTTGCTGTTTGGTGTTTGGTGTTTAGTGTTTGCTATTTGGTGTTTGGTGTTTGGTGTTTGGTGCTTGGGGCTTGGTGTTTGCTCTTTGGTGCTTGGTGATTGGTTTTTGGTGTTTGGTCCTTGGTGCTTGGTGTATGGTGTTTTTTGCTTGGTGCTTGGTGCTTGGTGCTTGGTGTTTGGTCTTTGGTGCTTGGTGCTTGGTGTTTGGTGTTTGGTGCTTGGTGCTTGGTTCTGGGTGCTTGGTGCTTGGTGTTTGGTGTTTGGTGCTTGGTGCTTGGTGTTTGGTGCTTGGGGCTTGGTGATTGGTATTTGGTGCTTGGTGCTTGGTGCTTGGTGCTTGGTGCTTGGTGTTTGGTGCTTGGTGCTTTGTTCTGGGTGCTTGGTGCTTGGTGTTTGGTGTTTGGTGCTGGGTGCTTGGTGTTTGGTGCTTGGGGCTTGGTGATTGGTGTTTGGTGCTTGGTGCTTGGTGCTTGGTGCTTGGTGCTTGGTGTTTGGTGCTTGGTGTTTGGTGATTGGTGATTGGTGCTAGGTGTTTGGTGTTTGGTGTTTGGCGCTTGGTGTTTGGTGTTTGGTGATTGGTGCTTGGTGTTTGGTGTTTGGTGCTTGGTGCTTGGTGCTTGGTGTTTGGCGCTTGGTGCTTGGTGTTTGGTGTTTGGTGCTTGGTGTTTGCTGTTTGGCGTTTGGGGTTTGGCATTTGCTGTTTGGCGTATGGGGTTTGGCGTTTGCTTTTTTGCGTTTGCTCTTTGGTGTTTGGTGCTTGGTGTTTGGTGTTTGGTACTTGGTGCTTGGTGTTTGGTGTTTGGTGCTTGGTGCTTGGTGTTTGGTGTTTGGTGCTTGGCGCTTGGTGTTTGGTGTTTGGTGCTTGGCGTTTGCTGTTTGGCGTTTGGGGTTTGGCATTTGCTGTTTGGCGTTTGGAGCTTGGCGTTTGCTTTTTGGCGTTTGCTGTTTGGTGTTTGGTGTTTGGTGTTTGATGTTTGGTGTTTGCTGTTTGGTGCTTGCTGTTTGGTGTTTGCTGTTTGGTGCTTGGTTCTTGGTGTTTGGTGCATGGTGCTTGGTGCTTGGTGCTTGGTGTTTGGTGCTTGGTGCTTGGTGTTTGGTGCTTGGGGCTTGGTGCTTGGTGTTTGGTGCTTGGTGTTTGGTGTTTGTTGCTTGGTGCTTGGTGTTTGGTGTTTGGTGCTTGGTGTTTGCTGTTTGGTGCTTGGTGCTTGGTGTTTGGTGCTTGGTGCTTGGTGCTTGGTGCCTGATGCTTGGTGTTTGGTGCTTGGTGGTTGGTGCTTGGTGTTTGGTGCTTGGAGCTTGGTGCTTGGTTTTTGGTGCTTGGTGCTTGGTGCTTGGTGCTTGGTGTCTGGTGCTTGGTGCTTGGTGTTTGGTGTTTGGTGTTTGGTGTTTGGTGCTTGGTACTTGTTGTTTGGTGTTTGGTGCTTGGTGCTTGATGCTTGGTGCTTGTTGCTTGGTGTTTGGTGTTTAGTGCTTGGTGCTTGGTATTTGGTGTGTGGTGCTTGGTGCTTGGTGTTTGGTGTTTGGTGCTTGGTGCTTGGTGTTTGGTGTTTGGTGCTTGGTGTTTGCTGGTTGGTGTTTGGTGTTTGGTGTTTGCTGTTTGGTGTTTGCTGTTTGGTGCTTGGTGCTTGGTGTTTGGTGCATGGTGCTTGGTGCTTGGTGTTTGGTGCTTGGTGCTTGGTGTTTGGTGCTTGGGGCTTGGTGCTTGGTGTTTGGTGCTTGGTGTTTGGTGTTTCCTGGTTGGTGTTTGGTGTTTGCTGTTTGGTGTTTGGTGTTTGCTGTTTGGTATTTGCTATTTGGTGTTTTGTGTTTGCTGTTTGGTGTTTGGTGTTTAGTGTTTGCTATTTGGTGTTTGGTGTTTTGTGTTTGGTGTTTGGGGCTTGGTGTTTGCTCTTTGGTGCTTGGTGATTGGTTTTTGGTGTTTGGTGCTTGGTGCCTGGTGTTTGGTGCTTGGTGCTTGGTGTTTGGTGCTTGGTGCTTGGTGTTTGGTGTTTGGTGCTTGGTGTTTGCTGTTTGGTGATTGGTGCTTGGTGTTTGGTGCTTGGTGCTTGGTGTTTGGTGCTTGGTGGTTGGTGCTTGGTGTTTGGTGCTTGGTGCTTGGTGTTTGGTGTTTGGCGCTTGGTGCTTGGTGTTTGGTGCTTGGTGCTTGGTGTTTGGTGTTTGGTGCTTGGTGCTTGCTGTCTGGTATTTGGTGCTTGGTGCTTGGTGTTTGTTGATTGGTGCCTGGTACTTGGTGTTTGGTGCTCGGTGCTTGGTGCTTGGTGTTTCGTGCTTGGTGCTTGGTGTTTGGTCTTTGGCGCTTGGTGCTTGGTGTTTGGTGCTTGGTACTTGGTGTTCAGTGTTTGGTGTTTGGTGCTTGGTGCTTGGTGCTTGGTTTTGGGTGTTTGGTGCTTGGTGCTTGGTGTTTGGTGTTTGGTGATTGGTGCTTGGTGTTTGGTGCTTGGGATTTGGTGCTTGGTGCTTGGTGTTTGGTGTTTGGAGTTTGGTACTTGGTGCTTGGTGTTTGGTGTTTGGTGCTTGGTGCTTGGTGTTTGGTGTTTAGTGCTTGGTGCTTGGTTGTTGGTGTTTGGTGCTTGGTGCCTGGTGACTTGTGTTTGGTGCTTGGTGCTTGGTATTTGGGGCTTGGTCTTTGGTGCTTGGTGTTTGGTGCTTGGTGCTTGGTGCTTGGTGCTTGGTGTTTGGTGCTTGGTGCTTGGTGCTAGGTGTTTGGTGTTTAGTGCTTGGTGCTTGGTGATTGGTGCTTGTTGCTTGGTGCTTGGTGTTTGGTGCTTGGTGCTTGGTGTTTGGTGTTTGGTGTTTGGTGTTTGCTGTTTGGTGTTTGCTGTTTGGTGTTTACTGTTTGGTGTTTGCTGTTTCGTGTTTGCTGTTTGGTGTTTGGTGTTTGGTGTTTGCTGTTTGGTGTTTGGTGTTTGCTGTTTGGTGTTTGGAGTCTGGTGTTTGGTGATTGGTGTTTGCTGTTTGGTGTTTGGTGTTTGGCGTTTGGTGCTTGGCGCTTGTTGCTTGGTGTTTTGTGCTTGGTGCTTGGTGCTTGGTGTTTGGTGTTTGGTGTTTATGTTTGCTGTTTGGCGTTTGCTGTTTGGTGTTTGCTGTTTGGTGTTTCCTGGTTGGTGTTTGGTGTTTGCTATTTGGTGTTTCGTGTTTGCTGTTTGGTGTTTGGTGTTTAGTGTTTGCTGTTTGGTGTTTGGTGCTTGGGGCTTGCTGTTTGCTCTTTGGTGCTTGGTGATTGGTTTTTGGTGTTTGGTGCTTGGTGCTTGGTGTATGGTGTTTGGTGCTTGGTGCTTGGTGCTTGGTGCTTGGTGTTTGGTGATTGGTGCTTGGTGCTTGGTGTTTGGTGTTTGGTGCTTGGTGCTTGGTTCTGGGTGCATGGTGCTTGGTGTTTGGTGTTTGGTGCTTGGTGCTTCGTGTTTGGTGCTTCGGGCTTGGTGATTGGTGTTTGGTGCTTGGTGCTTGGTGCTTGGTGCTTGGTGCTTGGTGTTTGGTGCTTGGGATTCGGTGCTTGGTGCTTGGTGCTAGGTGTTTGGTGTTTGGTGCTTGGTGTTTGGTGTTTGGTGCTTGGTGCTTGCTGTCTGGTATTTGGTGCTTGGTGCTTGGTGTTTGTTGATTGGTGCCTGGTACTTGGTGTTTGGTGCTCGGTGCTTGGTGCTTGGTGTTTCGTGCTTGGTGCTTGGTGTTTGGTCTTTGGCGCTTGGTGCTTGGTGTTTGGTGCTTGGTACTTGGTGTTCAGTGTTTGGTGTTTGGTGCTTGGTGCTTGGTGCTTGGTTTTGGGTGTTTGGTGCTTGGTGCTTGGTGTTTGGTGTTTGGTGATTGGTGCCTGGTGTTTGGTGCTTGGGATTTGGTGCTTGGTGCTTGGTGTTTGGTGTTTGGAGTTTGGTACTTGGTGCTTGGTGTTTGGTGTTTGGTGCTTGGTGCTTGGTGTTTGGTGTTTAGTGCTTGGTGCTTGGTTGTTGGTGTTTGGTGTTTGGTGCCTGGTGACTGGTGTTTGGTGCTTGGTGCTTGGTATTTGGGGCTTGGTCTTTGGTGCTTGGTGTTTGGTGCTTGGTGCTTGGTGCTTGGTGCTTGGTGTTTGGTGCTTGGTGATTGGTGCTAGGTGTTTGGTGTTTAGTGCTTGGTGCTTGGTGATTGGTGCTTGTTGCTTGGTGCTTGGTGTTTGGTGCTTGGTGCTTGGTGTTTGGTGTTTGGTGTTTGGTGTTTGCTGTTTGGTGTTTGCTGTTTGGTGTTTACTGTTTGGTGTTTGCTGTTTCGTGTTTGCTGTTTGGTGTTTGGTGTTTGGTGTTTGGTGACTGGTGTTTGCTGTTTGGTGTTTGGTGTTTGGCGTTTGGTGCTTGGCGTTTGCTGTTTGGTGTTTGCTGTTTGGTGTTTCCTGGTTGGTGTTTGGTGTTTGCTATTTGGTGTTTCGTGTTTGCTGTTTGGTGTTTGGTGTTTAGTGTTTGCTGTTTGGTGTTTGGTGTTTGGTGTTTGGTGCTTGGGGCTTGGTGTTTGCTCTTTGGTGCTTGGTGATTGGTTTTTGGTGTTTGGTGCTTGGTGCTTGGTGTATGGTGTTTGGTGCTTGGTGCTTGGTGTTTGGTGCTTGGTGTTTGGTGATTGGTGCTTGGTGCTTGGTGTTTGGTGTTTGGTGCTTGGTTCTTGGTTCTGGGTGCATGGTGCTTGGTGTTTGGTGTTTGGTGCTTGGTGCTTCGTGTTTGGTGCTTCGGGCTTGGTGATTGGTGTTTGGTGCTTGGTGCTTGGTGCTTGGTGCTTGGTGCTTGGTGTTTGGTGCTTGGGATTCGGTGCTTGGTGCTTGGTGCTAGGTGTTTGGTGTTTGGTGTTTGGCGCTTGGTGATTGGTGTTTGGTGATTGGTGCTTGGTGTTTGGTGTTTGGTGCTTGGTGTTTGGTGTTTGGTGCTTGGTGCTTGGTGTTTGGTGTTTGGTGCTTGGTGTTTGGTCCTTGGTGCTTGGTGCTTGGTTTTTGGTGCTTGGTGCTTGGTGCTTGGTGCTTGGTGTCTGGTGCTTGGTGCTTGGTGTTTGGTGTTTGGTGCTTTGTGCTTGGTGTTTGGTGTTTGGTGTTTGGTGTTTGGTGCTTGGTACTTGTTGTTTTATGTTTGGTGCTTGGTGCTTGGTGCTTGGTGTTTGGTGCTTGGTGCTTGATGCTTGGTGCTTGGTGCTTGGTGTTTGGTGTTTAGTGCTTGGTGCTTGGTAGTTGGTGTGTGGTGCTTGGTGCTTGGTGTTTGGTGTTTGGTGCTTGGTGCTTGCTGTTTGGTGTTTGGTGCTTGGTGCTTGGTGTTTGGTGCTTGGTGCTTGGTGCTTGGTTTTTGGTGTTTGGTGCTTGGTGCTTGGTGTTTGGTGTTTGGTGATTGGTGCTTGGTGTTTGGTGCTTGGGATTTGGTGCTTGGTGCTTGGTGTTTGGTGTTTGGAGTTTGGTACTTGGTGCTTGGTGTTTGGTGTTTGGTGCTTGGTGCTTGGTGTTTAGTGTTTAGTGCTTGGTGCTTGGTTCTGGGTGTTTGGTGCTTGGTCCCTGGTGATTAGTGTTTGGTGCTTGGTGCTTGGTATTTGGGGATTGGTCTTTGGTGCTTGGTGTTTGGTGCTTGGTGCTTGGTGCTTGGTGTTTGGTGCTTGGTGCTTGGTGCTAGGTGTTTGGTGTTTAGTGCTTGGTGCTTGGTGATTGGTGCTTGGTGCTTGGTGTTTGGTGTTTAGTGCTTGGTGCTTGGTATTTGGTGTGTGGTGCCTGGTGCTTGGTGTTTGGTGTTTGCTGTTTGGTGTTTACTGTTTGGTGTTTGCTGTTTCGTGTTTGCTGTTTGGTGTTTGGTGTTTGGTGTTTGGTGATTGGTGTTTGCTGTTTGGTGTTTGGTGTTTGGCGTTTGGTGCTTGGCGCTTGTTGCTTGGTGTTTTGTGCTTGGTGCTTGGTGCTTGGTGTTTGGTGTTTGGTGTTTATGTTTGCTGTTTGGCGTTTGCTGTTTGGTGTTTGCTGTTTGGTGTTTCCTGGTTGGTGTTTGGTGTTTGCTATTTGGTGTTTCGTGTTTGCTGTTTGGTGTTTGGTGTTTAGTGTTTGCTGTTTGGTGTTTGGTGTTTGGTGTTTGGTGCTTGGGGCTTGGTGTTTGCTCTTTGGTGCTTGGTGATTGGTTTTTGGTGTTTGGTGCTTGGTGCTTGGTGTATGGTGTTTGGTGCTTGGTGCTTGGTGTTTGGTGCTTGGTGTTTGGTGATTGGTGCTTGGTGCTTGGTGTTTGGTGTTTGGTGCTTGGTGCTTGGTTCTGGGTGCATGGTGCTTGGTGTTTGGTGTTTGGTGCTTGGTGCTTCGTGTTTGGTGCTTCGGGCTTGGTGATTGGTGTTTGGTGCTTGGTGCTTGGTGCTTGGTGCTTGGTGCTTGGTGTTTGGTGCTTGTGATTCGGTGCTTGGTGCTTGGTGCTAGGTGTTTGGTGTTTGGTGTTTGGCGCTTGGTGCTTGGTGTTTGGTGATTGGTGCTTGGTGTTTGGTGTTTGGTGCTTGGTGTTTGGTGTTTGGTGCTTGGTGCTTGGTGTTTGGTGTTTGGTGCTTGGTGTTTGGTCCTTGGTGCTTGGTGCTTGGTTTTTGGTGCTTGGTGCTTGGTGCTTGGTGTCTGGTGCTTGGTGCTTGGTGTTTGGTGTTTGGTGCTTTGTGCTTGGTGTTTGGTGTTTGGTGTTTGGTGTTTGGTGCTTGGTACTTGTTGTTTTATGTTTGGTGCTTGGTGCTTGGTGCTTGGTGTTTGGTGCTTGGTGCTTGATGCTTGGTGATTGGTGCTTGGTGTTTGGTGTTTAGTGCTTGGTGCTTGGTAGTTGGTGTGTGGTGCTTGGTGCTTGGTGTTTTGTGTTTGGTGCTTGGTGCTTGCTGTTTGGTGTTTGGTGCTTGGTGCTTGGTGTTTGGTGCTTGGTGCTTGGTGCTTGGTTTTTGGTGTTTGGTGCTTGGTGCTTGGTGTTTGGTGTTTGGTGATTGGTGCTTGGTGTTTGGTGCTTGCTGTTTGGTGTTTGGTGCTTGGTGCTTGGTGTTTAGTGTTTAGTGCTTGGTGCTTGGTTCTTGGTGTTTGGTGCTTGGTCCCTGGTGATTAGTGTTTGGTGCTTGGTGCTTGGTATTTGGGGATTGGTCTTTGGTGCTTGGTGTTTGGTGCTTGGTGCTTGGTGCTTGGTGTTTGGTGCTTGGTGCTTGGTGCTAGGTGTTTGGTGTTTAGTGCTTGGTGCTTGGTGATTGGTGCTTGGTGCTTGGTGTTTGGTGTTTAGTGCTTGGTGCTTGGTATTTGGTGTGTGGTGCTTGGTGCTTGGTGTTTGGTGTTTGGTGCTAGGTGCTTGGTGTTTGGTGTTTGGTGCTTGGTGTTCGCTGGTTGGTGTTTGGTGTTTGCTATTTGGTGTTTGCTGTTTGGTGCTTGGTGCTAGGTGTTTGGTGCATGGTGCTTGGTGCTTGGTATTTGGTGCTTGGTGCTTGGTGTTTGGTGCTTGGGGCTTGGTGCTTGGTGTTTGGTGCTTGGTGTTTGGTGTTTCCTGGTTGGTGTTTGGTGTTTGCTGTTTGGTGTTTGGTGTTTGCTGTTTGGTATTTGCTATTTGGTGTTTTGTGTTTGCTGTTTGGTGTTTGGTGTTTAGTGTTTGCTATTTGGTGTTTGGTGTTTGGTGTTTGGTGCTCGGGGCTTGGTGTTTGCTCTTTGGTGCTTGGTGATTGGTTTTTGGTGTTTGGTGCTTGGTGCTTGGTGTTTGGTGCTTGGTGCTTGGTGTTTGGTGCTTGGTGCTTGGTGTTTGGTGTTTGGTGCTTGGTGTTTGCTGTTTGGTGATTGGTGCTTGGTGTTTGGTGCTTGGTGCTTGGTGTTTGGTGCTTGGTGGTTGGTGCTTGGTGTTTGGTGCTTGGTGCTTGGTGTTTGGTGTTTGGCGCTTGGTGCTTGGTGTTTGGTGCTTGGTGCTTGGTGTTTGGTGTTTGGTGCTTGGTGCTTGCTGTCTGGTATTTGGTGCTTGGTGCTTGGTGTTTGTTGATTGGTGCCTGGTACTTGGTGTTTGGTGCTCGGTGCTTGGTGCTTGGTGTTTCGTGCTTGGTGCTTGGTGTTTGGTCTTTGGCGCCTGGTGCTTGGTGTTTGGTGCTTGGTACTTGGTGTTCGGTGTTTGGTGTTTGGTGCTTGGTGCTTGGTGCTTGGTTTTTGGTGTTTGGTGCTTGGTGCTTGGTGTTTGGTGTTTGTTGATTGGTGCTTGGTGTTTGGTGCTTGGGATTTGGTGCTTCGTGCTTGGTGTTTGGTGTTTGGAGTTTGGTACTTGGTGCTTGGTGTTTGGTGTTCGGTGCTTGGTGCTTGGTGTTTGGTGTTTAGTGCTTGGTGCTTGGTTGTTGGTGTTTGGTGCTTGGTGCCTGGTGACTGGTGTTTGGTGCTTGGTGCTTGGTATTTGGGGCTTGGTCTTTGGTGCTTGGTGTTTGGTGCTTGGTGCTTGGTGCTTGGTGTTTGGTGCTTGGTGCTTGGTGCTAGGTGTTTGGTGTTTAGTGCTTGGTGCTTGGTGATTGGTGCTTGTTGCTTGGTGCTTGGTGTTTGGTGCTTGGTGCTTGGTGTTTGGTGTTTGGTGTTTGGTGCTTGCTGTTTGGTGTTTGCTGTTTGGTGTTTGTTGTTTGGTGTTTGCTGTTTCGTGTTTGCTGTTTGGTGTTTGGTGTTTGGTGTTTGCTGTTTGGTGTTTGGTGTTTGCTGTTTGGTGTTTGGTGTCTGGTGTTTGGTGATTGGTGTTTGCTGTTTGGTGTTTGGTGTTTGGTGTTTGGTGCTTGGCGCTTGTTGCTTGGTGTTTTGTGCTTGGTGCTTGGTACTTGGTGTTTGGTGTTTGCTGTTTATGTTTGCTGTTTGGCGTTTGCTGTTTGGTGTTTGCTGTTTGGTGTTTCCTGGTTGGTGTTTGGTGTTTGCTATTTGGTGTTTCGTGTTTGCTGTTTGGTGTTTGGTGTTTAGTGTTTGCTGTTTGGTGTTTGGTGTTTGGTGTTTGGTGCTTGGGGCTTGGTGTTTGCTCTTTGGTGCTTGGTGATTGGTTTTTGGTGTTTGGTGCTTGGTGCTTGGTGTATGGTGTTTGGTGCTTGGTGCTTGGTGCTTGGTGTTTGGTGTTTGGTGCTTGGTGCTTGGTGTTTGGTGCTTGGTGCTTGGTTCTGGGTGCATGGTGCTTGGTGTTTGGTGTTTAGTGCTTGGTGCTTCGTGTTTGGTGCTTCGGGCTTGGTGATTGGTGTTTGGTGCTTGGTGCTTGGTGCTTGGTGCTTGGTGCTTGGTGTTTGGTGCTTGGTGTTCGGTGCTTGGTGCTTGGTGCTAGGTGTTTGGTGTTTGGTGTTTGGCGCTTGGTGCTTGGTGTTTGGTGATTGGTGCTTGGTGTTTGGTGTTTGGTGCTTGGTGTTTGGTGTTTGGTGCTTGGTGCTTGGTGTTTGGTGTTTGGTGCTTGGTGTTTGGTCCTTGGTGCTTGGTGCTTGGTTTTTGGTGCTTGGTGCTTGGTGCTTGGTGCTTGGTGTCTGGTGCTTGGTGCTTGGTGTTTGGTGTTTGGTGCTTTGTGCTTGGTGTTTGGTGTTTGGTGTTTGGTGTTTGGTGCTTGGTACTTGTTGTTTTATGTTTGGTGCTTGGTGCTTGGTGCTTGGTGTTTGGTGCTTGGTGCTTGATGCTTGGTGCTTGGTGCTTGGTGTTTGCTGTTTAGTGCTTGGTGCTTGGTAGTTGGTGTGTGGTGCTTGGTGCTTGGTGTTTGGTGTTTGGTGCTTGGTGCTTGCTGTTTGGTGTTTGGTGTTTGGTGCTTGGTGTTTGGTGATTGGTGCTTGGTACTTGGTGTTTGGTGCTCGGTGCTTGGTGCTTGGTGTTTCATGCTTGGTGCTTGGTGTTTGGTCTTTGGCGCTTGGTGCTTGGTGTTTGGTGCTTGGTACTTGGTGTTCGGTGTTTGGCGTTTGCTGTTTGGTGCTTGGTGCTTGGTGCTTGGTTTTTGGTGTTTGGTGCTTGGTGCTTGGTGTTTGGTGTTTGGTGATTGGTGCTTGGTGTTTGGTGCTTGGGATTTGGTGCTTGGTGCTTGGTGTTTGGTGTTTGGAGTTTGGTACTTGGTGCTTGGTGTTTGGTGTTTGGTGCTTGGTGCTTGGTGTTTGGTGTTTAGTGCTTGGTGCTTGGTTCTTGGTGTTTGGTGCTTGGTCCCTGGTGATTAGTGTTTGGTGCTTGGTGCTTGGTATTTGGGGCTTGGTCTTTGGTGCTTGGTGTTTGGTGCTTGGTGCTTGGTGCTTGGTGTTTGGTGCTTGGTGCTTGGTGCTAGGTGTTTGGTGTTTAGTGCTTGGTGCTTGGTGATTGGTGCTTGTTGCTTGGTGTTTGGTGTCTGGTTTTTGGTGATTGGTGTTTGCTGTTTGCTGTTTGGTGTTTGGTGTTTGGTGCTTGGCGCTTGGTGCTTGGGGTTTTGTGCTTGGTGCTTGGTGCTTGGTGTTTGGTGTTTGGTGTTTGTGTTTGCTGTTTGGCGTTTGCTGTTTGGTGTTTGCTGTTTGGTGTTTCCTGGTTGGTGTTTGGTGTTTGCTATTTGGTGTTTGGTGTTTGCTATTTGGTGTTTGGTGTTTAGTGTTTGCTCTTTGGTGCTTGGTGATTGGTTTTTGGTGTTTGGTGCTTGGTGCTTGGTGTATGGTGTTTGGTGCTTGGTGCTTGGTGCTTGGTGCTTGGTGTTTGGGGTTTGGTGCTTGGTGCTTGGTGTTTGGTGTTTGGTGCTTGGTGCTTGGTTCTGGGTGCTTGGTGCTTGGTGTTTGGTGTTTGGTGCTTGGTGCTTGGTGTTTGGTGCTTGGGGCTTGGTGATTGGTGTTTGGTGCTTGGTGCTTGGTGCTTGGTGCTTGGTGCTTGATGTTTGGTGCTTGGTGTTCGGTGCTTGGTGCTTGGTGCTAGGTGTTTGGTGTTTGGTGCTTGGTGTTTGGTGTTTGGTGCTTGGTGCTTGGTGTTTGGTGTTTGGTGCTTGGTGCTTGGTGCTTGGTGCTTGGTGTTTGGTGTTTGGTGCTTGGAGCTTGGTGTTTGGTGTTTGGTGCTTGGTGCTTTGTTCTGGGTGCTTGGTGCTTGGTGTTTGGTGTATGGTGCTGGGTGCTTGGTGCTTGGTGCTTGGTGCTTGGTGTTTGGTGCTTGGTGTTTGGTGCTTGGTGCTTGGTGCTAGGTGTTTGGTGTTTGGTGTTTGGCGCTTGGTACTTGGTGCTTGGTGTTTGGTGCTTCGTGTTTGGTGCTTGGTGTTTGGTGATTGGTCCTTGGTGTTTGGTGTTTGGTGCTTGGTGCTTGGTGTTTGGTGTTTGGTGCTTGGCGCTTGGTGTTTGGTGTTTGGTCCTTGGCGTTTGTTGTTTGGCGTTTGGAGTTTGGCGTTTGCTTTTTGGCGTTTGCTGTTTGGTGTTTGGTGTTTGGTGTTTGGTGTTTGGTACTTGGTGCTTGGTGTTTGGTGTTTGGTGCTTGGTGCTTGGTGTTTGGTGTTTGGTGCTTGGTACTTGGTGTTTGGTGCTCGGTGCTTGGTGCTTGGTGTTTCGTGCTTGGTGCTTGGTGTTTGGTCTTTGGCGCTTGGTGCTTGGTGTTTGGTGCTTGGTACTTGGTGTTTGGTGTTTGGCGTTTGGTGTTTGGTGCTTGGTGCTTGGTGCTTGGTTTTTGGAGTTTGGTGCTTGGTGCTTGGTGTTTGGTGTTTGGTGAGTGGTGCTTGGTGTTTGGTGCTTGGGATTTGGTGCTTGGTGCTTGGTGTTTGGTGTTTGGAGTTTGGTACTTGGTGCTTGGTGTTTGGTGTTTGGTGCTTGGTGCTTGGTGTTTGGTGTTTAGTGCTTGGTGCTTGGTTCTTGGTGTTTGGTGCTCGGTGCTTGGTGCTTGGTGTTTGGTGCTTGGTCCTTGGTGCTTGGTGCTTGGTGTTTGGTGTTTGGTGCTTGGTGTTTGGTGCTTGGGGCTTGGTGATTGGTGTTTGGTGCTTGGTGTTTGGTGCTTGGTGCTTGGTGCTAGGTGTTTGGTGTTTGGTGCTTGGCGCTCGGTGCTTGGTGTTTGGTGATTGGTGCTTGGTGTTTGGTGTTTGGTGCTTGGTGCTTGGTGTTTGGTGTTTGGTGCTTGGCGCTTGGTGTTTGGTGTTTGGTGCCTGGCGTTTGCTGTTTGGCGTTTGGGGTTTGGCATTTGCTGTTTGGCGTATGGGGTTTGGCGTTTGCTTTTTGGCGTTTGCTGTTTGGTGTTTGGTGCTTGGTGTTTGGTGTTTGGTGCTTGGTGCTTGGTGTTTGGTGTTTAGTGCTTGGTGCTTGGTTCTTGGTGTTTGGTGCTCGGTGCTTGGTGCTTGGTGTTTGGTGCTTGGTGCTTGGTTCTGGGTGCTTGGTGCTTGGTGTTTGGTGTTTGGTGCTTGGTGCTTGGTGTTTGGTGCTTGGGGCTTGGTGATTGGTGTTTGGTACTTGGTGCTTGGTGCTAGGTGTTTGGTGTTTGGTGCTTGGCGCTTGGTGCTTGGTGTTTGGTGATTGGTGCTTGGTGTTTGGTGTTTGGTGCTTGGTGCTTGGTGTTTGGTGTTTGGTGCTTGGCGCTTGGTGTTTGGTGTTCGGTGCTTGGCGTTTGCTGTTTGGCGTTTGGGGTTTGGCATTTGCTGTTTGGCGTATGGGGTTTGGCATTTGCTTTTTGGTGTTTGCTGTTTGGTGTTTGGTGCTTGGTGTTTGGTGTTTGGTACTTGGTGCTTGGTGTTTGGTGTTTGGTGCTTGGTGCTTGGTGTTTGGTGTTTGGTGCTTGGCGCTTGGTGTTTGGCGTTTGGCGCTTGGCGTTTGCTGTTTGGCGTATGGGGTTTGGCATTTGCTTTTTGGTGTTTGCTGTTTGGTGTTTGGTGCTTGGTGTTTGGTGTTTGGTACTTGGTGCTTGGTGTTTGGTGTTTGGTGCTTGGTGCTTGGTGTTTGGTGTTTGGTGCTTGGCGCTTGGTGTTTGGCGTTTGGCGCTTGGCGTTTGCTGTTTGGTGTTTGCTGTTTGGTGTTTGCTGTTTGGTGTTTGCTGTTTGGTGTTTGCTGTTTGGTGTTTGGTGTTTGGTGTTTGCTGGTTGGTGTTTGGTGTTTGGTGTTTGCTGTTTGGTGTTTGCTGTTTGGTGCTTGGTGCTTGGTGTTTGGTGCATGGTGCTTGGTGCTTCGTGCTTGGTGTTTGGTGCTTGGTGCTTGGTGTTTGGTGCTTGGGGCTTGGTGCTTGGTGTTTGGTGTTTGGTGTTTGGTGCTTGGTGCTTGGTGTTTGGTGTTTGGTGCTTGGTGTTTGCTGTTGGGTGCTTGGTGCTTGGTGTTTGGTGCTTGGTGCTTGGTGCTTGGTGCTTGGTGCTTGGTGTTTGGTGCTTAGTGCTTGGTGCTTGGTGCTTGGTGCTTGGTGTTTGGTGTTTAGTGCTTGGTGCTTGGTGTTTGGTGTTTGGTGCTTGGTGCTTGCTGTTTGGTGCTTGGGGCTTGGTGCTTGGTGTTTGGTGCTTGGTGCTTGGTGTTTGGTGTTTGGTGCTTGGTGCTTGGTGTTTGGTGATTGGTGCTTGGTACTTGGTGTTTGGTGCTCGGTGCTTGGTTCTTGGTGTTTCGTGCTTGGTGCTTGGTGTTTGGTCTTTGGCGCTTGGTGCTTGGTGTTTGGTGCTTGGTACTTGGTGTTTGGTGTTTGGCGTTTGGTGTTTGGTGCTTGGTGCTTGGTGCTTGGTTTTTGGAGTTTGGTGCTTGGTGCTTGGTGTTTGGTGTTTGGTGATTGGTGCTTGGTGTTTGGTGCTTGGGATTTGGTGCTTGGTGCTTGGTGTTTGGTGTTTGGAGTTTGGTACTTGGTGCTTGGTGTTTGGTGTTTGGTGCTTGGTGCTTGGTGTTTGGTGTTTAGTGCTTGGTGCTTGGTTCTTGGTGTTTGGTGCTCGGTACTTGGTGCTTGGTGTTTGGTGCTTGGTGCTTGGTTCTGGGTGCTTGGTGCTTGGTGTTTGGTGTTTGGTGCTTGGTGCTTGGTGTTTGGTGCTTGGGGCTTGGTGATTGGTGTTTGGTGCTTGGTGTTTGGTGCTTGGTGCTTGGTGCTAGGTGTTTGGTGTTTGGTGCTTGGCGCTTGGTGCTTGGTGTTTGGTGATTGGTGCTTGGTGTTTGGTGTTTGGTGCTTGGTGCTTGGTGTTTGGTGTTTGGTGCTTGGCGCGTGGTGTTTGGTGTTTGGTGCTTGGCGTTTGCTGTTTGGCGTTTGGGGTTTGGCATTTGCTGTTTGGCGTATGGGGTTTGGCGTTTGCTTTTTGGCGTTTGCTGTTTGGTGTATGGTGTTTGGTGCTTGGTGCTTGGTGCTTGGTGCTTGGTGTTTGGTGTTTGGTGCTTGGTGCTTGGTGTTTGGTGTTTGGTGCTTGGTGCTTGGTGTTTGGTGCTTGGAGCTTGGTGATTGGTGTTTGGTGCTTGGTGCTTGGTGCTTGGTGCTTGGTGCTTGGTGTTCGGTGCTTGGTGCTTGGTGCTAGGTGTTTGGTGTTTGGTGTTTGGCGCTTGGTGCTTGGTGTTTGGTGATTGGTGCTTGGTGTTTGGTGTTTGGTGCTTGGTGCTTGGTGCTTGGTGTTTGGTGTTTGGTGCTTGGAGCTTGGTGTTTGGTGTTTGGTGCTTGGTGCTTTGTTCTGGGTGCTTGGTGCTTGGTGTTTGGTGTTTGGTGCTGGGTGCTTGGTGTTTGGTGCTTGGGGCTTGGTGATTGGTGTTTGGTGCTTGGTGCTTGGTGCTTGGTGCTTGGTGTTTGGTGCTTGGTGTTTGGTGCTTGGTGCTTGGTGATAGGTGTTTGGTGTTTGGTGTTTGGCGCTTGGTGTTTGGTGTTTGGTGCTTGGTGCTTGGTGTTTGGTGTTTGGTGCTTGGCGCTTGGTGTTTGGTGTTTTGTGCTTGGCGTTTGCTGTTTGGCGTTTGGGTTTGGCATTTGCTGTTTGGCGTTTGGAGTTTGGCGTTTGCTTTTTGGCGTTTGCTGTTTGGTGTTTGCTGTTTGGTGTTTGCTGTTTGGTGTTTGCTGTTTGGTGTTTGCTGTTTGGTGCTTGGTGCTTGGTGTTTGGTGCATGGTGCTTGGTGCTTGGTGCTTGGTGTTTCGTGCTTGGTGCTTGGTGTTTCGTGCTTGGGGCTTGGTGCTTGGTGTTTGGTGCTTGGTGTTTGGTGTTTGTTGCTTGGTGCGTGGTATTTGGTGTTTGGTGCTTGGTGTTTGCTGTTTGGTGCTTGGTGCTTGGTGTTTGGTGCTTGGTGCTTGGTGCTTGGTGCTTGGTGCTTGGTGTTTGGTGCTTGGTGGTTGGTGCTTGGTGTTTGGTGCTTGGTGCTTGGTGTTTGGTGTTTGGCGCTTGGTGCTTGGTGTTTGGTGCTTGGTGCTTGGTGTTTGGTGTTTGGTGCTTGGTGTTTGGTGCTTGGAGCTTGGTGCTTGGTTTTTGGTGCTTGGTGCTTGGTGCTTGGTGCTTGGTGTCTTGTGCTTGGTGCTTGGTGTTTGGTGTTTGGTGTTTGGTGTTTGGTGCTTGGTACTTGTTGTTTTGTGTTTGGTGTTTGGTGCTTGGTGGTTGGTGTTTGGTGCTTGGTGCTTGATGCTTGGTGCTTGGTGCTTGGTGTTTGGTGTTTGGTGCTTGGTGCTTGGTGTTTGGTGATTGGTGCTTGGTACTTGGTGTTTGGTGCTCGGTGCTTGGTGCTTGGTGTTTCGTGCTTGGTGCTTGGTGTTTGGTCTTTGGCGCTTGGTGCTTGGTGTTTGGTGCTTGGTGTTTGGTGCTTGGTTTTTGGAGTTTGGTGCTTGGTGCTTGGTGTTTGGTGTTTGGTGATTGGTGCTTGGTGTTTGGTGCTTGGGATTTGGTGCTTGGTGCTTGGTGTTTGGTGTTTGGAGTTTTGTACTTGGTGCTTGGTGTTTGGTGTTTGGTGCTTGGTGCTTGGTGTTTGGTGTTTAGTGCTTGGTGCTTGGTTCTTGGTGTTTGGTGCTCGGTGCTTGGTGCTTGGTGTTTGGTGCTTGGTCCTTGGTGCTTGGTGCTTGGTGTTTGGTGTTTGGTGCTTGGTGCTTGGTGTTTGGTGCTTGGGGCTTGGTGATTGGTGTTTGGTGCTTGGTGTTTGGTGCTTGGTGCTTGGTGCTAGGTGTTTGGTGTTTGGTGCTTGGCGCTTGGTGCTTGGTGTTTGGTGATTGGTGCTTGGTGTTTGGTGTTTGGTGCTTGGTGCTTGGTGTTTGGTGTTTGGTGCTTGGCGCTTGGTGTTTGGTGTTTGGTGCCTGGCGTTTGCTGTTTGGCGTTTGGAGTTTGGCATTTGCTGTTTGGCGTATGGGGTTTGGCGTTTGCTTTTTGGCGTTTGCTGTTTGGTGTTTGGTGCTTGGTGTTTGGTGTTTGGTGCTTGGTGCTTGGTGTTTGGTGTTTAGTGCTTGGTGCTTGGTTCTTGGTGTTTGGTGCTCGGTGCTTGGTGCTTGGTGTTTGGTGCTTGGTGCTTGGTGTTTGGTGTTTGGAGTTTTGTACTTGGTGCTTGGTGTTTGGTGTTTGGTGCTTGGTGCTTGGTGTTTGGTGTTTAGTGCTTGGTGCTTGGTTCTTGGTGTTTGGTGCTCGGTGCTTGGTGCTTGGTGTTTGGTGCTTGGTCCTTGGTGCTTGGTGCTTGGTGTTTGGTGTTTGGTGCTTGGTGCTTGGTGTTTGGTGCTTGGGGCTTGGTGATTGGTGTTTGGTGCTTGGTGTTTGGTGCTTGGTGCTTGGTGCTAGGTGTTTGGTGTTTGGTGCTTGGCGCTTGGTGCTTGGTGTTTGGTGATTGGTGCTTGGTGTTTGGTGTTTGGTGCTTGGTGCTTGGTGTTTGGTGTTTGGTGCTTGGCGCTTGGTGTTTGGTGTTTGGTGCTTGGCGTTTGCTGTTTGGCGTTTGGGGTTTGGCATTTGCTGTTTGGCGTATGGGGTTTGGCGTTTGCTTTTTGGCGTTTGCTGTTTGGTGTATGGTGTTTGGTGCTTGGTGCTTGGTGCTTGGTGCTTGGTGTTTGGTGTTTGGTGCTTGGTGCTTGGTGTTTGGTGTTTGGTGCTTGGTGCTTGGTGTTTGGTGCTTGGGGCTTGGTGATTGGTGTTTGGTGCTTGGTGCTTGGTGCTTGGTGCTTGGTGCTTGGTGTTCGGTGCTTGGTGCTTGGTGCTAGGTGTTTGGTGTTTGGTGTTTGGCGCTTGGTGCTTGGTGTTTGGTGATTGGTGCTTGGTGTTTGGTGTTTGGTGCTTGGTGCTTGGTGCTTGGTGTTTGGTGTTTGGTGCTTGGAGCTTGGTGTTTGGTGTTTGGTGCTTGGTGCTTTGTTCTGGGTGCTTGGTGCTTGGTGTTTGGTGTTTGGTGCTGGGTGCTTGGTGTTTGGTGCTTGGGGCTTGGTGATTGGTGTTTGGTGCTTGGTGCTTGGTGCTTGGTGTTTGGTGTTTGGCGCTTGGTGTTTGGTGTTTGGTGATTGGTGCTTGGTGTTTGGTGTTTGGTGCTTGGTGCTTGGTGTTTGGTGTTTGGTGCTTGGCGCTTGGTGTTTGGTGTTTGGTGCTTGGCGTTTGCCGTTTGGCATTTGGGGTTTGGCATTTGCTGTTTGGCGTATGGGGTTTGGCGTTTGCTTTTTTGCGTTTGCTGTTTGGTGTTTGGTGCTTGGTGTTTGGTGTTTGGTACTTGGTGCTTGGTGTTTGGTGTTTGGTGCTTGGTGCTTGGTGTTTGGTGTTTGGTGCTTGGCGCTTGGTGTTTGGTGTTTTGTGCTTGGCGTTTGCTGTTTGGCGTTTGGGTTTGGCATTTGCTGTTTGGCGTTTGGAGTTTGGCGTTTGCTTTCGGCGTTTGCTGTTTGGTGTTTGCTGTTTGGTGTTTGCTGTTTGGTGTTTGCTGTTTGGTGTTTGCTGTTTGGTGCTTGGTGCTTGGTGTTTGGTGCATGGTGCTTGGTGCTTGGTGCTTGGTGTTTCGTGCTTGGTGCTTGGTGTTTCGTGCTTGGGGCTTGGTGCTTGGTGTTTGGTGCTTGGTGTTTGGTGTTTGTTGCTTGGTGCGTGGTATTTGGTGTTTGGTGCTTGGTGTTTGCTGTTTGGTGCTTGGTGCTTGGTGTTTGGTGCTTGGTGCTTGGTGCTTGGTGCTTGGTGCTTGGTGTTTGGTGCTTGGTGGTTGGTGCTTGGTGTTTGGTGCTTGGTGCTTGGTGTTTGGTGTTTGGCGCTTGGTGCTTGGTGTTTGGTGCTTGGTGCTTGGTGTTTGGTGTTTGGTGCTTGGTGTTTGGTGCTTGGAGCTTGGTGCTTGGTTTTTGGTGCTTGGTGCTTGGTGCTTGGTGCTTGGTGTCTTGTGCTTGGTGCTTGGTGTTTGGTGTTTGGTGTTTGGTGTTTGGTGCTTGGTACTTGTTGTTTTGTGTTTGGTGTTTGGTGCTTGGTGGTTGGTGTTTGGTGCTTGGTGCTTGATGCTTGGTGCTTGGTGCTTGGTGTTTGGTGTTTGGTGCTTGGTGCTTGGTGTTTGGTGATTGGTGCTTGGTACTTGGTGTTTGGTGCTCGGTGCTTGGTGCTTGGTGTTTCGTGCTTGGTGCTTGGTGTTTGGTCTTTGGCGCTTGGTGTTTGGTGATTGGTGCTTGGTGTTTGGTGCTTGGGATTTGGTGCTTGGTGCTTGGTGTTTGGTGTTTGGAGTTTTGTACTTGGTGCTTGGTGTTTGGTGTTTGGTGCTTGGTGCTTGGTGTTTGGTGTTTAGGGCTTGGTGCTTGGTTCTTGGTGTTTGGTGCTCGGTGCTTGGTGCTTGGTGTTTGGTGCTTGGTCCTTGGTGCTTGGTGCTTGGTGTTTGGTGTTTGGTGCTTGGTGCTTGGTGTTTGGTGCTTGGGGCTTGGTGATTGGTGTTTGGTGCTTGGTGTTTGGTGCTTGGTGCTTGGTGCTAGGTGTTTGGTGTTTGGTGCTTGGCGCTTGGTGCTTGGTATTTGGAGATTGGTGCTTGGTGTTTGGTGTTTGGTGCTTGGTGCTTGGTGTTTGGTGTTTGGTGCTTGGCGCTTGGTGTTTGGTGTTTGGTGCCTGGCGTTTGCTGTTTGGCGTTTGGAGTTTGGCATTTGCTGTTTGGCGTATGGGGTTTGGCGTTTGCTTTTTGGCGTTTGCTGTTTGGTGTTTGGTGCTTGGTGTTTGGTGTTTGGTGCTTGGTGCTTGGTGTTTGGTGTTTAGTGCTTGGTGCTTGGTTCTTGGTGTTTGGTGCTCGGTGCTTGGTGCTTGGTGTTTGGTGTTTGGTGCTTGGTGCTTGGTGTTTGGTGTTTAGTGCTTGGTGCTTGGTTCTTGGTGTTTGGTGTTCGGTGCTTGGCGTTTGCTGTTTGGCGTTTGGGGTTTGGCATTTGCTGTTTGGCGTATGGGGTTTGGCGTTTGCTTTTTGGCGTTTGCTGTTTGGTGTTTGGTGCTTGGTGTTTGGTGTTTGGTACTTGGTGCTTGGTGTTTGGTGTTTGGTGCTTGGTGCTTGGTGTTTGGTGTTTGGTGCTTGGCGCTTGGTGTTTGGCGTTTGGCGCTTGGCGTTTGCTGTTTGGCGTTTGGGGTTTGGCATTTACTGTTTGGCGTTTGGGGTTTGGCGTTTGCTTTTTGGCATTTGCTGTTTGGTGTTTGGTGTTTGGTGTTTGGTGTTTGGTGCTTGGTGCTTGGTGTTTGGTGTTTAGAGCTTGGTGCTTGGTTCTTGGTGTTTGGTGCTCGGTGCTTGGTGCTTGGTGTTTGGTGCTTGGTGCTTGGTTCTGGGTGCTTGGTGCTTGGTGTTTGGTGTTTGGTGCTTGGCGCTTGGTGTTTGGTGCTTGGGGCTTGGTGATTGGTGTTTGGTACTTGGTGTTTGGTGCTTGGTGCTTGGTGCTAGGTGTTTGGTGTTTGGTGCTTGGCGCTTGGTGCTTGGTGTTTGGTGATTGGTGCTTGGTGTTTGGTGTTTGGTGCTTGGTGCTTGGTGCTTGGTGTTTGGTGCTTGGCGCTTGGTGTTTGGTGTTTGGTGCTTGGCGTTTGCTGTTTGGCGTTTGGGGTTTGGCATTTGCTGTTTGGCGTATGGGGTTTGGCGTTTGCTTTTTGGCGTTTGCTGTTTGGTGTTTGGTGCTTGGTGCTTTGTGCTTGGTGTTTGGTGTTTGGTGCTTGGCGTTTGCTGTTTGGCGTTTGGGGTTTGGCATTTGCTGTTTGGCGTTTGGGGTTTGGCGTTTGCTTTTTGGCATTTGCTGTTTGGTGTTTGGTGTTTGGTGTTTGCTGTTTGGTGTTTGGTGTTTGGTGTTTGCTGTTTGGTGTTTGGTGTTTGGTGTTTGCTGGTTGGTGTTTGGTGTTTGGTGTTTGCTGTTTGGTGTTTGCTGTTTGGTGCTTGGTGCTTGGTGTTTGGTGCATGGTGCTTGGTGCTTCGTGCTTGGTGTTTGGTGCTTGGTGCTTGGTATTTGGTGCTTGGGGCTTGGTGCTTGGTGTTTGGTGTTTGGTGTTTGGTGCTTGGTGCTTGGTGTTTGGTGTTTGGTGCTTGGTGTTTGCTGTTTGGTGCTTGGTGCTTGGTGTTTGGTGCTTGGTGCTTGGTGCTTGGTGCTTGGTGCTTGGTGTTTGGTGCTTGGTGCTTGGTGCTTGGTGCTTGGTGCTTGGTGTTTGGTGTTTAGTGCTTGGTGCTTGGTGTTTGGTGTTTGGTGCTTGGTGCTTGGTGTCTGGTGCTTGGCGCTTGGTGCTTGGTGTTTGGTGATTGGTGCTTGGTGTTTGGTGTTTGGTGCTTGGTGCTTGGTGTTTGGTGTTTGGTGCTTGGCGCTTGGTGTTTGGTGTTTGGTGCTTGGCGTTTGCTGTTTGGCGTTTGGGGTTTGGCATTTGCTGTTTGGCGTATGGGGTTTGGCGTTTGCTTTTTGGCGTTTGCTGTTTGGTGTATGGTGTTTGGTGCTTGGTGCTTGGTGCTTGGTGCTTGGTGTTTGGTGTTTGGTGCTTGGTGCTTGGTGTTTGGTGTTTGGTGCTTGGTGCTTGGTGCTTGGTGTTTGGTGCTTGGGGCTTGGTGATTGGTGTTTGGTGCTTGGTGCTTGGTGCTTGGTGCTTGGTGCTTGGTGTTCGGTGCTTGGTGCTTGGTGCTAGGTGTTTGGTGTTTGGTGTTTGGCGCTTGGTGCTTGGTGTTTGGTGATTGGTGCTTGGTGTTTGGTGTTTGGTGCTTGGTGCTTGGTGCTTGGTGTTTGGTGTTTGGTGCTTGGAGCTTGGTGTTTGGTGTTTGGTGCTTGGTGCTTTGTTCTGGGTGCTTGGTGCTTGGTGTTTGGTGTTTGGTGCTGGGTGCTTGGTGTTTGGTGCTTGGGGCTTGGTGATTGGTGTTTGGTGCTTGGTGCTTGGTGCTTGGTGCTTGGTGTTTGGTGCTTGGTGTTTGGTGCTTGGTGCTTGGTGATAGGTGTTTGGTGTTTGGTGTTTGGCGCTTGGTGTTTGGTGTTTGGTGATTGGTGCTTGGTGTTTGGTGTTTGGTGCTTGGTGCTTGGTGTTTGGTGTTTGGTGCTTGGCGCTTGGTGTTTGGTGTTTGGTGCTTGGCGTTTGCCGTTTGGCATTTGGGGTTTGGCATTTGCTGTTTGGTGCTTGGTGCTTGGTGTTTGGTGTTTGGTACTTGGTGCTTGGTGTTTGGTGTTTGGTGCTTGGTGCTTGGTGTTTGGTGTTTGGTGCTTGGCGCTTGGTGTTTGGTGTTTTGTGCTTGGCGTTTGCTGTTTGGCGTTTGGGTTTGGCATTTGCTGTTTGGCGTTTGGAGTTTGGCGTTTGCTTTTTGGCGTTTGCTGTTTGGTGTTTGCTGTTTGGTGTTTGCTGTTTGGTGTTTGCTGTTTGGTGTTTGCTGTTTGGTGTTTGCTGTTTGGTGCTTGGTGCTTGGTGTTTGGTGCATGGTGCTTGGTGCTTGGTGCTTGGTGTTTCGTGCTTGGTGCTTGGTGTTTCGTGCTTGGGGCTTGGTGCTTGGTGTTTGGTGCTTGGTGTTTGGTGTTTGTTGCTTGGTGCTTGGTGTTTGGTGTTTGGTGCTTGGTGTTTGCTGTTTGGTGCTTGGTGCTTGGTGTTTGGTGCTTGGTGCTTGGTGCTTGGTGCTTGGTGCTTGGTGTTTGGTGCTTGGTGGTTGGTGCTTGGTGTTTGGTGCTTGGTGCTTGGTGTTTGGTGTTTGGCGCTTGGTGCTTGGTGTTTGGTGTTTGGTGCTTGGTGTTTGGTGTTTGGTGCTTGGTGTTTGGTGCTTGGAGCTTGGTGCTTGGTTTTTGGTGCTTGGTGCTTGGTGCTTGGTGCTTGGTGTCTTGTGCTTGGTGCTTGGTGTTTGGTGTTTGGTGTTTGGTGTTTGGTGCTTGGTACTTGTTGTTTTGTGTTTGGTGTTTGGTGCTTGGTGGTTGGTGTTTGGTGCTTGGTGCTTGATGCTTGGTGCTTGGTGCTTGGTGTTTGGTGTTTGGTGCTTGGTGCTTGGTGTTTGGTGATTGGTGCTTGGTACTTGGTGTTTGGTGCTCGGTGCTTGGTGCTTGGTGTTTCGTGCTTGGTGCTTGGTGTTTGGTCTTTGGCGCTTGGTGCTTGGTGTTTGGTGCTTGGTACTTGGTGTTTGGTGTTTGGCGTTTGGTGTTTGGTGCTTGGTGCTTGGTGTTTGGTGTTTGGAGTTTTGTACTTGGTGCTTGGTGTTTGGTGTTTGGTGCTTGGTGCTTGGTGTTTGGTGTTTAGTGCTTGGTGCTTGGTTCTTGGTGTTTGGTGCTCGGTGCTTGGTGCTTGGTGTTTGGTGCTTGGTCCTTGGTGCTTGGTGCTTGGTGTTTGGTGTTTGGTGCTTGGTGCTTGGTGTTTGGTGCTTGGGGCTTGGTGATTGGTGTTTGGTGCTTGGTGTTTGGTGCTTGGTGCTTGGTGCTTGGTGCTAGGTGTTTGGTGTTTGGTGCTTGGCGCTTGGTGCTTGGTGTTTGGTGATTGGTGCTTGGTGTTTGGTGTTTGGTGCTTGGTGCTTGGTGTTTGGTGTTTGGTGCTTGGCGCTTGGTGTTTGGTGTTTGGTGCCTGGCGTTTGCTGTTTGGCGTTTGGAGTTTGGCATTTGCTGTTTGGCATATGGGGTTTGGCGTTTGCTTTTTGGGGTTTGCTGTTTGGTGTTTGGTGCTTGGTGTATGGTGTTTGGTGCTTGGTGCTTGGTGTTTGGTGTTTAGTGCTTGGTGCTTGGTTCTTGGTGTTTGGTGCTCGGTCCTTGGTGCTTGGTGTTTGGTGCTTGGTGCTTGGTTCTGGGTGCTTGGTGCTTGGTGTTTGGTGTTTGGTGCTTGGTGCTTGGTGTTTGGTGCTTGGGGCTTGGTGATTGGTGTTTGATACTTGGTGTTTGGTGCTTGGTGCTTGGAGCTAGGTGTTTGGTGTTTGGTGCTTGGCGCTTGGTGCTTGGTGTTTGGTGATTGGTGCTTGGTGTTTGGTGTTTGGTGCTTGGCGCTTGGTGTTTGGTGTTCGGTGCTTGGCGTTTGCTGTTTGGCGTTTGGGGTTTGGCATTTGCTGTTTGGCGTATGGGGTTTGGCGTTTGCTTTTTGGCGTTTGCTGTTTGGTGTTTGCTGTTTGGTGTTTGGTGTTTGGTGTTTGCTGGTTGGTGTTTGGTGTTTGGTGTTTGCTGTTTGGTGTTTGCTGTTTGGTGCTTGGTGCTTGGTGTTTGGTGCATGGTGCTTGGTGCTTCGTGCTTGGTGTTTGGTGCTTGGTGCTTGGTGTTTGGTGCTTGGGGCTTGGTGCTTGGTGTTTGGTGTTTGGTGTTTGGTGCTTGGTGCTTGGTGTTTGGTGTTTGGTGCTTGGTGTTTGCTGTTTGGTGGTTGGTGCTTGGTGTTTGGTGCTTGGTGCTTGGTGCTTGGTGCTTGGTGTTTGGTGCTTGGTGCTTGGTGTTTGGTGTTTGGTGCTTGGTGTTTGGTGCTTGGAGCTTGGTGCTTGGTTTTTGGTGCTTGGTGCTTGGTGCTTGGTGCTTGATGTCTTGTGCTTGGTGTTTGGTGTTTGGTGTTTGGTGTTTGGTGCTTGGTACTTGTTGTTTTGTGTTTGGTGTTTGGTGCTTGGTGGTTGGTGTTTGGTGCTTGGTGCTTGATGCTTGGTGCTTGGTGCTTGGTGTTTGGTGTTTGGTGCTTGGTGCTTGGTGTTTGGTGATTGGTGCTTGGTACTTGGTGTTTGGTGCTCGGTGCTTGGTGCTTGGTGTTTCGTGCTTGGTGCTTGGTGTTTGGTCTTTGACGCTTGGTGCTTGGTGTTTGGTGCTTGGTACTTGGTGTTTGGTGTTTGGCGTTTGGTGTTTGGTGCTTGGTGCTTGGTGCTTGGTTTTTGGAGTTTGGTGCTTGGTGCTTGGTGTTTGGTGTTTGGTGATTGGTGCTTGGTGTTTGGTGCTTGGGATTTGGTGCTTGGTGCTTGGTGTTTGGTGTTTGGAGTTTTGTACTTGGTGCTTGGTGTTTGGTGTTTGGTGCTTGGTGCTTGGTGTTTGGTGTTTAGAGCTTGGTGCTTGGTTCTTGGTGTTTGGTGCTCGGTGTTTGGTGCTTGGTGTTTGGTGCTTGGTGTTTGGTTCTGGGTGCTTGGTGATTGGTGTTTGGTGCTTGGTGTATGGTGTTTGGTGCTTGGTGCTTGGTGTTTGGTGTTTAGTGCTTGGTGCTTGGTTCTTGGTGTTTGGTGCTCGGTGCTTGGTGCTTGGTGTTTGGTGCTTGGTGCTTGGTTCTGGGTGCTTGGTGCTTGGTGTTTGGTGTTTGGTGCTTGGTGCTTGGTGTTTGGTGCTTGGGGCTTGGTGATTGGTGTTTGGTACTTGGTGTTTGGTGCTTGGTGCTTGGTGCTAGGTGTTTGGTGTTTGGTGCTTGGCGCTTGGTGCTTGGTGTTTGGTGATTGGTGCTTGGTGTTTGGTGTTTGGTGCTTGGTGCTTGGTGTTTGGTGTTTGGTGCTTGGCGCTTGGTGTTTGGTGTTCGGTGCTTGGCGTTTGCTGTTTGGCGTTTGGGGTTTGGCATTTGCTGTTTGGCGTATGGGGTTTGGCGTTTGCTTTTTGGCGTTTGCTGTTTGGTGTTTGGTGTTTGGTGTTTGCTGTTTGGTGTTTGCTGTTTGGTGTTTGGTGTTTGGTGTTTGCTGGTTGGTGTTTGGTGTTTGGTGTTTGCTGTTTGGTGTTTGCTGTTTGGTGCTTGGTGCTTGGTGTTTGGTGCATGGTGCTTGGTGCTTCGTGCTTGGTGTTTGGTGCTTGGTGCTTGGTGTTTGGTGCTTGGGGCTTGGTGCTTGGTGTTTGGTGTTTGGTGTTTGGTGCTTGGTGCTTGGTGTTTGGTGTTTGGTGCTTGGTGTTTGCTGTTTGGTGCTTGGTGCTTGGTGTTTGGTGCTTGGTGCTTGGTGCTTGGTGCTTGGTGCTTGGTGTTTGGTGCTTGGTGCTTGGTGCTTGGTGCTTGGTGCTTGGTGTTTGGTGTTTAGTGCTTGGTGCTTGGTGTTTGGTGTTTGGTGCTTGGTGCTTGGTGTCTGGTGCTTGGCGCTTGGTGCTTGGTGTTTGGTGATTGGTGCTTGGTGTTTGGTGTTTGGTGCTTGGTGCTTGGTGTTTGGTGTTTGGTGCTTGGCGCTTGGTGTTTGGTGTTTGGTGCTTGGCGTTTGCTGTTTGGCGTTTGGGGTTTGGCATTTGCTGTTTGGCGTATGGGGTTTGGCGTTTGCTTTTTGGCGTTTGCTGTTTGGTGTATGGTGTTTGGTGCTTGGTGCTTGGTGCTTGGTGCTTGGTGTTTGGTGTTTGGTGCTTGGTGCTTGGTGTTTGGTGTTTGGTGTTTGGTGCTTGGTGTTTGGTGCTTGGTGATTGGTGCTTGGTGTTTGGTGTTTGGTGCTTGGTGCTTGGTGCTTGGTGTTTGGTGTTTGGTGCTTGGAGCTTGGTGTTTGGTGTTTGGTGCTTGGTGCTTTGTTCTGGGTGCTTGGTGCTTGGTGTTTGGTGTTTGGTGCTGGGTGCTTGGTGTTTGGTGCTTGGGGCTTGGTGATTGGTGTTTGGTGCTTGGTGCTTGGTGCTTGGTGCTTGGTGTTTGGTGTTTGGTGTTTGGTGCTTGGTGCTTGGTGTTTGGTGATTGGTGCTTGGTGTTTGGTGTTTGGTGCTTGGTGCTTGGTGTTTGGTGTTTGGTGCTTGGCGCTTGGTGTTTGGTGTTTGGTGCTTGGCGTTTGCCGTTTGGCATTTGGGGTTTGGCATTTGCTGTTTGGCGTATGGGGTTTGGCGTTTGCTTTTTTGCGTTTGCTGTTTGGTGTTTGGTGCTTGGTGTTTGGTGTTTGGTACTTGGTGCTTGGTGTTTGGTGTTTGGTGCTTGGTGCTTGGTGTTTGGTGTTTGGTGCTTGGCGCTTGGTGTTTGGTGTTTTGTGCTTGGCGTTTGCTGTTTGGCGTTTGGGTTTGGCATTTGCTGTTTGGCGTTTGGAGTTTGGCGTTTGCTTTTTGGCGTTTGCTGTTTGGTGTTTGCTGTTTGGTGTTTGCTGTTTGGTGTTTGCTGTTTGGTGTTTGCTGTTTGGTGTTTGCTGTTTGGTGCTTGGTGCTTGGTGTTTGGTGCATGGTGCTTGGTGCTTGGTGCTTGGTGTTTCGTGCTTGGTGCTTGGTGTTTCGTGCTTGGGGCTTGGTGCTTGGTGTTTGGTGCTTGGTGTTTGGTGTTTGTTGCTTGGTGCTTGGTGTTTGGTGTTTGGTGCCTGGTGTTTGCTGTTTGGTGCTTGGTGCTTGGTGTTTGGTGCTTGGTGCTTGGTGCTTGGTGCTTGGTGTTTGGTGCTTGGTGGTTGGTGCTTGGTGTTTGGTGATTGGTGCTTGGTGTTTGGTGTTTGGCGCTTGGTGCTTGGTGTTTGGTGCTTGGTGCTTGGTGTTTGGTGTTTGGTGCTTGGTGTTTGGTGCTTGGAGCTTGGTGCTTGGTTTTTGGTGCTTGGTGCTTGGTGCTTGGTGCTTGGTGTCTTGTGCTTGGTGCTTGGTGTTTGGTGTTTGGTGTTTGGTATTTGGTGTTTGGTGCTTGGTGGTTGGTGCTTGGTGTTTGGTGCTTGGTGCTTGGTGATTGGTGTTTGGCGCTTGGTGCTTGGTGTTTGGTGCTTGGTGCTTGGTGTTTGGTGTTTGGTGCTTGGTGTTTGGTGCTTGGAGGTTGGTGCTTGGTTTTTGGTGCTTGGTGCTTGGTGCTTGGTGTTTGGTGCTTGGTGGTTGGTGCTTGGTGTTTGGTGTTTGGTGTTTGGTGTTTGGTGCTTGGTACTTGTTGTTTTGTGTTTGGTGTTTGGTGCTTGGTGGTTGGTGTTTGGTGCTTGGTGCTTGATGCTTGGTGCTTGGTGTTTGGTGTTTGGTGTTTGGTGCTTGGTGCTTGGTGTTTGGTGATTGGTGCTTGGTACTTGGTGTTTGGTGCTCGGTGCTTGGTGCTTGGTGTTTCGTGCTTGGTGCTTGGTGTTTGGTCTTTGGCGCTTGGTGCTTGGTGTTTGGTGCTTGGTGTTTGGTGCTTGGTTTTTGGAGTTTGGTGCTTGGTGCTTGGTGTTTGGTGTTTGGTGATTGGTGCTTGGTGTTTGGTGCTTGGGATTTGGTGCTTGGTGCTTGGTGTTTGGTGTTTGGAGTTTTGTACTTGGTGCTTGGTGTTTGGTGTTTGGTGCTTGGTGCTTGGTGTTTGGTGTTTAGTGCTTGGTGCTTGGTTCTTGGTGTTTGGTGCTCGGTGCTTGGTGCTTGGTGTTTGGTGCTTGGTCCTTGGTGCTTGGTGCTTGGTGTTTGGTGTTTGGTGCTTGGTGCTTGGTGTTTGGTGCTTGGTGCTTGGTGCTAGGTGTTTGGTGTTTGGTGCTTGGCGCTTGGTGCTTGGTGTTTGGTGATTGGTGCTTGGTGTTTGGTGTTTGGTGCTTGGTGCTTGGTGTTTGGTGTTTGGTGCTTGGCGCTTGGTGTTTGGTGTTTGGTGTCTGGCGTTTGCTGTTTGGCGTTTGGAGTTTGGCATTTGCTGTTTGGCGTATGGGGTTTGGCGTTTGCTTTTAGGCGTTTGCTGTTTGGTGTTTGGTGCTTGGTGTTTGGTGTTTGGTGCTTGGTGCTTGGTGTTTGGTGTTTAGTGCTTGGTGCTTGGTTCTTGGTGTTTGGTGCTCGGTGCTTGGTGCTTGGTGTTTGGTGTTTGGTGCTTGGTGCTTGGTGTTTGGTGTTTAGTGCTTGGTGCTTGGTTCTTGGTGTTTGGTGTTCGGTGCTTGGTGTTTGCTGTTTGGCGTTTGGGGTTTGGCATTTGATGTTTGGCGTATGGGGTTTGGCGTTTGCTTTTTGGCGTTTGCTGTTTGGTGTTTGGTGCTTGGTGTTTGGTGTTTGGTACTTGGTGCTTGGTGTTTGGTGTTTGGTGCTTGGTGCTTGGTGTTTGGTGTTTGGTGCTTGGCGCTTGGTGTTTGGCGTTTGGCGCTTGGCGTTTGCTGTTTGGCGTTTGGGGTTTGGCATTTACTGTTTGGCGTTTGGGGTTTGGCGTTTGCTTTTTGGCATTTGCTGTTTGGTGTTTGGTGTTTGGTGTTTGGTGTTTGGTGCTTGGTGCTTGGTGTTTGGTGTTTAGAGCTTGGTGCTTGGTTCTTGGTGTTTGGTGCTCGGTGCTTGTTGCTTGGTGTTTGGTGCTTGGTGCTTGGTTCTGGGTGCTTGGTGCTTGGTGTTTGGTGTTTGGTGCTTGGCGCTTGGTGTTTGGTGCTTGGGGCTTGGTGATTGGTGTTTGGTACTTGGTGTTTGGTGCTTGGTGCTTGGTGCTAGGTGTTTGGTGTTTGGTGCTTGGCGCTTGGTGCTTGGTGTTTGGTGATTGGTGCTTGGTGTTTGGTGTTTGGTGCTTGGTGCTTGGTGTTTGGTGTTTGGTGCTTGGCGCTTGGTGTTTGGTGTTTGGTGCTTGGCGTTTGCTGTTTGGCGTTTGGGGTTTGGCATTTGCTGTTTGGCATATGGGGTTTGGCGTTTGCTTTTTGGCGTTTGCTGTTTGGTGTTTGGTGCTTGGTGCTTGGTGCTTGGTGGTTGGTGTTTGGTGCTTGGCACTTGGTGTTTGGCGTTTGGCGCTTGGCGTTTGCTGTTTGGCGTTTGGGGTTTGGCATTTGCTGTTTGGCGTTTGGGGTTTGGCGTTTGCTTTTTGGCATTTGCTGTTTGGTGTTTGGTGTTTGGTGTTTGCTGTTTGGTGTTTGCTGTTTGGTGTTTGCTGTTTGGTGTTTGGTGTTTGGTGTTTGCTGGTTGGTGTTTGGTGTTGGGTGTTTGCTGTTTGGTGTTTGCTGTTTGGTGCTTGGTGCTTGGTGTTTGGTGCATGGTGCTTGGTGCTTCGTGCTTGGTGTTTGGTGCTTGGTGCTTGGTGTTTGGTGCTTGGGGCTTGGTGCTTGGTGTTTGGTGTTTGGTGTTTGGTGCTTGGTGCTTGGTGTTTGGTGTTTGGTGCTTGGTGTTTGCTGTTTGGTGCTTGGTGCTTGGTGTTTGGTGCTTGGTGCTTGGTGCTTGGTGCTTGGTGTTTGGTGCTTGGTGCTTGGTGCTTGGTGCTTGGTGCTTGGTGTTTGGTGTTTAGTGCTTGGTGCTTGGTGTTTGGTGTTTGGTGCTTGGTGCTTGGTGTCTGGTGCATGGCGCTTGGTGCTTGGTGTTTGGTGATTGGTGCTTGGTGTTTGGTGTTTGGTGCTTGGTGCTTGGTGTTTGGTGCTTGGTGCTTGGCGCTTGGTGTTTGGTGTTTGGTGCTTGGCGTTTGCTGTTTGGCGTTTGGGGTTTGGCATTTGCTGTTTGGCGTATGGGGTTGGCGTTTGCTTTTTGGCGTTTGCTGTTTGGTGTATGGTGTTTGGTGCTTGGTGCTTGGTGCTTGGTGCTTGGTGTTTGGTGTTTGGTGCTTGGTGCTTGGTGTTTGGTGTTTGGTGCTTGGTGCTTGGTGCTTGGTGTTTGGTGCTTGGGGCTTGGTGATTGGTGTTTGGTGCTTGGTGCTTGGTGCTTGGTGCTTGGTGCTTGCTGTTCGGTGCTTGGTGCTTGGTGCTAGGTGTTTGGTGTTTGGTGTTTGGCGCTTGGTGCTTGGTGTTTGGTGATTGGTGCTTGGTGTTTGGTGTTTGGTGCTTGGTGCTTGGTGCTTGGTGTTTGGTGTTTGGTGCTTGGAGCTTGGTGTTTGGTGTTTGGTGCTTGGTGCTTTGTTCTGGGTGCTTGGTGCTTGGTGTTTGGTGTTTGGTGCTTGGTGCTTGGTGCTTGGTGCTTGGTGTTTGGTGCTTGGTGTTTGGTGCTTGGTGCTTGGTGATAGGTGTTTGGTGTTTGGTGTTTGGCGCTTGGTGTTTGGTGTTTGGTGATTGGTGCTTGGTATTTGGTGTTTGGTGCTTGGTGCTTGGTGTTTGGTGTTTGGTGCTTGGCGCTTGGTGTTTGGTGTTTGGTGCTTGGCGTTTGCCGTTTGGCATTTGGGGTTTGGCATTTGCTGTTTGGCGTATGGGGTTTGGCGTTTGCTTTTTTGCGTTTGCTGTTTGGTGTTTGGTGCTTGGTGTTTGGTGTTTGGTACTTGGTGCTTGGTGTTTGGTGTTTGGTGCTTGGTGCTTGGTGTTTGGTGTTTGGTGCTTGGCGCTTGGTGTTTGGTGTTTTGTGCTTGGCGTTTGCTGTTTGGCGTTTGGGTTAGGCATTTGCTGTTTGGCGTTTGGAGTTTGGCGTTTGCTTTTTGGCGTTTGCTGTTTGGTGTTTGCTGTTTGGTGTTTGCTGTTTGGTGTTTGCTGTTTGGTGTTTGCTGTTTGGTGTTTGCTGTTTGGTGCTTGGTGCTTGGTGTTTGGTGCATGGTGCTTGGTGCTTGGTGCTTGGTGTTTCGTGCTTGGTGCTTGGTGTTTCGTGCTTGGGGCTTGGTGCTTGGTGTTTGGTGCTTGGTGTTTGGTGTTTGTTGCTTGGTGCTTGGTGTTTGGTGTTTGGTGCTTGGTGTTTGCTGTTTGGTGCTTGGAGCTTGGTGCTTGGTGTTTAGTGTTTGGTGTTTGGTGTTTGGTGTTTGGTGCTTGGTACTTGTTGTTTTGTGTTTGGTGTTTGGTGCTTGGTGGTTGGTGTTTGGTGCTTGGTGCTTGATGCTTGGTGCTTGGTGCTTGGTGTTTGGTGTTTGGTGCTTGGTGCTTGGTGTTTGGTGATTGGTGCTTGGTACTTGGTGTTTGGTGCTCGGTGCTTGGTGCTTGGTGTTTCGTGCTTGGTGCTTGGTGTTTGGTCTTTGGCACTTGGTGCTTGGTGTTTGGTGCTTGGTACTTGGTGTTTGGTGTTTGGCGTTTGGTGTTTGGTGCTTGGTGCTTGGTGCTTGGTTTTTGGAGTTTGGTGCTTGGTGCTTGGTGTTTGGTGTTTGGTGATTGGTGCTTGGTGTTTGGTGCTTGGGATTTGGTGCTTGGTGCTTGGTGTTTGGTGTTTGGAGTTTTGTACTTGGTGCTTGGTGTTTGGTGTTTGGTGCTTGGTGCTTGGTGTTTGGTGTTTAGTGCTTGGTGCTTGGTTCTTGGTGTTTGGTGCTCGGTGCTTGGTGCTTGGTGTTTGGTGCTTGGTCCTTGGTGCTTGGTGCTTGGTGTTTGGTGTTTGGTGCTTGGTGCTTGGTGTTTGGTGCTTGGGGCTTAGTGATTGGTGTTTGGTGCTTGGTGTTTGGTGCTTGGTGCTTGGTGCTAGGTGTTTGGTGTTTGGTGCTTGGCGCTTGGTGCTTGGTGTTTGGTGATTGGTGCTTGGTGTTTGGTGTTTGGTGCTTGGTGCTTGGTGTTTGGTGTTTGGTGCTTGACGCTTGGTGTTTGGTGTTTGGTGCCTGGCGTTTGCTGTTTGGCGTTTGGAGTTTGGCATTTGCTGTTTGGCATATGGGGTTTGGCGTTTGCTTTTTGGCGTTTGCTGTTTGGTGTTTGGTGCTTGGTGTTTGGTGTTTGGTGCTTGGTGCTTGGTGTTTGGTGTTTAGTGCTTGGTGCTTGGTTCTTGGTGTTTGGTGCTCGGTGCTTGGTGCTTGGTGTTTGGTGCTTGGTGCTTGGTTCTGGGTGCTTGGTGCTTGGTGTTTGGTGTTTGGTGCTTGGTGCTTGGTGTTTGGTGCTTGGGGCTTGGTGATTGGTGTTTGGTACTTGGTGTTTGGTGCTTGGTGCTTGGTGTTTGGTGTTTGGTGTTTGGTGCTTGGCGCTTGGTGCTTGGTGTTTGGTGATTGGTGCTTGGTGTTTGGTGTTTGGTGCTTGGTGCTTGGTGTTTGGTGTTTGGTGCTTGGCGCTTGGTGTTTGGTGTTCGGTGCTTGGCGTTTGCTGTTTGGCGTTTGGGGTTTGGCATTTGCTGTTTGGCGTATGGGGTTTGGCGTTTGCTTTTTGGCGTTTGCTGTTTGGTGTTTGGTGTTTGGTGTTTGCTGTTTGGTGTTTGCTGTTTGGTGTTTGCTGTTTGGTGTTTGGTGTTTGGTGTTTGCTGGTTGGTGTTTGGTGTTTGGTGTTTGCTGTTTGGTGTTTGCTGTTTGGTGCTTGGTGCTTGGTGTTTGGTGCATGGTGCTTGGTGCTTCGTGCTTGGTGTTTGGTGCTTGGTGCTTGGTGTTTGGTGCTTGGGGCTTGGTGCTTGGTGTTTGGTGTTTGGTGTTTGGTGCTTGGTGCTTGGTGTTTGGTGTTTGGTGCTTGGTGTTTGCTGTTTGGTGCTTGGTGCTTGGTGTTTGGTGCTTGGTGCTTGGTGCTTGGTGCTTGGTGCTTGGTGTTTGGTGCTTGGTGCTTGGTGCTTGGTGCTTGGTGCTTGGTGTTTGGTGTTTAGTGCTTGGTGCTTGGTGTTTGGTGTTTGGTGCTTGGTGCTTGGTGTCTGGTGCTTGGCGCTTGGTGCTTGGTGTTTGGTGATTGGTGCTTGGTGTTTGGTGTTTGGTGCTTGGTGCTTGGTGTTTGGTGTTTGGTGCTTGGCGCTTGGTGTTTGGTGTTTGGTGCTTGGCGTTTGCTGTTTGGCGTTTGGGGTTTGGCATTTGCTGTTTGGCGTATGGGGTTTGGCGTTTGCTTTTTGGCGTTTGCTGTTTGGTGTATGGTGTTTGGTGCTTGGTGCTTGGTGCTTGGTGCTTGGTGTTTGGTGTTTGGTGCTTGGTGCTTGGTGTTTGGTGTTTGGTGCTTGGTGCTTGGTGTTTGGTGCTTGGGGCTTGGTGATTGGTGTTTGGTGCTTGGTGCTTGGTGCTTGGTGCTTGGTGCTTGGTGTTCGGTGCTTGGTGCTTGGTGCTAGGTGTTTGGTGTTTGGTGTTTGGCGCTTGGTGCTTGGTGTTTGGTGATTGGTGTTTGGTGTTTGCTGTTTGGTGCTTGGTGCTTGGTGCTTGGTGTTTGGTGTTTGGTGCTTGGAGCTTGGTGTTTGGTGTTTGGTGCTTGGTGCTTTGTTCTGGGTGCTTGGTGCTTGGTGTTTGGTGTTTGGTGCTGGGTGCTTGGTGTTTGGTGCTTGGGGCTTGGTGATTGGTGTTTGGTGCTTGGTGCTTGGTGCTTGGTGCTTGGTGTTTGGTGCTTGGTGTTTGGTGCTTGGTGCTTGGTGATAGGTGTTTGGTGTTTGGTGTTTGGCGCTTGGTGTTTGGTGTTTGGTGATTGGTGCTTGGTGTTTGGTGTTTGGTGCTTGGTGTTTGCTGTTTGGTGCTTGGTGCTTGGTGTTTGGTGCTTGGTGCTTGGTGCTTGGTGCTTGGTGCTTGGTGTTTGGTGCTTGGTGCTTGGTGCTTGGTGCTTGGTGTTTGGTGTTTGGTGCTTGGAGCTTGGTGTTTGGTGTTTGGTGCTTGGTGCTTTGTTCTGGGTGCTTGGTGCTTGGTGTTTGGTGTTTGGTGCTGGGTGCTTGGTGTTTGGTGCTTGGGGCTTGGTGATTGGTGTTTGGTGCTTGGTGCTTGGTGCTTGGTGCTTGGTGTTTGGTGCTTGGTGTTTGGTGCTTGGTGCTTGGTGATAGGTGTTTGGTGTTTGGTGTTTGGCGCTTGGTGTTTGGTGTTTGGTGATTGGTGCTTGGTGTTTGGTGTTTGGTGCTTGGTGCTTGGTGTTTGGTGTTTGGTGCTTGGTGCTTGGTGTTTGGTGTTTAGTGCTTGGTGCTTGGTTCTTGGTGTTTGGTGCTCGGTGCTTGGTGCTTGGTGTTTCGTGCTTGGTGCTTGGTTCTGGGTGCTTGGTGCTTGGTGTTTGGTATTTGGTGCTTGGTGCTTGGTGTTTGGTGCTTGGGGCTTGGTGATTGGTGTTTGGTACTTGGTGTTTGGTGCTTGGTGCTTGGTGTTTGGTGTTTGGTGTTTGGTGCTTGGCGCTTGGTGCTTGGTGTTTGGTGATTGGTGCTTGGTGTTTGGTGTTTGGTGCTTGGTGCTTGGTGTTTGGTGTTTGGTGCTTGGCGCTTGGTGTTTGGTGTTCGGTGCTTGGCGTTTGCTGTTTGGCGTTTGGGGTTTGGCATTTGCTGTTTCGCGTATGGGGTTTGGCGTTTGCTTTTTGGCGTTTGCTGTTTGGTGTTTGGTGTTTGGTGTTTGCTGTTTGGTGTTTGCTGTTTGGTGTTTGCTGTTTGGTGTTTGGTGTTTGGTGTTTGCTGGTTGGTGTTTGGTGTTTGGTGTTTGCTGTTTGGTGTTTGCTGTTTGGTGCTTGGTGCTTGGTGTTTGGTGCATGGTGCTTGGTGCCTCGTGCTTGGTGTTTGGTGCTTGGTGCTTGGTGTTTGGTGCTTGGGGCTTGGTGCTTGGTGTTTGGTGTTTGGTGTTTGGTGCTTGGTGCTTGGTGTTTGGTGTTTGGTGCTTGGTGTTTGCTGTTTGGTGCTTGGTGCTTGGTGTTTGGTGCTTGGTGCTTGGTGCTTGGTGCTTGGTGCTTGGTGTTTGGTGCTTGGTGCTTGGTGCTTGGTGCTTGGTGCTTGGTGTTTGGTGTTTAGTGCTTGGTGCTTGGTGTTTGGTGTTCGGTGCTTGGTGCTTGGTGTCTGGTGCTTGGCGCTTGGTGCTTGGTGTTTGGTGATTGGTGCTTGGTGTTTGGTGTTTGGTGCTTGGTGCTTGGTGTTTGGTGTTTGGTGCTTGGCGCTTGGTGTTTGGTGTTTGGTGCTTGGCGTTTGCTGTTTGGCGTTTGGGGTTTGGCATTTGCTGTTTGGCGTATGGGGTTTGGCGTTTGCTTTTTGGCGTTTGCTGTTTGGTGTATGGTGTTTGGTGCTTGGTGCTTGGTGCTTGGTGCTTGGTGTTTGGTGTTTGGTGCTTGGTGCTTGGTGTTTGGTGTTTGGTGCTTGGTGCTTGGTGTTTGGTGCTTGGGGCTTGGTGATTGGTGTTTGGTGCTTGGTGCTTGGTGCTTGGTGCTTGGTGCTTGGTGTTCGGTGCTTGGTGCTTGGTGCTAGGTGTTTGGTGTTTGGTGTTTGGCGCTTGGTGCTTGGTGTTTGGTGATTGGTGCTTGGTGTTTGCTGTTTGGTGCTTGGTGCTTGGTGCTTGGTGTTTGGTGTTTGGTGCTTGGAGCTTGGTGTTTGGTGTTTAGTGCTTGGTGCTTGGTTCTTGGTGTTTGGTGCTCGGTGCTTGGTGCTTGGTGTTTGGTGCTTGGTGCTTGGTTCTGGGTGCTTGGTGCTTGGTGTTTGGTGTTTGGTGCTTGGTGCTTGGTGTTTGGTGCTTGGGGCTTGGTGATTGGTGTTTGGTACTTGGTGTTTGGTGCTTGGTGCTTGGTGTTTGGTGTTTGGTGTTTGGTGCTTGGCGCTTGGTGCTTGGTGTTTGGTGATTGGTGCTTGGTGTTTGGTGTTTGGTGCTTGGTGCTTGGTGTTTGGTGTTTGGTGCTTGGCGCTTGGTGTTTGGTGTTCGGTGCTTGGCGTTTGCTGTTTGGCGTTTGGGGTTTGGCATTTGCTGTTTGGCGTATGGGGTTTGGCGTTTGCTTTTTGGCGTTTGCTGTTTGGTGTTTGGTGTTTGGTGTTTGCTGTTTGGTGTTTGCTGTTTGGTGTTTGCTGTTTGGTGTTTGGTGTTTGGTGTTTGCTGGTTGGTGTTTGGTGTTTGGTGTTTGCTGTTTGGTGTTTGCTGTTTGGTGCTTGGTGCTTGGTGTTTGGTGCATGGTGCTTGGTGCTTCGTGCTTGGTGTTTGGTGCTTGGTGCTTGGTGTTTGGTGCTTGGGGCTTGGTGCTTGGTGTTTGGTGTTTGGTGTTTGGTGCTTGGTGCTTGGTGTTTGGTGTTTGGTGCTTGGTGTTTGCTGTTTGGTGCTTGGTGCTTGGTGTTTGGTGCTTGGTGCTTGGTGCTTGGTGCTTGGTGCTTGGTGTTTGGTGCTTGGTGCTTGGTGCTTGGTGCTTGGTGCTTGGTGTTTGGTGTTTAGTGCTTGGTGCTTGGTGTTTGGTGTTTGGTGCTTGGTGCTTGGTGTCTGGTGCTTGGCGCTTGGTGCTTGGTGTTTGGTGATTGGTGCTTGGTGTTTGGTGTTTGGTGCTTGGTGCTTGGTGTTTGGTGTTTGGTGCTTGGCGCTTGGTGTTTGGTGTTTGGTGCTTGGCGTTTGCTGTTTGGCGTTTGGGGTTTGGCATTTGCTGTTTGGCGTATGGGGTTTGGCGTTTGCTTTTTGGCGTTTGCTGTTTGGTGTATGGTGTTTGGTGCTTGGTGCTTGGTGCTTGGTGCTTGGTGTTTGGTGTTTGGTGCTTGGTGCTTGGTGTTTGGTGTTTGGTGCTTGGTGCTTGGTGTTTGGTGCTTGGGGCTTGGTGATTGGTGTTTGGTGCTTGGTGCTTGGTGCTTGGTGCTTGGTGCTTGGTGTTCGGTGCTTGGTGCTTGGTGCTAGGTGTTTGGTGTTTGGTGTTTGGCGCTTGGTGCTTGGTGTTTGGTGATTGGTGCTTGGTGTTTGCTGTTTGGTGCTTGGTGCTTGGTGCTTGGTGTTTGGTGTTTGGTGCTTGGAGCTTGGTGTTTGGTGTTTGGTGCTTGGTGCTTTGTTCTGGGTGCTTGGTGCTTGGTGTTTGGTGTTTGGTGCTGGGTGCTTGGTGTTTGGTGCTTGGGGCTTGGTGATTGGTGTTTGGTGCTTGGTGCTTGGTGCTTGGTGCTTGGTGTTTGGTGCTTGGTGTTTGGTGCTTGGTGCTTGGTGATAGGTGTTTGGTGTTTGGTGTTTGGCGCTTGGTGTTTGGTGTTTGGTGATTGGTGCTTGGTGTTTGGTGTTTGGTGCTTGGTGTTTGCTGTTTGGTGCTTGGTGCTTGGTGTTTGGTGCTTGGTGCTTGGTGCTTGGTCCTTGGTGCTTGGTGTTTGGTGCTTGGTGCTTGGTGCTTGGTGCTTGGTGTTTGGTGTTTGGTGCTTGGAGCTTGGTGTTTGGTGTTTGGTGCTTGGTGCTTTGTTCTGGGTGCTTGGTGCTTGGTGTTTGGTGTTTGGTGCTGGGTGCTTGGTGTTTGGTGCTTGGGGCTTGGTGATTGGTGTTTGGTGCTTGGTGCTTGGTGCTTGGTGCTTGGTGTTTGGTGCTTGGTGTTTGGTGCTTGGTGCTTGGTGATAGGTGTTTGGTGTTTGGTGTTTGGCGCTTGGTGTTTGGTGTTTGGTGATTGGTGCTTGGTGTTTGGTGTTTGGTGCTTGGTGCTTGGTGTTTGGTGTTTGGTGCTTGGTGCTTGGTGTTTGGTGTTTAGTGCTTGGTGCTTGGTTCTTGGTGTTTGGTGCTCGGTGCTTGGTGCTTGGTGTTTGGTGCTTGGTGCTTGGTTCTGGGTGCTTGGTGCTTGGTGTTTGGTATTTGGTGCTTGGTGCTTGGTGTTTGGTGCTTGGGGCTTGGTGATTGGTGTTTGGTACTTGGTGTTTGGTGCTTGGTGCTTGGTGTTTGGTGTTTGGTGTTTGGTGCTTGGCGCTTGGTGCTTGGTGTTTGGTGATTGGTGCTTGGTGTTTGGTGTTTGGTGCTTGGTGCTTGGTGTTTGGTGTTTGGTGCTTGGCGCTTGGTGTTTGGTGTTCGGTGCTTGGCGTTTGCTGTTTGGCGTTTGGGGTTTGGCATTTGCTGTTTGGCGTATGGGGTTTGGCGTTTGCTTTTTGGCGTTTGCTGTTTGGTGTTTGGTGTTTGGTGTTTGCTGTTTGGTGTTTGCTGTTTGGTGTTTGCTGTTTGGTGTTTGGTGTTTGGTGTTTGCTGGTTGGTGTTTGGTGTTTGGTGTTTGCTGTTTGGTGTTTGCTGTTTGGTGCTTGGTGCTTGGTGTTTGGTGCATGGTGCTTGGTGCCTCGTGCTTGGTGTTTGGTGCTTGGTGCTTGGTGTTTGGTGCTTGGGGCTTGGTGCTTGGTGTTTGGTGTTTGGTGTTTGGTGCTTGGTGCTTGGTGTTTGGTGTTTGGTGCTTGGTGTTTGCTGTTTGGTGCTTGGTGCTTGGTGTTTGGTGCTTGGTGCTTGGTGCTTGGTGCTTGGTGCTTGGTGTTTGGTGCTTGGTGCTTGGTGCTTGGTGCTTGGTGCTTGGTGTTTGGTGTTTAGTGCTTGGTGCTTGGTGTTTGGTGTTTGGTGCTTGGTGCTTGGTGTCTGGTGCTTGGCGCTTGGTGCTTGGTGTTTGGTGATTGGTGCTTGGTGTTTGGTGTTTGGTGCTTGGTGCTTGGTGTTTGGTGTTTGGTGCTTGGCGCTTGGTGTTTGGTGTTTGGTGCTTGGCGTTTGCTGTTTGGCGTTTGGGGTTTGGCATTTGCTGTTTGGCGTATGGGGTTTGGCGTTTGCTTTTTGGTGCTTGGTGTTTGGTGCTTGGTGCTTGGTGTCTGGTGCTTGGTGCTTGGTGCTTGGTGTTTGGTGTTTGGTGCTTGGAGCTTGGTGTTTGGTGTTTGGTGCTTGGTGCTTTGTTCTGGGTGCTTGGTGCTTGGTGTTTGGTGTTTGGTGCTGGGTGCTTGGTGTTTGGTGCTTGGGGCTTGGTGATTGGTGTTTGGTGCTTGGTGCTTGGTGCTTGGTGCTTGGTGTTTGGTGCTTGGTGTTTGGTGCTTGGTGCTTGGTGATAGGTGTTTGGTGTTTGGTGTTTGGCGCTTGGTGTTTGGTGTTTGGTGATTGGTGCTTGGTGTTTGGTGTTTGGTGCTTGGTGCTTGGTGTTTGGTGTTTGGTGCTTGGCGCTTGGTGTTTGGTGTTTGGTGCTTGGCGTTTGCCGTTTGGCATTTGGGGTTTGGCATTTGCTGTTTGGCGTATGGGGTTTGGCGTTTGCTTTTTTGCGTTTGCTGTTTGGTGTTTGGTGCTTGGTGTTTGGTGTTTGGTACTTGGTGCTTGGTGTTTGGTGTTTGGTGCTTGGTGCTTGGTGTTTGGTGTTTGGTGCTTGGCGCTTGGTGTTTGGTGTTTTGTGCTTGGCGTTTGCTGTTTGGCGTTTGGGTTTGGCATTTGCTGTTTGGCGTTTGGAGTTTGGCGTTTGCTTTTTGGCGTTTGCTGTTTGGTGTTTGCTGTTTGGTGTTTGCTGTTTGGTGTTTGCTGTTTGGTGTTTGCTGTTTGGTGTTTGCTGTTTGGTGCTTGGTGCTTGGTGTTTGGTGCATGGTGCTTGGTGCTTGGTGCTTGGTGTTTCGTGCTTGGTGCTTGGTGTTTCGTGCTTGGGGCTTGGTGCTTGGTGTTTGGTGCTTGGAGTTTGGTGTTTGTTGCTTGGTGCTTGGTGTTTGGTGTTTGGTGCTTGGTGTTTGCTGTTTGGTGCTTGGAGCTTGGTGCTTGGTGTTTGGTGTTTGGTGTTTGGTGTTTGGTGCTTGGTACTTGTTGTTTTGTGTTTGGTATTTGGTGCTTGGTGGTTGGTGTTTGGTGCTTGGTGCTTGATGCTTGGTGCTTGGTGCTTGGTGTTTGGTGTTTGGTGCTTGGTGCTTGGTGTTTGGTGATTGGTGCTTGGTACTTGGTGTTTGGTGCTCGGTGCTTGGTGCTTGGTGTTTCGTGCTTGGTGCTTGGTGTTTGGTCTTTGGCGCTTGGTGCTTGGTGTTTGGTGCTTGGTACTTGGTGTTTGGTGTTTGGCGTTTGGTGTTTGGTGCTTGGTGCTTGGTGCTTGGTTTTTGGAGTTTGGTGCTTGGTGCTTGGTGTTTGGTGTTTGGTGATTGGTGCTTGGTGTTTGGTGCTTGGGATTTGGTGCTTGGTGCTTGGTGTTTGGTGTTTGGAGTTTTGTACTTGGTGCTTGGTGTTTGGTGTTTGGTGCTTGGTGCTTGGTGTTTGGTGTTTAGTGCTTGGTGCTTGGTTCTTGGTGTTTGGTGCTCGGTGCTTGGTGCTTGGTGTTTGGTGCTTGGTCCTTGGTGCTTGGTGCTTGGTGTTTGGTGTTTGGTGCTTGGTGCTTGGTGTTTGGTGCTTGGGGCTTAGTGATTGGTGTTTGGTGCTTGGTGTTTGGTGCTTGGTGCTTGGTGCTAGGTGTTTGGTGTTTGGTGCTTGGCGCTTGGTGCTTGGTGTTTGGTGATTGGTGCTTGGTGTTTGGTGTTTGGTGCTTGGTGCTTGGTGTTTGGTGTTTGGTGCTTGGCGCTTGGTGTTTGGTGTTTGGTGCCTGGCATTTGCTGTTTGGCGTTTGGAGTTTGGCATTTGCTGTTTGGCATATGGGGTTTGGCGTTTGCTTTTTGGCGTTTGCTGTTTGGTGTTTGGTGCTTGGTGTTTGGTGTTTGGTGCTTGGTGCTTGGTGTTTGGTGTTTAGTGCTTGGTGCTTGGTTCTTGGTGTTTGGTGCTCGGTGCTTGGTGCTTGGTGTTTGGTGCTTGGTGCTTGGTTCTGGGTGCTTGGTGCTTGGTGTTTGGTGTTTGGTGCTTGGTGCTTGGTGTTTGGTGCTTGGGACTTGGTGATTGGTGTTTGGTACTTGGTGTTTGGTGCTTGGTGCTTGGTGCTAGGTGTTTGGTGTTTGGTGCTTGGCGCTTGGTGCTTGGTGTTTGGTGATTGGTGCTTGGTGTTTGGTGTTTGGTGCTTGGTGCTTGGTGTTTGGTGTTTGGTGCTTGGCGCTTGGTGTTTGGTGTTCGGTGCTTGGCGTTTGCTGTTTGGCGTTTGGGGTTTGGCATTTGCTGTTTGGCGTATGGGGTTTGGCGTTTGCTTTTTGGCGTTTGCTGTTTGGTGTTTGGTGTTTGGTGTTTGCTGTTTGGTGTTTGCTGTTTGGTGTTTGCTGTTTGGTGTTTGGTGTTTGGTGTTTGCTGGTTGGTGTTTGGTGTTTGGTGTTTGCTGTTTGGTGTTTGCTGTTTGGTGCTTGGTGCTTGGTGTTTGGTGCATGGTGCTTGGTGCTTCGTGCTTGGTGTTTGGTGCTTGGTGCTTGGTGTTTGGTGCTTGGGGCTTGGTGCTTGGTGTTTGGTGTTTGGTGTTTGGTGCTTGGTGCTTGGTGTTTGGTGTTTGGTGCTTGGTGTTTGCTGTTTGGTGCTTGGTGCTTGGTGTTTGGTGCTTGGTGCTTGGTGCTTGGTGCTTGGTGCTTGGTGTTTGGTGCTTGGTGCTTGGTGCTTGGTGCTTGGTGCTTGGTGTTTGGTGTTTAGTGCTTGGTGCTTGGTGTTTGGTGTTTGGTGCTTGGTGCTTGGTGTCTGGTGCTTGGCGCTTGGTGCTTGGTGTTTGGTGATTGGTGCTTGGTGTTTGGTGTTTGGTGCTTGGTGCTTGGTGTTTGGTGTTTGGTGCTTGGCGCTTGGTGTTTGGTGTTTGGTGCTTGGCGTTTGCTGTTTGGCGTTTGGGGTTTGGTGTTTGGTGCTTGGCGTTTGCTGTTTGGCGTTTGGAGTTTGGCGTTTGCTTTTTGGCGTTTGCTGTTTGGTGTTTGCTGTTTGGTGTTTGCTGTTTGGTGTTTGCTGTTTGGTGTTTGCTGTTTGGTGTTTGCTGTTTGGTGCTTGGTGCTTGGTGTTTGGTGCATGGTGCTTGGTGCTTGGTGCTTGGTGTTTCGTGCTTGGTGCTTGGTGTTTCGTGCTTGGGGCTTGGTGCTTGGTGTTTGGTGCTTGGTGTTTGGTGTTTGTTGCTTGGTGCTTGGTGTTTGGTGTTTGGTGCTTGGTGTTTGCTGTTTGGTGCTTGGAGCTTGGTGCTTGGTGTTTGGTGTTTGGTGTTTGGTGTTTGGTGCTTGGTACTTGTTGTTTTGTGTTTGGTGTTTGGTGCTTGGTGGTTGGTGTTTGGTGCTTGGTGCTTGATGCTTGGTGCTTGGTGCTTGGTGTTTGGTGTTTGGTGCTTGGTGCTTGGTGTTTGGTGATTGGTGCTTGGTACTTGGTGTTTGGTGCTCGGTGCTTGGTGCTTGGTGTTTCGTGCTTGGTGCTTGGTGTTTGGTCTTTGGCGCTTGGTGCTTGGTGTTTGGTGCTTGGTGCTTGGTGTTTGGTGCTTGGGGCTTGGTGCTTGGTGTTTGGTGTTTGGTGTTTGGTGCTTGGTGCTTGGTGTTTGGTGTTTGGTGCTTGGTGTTTGCTGTTTGGTGCTTGGTGCTTGGTGTTTGGTGCTTGGTGCTTGGTGCTTGGTGCTTGGTGCTTGGTGTTTGGTGCTTGGTGCTTGGTGCTTGGTGCTTGGTGCTTGGTGTTTGGTGTTTAGTGCTTGGTGCTTGGTGTTTGGTGTTTGGTGCTTGGTGCTTGGTGTCTGGTGCTTGGCGCTTGGTGCTTGGTGTTTGGTGATTGGTGCTTGGTGTTTGGTGTTTGGTGCTTGGTGCTTGGTGTTTGGTGTTTGGTGCTTGGCGCTTGGTGTTTGGTGTTTGGTGCTTGGCGTTTGCTGTTTGGCGTTTGGGGTTTGGCATTTGCTGTTTGGCGTATGGGGTTTGGCGTTTGCTTTTTGGCGTTTGCTGTTTGGTGTATGGTGTTTGGTGCTTGGTGTTTGGTGCTTGGGGCTTGGTGATTGGTGTTTGGTGCTTGGTGCTTGGTGCTTGGTGCTTGGTGCTTGGTGTTCGGTGCTTGGTGCTTTTTGCTAGGTGTTTGGTGTTTGGTGTTTGGCGCTTGGTGCTTGGTGTTTGGTGATTGGTGCTTGGTGTTTGGTGTTTGGTGCTTGGTGCTTGGTGCTTGGTGTTTGGTGTTTGGTGCTTGGAGCTTGGTGTTTGGTGTTTGGTGCTTGGTGCTTTGTTCTGGGTGCTTGGTGCTTGGTGTTTGGTGTTTGGTGCTGGGTGCTTGGTGTTTGGTGCTTGGGGCTTGGTGATTGGTGTTTGGTGCTTGGTGCTTGGTGCTTGGTGCTTGGTGTTTGGTGCTTGGTGTTTGGTGCTTGGTGCTTGGTGATAGGTGTTTGGTGTTTGGTGTTTGGCGCTTGGTGTTTGGTGTTTGGTGATTGGTGCTTGGTGTTTGGTGTTTGGTGCTTGGTGTTTGCTGTTTGGTGCTTGGTGCTTGGTGTTTGGTGCTTGGTGCTTGGTGCTTGGTGCTTGGTGCTTGGTGTTTGGTGCTTGGTGCTTGGTGCTTGGTGCTTGGTGCTTGGTGTTTGGTGTTTAGTGCTTGGTGCTTGGTGTTTGGTGTTTGGTGCTTGGTGCTTGGTGTCTGGTGCTTGGCGCTTGGTGCTTGGTGTTTGGTGATTGGTGCTTGGTGTTTGGTGTTTGGTGCTTGGTGCTTGGTGTTTGGTGTTTGGTGCTTGGCGCTTGGTGTTTGGTGTTTGGTGCTTGGCATTTGCTGTTTGGCGTTTGGGGTTTGGCATTTGCTGTTTGGCGTATGGGGTTTGGCGTTTGCTTTTTGGCGTTTGCTGTTTGGTGTATGGTGTTTGGTGCTTGGTGCTTGGTGCTTGGTGCTTGGTGTTTGGTGTTTGGTGCTTGGTGCTTGGTGTTTGGTGTTTGGTGCTTGGTGCTTGGTGTTTGGTGCTTGGGGCTTGGTGATTGGTGTTTGGTGCTTGGTGCTTGGTGCTTGGTGCTTGGTGCTTGGTGTTCGGTGCTTGGTGCTTGGTGCTAGGTGTTTGGTGTTTGGTGTTTGGCGCTTGGTGCTTGGTGTTTGGTGATTGGTGCTTGGTGTTTGGTGTTTGGTGCTTGGTGCTTGGTGCTTGGTGTTTGGTGTTTGGTGCTTGGAGCTTGGTGTTTGGTGTTTGGTGCTTGGTGCTTTGTTCTGGGTGCTTGGTGCTTGGTGTTTGGTGTTTGGTACTGGGTGCTTGGTGTTTGGTGCTTGGGGCTTGGTGATTGGTGTTTGGTGCTTGGTGCTTGGTGCTTGGTGCTTGGTGTTTGGTGCTTGGTGTTTGGTGCTTGGTGCTTGGTGATAGGTGTTTGGTGTTTGGTGTTTGGCGCTTGGTGTTTGGTGTTTGGTGATTGGTGCTTGGTGTTTGGTGTTTGGTGCTTGGTGCTTGGTGTTTGGTGTTTGGTGCTTGGTGCTTGGTGTTTGGTGTTTGGTGCTTGGCGCTTGGTGTTTGGTGTTCGGTGCTTGGCGTTTGCTGTTTGGCGTTTAGGGTTTGGCATTTGCTGTTTGGCGTATGGGGTTTGGCGTTTGCTTTTTGGCGTTTGCTGTTTGGTGTTTGGTGTTTGGTGTTTGCTGTTTGGTGTTTGCTGTTTGGTGTTTGCTGTTTGGTGTTTGGTGTTTGGTGTTTGCTGGTTGGTGTTTGGTGTTTGGTGTTTGCTGTTTGGTGTTTGCTGTTTGGTGCTTGGTGCTTGGTGTTTGGTGCATGGTGCTTGGTGCTTCGTGCTTGGTGTTTGGTGCTTGGTGCTTGGTGTTTGGTGCTTGGGGCTTGGTGCTTGGTGTTTGGTGTTTGGTGTTTGGTGCTTGGTGCTTGGTGTTTGGTGTTTGGTGCTTGGTGTTTGCTGTTTGGTGCTTGGTGCTTGGTGTTTGGTGCTTGGTGCTTGGTGCTTGGTGCTTGGTGTTTGGTGCTTGGTGCTTGGTGCTTGGTGCTTGGTGTTTGGTGTTTAGTGCTTGGTGCTTGGTGTTTGGTGTTTGGTGCTTGGTGCTTGGTGTCTGGTGCTTGGCGCTTGGTGCTTGGTGTTTGGTGATTGGTGCTTGGTGTTTGGTGTTTGGTGCTTGGTGCTTGGTGTTTGGTGTTTGGTGCTTGGCGCTTGGTGTTTGGTGTTTGGTGCTTGGCGTTTGCTGTTTGGCGTTTGGGGTTTGGCATTTGCTGTTTGGCGTATGGGGTTTGGCGTTTGCTTTTTGGCGTTTGCTGTTTGGTGTATGGTGTTTGGTGCTTGGTGCTTGGTGCTTGGTGCTTGGTGTTTGGTGTTTGGTGCTTGGTGCTTGGTGTTTGGTGTTTGGTGCTTGGTGCTTGGTGTTTGGTGCTTGGGGCTTGGTGATTGGTGTTTGGTGCTTGGTGCTTGGTGCTTGGTGCTTGGTGCTTGGTGTTCGGTGCTTGGTGCTTGGTGCTAGGTGTTTGGTGTTTGGTGTTTGGCGCTTGGTGCTTGGTGTTTGGTGATTGGTGCTTGGTGTTTGGTGTTTGGTGCTTGGTGCTTGGTGCTTGGTGTTTGGTGTTTGGTGCTTGGAGCCTGGTGTTTGGTGTTTGGTGCTTGGTGCTTTGTTCTGGGTGCTTGGTGCTTGGTATTTGGTGTTTGGTGCTGGGTGCTTGGTGTTTGGTGCTTGGGGCTTGGTGATTGGTGTTTGGTGCTTGGTGCTTGGTGCTTGGTGCTTGGTGTTTGGTGCTTGGTGTTTGGTGCTTGGTGCTTGGTGATAGGTGTTTGGTGTTTGGTGTTTGGCGCTTGGTGTTTGGTGTTTGGTGATTGGTGCTTGGTGTTTGGTGTTTGGTGCTTGGTGCTTGGTGTTTGGTGTTTGGTGCTTGGCGCTTGGTGTTTGGTGCTTGGCGTTTGCCGTTTGGCATTTGGGGTTTGGCATTTGCTGTTTGGCGTATGGGGTTTGGCGTTTGCTTTTTTGCGTTTGCTGTTTGGTGTTTGGTGCTTGGTGTTTGGTGTTTGGTACTTGGTGCTTGGTGTTTGGTGTTTGGTGCTTGGTGCTTGGTGTTTGGTGTTTGGTGCTTGGCGCTTGGTGATTGGTGTTTTGTGCTTGGCGTTTGCTGTTTGGCGTTTGGGTTTGGCATTTGCTGTTTGGCGTTTGGAGTTTGGCGTTTGCTTTTTGGCGTTTGCTGTTTGGTGTTTGCTGTTTGGTGTTTGCTGTTTGGTGTTTGCTGTTTGGTGTTTGCTGTTTGGTGTTTGCTGTTTGGTGCTTGGTGCTTGGTGTTTGGTGCATGGTGCTTGGTGTTTGGTGCTTGGTGTTTCGTGCTTGGTGCTTGGTGTTTCGTGCTTGGGGCTTGGTGCTTGGTGTTTGGTGCTTGGTGTTTGGTGTTTGGTGTTTGGTGCTTGGTGTTTGCTGTTTGGTGCTTGGTGCTTGGTGTTTGGTGCTTGGTGCTTGGTGCTTGGTGCTTGGTGCTTGGTGTTTGGTGCCTGGTGGTTGGTGCTTGGTGTTTGGTGCTTGGTGCTTGGTGTTTGGTGTTTGGCGCTTGGTGCTTGGTGTTTGGTGCTTGGTGCTTGGTGTTTGGTGTTTGGTGCTTGGTGTTTGGTGCTTGGAGCTTGGTGCTTGGTTTTTGGTGCTTGGTGCTTGGTGCTTGGTGCTTGGTGCTTGGTGTCTTGTGCTTGGTGCTTGGTGTTTGGTGTTTGGTGTTTGGTGTTTGGTGCTTGGTACTTGTTGTTTTGTGTTTGGTATTTGGTGCTTGGTGGTTGGTGTTTGGTGCTTGGTGCTTGATGCTTGGTGCTTGGTGCTTGGTGTTTGGTGTTTGGTGCTTGGTGCTTGGTGTTTGGTGATTGGTGCTTGGTACTTGGTGTTTGGTGCTCGGTGCTTGGTGCTTGGTGTTTCGTGCTTGGTGCTTGGTGTTTGGTCTTTGGCGCTTGGTGCTTGGTGTTTGGTGCTTGGTACTTGGTGTTTGGTGTTTGGCGTTTGGTGTTTGGTGCTTGGTGCTTGGTGCTTGGTTTTTGGAGTTTGGTGCTTGGTGCTTGGTGTTTGGTGTTTAGTGCTTGGTGCTTGGTTCTTGGTGTTTGGTGCTCGGTGCTTGGTGCTTGGTGTTTGGTGCTTGGTCCTTGGTGCTTGGTGCTTGGTGTTTGGTGTTTGGTGCTTGGTGCTTGGTGTTTGGTGCTTGGGGCTTGGTGATTGGTGTTTGGTGCTTGGTGTTTGGTGCTTGGTGCTTGGTGCTAGGTGTTTGGTGTTTGGTGCTTGGCGCTTGGTGCTTGGTGTTTGGTGATTGGTGCTTGGTGTTTGGTGTTTGGTGCTTGGTGCTTGGTGTTTGGTGTTTGGTGCTTGGCGCTTGGTGTTTGGTGTTTGGTGCCTGGCGTTTGCTGTTTGGCGTTTGGAGTTTGGCATTTGCTGTTTGGCATATGGGGTTTGGCGTTTGCTTTTTGGCGTTTGCTGTTTGGTGTTTGGTGCTTGGTGTTTGGTGTTTGGTGCTTGGTGCTTGGTGTTTGGTGTTTAGTGCTTGGTGCTTGGTTTTTGGTGTTTGGTGCTCGGTGCTTGGTGCTTGGTGTTTGGTGCTTGGTGCTTGGTTCTGGGTGCTTGGTGCTTGGTGTTTGGTGTTTGGTGCTTGGTGCTTGGTGTTTGGTGCTTGGGGCTTGGTGATTGGTGTTTGGTACTTGGTGTTTGGTGCTTGGTGCTTGGTGCTAGGTGTTTGGTGTTTGGTGCTTGGCGCTTGGTGCTTGGTGTTTGGTGATTGGTGCTTGGTGTTTGGTGTTTGGTGCTTGGTGCTTGGTGTTTGGTGTTTGGTGCTTGGCGCTTGGTGTTTGGTGTTCGGTGCTTGGCGTTTGCTGTTTGGCGTTTGGGGTTTGGCATTTGCTGTTTGGCGTATGGGGTTTGGCGTTTGCTTTTTGGCGTTTGCTGTTTGGTGTTTGGTGCTTGGTGTTTGGTGTTTTGTACTTGGTGCTTGGTGTTTGGTGTTTGGTGCTTGGTGCTTGGTGTTTGGTGTTTGGTGCTTGGCGCTTGGTGTTTGGCGTTTGGCGCTTGGCGTTTGCTGTTTGGCGTTTGGGGTTTGGCATTTACTGTTTGGCGTTTGGGGTTTGGCGTTTGCTTTTTGGCATTTGCTGTTTGGTGTTTGGTGTTTGGTGTTTGGTGTTTGGTGCTTGGTGTTTGGTGTTTGGTGTTTAGAGCTTGGTGCTTGGTTCTTGGTGTTTGGTGCTCGGTGCTTGGTGCTTGGTGTTTGGTGCTTGGTGCTTGGTACTGGGTGCTTGGTGCTTGGTGTTTGGTGTTTGGTGCTTGGCGCTTGGTGTTTGGTGCTTGGGGCTTGGTAATTGGTGTTTGGTACTTGGTGTTTGGTGCTTGGTGCTTGGTGCTAGGTGTTTGGTGTTTGGTGCTTGGCGCTTGGTGCTTGGTGTTTGGTGATTGGTGCTTGGTGTTTGGTGTTTGGTGCTTGGTGCTTGGTGTTTGGTGTTTGGTGCTTGGCGCTTGGTGTTTGGTGTTTGGTGCTTGGCGTTTGCTGTTTGGCGTTTGGGGTTTGGCATTTGCTGTTTGGCGTATGGGGTTTGGCGTTTGCTTTTTGGCGTTTGCTGTTTGGTGTTTGGTGCTTGGTGTTTGGTGTTTGGTACTTGGTGCTTGGTGTTTGGTGTTTGGTGCTTGGTGCTTGGTGCTTGGTGTTTGGTGTTTGGTGCTTGACACTTGGTGTTTGGCGTTTGGCGCTTGGCGTTTGCTGTTTGGCGTTTGGGGTTTGGCATTTGCTGTTTGGCGTTTGGGGTTTGGCGTTTGCTTTTTGGCATTTGCTGTTTGGTGTTTGGTGTTTGGTGTTTGCTGTTTGGTGTTTGCTGTTTGGTGTTTGGTGTTTGGTGTTTGGTGTTTGGTGTTTGCTGGTTGGTGTTTGGTGTTTGGTGTTTGCTGTTTGGTGTTTGCTGTTTGGTGCTTGGTGCTTGGTGTTTGGTGCATGGTGCTTGGTGCTTCGTGCTTGGTGTTTGGTGCTTGGTGCTTGGTGTTTGGTGCTTGGGGCTTGGTGCTTGGTGTTTGGTGTTTGGTGTTTGGTGCTTGGTGCTTGGTGTTTGGTGTTTGGTGCTTGGTGTTTGCTGTTTGGTGCTTGGTGCTTGGTGTTTGGTGCTTGGTGCTTGGTGCTTGGTGCTTGGTGCTTGGTGGTTGGTGCTCGGTGCTTGGTGTTTGGTGTTTAGTGCTTGGTGCTTGGTGTTTGGTGTTTGGTGCTTGGTGCTTGGTGTCTGGTGCTTGGTGCTTGGTGCTTGCTGTTTGGTGCTTGGTGTTTGGTGCTTGGTGTTTGGTGTTTGGTGCTTGGTGCTTGGTGTTTGGTGCTTGGTGCTTGGTGCTTGGTGTTTGGTGCTTGGTGCTTGGTTCTTGGTGTTTGGTGCTCGGTTCTTGGTGCTTGGTGTTTGGTGCTTGGTGCTTGGTTCTGGGTGCTTGGTGCTTGGTGTTTGGTGTTTGGTGCTTGGTGATTCGTGATTGGTGTTTGATGTTTGGTGTTTGGTGTTTTGTGATTCGTGATTGGTGTTTGATGTTTGGTGTTTGGTGTTGGGTGTTTGGTGCTTGGGGCTTCGTGTTTGCTCTTTGGTGCTTGGTGATTGGTGTTTGGTGTTGGGTGCTTGGTGCTTGGTGTTTGGTGCTTGGTGCTTGGTGCTTGGTGCTTGGTGCTTGGTGCTTTGTGTTTATTGCTTGGTGCTTGGTGCTTGGCGATTGGTGCTTCGTGCTTGGTGTTTGATGTGTGGTGCTTGGTGTTTGGTGTTTGGTATTTGATGCTTGGTGCTTCGTGCTTGGTGTTTGGTGTTTGGTGCTTGGTGCTTGGTGTTTGGTGCTTGGGATTTGGTGCTTGGTGCTTGGTGTTTGGTGTTTGGTGTTTGGTACTTGGTGCTTGGTGTTTGGTGTTTGGTGCTTGGTGCTTGGTGTTTGGTGTTTAGTGATTGGTGCTTGGTTCTTGGTGTTTGGTGCATGGTGCTTGGTGCTTGCTGTTTGGTGCTTGGTGCTTGGTGCTTGGTGTTTGGTGTTTAGTGCTTGGTGCTTGGTGATTGGTGCTTGTTGCTTGGTGCTTGGTGTTTGGTGCTTGGTGCTTGGTGTTTGGTGTTTGGTGTTTGCTGTTTGCTGTCTGGTGTTTGCTGTTTGGTGTTTGCTGTTTGGTGTTTGCTGTTTGGTGTTTGCTATTTGGTGTTTGGTGTTTGGTGTTTGCTGTTTGGTGTTTGCTGCTTGGTGTTTGCTGTTTGCTGTTTGTTTGGTGTTTGCTGTTTGGTGTTTGGTGTTTGGTGTTTGCTGTTTGGTGTTTGGTGTTTGGTGTTTGCTGTTTGGTGTTTGGTGTTTACTGTTTGGTGTTTGGTGTTTGGTGTTTGGTGATTGGTGTTTGCTGTTTGGTGTTTGGTGTTTGGTGATTGGTGTTTGCTGTTTGGTGTTTGGTGCTTGGTGTTTGGTGTTTGGTGATTGGTGCTTGGTGTTTCGTGCTTGGTGCTTGGTGCTTGGTGTTTGGCGCTTGGTGCTTGGTGTTTGGTGTTTGGTGCTTGGTGTTTGGTGCTTGGTGCTTGGTGTTTGGTGCTTGGTGCTTGGTGTTGTTGTTTGGTGCTTGGTGCTTGCTGTTTGGTGCTTGGTGCTTGTTTGCTGTTTGCTGTTTGGTGTTTGCTGTTTGGTGTTTGCTGTTTGGTGTTTGCTGTTTGGTGTTTGGTGTTTGCTGTTTGGTTCTGGGTGCTTGGTGCTTGGTGTTTGGTGTTTGGTGCTTGGTGCTTGGTGTTTGGTGCTTGGGGCTTGGTGATTGGTGTTTGGTGCTTGGTGCTTGGTGCTTGGTGCTTGGTGCTTGGTGTTTGGTGCTTGGTGTTCGGTGCTTGGTGCTTGGTGCTAGGTGTTTGGTGTTTGGTGTTTGGCGCTTGGGGCTTGGTGTTTGGTGATTGGTGCTTGGTGTTTGGTGTTTGGTGCTTGGTGCTTGGTGTTTGGTGTTTGGTGATTGGTGCTTGGTGCTTGGTGTTTGGTGTTTGGTGCTTGGAGCTTGGTGTTTGGTGTTTGGTTCTTGGTGCTTTGTTCTGGGTGCTTGGTGCTTGGTGTTTGGTGTTTGGTGCTGGGTGCTTGGTGTTTGATGCTTGGGGCTTGGTGATTGGTGTTTGGTGCTTGGTGCTTGGTGCTTGGTGCTTGGTGCTTGGTGTTTGGTGCTTGGTGTTTGGTGCTTGGTGCTTGGTGCTAGGTGTTTGGTGTTTGGTGTTTGGCGCTTGGTGTTTGGTGTTTGGTGATTTGTGCTTGGTGTTTGGTGTTTGGTGCTTGGTGCTTGGTGTTTGGTGTTTGGTGCTTGGCGCTTGGTGTTTGGTGTTTGGTGTTTAGTGCTTGGTGCTTGGTACTTGGTGTTTGGTGCTCGGTGCTTGGTGCTTGGTGTTTGGTGCTTGGTGCTTGGTTCTGGGTGCTTGGTGCTTGGTGTTTGGTGTTTGGTGCTTGGTGCTTGGTGTTTGGTGCTTGGGGCTTGGTGATTGGTGTTTGGTACTTGGTGTTTGGTGCTTGGTGCTTGGTGCTAGGTGTTTGGTGTTTGGTGCTTGGCGCTTGGTGCTTGGTGTTTGGTGATTGGTGCTTGGTGTTTGGTGTTTGGTGCTTGGTGCTTGGTGTTTGGTGTTTGGTGCTTGGTGCTTGGTGTTTGGTGTTCGGTGCTTGGCGTTTGCTGTTTGGCGTTTGGGGTTTGGCATTTGCTGTTTGGCGTATGGGGTTTGGCGTTTGCTTTTTGGCGTTTGCTGTTTGGTGTTTGGTGCTTGGTGTTTGGTGTTTGGTACTTGGTGCTTGGTGTTTGGTGTTTGGTGCTTGGTGCTTGGTGTTTGGTGTTTGGTGCTTGGCGCTTGGTGTTTGGCGTTTGGGGTTTGGGGTTTGGCGTTTGCTTTTTGGCATTTGCTGTTTGGTGTTTGGTGTTTGGTGTTTGGTGTTTGGTGTTTGGTGCTTGGTGCTTGGTGTTTGGTGTTTAGAGCTTGGTGCTTGGTTCTTGGTGTTTGGTGCTCGGTGCTTGGTGCTTGGTGTTTGGTGCTTGGTGCTTGGTTCTGGGTGCTTGGTGCTTGGTGTTTGGTGTTTGGTGCTTGGCGCTTGGTGTTTGGTGCTTGGGGCTTGGTGATTGGTGTTTGGTACTTGGTGTTTGGTGCTTGGTGCTTGGTGCTAGGTGTTTGGTGTTTGGTGCTTGGCGCTTGGTGCTTGGTGTTTGGTGATTGGTGCTTGGTGTTTGGTGTTTGGTGCTTGGTGCTTGGTGTTTGGTGTTTGGTGCTTGGCGCTTGGTGTTTGGTGTTTGGTGCTTGGCGTTTGCTGTTTGGCGTTTGGGGTTTGGCATTTGCTGTTTGGCGTATGGGGTTTGGCGTTTGCTTTTTGGCGTTTGCTGTTTGGTGTTTGGTGCTTGGTGTTTGGTGTTTGGTACTTGGTGCTTGGTGTTTGGTGTTTGGTGCTTGGTGCTTGGTGCTTGGTGTTTGGTGTTTGGTGTTTGCTGTTTGGTGTTTGGTGTTTGGTGTTTGCTGTTTGGTGTTTGCTGTTTGGTGTTTGCTGTTTGGTGTTTGGTGTTTGGTGTTTGCTTGTTGGTGTTTGGTGTTTGGTGTTTGCTGTTTGGTGTTTGCTGTTTGGTGCTTGGTGCTTGGTGTTTGGTGCTTGGGGCTTGGTGCTTGGTGTTTGGTGTTTGGTGTTTGGTGCTTGGTGCTTGGTGTTTGGTGTTTGGTGCTTGGTGTTTGCTGTTTGGTGCTTGGTGCTTGGTGTTTGGTGCTTGGTGCTTGGTGCTTGGTGCTTGGTGCTTGGTGTTTGGTGCTTGGTGTTTGGTGTTTAGTGCTTGGTGCTTGGTGTTTGGTGTTTGGTGCTTGGTGCTTGGTGCTTGGTGTTTGGTGTTTGGTGCTTGGTGATTCGTGATTGGTGTTTGATGTTTGGTGTTTGGTGTTTTGTGATTCGTGATTGGTGTTTGATGTTTGGTGTTTGGTGTTGGGTGTTTGGTGCTTGGGGCTTCGTGTTTGCTCTTTGGTGCTTGGTGATTGGTGTTTGGTGTTGGGTGCTTGGTGCTTGGTGTTTGGTGCTTGGTGCTTGGTGCTTGGTGCTTGGTGCTTGGTGCTTTGTGTTTATTGCTTGGTGCTTGGTGCTTGGCGATTGGTGCTTCGTGCTTGGTGTTTGATGTGTGGTGCTTGGTGTTTGGTGTTTGGTATTTGATGCTTGGTGCTTCGTGCTTGGTGTTTGGTGTTTGGTGCTTGGTGCTTGGTGTTTGGTGCTTGGGATTTGGTGCTTGGTGCTTGGTGTTTGGTGTTTGGTGTTTGGTACTTGGTGCTTGGTGTTTGGTGTTTGGTGCTTGGTGCTTGGTGTTTGGTGTTTAGTGATTGGTGCTTGGTTCTTGGTGTTTGGTGCTTGGTGCTTGGTGATTGGTGTTTGGTGCTTGGTGCTTGGTATTTGGTGCTTGGTCTTTGGTGCTTGGTGTTTGGTGCTTGGTGCTTGGTGCTTGGTGTTTGGTGCTTGGTGCTTGGCGTTTGGTGCATGGTGCTTGGTGCTTGCTGTTTGGTGCTTGGTGCTTGGTGCTTGGTGTTTGGTGTTTAGTGCTTGGTGCTTGGTGATTGGTGCTTGTTGCTTGGTGCTTGGTGTTTGGTGCTTGGTGCTTGGTGTTTGGTGTTTGGTGTTTGCTGTTTGCTGTCTGGTGTTTGCTGTTTGGTGTTTGCTGTTTGGTGTTTGCTGTTTGGTGTTTGCTATTTGGTGTTTGGTGTTTGGTGTTTGCTGTTTGGTGTTTGCTGCTTGGTGTTTGCTGTTTGCTGTTTGTTTGGTGTTTGCTATTTGGTGTTTGGTGTTTGGTGTTTGCTGTTTGGTGTTTGGTGTTTGGTGTTTGCTGTTTGGTGTTTGGTGTTTACTGTTTGGTGTTTGGTGTTTGGTGTTTGGTGATTGGTGTTTGGTGTTTGGTGTTTGGTGTTTGGTGATTGGTGTTTGCTGTTTGGTGTTTGGTGCTTGGTGTTTGGTGTTTGGTGATTGGTGCTTGGTGTTTCGTGCTTGGTGCTTGGTGCTTGGTGTTTGGCGCTTGGTGCTTGGTGTTTGGTGTTTGGTGCTTGGTGTTTGGTGCTTGGTGCTTGGTGTTTTGTGCTTGGTGCTTCGTGCTTGGTGTTTGGTGTTTGGTGCTTGGTGTTTGGTGTTTGCTGTTTGGTGTTTGCTGTTTGGTGTTCGCTGTTTGGTGTTTGGTGTTTGCTGTTTGGTGTTTGGTGTTTGCGGTTTGGTGTTTGCTATTTGGTGTTTGTGTTTGGCGTTTGATGTTTGGCGTTTGTTGTTTGTTGTTTGCTATTTGGTGTTTGATGTTTGGTGTTTGGTGTTTGGTGTTTGCTGTTTGATGTTTGGTGATTGGTGTTTGATGTTTGGTGTTTGGTGCTTGGTGCTTGGTGCTTGGTGCTTAGTGTTTTATGTTTAGCGCTTGGTGCTTGGTGTTTTGTGCTTGGTGCTTGGTGCTTGGTGTTTGGAGTTTGGTGCTTGGTGTTTTGGTGTTTGGTGTTTGCTGTTTGCTGTTTGCTGTTTGGTGTTTGCTGTTTGGAGTTCGCTGTTTGGTGTTTGGTGTTTGCTGTTTGGTGTTTGGTGTTTGCGGTTTGGTGTTTGCTATTTGGCGTTTGGTGTTTGGCGTTTGATGTTTGGCGTTTGTTGTTTGTTGTTTGCTGTTTGGTGTTTGATGTTTGGTGTTTGGTGTTTGGTGTTTGCTGTTTGATGTTTGGTGATTGCTGTTTGATGTTTGGTGTTTGGTGCTTGGTGCTTGGTGTTTTGTGCTTGGTGTTTGGTGCTTGGGGTTTGGTGCTTGGTGTTTTTTTTTTTTTGGTGCTTGGAGCTTGGTGTTTGGTGTTTGGTGCTTGGTGCTTGGTGTTTGGTGCTTGGTGCTTGGTGTTGGTGTTTGGTGCTTGGTGCTTGGTGCTTGGTGTTTGGTTTTTGCTGTTTGCTGTTTGCTGTTTGCTGTTTGCTGCTTGTTGTTTGCTGTTTGGTGTTTTGTGTTTGCTGTTTGGTGTTTGGAGTTTGCCCTTTGGTGTTTGCTATTTGGTGTTTGGTGTTTGGTGTTTGGTGCTTGGTGCTTGGTGTTTGGTGCTTTGTGCCTGGTGTTTGGTGTTTGGTGTTTGGTCCTTGGTGCTTGGTGCTTGGTGTTTGGTGTTTGCTGTTTGGTGTTTGCTGTTTGGTGTTTGCTGTTTGGTGTTTGCTGTTTGGTGCTTGGTGCTTGGTGTTTGGTGCATGGTGCTTGGTGCTTGGTGCTTGGTGTTTGGTGCTTGGTGCTTGGTGTTTGGTGCTTGGGGCTTGGTGCTTGGTGTTTGGTGCTTGGTGTTTGGTGTTTGTTGCTTGGTGCTTGGTGCTTGGTGTTTTGTGCTTGGAGCCTGGTGTTTGGTGTTTGGTGCTTGGTGCTTGGTGTTTGGTGTTTGGTGCTTGGTGCTTGGTGTTTGGTGTTTGGTACTTGGTGCTTGGTGTTTGGTGTTTGGTACTTGGTGCTTGGTGTTTGGTGCTTGGTGCTTGGTGCTTGGTGTTTGGTGCTTGGTGCTGGGTGTTTGGTGTTTGGTGATTGGTGCTTGGTGTTTGGTGCTTGGGGTTTGGTGCTTGGTGCTTGGTGATTGGTGTTTGGTGCTTGGTGCTTGGTGTATGGTGTTTGGTGCTTGGAGCTTGGTGTTTGGTGTTTGGTGCTTGGCGCTTGGTGTTTGGTGCTTGGTGCTTGGTGTTGTTGTTTGGTGCTTGGTGCTTGGTGTTTGGTGCTTGGTGTTTGTTTGCTGTTTGCTGTTTGGTGTTTGCTGTTTGGTGTTTGATGTTTGGTGTTTGGTGTTTGGTGTTTGGTGTTTGCTGTTTTGTTCTGGGTGCTTGGTGCTTGGTGTTTGGTGTTTGGTGCTTGGTGCTTGGTGTTTGGTGCTTGGGGCTTGGTGATTGGTGTTTGGTGCTTGGTGCTTGGTGCTTGGTGCTTGGTGCTTGGTGTTTGGTGCTTGGTGTTCGGTGCTTGGTGCTTGGTGCTAGGTGTTTGGTGTTTGGTGTTTGGCGCTTGGGGCTTGGTGTTTGGTGATTGGTGCTTGGTGTTTGGTGTTTGGTGCTTGGTGCTTGGTGTTTGATGTTTGGTGCTTGGTGCTTGGTGCTTGGTGTTTGGTGTTTGGTGCTTGGAGCTTGGTGTTTGGTGTTTGGTGCTTGGTGCTTTGTTCTGGGTGCTTGATGCTTGGTGTCTGGTGTTTGGTGCTGGGTGCTTGGTGTTTGATGCTTGGGGCTTGGTGATTGGTGTTTGGTGCTTGGTGCTTGGTGCTTGGTGCCTGGTGCTTGGTGTTTGGTGCTTGGTGTTTGGTGCTTGGTGCTTGGTGCTAGGTGTTTGGTGTTTGGTGTTTGGCGCTTGGTGTTTGGTGTTTGGTGATTTGTGCTTGGTGTTTGGTGTTTGGTGCTTGGTGCTTGGTGTTTGGTGTTTGGTGCTTGGCGCTTGGTGTTTGGTGTTTGGTGCTGGGCGTTTGCTGTTTGGCGTTTGGGGTTTGGCATTTGCTTTTTTGCGTTTGCTGTTTAGTGTTTGGTGCTTGGTGTTTGGTGTTTGGTACTTGGTGCTTGGTGTTTGGTGTTTGGTGCTTGGTGCTTGGTGTTTGGTGATTGGTGCTTGGTGTTTGGTGCTTGGGATTTGGTGCTTGGTGCTTGGTGTTTGGTGTTTGGAGTTTGCTGTTTGCTGTTTGCTGTTTGGTGTTTTGTGTTTGCTGTTTGGTGCTTGGAGTTTGCTCTTTGGTTTTTGCTATTTGGTGTTTGGTGTTTGCTGTTTGGTGTTTGGTGTTTGGTGTTTGGTGCTTGGTGCTTTGTTTTTGCTCTTTGGTGCTTTGTGCTTGGTCTTTGGTGTTTGCTGCTTGGTGCTTGGTGTTTGGTGCTTTGTGCCTGGTGTTTGGTGCTTGGTGTTTGGTCCTTGGTGCTTGGTGCTTGGTCTCTGGTGCTTGGTGCTTGGTGTTTGGTGTTTGGTGCTTGGTGCTTGGTGTTTTGTGCTTGGTGTTTGGTGCTTGGGGTTTGGTGCGTGGTGTTTTTTTTTTTTGGTGCTTGGAGCTTGGTGTTTGGTGTTTGGTGCTTGGTGCTTGGTGTTTGGTGCTTGGTGCTTGGTGTTGGTGTTTGGTGCTTGGTGCTTGGTGCTTGGTGTTTGGTGTTTGCTTTTTGCTGTTTGCTGTTTGCTGTTTGCTGTTTGTTGTTTGCTGTTTGGTGTTTTGTGTTTGCTGTTTGGTGTTTGGAGTTTGCCCTTTGGTGTTTGCTATTTGGTGTTTGGTGTTTGCTGTTTGGTGTTTGGTGTTTGGTGTTTGGTGCTTGGTGCTTTGTTTTTGCTCTTTGGTGCTTTGTGCTTGGTCTTTGGTGTTTGGTGCTTGGTGCTTGGTGTTTGGTGCTTTGTGCCTGGTGTTTGGTGTTTGGTGTTTGGTCCTTGGTGCTTGGTGCTTGGTCTCTGGTGCTTGGTGCTTGGTGTTTGGTGTTTGGTGCTTGGTGCTTGGTGTTTGGTGTTTGGTGTTTGGTGCTTGGTGCTTGGTACTTGGTGTTTTGTGTTTGGTGCTTGGTGCTTGGTGCTTGGTGCTTGGTGGTTGGTGCTTGGTGTTTGGTGTTTAGTGCTTGGTGCTTGGTATTTGGTGTTTGGTGCTTGCTTCTTGGTGTTTGGTGTTTGGTGCTTGGTGCTTGGTGTTTGGTGTTTGGTGTTTGGTGCTCGGTGCTTGGTGCTTGGTGTTTCGTGCTTGGTGCTTGGTGTTTGGTCTTTGGTGCTTGGTGCTTGGTGTTTGGTGCTTGGTGCTTGGTGTTTGGTGTTTGGCGTATGGTGTTTGGTGCTTGGTGCTTGGTGTTTGGTGTTTGCTGTTTGGTGTTTGCTGTTTGGTGTTTGCTGTTTGGTGTTTGCTGTTTGGTGCTTGGTGCTTGGTGTTTGGTGCATGGTGCTTGGTGCTTGGTGCTTGGTGTTTGGTGCTTGGTGCTTGGTGTTTGGTGCTTGGGGCTTGGTGCTTGGTGTTTGGTGCTTGGTGTTTGGTGTTTGTTGCTTGGTGCTTGGTGCTTGGTGTTTTGTGCTTGGAGCCTGGTGTTTGGTGTTTGGTGCTTGGTGCTTGGTGTTTGGTGTTTGGTGCTTGGTGCTTGGTGTTTGGTGTTTGGTACTTGGTGCTTGGTGTTTGGTGTTTGGTACTTGGTGCTTGGTGTTTGGTGCTTGGTGCTTGGTGCTTGGTGTTTGGTGCTTGGTGCTGGGTGTTTGGTGTTTGGTGATTGGTGCTTGGTGTTTGGTGCTTGGGGTTTGGTGCTTGGTGCTTGGTGATTGGTGTTTGGTGCTTGGTGCTTGGTGTATGGTGTTTGGTGCTTGGAGCTTGGTGTTTGGTGTTTGGTGCTTGGCACTTGGTGTTTGGTGCTTGGTGCTTGGTGTTGTTGTTTGGTGCTTGGTGCTTGGTGTTTGGTGCTTGGTGTTTGTTTGCTGTTTGCTGTTTGGTGTTTGCTGTTTGGTGTTTGCTGTTTGGTGTTTGGTGTTTGGTGTTTGGTGTTTGGTGTTTGCTGTTTGGTTCTGGGTGCTTGGTGCTTGGTGTTTGGTGTTTGGTGCTTGGTGCTTGGTGTTTGGTGCTTGGGGCTTGGTGATTGGTGTTTGGTGCTTGGTGCTTGGTGCTTGGTGCTTGGTGCTTGGTGTTTGGTGCTTGGTGTTCGGTGCTTGGTGCTTGGTGCTAGGTGTTTGGTGTTTGGTGTTTGGCGCTTGGGGCTTGGTGTTTGGTGATTGGTGCTTGGTGTTTGGTGTTTGGTGCTTGGTGCTTGGTGTTTGGTGTTTGGTGCTTGGTGCTTGGTGCTTGGTGTTTGGTGTTTGGTGCTTGGAGCTTGGTGTTTGGTGTTTGGTGCTTGGTGCTTTGTTCTGGGTGCTTGGTGCTTGGTGTCTGGTGTTTGGTGCTGGGTGCTTGGTGTTTGATGCTTGGGGCTTGGTGATTGGTGTTTGGTGCTTGGTGCTTGGTGCTTGGTGCTTGGTGCTTGGTGTTTGGTGCTTGGTGTTTGGTGCTTGGTGCTTGGTGCTAGGTGTTTGGTGTTTGGTGTTTGGCGCTTGGTGTTTGGTGTTTGGTGATTTGTGCTTGGTGTTTGGTGTTTGGTGCTTGGTGCTTGGTGTTTGGTGTTTGGTGCTTGGCGCTTGGTGTTTGGTGTTTGGTGCTGGGCGTTTGCTGTTTGGCGTTTGGGGTTTGGCATTTGCTTTTTTGCGTTTGCTGTTTAGTGTTTGGTGCTTCGTGTTTGGTGTTTGGTACTTGGTGCTTGGTGTTTGGTGTTTGGTGCTTGGTGCTTGGTGTTTGGTGATTGGTGCTTGGTGTTTGGTGCTTGGGATTTGGTGCTTGGTGCTTGGTGTTTGGTGTTTGGAGTTTGCTGTTTGCTGTTTGCTGTTTGGTGTTTTGTGTTTGCTGTTTGGTGCTTGGAGTTTGCTCTTTGGTTTTTGCTATTTGGTGTTTGGTGTTTGCTGTTTGGTGTTTGGTGTTTGGTGTTTGGTGTTTGGTGCTTGGTGTTTGGTCTTTGGTGCTTGGTGTTTTGTTTTTGCTCTTTGGTGATTTCGGCTTGGTGTTTGGTGTTTGGTGTTTGGTGCTTGGTGCTTGGTGCTTTGTGTTTTTGCTTGGTGCTTGGTGATTGGTGCTTGGTGCCAGGTGTTTGGTGTTTGGTGTTTGGAGCTTGGTGCTTGGTGTTTGGTGTGTGGTTCTTGGTGCTTGGTGTTTGGTGCTTGGTGCTTGGTGCTTGGTGCTTGGTGCTTGGTGTTTGGTGCTTGGTGCTTGGTTCTTGGTGTTCGGTGTTTGGTGATTGGTGCTTGGTGTTTGGTGCTTGGGGTTTGGTGCTTGGTGTTTGGTGTTTGGTGCTTGGTGCTTTGTTCTGGGTGCTTGGTGCTTGGTGTTTGGTGTTTGGTGCTGGGTGCTTGGTGTTTGATGCTTGGGGCTTGGTGATTGGTGTTTGGTGCTTGGTGCTTGGTGCTTGGTGCTTGTTGTTTGGTGCTTGGTGTTTGGTGCTTGGTGCTTGGTGCTAGGTGTTTGGTGTTTGGTGTTTGGCGCTTGGTGTTTGGTGTTTGGTGATTTGTGCTTGGTGTTTGGTGTTTGGTGCTTGGTGCTTGGTGTTTGGTGTTTGGTGCTTGGCGCTTGGTGTTTGGTGTTTGGTGTTTAGTGCTTGGTGCTTGGTTCTTGGTGTTTGGTGCTCGGTGCTTGGTGCTTGGTGTTTGGTGCTTGGTGCTTGGTTCTGGGTGCTTGGTGCTTGGTGTTTGGTGTTTGGTGCTTGGTGCTTGGTGTTTGGTGCTTGGGACTTGGTGATTGGTGTTTGGTACTTGGTGTTTGGTGCTTGGTGCTTGGTGCTAGGTGTTTGGTGTTTGGTGCTTGGCGCTTGGTGTTTGGTGTTCGGTGCTTGGCGTTTGCTGTTTGGCGTTTGGGGTTTGGCATTTGCTGTTTGGCGTATGGGGTTTGGCGTTTTCTTTTTGGCGTTTGCTGTTTGGTGTTTGGTGCTTGGTGTTTGGTGTTTGGTACTTGGTGCTTGGTGTTTGGTGTTTGGTGCTTGGTGCTTGGTGTTTGGTGTTTGGTGCTTGGCGCTTGGTGTTTGGCGTTTGGCGCTTGGCGTTTGCTGTTTGGCGTTTGGGGTTTGGGGTTTGGCGTTTGCTTTTTGGCATTTGCTGTTTGGTGTTTGGTGTTTGGTGTTTGGTGTTTAGAGCTTGGTGCTTGGTTCTTGGTGTTTGGTGCTCGGTGCTTGGTGCTTGGTGTTTGGTGCTTGGTGCTTGGTTCTGGGTGCTTGGTGCTTGGTGTTTGGTGTTTGGTGCTTGGCGCTTGGTGTTTGGTGCTTGGGGCTTGGTGATTGGTGTTTGATACTTGGTGTTTGGTGCTTGGTGCTTGGTGCTAGGTGTTTGGTGTTTGGTGATTGGCGCTTGGTGCTTGGTGTTTGGTGATTGGTGCTTGGTGTTTGGTGTTTGGTGCTTGGTGCTTGGTGTTTGGTGTTTGGTGCTTGGCGCTTGGTGTTTGGTGTTTGGTGCTTGGCGTTTGCTGTTTGGCGTTTGGGGTTTGGCATTTGCTTTTTGGCGTTTGCTGTTTGGTGTTTGGTGCTTGGTGTTTGGTGTTTGGTACTTGGTGCTTGGTGTTTGGTGTTTGGTGCTTGGTGCTTGGTGCTTGGTGTTTGGTGTTTGGTGCTTGGCACTTGGTGTTTGGCGTTTGGCGCTTGGCGTTTGCTGTTTGGCGTTTGGGGTTTGGCATTTGCTGTTTGGCGTTTGGGGTTTGGCGTTTGCTTTTTGGCATTTGCTGTTTGGTGTTTGGTGTTTGGTGTTTGCTGTTTGGTGTTTGCTGTTTGGTGTTTGCTGTTTGGTGTTTGGTGTTTGGTGTTTGCTGGTTGGTGTTTGGTGTTTGGTGTTTGCTGTTTGGTGTTTGCTGTTTGGTGCTTGGTGCTTGGTGTTTGGTGCATGGTGCTTGGTGCTTCGTGCTTGGTGTTTGGTGCTTGGTGCTTGGTGTTTGGTGCTTGGGGCTTGGTGCTTGGTGTTTGGTGTTTGGTGTTTGGTGCTTGGTGCTTGGTGTTTGGTGTTTGGTGCTTGGTGTTTGCTGTTTGGTGCTTGGTGCTTGGTGTTTGGTGCTTGGTGCTTGGTGCTTGGTGCTTGGTGCTTGGTGCTTGGTGCTTGGTGCTTGGTGCTTGGTGCTTGGTGCTTGGTGTTTGGTGTTTAGTGCTTGGTGCTTGGTGTTTGGTGTTTGGTGCTTGGTGCTTGGTGTCTGGTGCTTGGTGCTTGGTGCTTGCTGTTTGGTGCTTGGTGTTTGGTGCTTGGTGTTTGGTGTTTGGTGCTTGGTGCTTGGTGTTTGGTGCTTGGTGCTTGGTGCTTGGTGTTTGGTGCTTGGTGCTTGGTGCTTGGTGTTTGGTGTTTAGTGCTTGGTGCTTGGTGTTTGGTGTTTGGTGCTTGGTGCTTGGTGCTTGGTGTTTGGTGTTTGGTGCTTGGTGATTCGTGATTGGTGTTTGATGTTTGGTGTTTGGTGTTTTGTGATTCGTGATTGGTGTTTGATGTTTGGTGTTTGGTGTTGGGTGTTTGGTGCTTGGGGCTTCGTGTTTGCTCTTTGGTGCTTGGTGATTGGTGTTTGGTGTTGGGTGCTTGGTGCTTGGTGTTTGGTGCTTGGTGCTTGGTGCTTGGTGCTTGGTGCTTTGTGTTTATTGCTTGGTGCTTGGTGCTTGGCGATTGGTGCTTCGCGCTTGGTGTTTGATGTGTGGTGCTCGGTGTTTGGTGTTTGGTATTTGATGCTTGGTGCTTCGTGCTTGGTGTTTGGTGTTTGGTGCTTGGTGCTTGGTGTTTGGTGCTTGGGATTTGGTGCTTGGTGCTTGGTGTTTGGTGTTTGGTGTTTGGTACATGGTGCTTGGTGTTTGGTGTTTGGTGCTTGGTGCTTGGTGTTTGGTGTTTAGTGATTGGTGCTTGGTTCTTGGTGTTTGGTGCTTGGTGCTTGGTGATTGGTGTTTGGTGCTTGGTGCTTGGTATTTGGTGCTTGGTCTTTGGTGCTTGGTGTTTGGTGCTTGGTGCTTGGTGCTTGGTGTTTGGTGCTTGGTGCTTGGCGTTTGGTGCATGGTGCTTGGTGCTTGCTGTTTGGTGCTTGGTGCTTGGTGCTTGGTGTTTGGTGTTTAGTGCTTGGTGCTTGGTGATTGGTGCTTGTTGCTTGGTGCTTGGTGTTTGGTGCTTGGTGCTTGGTGTTTGGTGTTTGGTGTTTGCTGTTTGCTGTCTGGTGTTTGCTGTTTGGTGTTTGCTGTTTGGTGTTTGCTGTTTGGTGTTTGCTATTTGGTGTTTGGTGTTTGGTGTTTGCTGTTTGGTGTTTGCTGCTTGGTGTTTGCTGTTTGCTGTTTGTTTGGTGTTTGCTGTTTGGTGTTTGGTGTTTGGTGTTTGCTGTTTGGTGTTTGGTGTTTGGTGTTTGCTGTTTGGTGTTTGGTGTTTACTGTTTGGTGTTTGGTGTTTGGTGTTTGGTGATTGGTGTTTGCTGTTTGGTGTTTGGTGCTTGGTGTTTGGTGTTTGGTGATTGGTGCTTGGTGTTTCGTGCTTGGTGCTTGGTGCTTGGTGTTTGGCGCTTGGTGCTTGGTGTTTGGTGTTTGGTGCTTGGTGTTTGGTGCTTGGTGCTTGGTGTTTTGTGCTTGGTGCTTCGTGCTTGGTGTTTGGTGTTTGGTGCTTGGTGTTTGGTGTTTGCTGTTGGTGTTTGCTGTTTGGTGTTCGCTGTTTGGTGTTTGGTGTTTGCTGTTTGGAGTTTGGTGTTTGCGGTTTGGTGTTTGCTATTTGGTGTTTGTGTTTGGCGTTTGATGTTTGGCGTTTGTTGTTTGTTGTTTGCTATTTGGTGTTTGATGTTTGGTGTTTGGTGTTTGGTGTTTGCTGTTTGATGTTTGGTGATTGGTGTTTGATGTTTGGTGTTTGGTGCTTGGTGCTTGGTGCTTGGTGCTTAGTGTTTTATATTTAGCGCTTGGTGCTTGGTGTTTTGTGCTTGGTGCTTGGTGCTTGGTGTTTGGAGTTTGGTGCTTGGTGTTTGGTGTTTGGTGTTTGCTGTTTGCTGTTTGCTGCTTGGTCTTTGCTGTTTGGAGTTCGCTGTTTGGTGTTTGCTGTTTGGTGTTTGGTGTTTGCGGTTTGGTGTTTGCTATTTGGCGTTTGGTGTTTGGCGTTTGATGTTTGGCGTTTGTTGTTTGTTGTTTGCTGTTTGGTGTTTGATGTTTGGTGTTTGGTGTTTGGTGTTTGCTGTTTGATGTTTGGTGATTGCTGTTTGATGTTTGGTGTTTGGTGCTTGGTGCTTGGTGTTTTGTGCTTGGTGTTTGGTGCTTGGGGTTTGGTGCTTGGTGTTTTTTTTTTTTTGGTGCTTGGAGCTTGGTGTTTGGTGTTTGGTGCTTGGTGCTTGGTGTTTGGTGCTTGGTGCTTGGTGTTGGTGTTTGGTGCTTGGTGCTTGATGCTTGGTGTTTGGTGTTTGCTGTTTGCTGTTTGCCGTTTGCTGTTTGCTGTTTGTTGTTTGCTGTTTGGTGTTTTGTGTTTGCTGTTTGGTGTTTGGAGTTTGCCCTTTGGTGTTTGCTATTTGGTGTTTGGTGTTTGCTGTTTGGTGTTTGGTGCTTGGTGCTTTGTTTTTGCTCTTTGGTGCTTTGTGCTTGGTCTTTGGTGTTTGGTGCTTGGTGCTTGGTGTTTGGTGCTTTGTGCCTGGTGTTTGGTGTTTGGTGTTTGGACCTTGGTGCTTGGTGCTTGGTCTCTGGTGCTTGGTGCTTGGTGTTTGGTGTTTGGTGCTTGGTGCTTGGTGTTTGGTGTTTGGTGTTTGGTGCTTGGTGCTTGGTACTTGGTGTTTTGTGTTTGGTGCTTGGTGCTTGGTGCTTGGTGCTTGGTGTTTGGTGCTTGGTGTTTGGTGTTTAGTGCTTGGTGCTTGGTATTTGGTGTTTGGTGCTTGGTTCTTGGTGTTTGGTGTTTGGTGCTTGGTGCTTGGTGTTTGGTGTTTGGTGTTTGGTGCTCGGTGCTTGGTGCTTGGTGTTTCGTGCTTGGTGCTTGGTGTTTGGTCTTTGGTGCTTGGTGCCTGGTGTTTGGTGCTTGGTGCTTGGTGTTTGGTGTTTGGCGTATGGTGTTTGGTGCTTGGTGCTTGGTGTTTGGTGTTTGCTGTTTGGTGTTTGCTGTTTGGTGTTTGCTGTTTGGTGTTTGCTGTTTGGTGCTTGGTGCTTGGTGTTTGGTGCATGGTGCTTGGTGCTTGGTGCTTGGTGTTTGGTGCTTGGTGCTTGGTGTTTGGTGCTTGGGGCTTGGTGCTTGGTGTTTGGTGCTTGGTGTTTGGTGTTTGTTGCTTGGTGCTTGGTGCTTGGTGTTTTGTGCTTGGAGCCTGGTGTTTGGTGTTTGGTGCTTGGTGCTTGGTGTTTGGTGTTTGGTGCTTGGTGCTTGGTGTTTGGTGTTTGGTACTTGGTGCTTGGTGTTTGGTGTTTGGTACTTGGTGCTTGGTGTTTGGTGCTTGGTGCTTGGTGCTTGGTGTTTGGTGCTTGGTGCTGGGTGTTTGGTGTTTGGTGATTGGTGCTTGGTGTTTGGTGCTTGGGGTTTGGTGCTTGGTGCTTGGTGATTGGTGTTTGGTGCTTGGTGCTTGGTGTATGGTGTTTGGTGCTTGGAGCTTGGTGTTTGGTGTTTGGTGCTTGGCGCTTGGTGTTTGTTGCTTGGTGCTTGGTGTTGTTGTTTGGTGCTTGGTGCTTGGTGTTTGGTGCTTGGTGCTTGTTTGCTGTTTGCTGTTTGGTGTTTGCTGTTTGGTGTTTGCTGTTTGGTGTTTGGTGTTTGGTGTTTGGTGTTTGCTGTTTGGTTCTGGGTGCTTGGTGCTTGGTGTTTGGTGTTTGGTGCTTGGTGCTTGGTGTTTGGTGCTTGGGGCTTGTTGATTGGTGTTTGGTGCTTGGTGCTTGGTGCTTGGTGCTTGGTGCTTGGTGTTTGGTGCTTGGTGTTCGGTGCTTGGTGCTTGGTGCTAGGTGTTTGGTGTTTGGTGTTTGGCGCTTGGGGCTTGGTGTTTGGTGATTGGTGCTTGGTGTTTGGTGTTTGGTGCTTGGTGCTTGGTGTTTGGTGTTTGGTGCTTGGTGCTTGGTGCTTGGTGTTTGGTGTTTGGTGCTTGGAGCTTGGTGTTTGGTGTTTGGTGCTTGGTGCTTTGTTCTGGGTGCTTGGTGCATGGTGTTTGGTGTTTGGTGCTGGGTGCTTGGTGTTTGATGCTTGGGGCTTGGTGCTTGGTGATTGGTGCTTGGTGCCTGGTGTTTGGTGTTTGGTGTTTGGTGCTTGGTGCTTGGTGTTTGGTGTGTGGTACTTGGTGCTTGGTGTTTGGTGCTTGGTGCTTGGTGCTTGGTGCTTGGTGCTTGGTGTTTGGTGCTTGGTGCTTGGTTCTTGGTGTTCGGTGTTTGGTGATTGGTGCTTGGTGTTTGGTGCTTGGGGTTTGGTGCTTGGTGCTTGGTTCTTGGTGTTTGGTGTTTGGTGATTGGTGCTTGGTGTTTGGTGCTTGGGGTTTGGTGCTTGGTGCTTGGTGATTAGTGTTTGGTGCTTGGTGCTTGGTGTTTGGTGTTTGGTGCTTGGAGCTTGGTGTTTGGTGTTTGGTGCTTGGTGCTTGGTGCTTGGTGTTTGGTGTTTGGTGCTTGGAGCTTGGTGTTTGGTGTTTGGTGCTTGGTGCTTTGTTCTGGGTGCTTGGTGCTTGGTGTTTGGTGTTTGGTGCTGGGTGTTTGGTGTTTGGTGCTTGGGGCTTGGTGATTGGTGTTTGGTGCTTGGTGCTTGGTATTTGGTGCTTGGTCTTTGGTGCTTGGTGTTTGGTGCTTGGTGCTTGTTGCTTGGTGTTTGGTGCTTGGTGCTTGGCGTTTGGTGCATGGTGCTTGGTGCTTGCTGTTTGGTGCTTGGTGCTTGGTGCTTGGTGTTTGGTGTTTAGTGCTTGGTGCTTGGTGATTGGTGCTTGTTGCTTGGTGCTTGGTGTTTGGTGCTTGGTGCTTGGTGTTTGGTGTTTGGTGTTTGCTGTTTGCTGTCTGGTGTTTGCTGTTTGGTGTTTGCTGTTTGGTGTTTGCTGTTTGGTGTTTGCTATTTGGTGTTTGGTGTTTGGTGTTTGCTGTTTGGTGTTTGGTGTTTGCTGTTTGGCGTTTGCTGTTTGGCGTTTGCTGTTTGGCATCTGGTGGTTGGCGTTTGCTGTTTGGCGTTTGTTGTTTGGTGTTTGGTGTTTGCTGCTTGGTGTTTGCTGTTTGCTGTTTGTTTGGTGTTTGCTGTTTGGTGTTTGGTGTTTGGTGTTTGCTGTTTGGTGTTTGGTGTTTGGTGTTTGCTGTTTGGTGTTTGGTGTTTACTGTTTGGTGTTTGGTGTTTGGTGTTTGGTGATTGGTGTTTGCTGTTTGGTGTTTGGTGTTTGGTGATTGGTGTTTGCTGTTTGGTGTTTGGTGCTTGGTGTTTGGTGTTTGGTGATTGGTGCTTGGTGTTTCGTGCTTGGTGCTTGGTGCTTGGTGTTTGGCGCTTGGTGCTTGGTGTTTGGTGTTTGGTGCTTGGTGTTTGGTGCTTGGTGCTTGGTGTTTTGTGCTTGGTGCTTCGTGCTTGGTGTTTGGTGTTTGGTGCTTGGTGTTTGGTGTTTGCTGTTTGGTGTTTGTTGTTTGGTGTTCGCTGTTTGGTGTTTGGTGTTTGCTGTTTGGTGTTTGGTGTTTGCGGTTTGGTGTTTGCTATTTGGTGTTTGTGTTTGGCGTTTGGTGTTTGGTGTTTGCTGTTTGATGTTTGGTAATTGGTGTTTGATGTTTGGTGTTTGGTGCTTGGTGCTTGGTGCTTGGTGCTTAGTGTTTTATGTTTAGCGCTTGGTGCTTGGTGTTTTGTGCTTGGTGCTTGGTGCTTGGTGTTTGGAGTTTGGTGCTTGGTGTTTGGTGTTTGGTGTTTGCTGTTTGCTGTTTGCTGTTTGGTGTTTGCTGTTTGGAGTTCGCTGTTTGGTGTTTGGTGTTTGCTGTTTGGTGTTTGGTGTTTGCGGTTTGGTGTTTGCTATTTGGCGTTTGGTGTTTGGCGTTTGATGTTTGGCGTTTGTTGTTTGTTGTTTGCTGTTTGGTGTTTGGTTCTTGGTGTTTGGTGTTTGGTGATTGGTGCTTGGTGTTTCGTGCTTGGTGCTTGGTGCTTGGTGTTTGGCGCTTGGTGCTTGGTGTTTGGTGTTTGGTGCTTGGTGTTTGGTGCTTGGTGCTTGGTGTTTTGTGCTTGGTGCTTCGTGCTTGGTGTTTGGTGTTTGGTGCTTGGTGTTTGGTGTTTGCTGTTTGGTGTTTGCTGTTTGGTGTTCGCTGTTTGGTGTTTGGTGTTTGCTGTTTGGTGTTTGGTGTTTGCGGTTTGGTGTTTGCTATTTGGTGTTTGTGTTTGGCGTTTGGTGTTTGGTGTTTGCTGTTTGATGTTTGGTGATTGGTGTTTGATGTTTGGTGTTTGGTGCTTGGTGCTTGGTGCTTGGTGCTTAGTGTTTTATGTTTAGCGCTTGGTGCTTGGTGTTTTGTGCTTGGTGCTTGGTGCTTGGTGTTTGGAGTTTGGTGCTTGGTGTTTGGTGTTTGGTGTTTGCTGTTTGCTGTTTGCTGTTTGGTGTTTGCTGTTTGGAGTTCGCTGTTTGGTGTTTGGTGTTTGCTGTTTGGTGTTTGGTGTTTGCGGTTTGGTGTTTGCTATTTGGCGTTTGGTGTTTGGCGTTTGATGTTTGGCGTTTGTTGTTTGTTGTTTGCTGTTTGGTGTTTGATGTTTGGTGTTTGGTGCTTGGTGCTTGGTGTTTTGTGCTTGGTGTTTGGTGCTTGGGGTTTGGTGCTTGGTGTTTTTTTTTTTTGGTGCTTGGAGCTTGGTGTTTGGTGTTTGGTGCTTGGTGCTTGGTGTTTGGTGCTTGGTGCTTGGTGTTGGTGTTTGGTGCTTGGTGCTTGGTGCTTGGTGTTTGGTGTTTGCTGTTTGCTGTTTGCTGTTTGCTGTTTGCTGTTTGTTGTTTGCTGTTTGGTGTTTTGTGTTTGCTGTTTGGTGTTTGGAGTTTGCCCTTTGGTGTTTGCTATTTGGTGTTTGGTGTTTGCTGTTTGGTGTTTGGTGTTTGGTGTTTGGTGCTTGGTGCTTTGTTTTTGCTCTTTGGTGCTTTGTGCTTGGTCTTTGGTGTTTGGTGCTTGGTGCTTGGTGTTTGGTGCTTTTTGCCTGGTGTTTGGTGTTTGGTGTTTGGTGCTTGGTGCTTGGTACTTGGTGTTTTGTGTTTGGTGCTTGGTGCTTGGTGCTTGGTGTTTGGTGCTTGGTGTTTGTTGTTTAGTGCTTGGTGCTTGGTATTTGGTGTTTGGTGCTTGGTTCTTGGTGTTTGGTGTTTGGTGCTTGGTGCTTGGTGTTTGGTGTTTGGTGTTTGGTGCTCGGTGCTTGGTGCTTGGTGTTTCGTGCTTGGTGCTTGGTGTTTGGTCTTTGGTGCTTGGTGCTTGGTGTTTGGTGCTTGGTGCTTGGTGTTTGGTGTTTGGCGTATGGTGTTTGGTGCTTGGTGCTTGGTGTTTGGTGTTTGCTGTTTGGTGTTTGCTGTTTGGTGTTTGCTGTTTGGTGTTTGCTGTTTGGTGCTTGGTGCTTGGTGTTTGGTGCATGGTGCTTGGTGCTTGGTGCTTGGTGTTTGGTGCTTGGTGCTTGGAGTTTGGTGCTTGGGGCTTGGTGCTTGGTGTTTGGTGCTTGGTGTTTGGTGTTTGTTGCTTGGTGCTTGGTGCTTGGTGTTTTGTGCTTGGAGCCTGGTGTTTGGTGTTTGGTGCTTGGTGCTTGGTGTTTGGTGTTTGGTGCTTGGTGCTTGGTGTTTGGTGTTTGGTACTTGGTGCTTGGTGTTTGGTGTTTGGTACTTGGTGCTTGGTGTTTGGTGCTTGGTGCTTGGTGCTTGGTGTTTGGTGCTTGGTGCTGGGTGTTTGGTGTTTGGTGATTTGTGCTTGGTGTTTGGTGCTTGGGGTTTGGTGCTTGGTGCTTGGTGATTGGTGTTTGGAGCTTGGTGCTTGGTGTATGGTGTTTGGTGCTTGGAGCTTGGTGTTAGGTGTTTGGTGCTTGGTGCTTGGTGTTTGGTGCTTGGTGCTTGGTGTTGTTGTTTGGTGCTTGGTGCTTGGTGCTTGGTGTTTGGTGTTTGGTGTTTGCTGTTTGCTGTTTGGTGTTTGCTGTTTGGTGTTTGCTGTTTGGTGTTTGGTGTTTGGTGTTTGGTGTTTGCTGTTTGGTGTTTGGTGTTTGGTGTTTGGTGTTTGCTATTTGGTGTTTTGTGTTTGCTGTTTGGTGTTTGGTGTTTAGTGTTTGCTATTTGGTGTTTGGTGTTTGGTGTTTGGTGCTTGGGGCTTGGTGTTTGCTCTTTGGTGCTTGGTGATTGGTTTTTGGTGTTTGGTGCTTGGTGCTTGGTGTATGGTGTTTGGTGCTTGGTGCTTGGTGCTTGGTGCTTGGTGTTTGGTGTTTGGTGCTTGGTGCTTGGTAGTTTGGTGTTTGGTGCTTGGTGCTTGGTTCTGGGTGCTTGGTGCTTGGTGTTTGGTGTTTGGTGCTTGGTGCTTGGTGTTTGGTGCTTGGGGCTTGGTGATTGGTGTTTGGTGCTTGGTGCTTTGTGCTTGGTGCTTGGTGCTTGGTGTTTGGTGCTTGGTGTTCGGTGCTTGGTGCTTGGTGCTAGGTGTTTGGTGTTTGGTGTTTGGCGCTTGGGGCTTGGTGTTTGGTGATTGGTGCTTGGTGTTTGGTGTTTGGTGCTTGGTGCTTGGTGTTTGGTGTTTGGTGCTTGGTGCTTGGTGCTTGGTGTTTGGTGTTTGGTGCTTGGAGCTTGGTGTTTGGTGTTTGGTGCTTGGTGCTTTGTTCTGGGTGCTTGGTGCTTGGTGTTTGGTGTTTGGCGCTGGGTGCTTCGTGTTTGATGCTTGTGGCTTGGTGATTGGTGTTTGGTGCTTGGTGCTTGGTGCTTGGTGCTTGGTGCTTGGTGTTTGGTGCTTGGTGTTTGGTGCTTGGTGCTTGGTGCTAGGTGTTTGGTGTTTGGTGTTTGGCGCTTGGTGTTTGGTGTTTGGTGATTTGTGCTTGGTGTTTGGTGTTTGGTGCTTGGTGCTTGGTGTTTGGTGTTTGGTGCTTGGCGCTTGGTGTTTGGTGTTTGGTGCTGGGCGTTTGCTGTTTGGCGTTTGGGGTTTGGCATTTGCTTTTTTGCGTTTGCTGTTTAGTGTTTGGTGCTTGGTGTTTGGTGTTTGGTACTTGGTGCTTGGTGTTTGGTGTTTGGTGCTTGGTGCTTGGTGTTTGGTGATTGGTGCTTGGTGTTTGGTGCTTGGGATTTGGTGCTTGGTGCTTGGTGTTTGGTGTTTGGAGTTTGCTGTTTGGTGTTTGGTGTTTGGTGTTTTGTGTTTGCTGTTTGGTGCTTGGAGTTTGCTCTTTGGTTTTTGCTATTTGGTGTTTGGTGTTTGGTGTTTGGTGCTTGGTGTTTGGTGTTTGGTGCTTGGTGTTTTGTTTTTGCTCTTTGGTGATTTGGGCTTGGTGTTTGGTGTTTGGTGCTTGGTGCTTGCTGCTTGGTGCTTGGTGCTTGGTGCCTGGTGTTTGGTGTTTGGTGTTTGGTGCTTGGTGCTTGGTGCTTTGTGTTTTTGCTTGGTGCTTGGTGATTGGTGCTTGGTGCCTGGTGTTTGGTGTTTGGTGTTTGGTGTTTGGTGCTTGGTGCTTGGTGTTCGGTGTGTGGTACTTGGTGCTTGGTGTTTGGTGCTTGGTGCTTGGTGCTTGGTGCTTGGTGCTTGGTGTTTGGTGCTTGGTGCTTGGTTCTTGGTGTTCGGTGTTTGGTGATTGGTGCTTGGTGTTTGGTGCTTGGGGTTTGGTGCTTGGTGCTTGGTTCTTGGTGTTTGGTGTTTGGTGATTGGTGCTTGGTGTTTGGTGTTTGGTGCTTGGTGCTTGGTGTTTGGTGTTTGGTGCTTGGAGCTTGGTGTTTGGTGTTTGGTGCTTGGTGCTTGGTGCTTGGTGTTTGGTGTTTGGTGCTTGGAGCTTGGTGTTTGGTGTTTGGTGCTTGGTGCTTTGTTCTGGGTGCTTGGTGCTTGGTGTTTGGTGTTTGGTGCTGGGTGCTTGGTGTTTGGTGCTTGGGGCTTGGTGATTGGTGTTTGGTGCTTGGTGCTTGGTGCTTGGTGCTTGGTGCTTGGTGTTTGGTGCTTGGTGTTTGGTGCTTGGTGCTTGGTGCTAGGTGTTTGGTGTTTGGTGTTTCGCGCTTGGTGTTTGGTGTTTGGTAATTGGTGCTTGGTGTTTGGTGTTTGGTGCTTGGCGCTTGGTGTTTGGTGTTTGGTGCTTGGCGCTTGGTGTTTGGTGTTTGGTGCTTGGCGTTTGCTGTTTGGCGTTTGGGGTTTGGCATTTGCTGTTTGGCGTTTGGGGTTTGGCGTTTGCTTTTTGGCGTTTGCTGTTTGGTGTTTGGTGTTTGGTGTTTGCTGTTTGCTGTTTGCTGTTTGGTGTTTGCTGTTTGGCGTTTGCTGTTTGGTGCTTGGTGCTTGGTGTTTGGTTCATGGTGCTTGGTGCTTGGTGCTTGGTGTTTGGTGCTCGGTGCTTGGTGTTTGGTGCTTGGGGCTTGGTGCTTGGTGTTTGTTGCTTGGTGTTTGTTGTTTTTTGCTTGGTGCTTGGTGTTTGGTGTTTGGTGCTTGGTGTTTGCTGTTTGGTGCTTGGTGCTTGGTGTTTGGTGCTTGGTGCTTGGTGCTTGGTGCTTGGTGTTTGGTGCTTGGTGATTGGTGCTTGGTGTTTGGTGTTTGGTGCTTGGTGTTTGGTGCTTGGAGCTTGGTGCTTGGTTTTTGGTGCTTGGTGTTTGGTGTTTGGTGTTTGGTGCTTGGTGCTTGATGCTTGGTGCTTGGTGCTTGGTGTTTGGTGTTTAGTGCTTGGTGCTTGGTATTTGGTGTGTGGTGCTTGGTGCTTGGTGTTTGGTGTTTGGTGCTTGGTGCTTGGTGTTTGATGTTTGGTGCTTGGTGCTTGGTGTTTGGTGATTGGTGCTTGGTACTTGGTGTTTGGTGCTCGGTGCTTGGTGCTTGGTGTTTCGTGCTTGGTGCTTGGTGTTTGGTCTATGGCGATTGGTGCTTGGTGTTTGGTGCTTGGTACTTGGTGTTCGGTGTTTGGCGTTTGGTGTTTGGTGCTTGGTGCTTGGTGCTTGGTTTTTGGTGTTTGGTGCTTGGTGCTTGGTGTTTGGTGTTTGGTGATTGGTGCTTGGTGTTTGGTGCTTGGGATTTGGTGCTTGGTGCTTGGTGTTTGGTGTTTGGAGTTTGGTACTTGGTGCTTGGTGTTTGGTGTTTGGTGCTTGGTGCTTGGTGTTTGGTGTTTAGTGCTTGGTGCTTGGTTCTTGGTGTTTGGTGCTTGGTGCTTGGTGATTGGTGTTTGGTGTTTGGTGCTTGGTGCTTGGTGTTTGGTGATTGGTGCTTGGTACTAGGTGTTTGGTGCTCGGTGCTTGGTGCTTGGTGTTTGGTGCTTGGTGCTTGGTTCTGGGTGCTTGGTGCTTGGTGTTTGGTGTTTGGTGCTTGGTGTTTGGTGTTTGGTGCTTGGAGCTTGGTGATTGGTGTTTGGTGCTTGGTGTTTGGTGCTTGGTGCTTGGTGCTAGGTGTTTGGTGTTTGGTGCTTGGCGCTTGGTGCTTGGTGTTTGGTGATTGGTGCTTGGTGTTTGGTGTTTGGTGCTTGGTGCTTGGTGTTTGGTGTTTGGTGCTTGGCGCTTGATGTTTGGTGTTTGGTGCTTGCTGTTTGGCGTTTGGGGTTTGGCATTTGCTGTTTGGCGTATGGGCTTTGGCGTTTGCTTTTTGGCGTTTGCTGTTCGGTGTTTGGTGCTTAGTGTTTGGTGTTTGGTGTTTGGTGCTTGGTGCTTGGTGCTTGGTGTTTGGTGTTTGGTGCTTGGCGCTTGGTTTTTGGCGTTTGGCGCTTGCTGTCTGGCGTTTGGGGTTTGGCATTTGCTGTTTGGCGTTTGGGGTTTGGCGTTTGCTTCTTGGCGTTTGCTATTTGGTGTTTGGTGTTTGGTGTTTGCTGTTTGGTGTTTGCTGTTTGGTGTTTGCTGTTTGGTGTTTGGTGTTTGGTGTTTGCTGTTTGGTGTTTGCTGTTTGGTGCTTGGTGCTTGGTGTTTGGTGCATGGTGCTTGGTGCTTGGTGCTTGGTGTTTGGTGCTTGGTGCTTGGTGTTTGGTGCTTGGGGTTTGGTGCTTGGTGTTTGGTGCTTGGGGTTTGGTGCTTGGTGTTTGGTGCTTGGTATTTGGTGTTTGGTGCTTGGTGCTTGGTGTTTGGTGTTTGGTGCTTGGTGTTTGGTGCTTGGTGCTTGGTGCTTGGTGTTTGGTGCTTGGTGCTTGGTGCTTGGTGCTTGGTGCTTGGTGTTTGGTGCTTGGTGCTTGGTGCTTGGTGCTTGGTGTTTGGTGTTTAGTGCTTGGTGCTTGGTGTTTGGTGTTTGGTGCTCGGTGCTTGGTGTCTGGTGCTTGGTGCTTGGTGCTTGCTGTTTGGTGCTTGGTGTTTGGTGCTTGGTGTTTGGTGTTTGGTGCTTGGGGCTTGGTGTTTGGTGCTTGGTGCTTGGTGCTTGGTGTTTGGTGCTTGGTGCTTGGTGCTTGGTGTTTGGTGTTTAGTGCTTGGTGCTTGGTGTTTGGTGTTTGGTGCTTGGTGCTTGGTGTTTGGTGTTTGGTGTTTGGTGCTTGGTGTTTGGTGTTTGGTGTTTGATGTTTGCTGTTTGGTGATTCGTGATTGGTGTTTGATGTTTGGTGTTTGGTGTTGGGTGTTTGGTGCTTGGGGCTTCGTGTTTGCTCTTTGGTGCTTGGTGATTGGTGTTTGGTGTTGCGTGCTTGGTGCTTGGTGCTTGGTGCTTTGTGTTTGTTGCTTGGTGCTTGGTGCTTGGCGATTGGTGCTTGGTGCTTGGTGTTTGATGTGTGGTGCTTGGTGTTTGTTGCTTGGGATTTTGTGCTTGGTGCTTGGTGTTTGGTGTTTGGAGTTTACTACTTGGTGCTTGGTGTTTGGTGTTTAGTGCTTGGTGCTTGGTGTTTGGTGTTTAGTGATTGGTGCTTGGTTCTTGGTGTTTGGTGCTTGGTGCTTGGTGATTGGTGTTTGGTGCTTGGTGCTTGGTATTTGGTGCTTGGTCTATGGTGCTTGGTGTTTGGTGCTTGGTGCTTGGTGCTTGGTGTTTGGTGCTTGGTGCTTGGCGTTTAGTGCTTGGTGCTTGGTGATTGGTGCTTGTTGCTTGGTGCTTGGTGTTTGGTGCTTGGTGCTTGGTGTTTGCTGTTTGCTGTTTGGTGTTTGCTGTTTGGTGTTTGCTGTTTGGTGTTTGCTGTTTGGTGTTTGCTATTTGGTGTTTGGTGTTTGGTGTTTGCTGTTTGGTGTTTGGTGTTTGCTGTTTGGCGTTTGGTGTTTGGCGTTTGCTGTTTGGCATCTGGTGGTTGGCGTTTGCTGTTTGGCGTTTGTTGTTTGGTGTTTGTTGGTTGATGCTTGGTGTTTGCTGTTTGCTGTTTGTTTGGTGTTTGCTGTTTGGTGTTTGGTGTTTACTGTTTGGTGTTTGGTGTTTGGTGTTTGGTGTTTGGTGTTTGGTGTTTGGTGATTGGTGTTTGGTGTTTGGTGTTTGGTGTTTGGTGATTGGTGTTTGCTGTTTGGTGTTTGGTGCTTGGTGTTTGGTGTTTGGTGATTGGTGCTTGGTGTTTCGTGCTTGGTGCTCGGTGCTTGGTGTTTGGCGCTTGGTGCTTGGTGTTTGGTGTTTGGTGCTTGGTGTTTGGTGCTTGGTGCTTGGTGTTTTGTGCTTGGTGCTTGGTGCTTGGTGTTTGGTGTTTGGTGTTTGGTGTTTGCTGTTTGGTGTTTGCTGTTTGGTGTTCGCTGTTTGGTGTTTGGTGTTTGCTGTTTGGTGTTTGGTGTTTGCGGTTTGGTGTTTGCTATTTGGTGTTTGGTGTTTGGCGTTTGATGTTTGGCGTTTGTTGTTTGTTGTTTGCTATTTGGTGTTTGATGTTTGGTGTTTGGTGTTTGGTGTTTGCTGTTTGATGTTTGGTGATTGGTGTTTGATGTTTGGTGTTTGGTGCTTGGTGCTTGGTGCTTGGTGATTAGTGTTTTATTTTAGCGCTTGGTGCTTGGTGTTTTGTGCTTGGTGCTTGGTGCTTGGTGTTTGGAGTTTGGTGCTAGGTGTTTGGTGTTTGGTGTTTGTTGCTTGCTGTTTGCTGTTTGGTGTTTGCTGTTTGGTGTTCGCTGTTTGGTGTTTGTTGTTTGCTGTTTGGTGTATGGTGTTTGCGGTTTGGTGTTTGCTATTTGGTGTTTGGTATTTGGCGTTTGATGTTTGGCGTTTGTTGTTTGTTGTTTGCTGTTTGGTGTTTGATGTTTGGTGTTTGGTGTTTGGTGTTTGCTGTTTGATGTTTGGTGATTGGTGTTTGATGTTTGGTGTTTGGTGCTTGGTGCTTGGTGTTTTGTGCTTGGTGTTTGGTGCTTGGGGTTTGGTGCTTGGTGCTTGGTGATTGGTGTTTGGTGTTTGGTGCTTGGAGCTTGGTGTTTGGTGTTTGGTGCTTGGTGCTTGGTGTTTGGTGCTTGGTGCTTGGTGTTGGTGTTTGGTGCTTGGTGCTTGGTGCTTGGTGTTTGGTGTTTGCTGTTTGCTGTTTGCTCTTTGGTGTTTGCTGTTTGTTGTTTGCTGTTTGGTGTTTTGTGTTTGCTGTTTGGTGTTTGGAGTTTGCCCTTTGGTGTTTGCTATTTGCTGTTTGGTGTTTGGTGTTTGGTGTTTGCTGTTTGGTGTTTGCTCTTTGGTGCTTTGTGCTTGGTCTTTGGTTTTTGGTGCTTGGTGCTTGGTGTTTGGTGCTTTGTGCCTGGTGTTTGGTGTTTGGTGTTTGGTGTTTGGTCCTTGGTGCTTGGTGCTTGGTGTCTGGTGCTTGGTGCTTGGTGTTTGGTGTTTGGTGCTTGGTGCTTGGTGTTTGGTGTTTGGTGTTTGGTGCTTGGTGCTTGGTACTTGGTGTTTTGTGTTTGGTGCTTGGTGCTTGGTGCTTGGTGCTTGGTGTTTGGTGCTTGGTGCTTGATGCTTGGTGCATGATGCTTGGTGTTTGGTGTTTAGTGCTTGGTGCTTGGTATTTGGTGTTTGGTGCTTGGTTCTTGGTGTTTGGTGTTTGGTGCTTGGTGCTTGGTGTTTGGTGTTTGGTGTTTGGTGCTTGGTGCTTGGTGTTTGGTGATTGGTGCTTGGTACATGGTGTTTGGTGCTCGGTGCTTGGTGCTTGGTGTTTCGTGCTTGGTGCTTGGTGTTTGGTCTTTGGCGCTTGGTGCTTGGTGTTTGGTGCTTGGTGCTTGGTGTTTGGTGTTTGGCGTATGGTGTTTGGTGCTTGGTGCTTGGTGCTTGGTTTTTGGTGTTTGGTGCTTGGTGCTTGGTGTTTGGTGTTTGGTGATTGGTGCTTGGTGTTTGGTGCTTGGTATTTGGTGCTTGGTGCTTGGTGTTTGGTGTTTGGAGTTTGCTGTTTGGTGTTTGCTGTTTGGTGTTTTGTGTTTGCTGTTTGGTGTTTGGAGTTTGCTCTTTGGTTTTTGCTATTTGGTGTTTGGTGTTTGCTGTTTGGTGTTGGCTGTTTGGTGTTTGGTGCTTGGTGTTTGGTGTTTGGTGCTTGGTGTTTTGTTTTTGCTCTTTGGTGCTTTGGGCTTGGTGTTTGGTGTTTGGTGCTTGGTGCTTGGTGTTTGGTGTTTGGTGCTTGGTGCTTGGTGCTTGGTGTTTGGTGCTCGGTGCTTGGTGTTTGGTGTTTGGTGTTTGGTGCTTGGTGCTTGGTGCTTGGTGTTTTGTGCTTGGAGCCTGGTGTTTAGTGTTTGGTGCTTGGTGCTTGGTGTTTGGTGTTTCGTGCTTGGTGCTTGGTGTTTGGTGTTTGGTACTTGGTGCTTGGTGTTTGGTGCTTGGTGCTTGGTGCTTGGTGTTTGGTGCTTGGTGCTTGGTGTTTTGTGTTTGGTGCTTGGTTCTTGGTGTTTGGTGTTTGGTGATTGGTGCTTGGTGTTTGGTGCTTGGGGTTTCGTGCTTGGTGCTTGGTGATTGGTGTTTGGTGCTTGGTGCTTGGTGTTTGGTGCTTGGAGCTTGGTGTTTGGTATTTGGTGCTTGGTGCTTGGTGTTTGGTGCTTGGTGCTTGGTGTTGTTGTTTGGTGCTTGGTGCTTGGTGCTTGGTGTTTGGTGTTTGCTGTTTGCTGTTTGCTGTTTGGTGTTTGCTGTTTGGTGTTTGCTGTTTGGTGTTTGGTGTTTGGTGTTTGGTGCTTGGTGCTTGGTGTTTGATGTGTGGTGCTTGGTGCTTGGTGTTTGGTGGTTGGTGCTTGGTGCTTGGTGTCTGATGCTTGGTGTTTGGTGCTTGGTGTTTGGTGCTTGGTGCTTGGTGCTTGGTGTTTGGTGCTTGGTGCTTGGTGCTTGGTGCTTGGTGTTTGGTGTTTGGTGCTTGGTGCTTGGTGTTTGGTGTTTGGTGTTTGGTGCTTGGTGCTTGGTACTTGGTGTTTTGTGTTTGGTGCTTGGTGCTTGGTGCTTGGTGCTTGGTGTTTGGTGCTTGGTGCTTGATGCTTGGTGTTTGGTGATTGGTGCTTGGTGTTTAGTGCTTGGGGTTTGGTGCTTGGTGCTTGGTGATTGGTGTTTGTTGCTTGGTGCTTGGTATTTGGTGTTTGGTGCTTGGAGCTTGGTATTTGGTGTTTGGTGCTTGGTGCTTGGTGTTTGGTGTTTGGTGTTTGGTGCTTGGTGCTTGGTACTTGGTGTTTTGTGTTTGGTGCTTGGTGCTTGGTGCTTGGTGCTTGGTGTTTGGTGCTTGGTGCTTGATGCTTGGTGCTTGCTGCTTGGTGTTTGGTGTTTAGTGCTTGGTGCTTGGTATTTGGTGTTTGGTGCTTGGTTCTTGGTGTTTGGTGTTTGATGCTTGGTGCTAGGTGTTTGGTGTTTGGTGTTTGGTGCTTGGTGCTTGGTGTTTGGTGATTGGTGCTTGGTACTTGGTGTTTGGTGCTCGGTGCTTGGTGCTTGGTGTTTTGTGCTTGGTGCTTGGTGTTTGGTGCTTGGTGCTGGGTGTTTGTTGCTTGGTGCTTGGTGCTTGGTGTTTGGTGCGAGGTGCTTGGTGTTTGGTGTTTGGTGTTTGGTGCTTGGTGCTTGGTGCTTGGTGTTTGGTGCTTGGTGCTTGGTGTTTTGTGTTTGGTGCTTGGTTCTTGGTGTTTGGTGTTTGGTGATTGGTGCTTGGTGTTTGGTGCTTGGTGTTTGGTGCTTGGTGCTTGGTGATTGGTGTTTGCTGCTTGGTGCTTGGTGTTTGGTGTTTGGTGCTTGGAGCTTGGTGTTTGGTGTTTGGTGCTTGGTGTTTGGTGTTTGGTGCTTGGTGCTTGGTGTTGTTGTTTGGTGCTTGGTACTTGGTGCTTGGTGTTTGGTGTTTGGTGTTTGCTGTTTGCTGTTTGGTGTTTGCTGTTTGGTGTTTGCTGTTTGGTGTTTGGTGTTTGGTGTTTGGTGTTTGGTGCTTGGTGCTTTGTTTTTGCTCTTTGGCGCTTTGTGCTTGGTGTTTGGTGTTTGGTGCTTAGTGCTTGGTGTTTGGTGTTTGGTGCTTGGTGCTTGGTGCTTGGTGCTTGCTGCTTGGTGCTTGGTGCCTGGTGTTTGGTGTTTGGTGTTTGGTGCTTGGTGCTTGGTGCTTTGTGTTTTTGCTTGGTGCTTGGTGATTGGTGCTTGGTGCCTGGTGTTTGGTGTTTGGTGTTTGGTGCTTGGTGCTTGGTGTTTGGTATTTGGTGATTGGTGCTTCGTGTCTGGTGCTTGGTATTTGGTGCTTGGTTCTTGGTGCTTGGTGCTTGGTGCTTGGTGTTTGGTGCTTGGTGCTTGGTGCTTGGTATTTGGTGTTTGGTGCTTGGTGCTTGGTGTTTGGTGTTTGGTGCTTGGTGCTTGGTGTTTGGTATTTGGTGCTTCGTGCTTGGTGTTTGGTGATTGGTGCTTGGTGTTTGGTGCTTGGTGTCTGGTGCTTGGTGCTTGGTGTTTGGTGTTTGGTGCTTGGTGCTTGGTGTTTGGTGTTTGGTGTTTGGTGCTTGGTGCTTGGTACTTGGTGTTTGGTGCTTGGTGCTTGGTGCTTGGTGTTTGGTGTTTGGTGCTTGGTGCTTGGTGTTTGGTGTTTGCTGCTTCGTGCTTGGTGTTTGGTGATTGGTGCTTGGTGCTTGGTGCTTGGTGTCTGGTGCTTGGTGCTTGGTGTTTGGTGTTTGGTGCTTGGTGCTTGGTGTTTGGTGTTTGGTGTTTGGTGCTTGGTGCTTGGTACTTGGTGTTTTGTGTTTGGTGCTTGGTGCTTGGTGCTTGGTGCTTGGTGTTTGGTGCTTGGTGCTTGATGCTTGGTGCTTGGTGCTTGGTGTTTGGTGTTTAGTGCTTGGTGCTTGGTATTTGGTGTTTGGCGCTTGGTGATTGGTGTTTGGTGTTTGGTGCTTGGTGTTTGGTGCTTGGTGCTTGGTGTTTGGTGTTTGGCGCTTGGTGCTTGGTGTTTTGTGCTTGGTGCTTGGTGCTTGGTGTTTGGTGTTTGCTGTTTGGTGTTCGCTGTTTGGTGTTTGGTGTTTCCTGTTTGGTGTTTGGTGTTTGCGGTTTGGTGTTTGCTATTTGGTGTTTGGTGTTTGGCGTTTGAAGTTTGGCATTTGTTGTTTGTTGTTTGCTGTTTGGTGTTTGATGTTTGGTGTTTGGTGTTTGGTGTTTGCTGTTTGATGTTTGGTGATTGGTGTTTGATGTTTGGTGTTTGGTGCTTGGTGCTTGGTGCTTGGTGCTTAGTGTTTTATGTTTAGCGCTTGGTGCTTGGTGTTTTGTGCTTGGTGCTTGGTGCTTGGTGTTTGGTGCTTGGTTCTTGGTGTTTGGTGTTTGGTGATTGGTGCTTGGTGTTTGGTGCTTGGGGTTTGGTGCTTGGTGCTTGGTGATTGGTGTTTGTTGCTTGGTGCTTGGTATTTGGTGTTTGGTGCTTGGAGCTTGGTATTTGGTGTTTGGTGCTTGGTGCTTGGTATTTGGTGTTTGGTGTTTGGTGCTTGGTGCTTGGTACTTGGTGTTTTGTGTTTGGTGCTTGGTGCTTGGTGCTTGGTGCTTGGTGTTTGGTGCTTGGTGCTTGATGCTTGGTGCATGGTGCTTGGTGTTTGGTGTTTAGTGCTTGGTGCTTGGTATTTGGTGTTTGGTGCTTGGTTCTTGGTGTTTGGTGTTTGGTGCTTGGTGCTAGGTGTTTGGTGTTTGGTGTTTGGTGCTTGGTGCTTGGTGTTTGGTGATTGGTGCTTGGTACTTGGTGTTTGGTGCTCGGTGCTTGGTGCTTGGTGTTTCGTGCTTGGTGCTTGGTGTTTGGTGCTTGGTGCTTGGTGTTTGTTGCTTGGTGCTTGGTGCTTGGTGTTTGGTGCTAGGTGCTTGGTGTTTGGTGTTTGGTGTTTGTTGCTTGGTGCTTGGTGCTTGGTGTTTTGTGCTTGGAGCCTGGTGTTTGGTGTTTGGTGCTTGGTGCTTGGTGTTTGGTGTTTGGTGCTTGGTGCTTGGTGTTTGGTGTTTGGTACTTGGTGCTTGGTGTTTGGTGTTTGGTACTTGGTGCTTGGTGTTTGGTGCTTGGTGCTTGGTGCTTGGTGTTTGGTGCTTGGTGCTGGGTGTTTGGTGTTTGGTGATTTGTGCTTGGTGTTTGGTGCTTGGGGTTTGGTGCTTGGTGCTTGGTGATTGGTGTTTGGAGCTTGGTGCTTGGTGTATGGTGTTTGGTGCTTGGAGCTTGGTGTTAGGTGTTTGGTGCTTGGTGCTTGGTGTTTGGTGCTTGGTGCTTGGTGTTGTTGTTTGGTGCTTGGTGCTTGGTGCTTGGTGTTTGGTGTTTGGTGTTTGCTGTTTGCTGTTTGGTGTTTGCTGTTTGGTGTTTGCTGTTTGGTGTTTGGTGTTTGGTGTTTGGTGTTTGCTGTTTGGTGTTTGGTGTTTGGTGTTTGGTGTTTGCTATTTGGTGTTTTGTGTTTGCTGTTTGGTGTTTGGTGTTTAGTGTTTGCTATTTGGTGTTTGGTGTTTGGTGTTTGGTGCTTGGGGCTTGGTGTTTGCTCTTTGGTGCTTGGTGATTGGTTTTTGGTGTTTGGTGCTTGGTGCTTGGTGTATGGTGTTTGGTGCTTGGTGCTTGGTGCTTGGTGCTTGGTGTTTGGTGTTTGGTGCTTGGTGCTTGGTAGTTTGGTGTTTGGTGCTTGGTGCTTGGTTCTGGGTGCTTGGTGCTTGGTGTTTGGTGTTTGGTGCTTGGTGCTTGGTGTTTGGTGCTTGGGGCTTGGTGATTGGTGTTTGGTGCTTGGTGCTTGGTGCTTGGTGCTTGGTGCTTGGTGTTTGGTGCTTGGTGTTCGGTGCTTGGTGCTTGGTGCTAGGTGTTTGGTGTTTGGTGTTTGGCGCTTGGGGCTTGGTGTTTGGTGATTGGTGCTTGGTGTTTGGTGTTTGGTGCTTGGTGCTTGGTGTTTGGTGTTTGGTGCTTGGTGCTTGGTGCTTGGTGTTTGGTGTTTGGTGCTTGGAGCTTGGTGTTTGGTGTTTGGTGCTTGGTGCTTTGTTCTGGGTGCTTGGTGCTTGGTGTTTGGTGTTTGGCGCTGGGTGCTTCGTGTTTGATGCTTGTGGCTTGGTGATTGGTGTTTGGTGCTTGGTGCTTGGTGCTTGGTGCTTGGTGCTTGGTGTTTGGTGCTTGGTGTTTGGTGCTTGGTGCTTGGTGCTAGGTGTTTGGTGTTTGGTGTTTGGCGCTTGGTGTTTGGTGTTTGGTGATTTGTGCTTGGTGTTTGGTGTTTGGTGCTTGGTGCTTGGTGTTTGGTGTTTGGTGCTTGGCGCTTGGTGTTTGGTGTTTGGTGCTGGGCGTTTGCTGTTTGGCGTTTGGGGTTTGGCATTTGCTTTTTTGCGTTTGCTGTTTAGTGTTTGGTGCTTGGTGTTTGGTGTTTGGTACTTGGTGCTTGGTGTTTGGTGTTTGGTGCTTGGTGCTTGGTGTTTGGTGATTGGTGCTTGGTGTTTGGTGCTTGGGATTTGGTGCTTGGTGCTTGGTGTTTGGTGTTTGGAGTTTGCTGTTTGGTGTTTGGTGTTTGGTGTTTTGTGTTTGCTGTTTGGTGCTTGGAGTTTGCTCTTTGGTTTTTGCTATTTGGTGTTTGGTGTTTGGTGTTTGGTGCTTGGTGTTTGGTGTTTGGTGCTTGGTGTTTTGTTTTTGCTCTTTGGTGATTTGGGCTTGGTGTTTGGTGTTTGGTGCTTGGTGCTTGCTGCTTGGTGCTTGGTGCTTGGTGCCTGGTGTTTGGTGTTTGGTGTTTGGTGCTTGGTGCTTGGTGCTTTGTGTTTTTGCTTGGTGCTTGGTGATTGGTGCTTGGTGCCTGGTGTTTGGTGTTTGGTGTTTGGTGTTTGGTGCTTGGTGCTTGGTGTTCGGTGTGTGGTACTTGGTGCTTGGTGTTTGGTGCTTGGTGCTTGGTGCTTGGTGCTTGGTGCTTGGTGTTTGGTGCTTGGTGCTTGGTTCTTGGTGTTCGGTGTTTGGTGATTGGTGCTTGGTGTTTGGTGCTTGGGGTTTGGTGCTTGGTGCTTGGTTCTTGGTGTTTGGTGTTTGGTGATTGGTGCTTGGTGTTTGGTGTTTGGTGCTTGGTGCTTGGTGTTTGGTGTTTGGTGCTTGGAGCTTGGTGTTTGGTGTTTGGTGCTTGGTGCTTGGTGCTTGGTGTTTGGTGTTTGGTGCTTGGAGCTTGGTGTTTGGTGTTTGGTGCTTGGTGCTTTGTTCTGGGTGCTTGGTGCTTGGTGTTTGGTGTTTGGTGCTGGGTGCTTGGTGTTTGGTGCTTGGGGCTTGGTGATTGGTGTTTGGTGCTTGGTGCTTGGTGCTTGGTGCTTGGTGCTTGGTGTTTGGTGCTTGGTGTTTGGTGCTTGGTGCTTGGTGCTAGGTGTTTGGTGTTTGGTGTTTCGCGCTTGGTGTTTGGTGTTTGGTAATTGGTGCTTGGTGTTTGGTGTTTGGTGCTTGGCGCTTGGTGTTTGGTGTTTGGTGCTTGGCGCTTGGTGTTTGGTGTTTGGTGTTTGGTGCTTGGCGTTTGCTGTTTGGCGTTTGGGGTTTGGCATTTGCTGTTTGGCGTTTGGGGTTTGGCGTTTGCTTTTTGGCGTTTGCTGTTTGGTGTTTGGTGTTTGGTGTTTGCTGTTTGCTGTTTGCTGTTTGGTGTTTGCTGTTTGGCGTTTGCTGTTTGGTGCTTGGTGCTTGGTGTTTGGTTCATGGTGCTTGGTGCTTGGTGCTTGGTGTTTGGTGCTCGGTGCTTGGTGTTTGGTGCTTGGGGCTTGGTGCTTGGTGTTTGTTGCTTGGTGTTTGTTGTTTTTTGCTTGGTGCTTGGTGTTTGGTGTTTGGTGCTTGGTGTTTGCTGTTTGGTGCTTGGTGCTTGGTGTTTGGTGCTTGGTGCTTGGTGCTTGGTGCTTGGTGTTTGGTGCTTGGTGATTGGTGCTTGGTGTTTGGTGTTTGGTGCTTGGTGTTTGGTGCTTGGAGCTTGGTGCTTGGTTTTTGGTGCTTGGTGTTTGGTGTTTGGTGTTTGGTGCTTGGTGCTTGATGCTTGGTGCTTGGTGCTTGGTGTTTGGTGTTTAGTGCTTGGTGCTTGGTATTTGGTGTGTGGTGCTTGGTGCTTGGTGTTTGGTGTTTGGTGCTTGGTGCTTGGTGTTTGATGTTTGGTGCTTGGTGCTTGGTGTTTGGTGATTGGTGCTTGGTACTTGGTGTTTGGTGCTCGGTGCTTGGTGCTTGGTGTTTCGTGCTTGGTGCTTGGTGTTTGGTCTATGGCGATTGGTGCTTGGTGTTTGGTGCTTGGTACTTGGTGTTCGGTGTTTGGCGTTTGGTGTTTGGTGCTTGGTGCTTGGTGCTTGGTTTTTGGTGTTTGGTGCTTGGTGCTTGGTGTTTGGTGTTTGGTGATTGGTGCTTGGTGTTTGGTGCTTGGGATTTGGTGCTTGGTGCTTGGTGTTTGGTGTTTGGAGTTTGGTACTTGGTGCTTGGTGTTTGGTGTTTGGTGCTTGGTGCTTGGTGTTTGGTGTTTAGTGCTTGGTGCTTGGTTCTTGGTGTTTGGTGCTTGGTGCTTGGTGATTGGTGTTTGGTGTTTGGTGCTTGGTGCTTGGTGTTTGGTGATTGGTGCTTGGTACTAGGTGTTTGGTGCTCGGTGCTTGGTGCTTGGTGTTTGGTGCTTGGTGCTTGGTTCTGGGTGCTTGGTGCTTGGTGTTTGGTGTTTGGTGCTTGGTGTTTGGTGTTTGGTGCTTGGAGCTTGGTGATTGGTGTTTGGTGCTTGGTGTTTGGTGCTTGGTGCTTGGTGCTAGGTGTTTGGTGTTTGGTGCTTGGCGCTTGGTGCTTGGTGTTTGGTGATTGGTGCTTGGTGTTTGGTGTTTGGTGCTTGGTGCTTGGTGTTTGGTGTTTGGTGCTTGGCGCTTGATGTTTGGTGTTTGGTGCTTGCTGTTTGGCGTTTGGGGTTTGGCATTTGCTGTTTGGCGTATGGGCTTTGGCGTTTGCTTTTTGGCGTTTGCTGTTCGGTGTTTGGTGCTTAGTGTTTGGTGTTTGGTGTTTGGTGCTTGGTGCTTGGTGCTTGGTGTTTGGTGTTTGGTGCTTGGCGCTTGGTTTTTGGCGTTTGGCGCTTGCTGTCTGGCGTTTGGGGTTTGGCATTTGCTGTTTGGCGTTTGGGGTTTGGCGTTTGCTTCTTGGCGTTTGCTATTTGGTGTTTGGTGTTTGGTGTTTGCTGTTTGGTGTTTGCTGTTTGGTGTTTGCTGTTTGGTGTTTGGTGTTTGGTGTTTGCTGTTTGGTGTTTGCTGTTTGGTGCTTGGTGCTTGGTGTTTGGTGCATGGTGCTTGGTGCTTGGTGCTTGGTGTTTGGTGCTTGGTGCTTGGTGTTTGGTGCTTGGGGTTTGGTGCTTGGTGTTTGGTGCTTGGGGTTTGGTGCTTGGTGTTTGGTGCTTGGTATTTGGTGTTTGGTGCTTGGTGCTTGGTGTTTGGTGTTTGGTGCTTGGTGTTTGGTGCTTGGTGCTTGGTGCTTGGTGTTTGGTGCTTGGTGCTTGGTGCTTGGTGCTTGGTGCTTGGTGTTTGGTGCTTGGTGCTTGGTGCTTGGTGCTTGGTGTTTGGTGTTTAGTGCTTGGTGCTTGGTGTTTGGTGTTTGGTGCTCGGTGCTTGGTGTCTGGTGCTTGGTGCTTGGTGCTTGCTGTTTGGTGCTTGGTGTTTGGTGCTTGGTGTTTGGTGTTTGGTGCTTGGGGCTTGGTGTTTGGTGCTTGGTGCTTGGTGCTTGGTGTTTGGTGCTTGGTGCTTGGTGCTTGGTGTTTGGTGTTTAGTGCTTGGTGCTTGGTGTTTGGTGTTTGGTGCTTGGTGCTTGGTGTTTGGTGTTTGGTGTTTGGTGCTTGGTGTTTGGTGTTTGGTGTTTGATGTTTGCTGTTTGGTGATTCGTGATTGGTGTTTGATGTTTGGTGTTTGGTGTTGGGTGTTTGGTGCTTGGGGCTTCGTGTTTGCTCTTTGGTGCTTGGTGATTGGTGTTTGGTGTTGCGTGCTTGGTGCTTGGTGCTTGGTGCTTTGTGTTTGTTGCTTGGTGCTTGGTGCTTGGCGATTGGTGCTTGGTGCTTGGTGTTTGATGTGTGGTGCTTGGTGTTTGTTGCTTGGGATTTTGTGCTTGGTGCTTGGTGTTTGGTGTTTGGAGTTTACTACTTGGTGCTTGGTGTTTGGTGTTTAGTGCTTGGTGCTTGGTGTTTGGTGTTTAGTGATTGGTGCTTGGTTCTTGGTGTTTGGTGCTTGGTGCTTGGTGATTGGTGTTTGGTGCTTGGTGCTTGGTATTTGGTGCTTGGTCTATGGTGCTTGGTGTTTGGTGCTTGGTGCTTGGTGCTTGGTGTTTGGTGCTTGGTGCTTGGCGTTTAGTGCTTGGTGCTTGGTGATTGGTGCTTGTTGCTTGGTGCTTGGTGTTTGGTGCTTGGTGCTTGGTGTTTGCTGTTTGCTGTTTGGTGTTTGCTGTTTGGTGTTTGCTGTTTGGTGTTTGCTGTTTGGTGTTTGCTATTTGGTGTTTGGTGTTTGGTGTTTGCTGTTTGGTGTTTGGTGTTTGCTGTTTGGCGTTTGGTGTTTGGCGTTTGCTGTTTGGCATCTGGTGGTTGGCGTTTGCTGTTTGGCGTTTGTTGTTTGGTGTTTGTTGGTTGATGCTTGGTGTTTGCTGTTTGCTGTTTGTTTGGTGTTTGCTGTTTGGTGTTTGGTGTTTACTGTTTGGTGTTTGGTGTTTGGTGTTTGGTGTTTGGTGTTTGGTGTTTGGTGATTGGTGTTTGGTGTTTGGTGTTTGGTGTTTGGTGATTGGTGTTTGCTGTTTGGTGTTTGGTGCTTGGTGTTTGGTGTTTGGTGATTGGTGCTTGGTGTTTCGTGCTTGGTGCTCGGTGCTTGGTGTTTGGCGCTTGGTGCTTGGTGTTTGGTGTTTGGTGCTTGGTGTTTGGTGCTTGGTGCTTGGTGTTTTGTGCTTGGTGCTTGGTGCTTGGTGTTTGGTGTTTGGTGTTTGGTGTTTGCTGTTTGGTGTTTGCTGTTTGGTGTTCGCTGTTTGGTGTTTGGTGTTTGCTGTTTGGTGTTTGGTGTTTGCGGTTTGGTGTTTGCTATTTGGTGTTTGGTGTTTGGCGTTTGATGTTTGGCGTTTGTTGTTTGTTGTTTGCTATTTGGTGTTTGATGTTTGGTGTTTGGTGTTTGGTGTTTGCTGTTTGATGTTTGGTGATTGGTGTTTGATGTTTGGTGTTTGGTGCTTGGTGCTTGGTGCTTGGTGATTAGTGTTTTATTTTAGCGCTTGGTGCTTGGTGTTTTGTGCTTGGTGCTTGGTGCTTGGTGTTTGGAGTTTGGTGCTTGGTGTTTGGTGTTTGGTGTTTGTTGCTTGCTGTTTGCTGTTTGGTGTTTGCTGTTTGGTGTTCGCTGTTTGGTGTTTGTTGTTTGCTGTTTGGTGTATGGTGTTTGCGGTTTGGTGTTTGCTATTTGGTGTTTGGTATTTGGCGTTTGATGTTTGGCGTTTGTTGTTTGTTGTTTGCTGTTTGGTGTTTGATGTTTGGTGTTTGGTGTTTGGTGTTTGCTGTTTGATGTTTGGTGATTGGTGTTTGATGTTTGGTGTTTGGTGCTTGGTGCTTGGTGTTTTGTGCTTGGTGTTTGGTGCTTGGGGTTTGGTGTTTGCTATTTGCTGTTTGGTGTTTGGTGTTTGGTGTTTGCTGTTTGGTGTTTGCTCTTTGGTGCTTTGTGCTTGGTCTTTGGTTTTTGGTGCTTGGTGCTTGGTGTTTGGTGCTTTGTGCCTGGTGTTTGGTGTTTGGTGTTTGGTGTTTGGTCCTTGGTGCTTGGTGCTTGGTGTCTGGTGCTTGGTGCTTGGTGTTTGGTGTTTGGTGCTTGGTGCTTGGTGTTTGGTGTTTGGTGTTTGGTGCTTGGTGCTTGGTACTTGGTGTTTTGTGTTTGGTGCTTGGTGCTTGGTGTTTGGTGCTTGGTGCTTGATGCTTGGTGCATGATGCTTGGTGTTTGGTGTTTAGTGCTTGGTGCTTGGTATTTGGTGTTTGGTGCTTGGTTCTTGGTGTTTGGTGTTTGGTGCTTGGTGCTTGGTGTTTGGTGTTTGGTGTTTGGTGCTTGGTGCTTGGTGTTTGGTGATTGGTGCTTGGTACATGGTGTTTGGTGCTCGGTGCTTGGTGCTTGGTGTTTCGTGCTTGGTGCTTGGTGTTTGGTCTTTGGCGCTTGGTGCTTGGTGTTTGGTGCTTGGTGCTTGGTGTTTGGTGTTTGGCGTATGGTGTTTGGTGCTTGGTGCTTGGTGCTTGGTTTTTGGTGTTTGGTGCTTGGTGCTTGGTGTTTGGTGTTTGGTGATTGGTGCTTGGTGTTTGGTGCTTGGTATTTGGTGCTTGGTGCTTGGTGTTTGGTGTTTGGAGTTTGCTGTTTGGTGTTTGCTGTTTGGTGTTTTGTGTTTGCTGTTTGGTGTTTGGAGTTTGCTCTTTGGTTTTTGCTATTTGGTGTTTGGTGTTTGCTGTTTGGTGTTGGCTGTTTGGTGTTTGGTGCTTGGTGTTTGGTGTTTGGTGCTTGGTGTTTTGTTTTTGCTCTTTGGTGCTTTGGGCTTGGTGTTTGGTGTTTGGTGCTTGGTGCTTGGTGTTTGGTGTTTGGTGCTTGGTGCTTGGTGCTTGGTGTTTGGTGCTCGGTGCTTGGTGTTTGGTGTTTGGTGTTTGGTGCTTGGTGCTTGGTGCTTGGTGTTTTGTGCTTGGAGCCTGGTGTTTAGTGTTTGGTGCTTGGTGCTTGGTGTTTGGTGTTTCGTGCTTGGTGCTTGGTGTTTGGTGTTTGGTACTTGGTGCTTGGTGTTTGGTGCTTGGTGCTTGGTGCTTGGTGTTTGGTGCTTGGTGCTTGGTGTTTTGTGTTTGGTGCTTGGTTCTTGGTGTTTGGTGTTTGGTGATTGGTGCTTGGTGTTTGGTGCTTGGGGTTTCGTGCTTGGTGCTTGGTGATTGGTGTTTGGTGCTTGGTGCTTGGTGTTTGGTGCTTGGAGCTTGGTGTTTGGTATTTGGTGCTTGGTGCTTGGTGTTTGGTGCTTGGTGCTTGGTGTTGTTGTTTGGTGCTTGGTGCTTGGTGCTTGGTGTTTGGTGTTTGCTGTTTGCTGTTTGCTGTTTGGTGTTTGCTGTTTGGTGTTTGCTGTTTGGTGTTTGGTGTTTGGTGTTTGGTGCTTGGTGCTTGGTGTTTGATGTGTGGTGCTTGGTGCTTGGTGTTTGGTGGTTGGTGCTTGGTGCTTCGTGTCTGATGCTTGGTGTTTGGTGCTTGGTGTTTGGTGCTTGGTGCTTGGTGCTTGGTGTTTGGTGCTTGGTGCTTGGTGCTTGGTGCTTGGTGTTTGGTGTTTGGTGCTTGGTGCTTGGTGTTTGGTGTTTGGTGTTTGGTGCTTGGTGCTTGGTACTTGGTGTTTTGTGTTTGGTGCTTGGTGCTTGGTGCTTGGTGCTTGGTGTTTGGTGCTTGGTGCTTGATGCTTGGTGTTTGGTGATTGGTGCTTGGTGTTTAGTGCTTGGGGTTTGGTGCTTGGTGCTTGGTGATTGGTGTTTGTTGCTTGGTGCTTGGTATTTGGTGTTTGGTGCTTGGAGCTTGGTATTTGGTGTTTGGTGCTTGGTGCTTGGTGTTTGGTGTTTGGTGTTTGGTGCTTGGTGCTTGGTACTTGGTGTTTTGTGTTTGGTGCTTGGTGCTTGGTGCTTGGTGCTTGGTGTTTGGTGCTTGGTGCTTGATGCTTGGTGCTTGCTGCTTGGTGTTTGGTGTTTAGTGCTTGGTGCTTGGTATTTGGTGTTTGGTGCTTGGTTCTTGGTGTTTGGTGTTTGATGCTTGGTGCTAGGTGTTTGGTGTTTGGTGTTTGGTGCTTGGTGCTTGGTGTTTGGTGATTGGTGCTTGGTACTTGGTGTTTGGTGCTCGGTGCTTGGTGCTTGGTGTTTTGTGCTTGGTGCTTGGTGTTTGGTGCTTGGTGCTGGGTGTTTGTTGCTTGGTGCTTGGTGCTTGGTGTTTGGTGCGAGGTGCTTGGTGTTTGGTGTTTGGTGTTTGGTGCTTGGTGCTTGGTGCTTGGTGTTTGGTGCTTGGTGCTTGGTGTTTTGTGTTTGGTGCTTGGTTCTTGGTGTTTGGTGTTTGGTGATTGGTGCTTGGTGTTTGGTGCTTGGTGTTTGGTGCTTGGTGCTTGGTGATTGGTGTTTGCTGCTTGGTGCTTGGTGTTTGGTGTTTGGTGCTTGGAGCTTGGTGTTTGGTGTTTGGTGCTTGGTGTTTGGTGTTTGGTGCTTGGTGCTTGGTGTTGTTGTTTGGTGCTTGGTACTTGGTGCTTGGTGTTTGGTGTTTGGTGTTTGCTGTTTGCTGTTTGGTGTTTGCTGTTTGGTGTTTGCTGTTTGGTGTTTGGTGTTTGGTGTTTGGTGTTTGGTGCTTGGTGCTTTGTTTTTGCTCTTTGGCGCTTTGTGCTTGGTGTTTGGTGTTTGGTGCTTAGTGCTTGGTGTTTGGTGTTTGGTGCTTGGTGCTTGGTGCTTGGTGCTTGCTGCTTGGTGCTTGGTGCCTGGTGTTTGGTGTTTGGTGTTTGGTGCTTGGTGCTTGGTGCTTTGTGTTTTTGCTTGGTGCTTGGTGATTGGTGCTTGGTGCCTGGTGTTTGGTGTTTGGTGTTTGGTGCTTGGTGCTTGGTGTTTGGTATTTGGTGATTGGTGCTTCGTGTCTGGTGCTTGGTATTTGGTGCTTGGTTCTTGGTGCTTGGTGCTTGGTGCTTGGTGTTTGGTGCTTGGTGCTTGGTGCTTGGTATTTGGTGTTTGGTGCTTGGTGCTTGGTGTTTGGTGTTTGGTGCTTGGTGCTTGGTGTTTGGTATTTGGTGCTTCGTGCTTGGTGTTTGGTGATTGGTGCTTGGTGTTTGGTGCTTGGTGTCTGGTGCTTGGTGCTTGGTGTTTGGTGTTTGGTGCTTGGTGCTTGGTGTTTGGTGTTTGGTGTTTGGTGCTTGGTGCTTGGTACTTGGTGTTTGGTGCTTGGTGCTTGGTGCTTGGTGTTTGGTGTTTGGTGCTTGGTGCTTGGTGTTTGGTGTTTGCTGCTTCGTGCTTGGTGTTTGGTGATTGGTGCTTGGTGCTTGGTGCTTGGTGTCTGGTGCTTGGTGCTTGGTGTTTGGTGTTTGGTGCTTGGTGCTTGGTGTTTGGTGTTTGGTGTTTGGTGCTTGGTGCTTGGTACTTGGTGTTTTGTGTTTGGTGCTTGGTGCTTGGTGCTTGGTGCTTGGTGTTTGGTGCTTGGTGCTTGATGCTTGGTGCTTGGTGCTTGGTGTTTGGTGTTTAGTGCTTGGTGCTTGGTATTTGGTGTTTGGCGCTTGGTGATTGGTGTTTGGTGTTTGGTGCTTGGTGTTTGGTGCTTGGTGCTTGGTGTTTGGTGTTTGGCGCTTGGTGCTTGGTGTTTTGTGCTTGGTGCTTGGTGCTTGGTGTTTGGTGTTTGCTGTTTGGTGTTCGCTGTTTGGTGTTTGGTGTTTCCTGTTTGGTGTTTGGTGTTTGCGGTTTGGTGTTTGCTATTTGGTGTTTGGTGTTTGGCGTTTGAAGTTTGGCATTTGTTGTTTGTTGTTTGCTGTTTGGTGTTTGATGTTTGGTGTTTGGTGTTTGGTGTTTGCTGTTTGATGTTTGGTGATTGGTGTTTGATGTTTGGTGTTTGGTGCTTGGTGCTTGGTGCTTGGTGCTTAGTGTTTTATGTTTAGCGCTTGGTGCTTGGTGTTTTGTGCTTGGTGCTTGGTGCTTGGTGTTTGGTGCTTGGTTCTTGGTGTTTGGTGTTTGGTGATTGGTGCTTGGTGTTTGGTGCTTGGGGTTTGGTGCTTGGTGCTTGGTGATTGGTGTTTGTTGCTTGGTGCTTGGTATTTGGTGTTTGGTGCTTGGAGCTTGGTATTTGGTGTTTGGTGCTTGGTGCTTGGTATTTGGTGTTTGGTGTTTGGTGCTTGGTGCTTGGTACTTGGTGTTTTGTGTTTGGTGCTTGGTGCTTGGTGCTTGGTGCTTGGTGTTTGGTGCTTGGTGCTTGATGCTTGGTGCATGGTGCTTGGTGTTTGGTGTTTAGTGCTTGGTGCTTGGTATTTGGTGTTTGGTGCTTGGTTCTTGGTGTTTGGTGTTTGGTGCTTGGTGCTAGGTGTTTGGTGTTTGGTGTTTGGTGCTTGGTGCTTGGTGTTTGGTGATTGGTGCTTGGTACTTGGTGTTTGGTGCTCGGTGCTTGGTGCTTGGTGTTTCGTGCTTGGTGCTTGGTGTTTGGTGCTTGGTGCTTGGTGTTTGTTGCTTGGTGCTTGGTGCTTGGTGTTTGGTGCTAGGTGCTTGGTGTTTGGTGTTTGGTGTTTGGTGTTTGGTGTTTGCGGTTTGGTGTTTGCTATTTGGTGTTTGGTGTTTGGCGTTTGATGTTTGGCGTTTGTTGTTTGTTGTTTGCTGTTTGGTGTTTGATGTTTGGTGTTTGGTGTTTGGTGTTTGCTGTTTGATGTTTGGTGATTGGTGTTTGATGTTTGGTGTTTGGTGCTTGGTGCTTGGTGTTTTGTGCTTGGTGTTTGGTGCTTGGGGTTTGGTGCTTGGTGCTTGGTGATTGGTGTTTGGTGCTTGGTGCTTGGTGTTTGGTGTTTGGTGCTTGGAGCTTGGTGTTTGGTGTTTGGTGCTTGGTGCTTGGTGTTTGGTGCTTGGTGCTTGGTGTTGGTGTTTGGTGCTTGGTGCTTGGTGCTTGGTGTTTGGTGTTTGGTGTTTGCTGTTTGCTCTTTGGTGTTTGCTGTTTGTTGTTTGCTGTTTGGTGTTTTGTGTTTGCTGTTTGGTGTTTGGAGTTTGCCCTTTGGTGTTTGCTATTTGGTGTTTGGTGTTTGCTGTTTGGTGTTTGCTGTTTGGTGTTTGGTGTTTGGTGTTTGCTGTTTGGTGTTTGCTCTTTGGTGCTTTGTGCTTGGTCTTTGGTTTTTGGTGCTTGGTGCTTGGTGTTTGGTGCTTTGTGCCTGGTGTTTGGTGTTTGGTGTTTGGTGTTTGGTCCTTGGTGCTTGGTGCTTGGTGCTTGGTGTCTGGTGCTTGGTGCTTGGTGTTTGGTGTTTGGTGCTTGGTGCTTGGTGTTTGGTGTTTGGTGTTTGGTGCTTGGTGCTTGGTACTTGGTGTTTTGTGTTTGGTGCTTGGTGCTTGGTGCTTGGTGCTTGGTGTTTGGTGCTTGGTGCTTGATGCTTGGTGCATGATGCTTGGTGTTTGGTGTTTAGTGCTTGGTGCTTGGTATTTGGTGTTTGGTGGTTGGTTCTTGGTGTTTGGTGTTTGGTGCTTGGTGCTTGGTGTTTGGTGTTTGGTGTTTGGTGCTTGGTGCTTGGTGTTTGGTGATTGGTGCTTGGTACATGGTGTTTGGTGCTCGGTGCTTGGTGCTTGGTGTTTCGTGCTTGGTGCTTGGTGTTTGGTCTTTGGCGCTTGGTGCTTGGTGTTTGGTGCTTGGTGCTTGGTGTTTGGTGTTTGGCGTATGGTGTTTGGTGCTTGGTGCTTGGTGCTTGGTTTTTGGTGTTTGGTGCTTGGTGCTTGGTGTTTGGTGTTTGGTGATTGGTGCTTGGTGTTTGGTGCTTGGTATTTGGTGCTTGGTGCTTGGTGTTTGGTGTTTGGAGTTTGTTGTTTGGTGTTTGCTGTTTGGTGTTTTGTGTTTGCTGTTTGGTGTTTGGAGTTTGCTCTTTGGTTTTTGCTATTTGGTGTTTGGTGTTTGCTGTTTGGTGTTGGCTGTTTGGTGTTTGGTGCTTGGTGTTTGGTGTTTGGTGCTTGGTGTTTTGTTTCTGCTCTTTGGTGCTTTGGGCTTGGTGTTTGGTGTTTGGTGCTTGGAGCTTGGTGTTTGGTGTTTGGTGCTTGGTGCTTGGTGCTTGGTGTTTTGTGCTTGGAGCCTGGTGTTTAGTGTTTGGTGCTTGGTGCTTGGTGTTTGGTGTTTGGTGCTTGGTGCTTGGTGTTTGGTGTTTGGTACTTGGTGTTTGGTGTTTGGTGCTTGGTGCTTGGTGCTTGGTGTTTGGTGCTTGGTGCTTGGTGTTTTGTGTTTGGTGCTTGGTTCTTGGTGTTTGGTGTTTGGTGATCGGTGCTTGGTGTTTGGTGCTTGGGGTTTCGTGCTTGGTGCTTGGTGATTGGTGTTTGGTGCTTGGTGTTGGTGTTTGGTGCTTGGAGCTTGGTGTTTGGTATTTGGTGCTTGGTGCTTGGTGTTTGGTGCTTGGTGCTTGGTGTTGTTGTTTGGTGCTTGGTGCTTGGTGCTTGGTGTTTGGTGTTTGGTGTTTGCTGTTTGCTGTTTGGTGTTTGCTGTTTGGTGTTTGCTGTTTGGTGTTTGGTGTTTGGTGTTTGGTGCTTGGTGCTTGGTGTTTGATGTGTGGTGCTTGGTGCTTGGTGTTTGGTGCTTGGTGCTTGGTGCTTCGTGTCTGATGCTTGGTGTTTGGTGCTTGGTGTTTGGTGCTTGGTGCTTGGTGCTTGGTGTTTGGTGCTTGGTGCTTGGTGCTTGGTGCTTGGTATTTGGTGTTTGGTGCTTGGTGCTTGGTGTTTGGTGTTTGGTGCTTGGTGCTTGGTGTTTGGTGTTTGGTGCTTCGTGCTTGGTGTTTGGTGATTGGTGCTTGGTGCTTGGTGCTTGGTGTCTGGTGCTTGGTGCTTGGTGTTTGGTGTTTGGTGCTTGGTGCTTGGTGTTTGGTGTTTGGTGTTTGGTGCTTGGTGCTTGGTACTTGGTGTTTTGTGTTTGGTGCTTGGTGCTTGGTGCTTGGTGCTTGGTGTTTGGTGCTTGGTGCTTGATGCTTGGTGCCTGTTGCTTGGTGTTTGGTGTTTAGTGCTTGGTGCTTGGTATTTGGTGTTTGGCGCTTGGTGATTGGTGTTTGGTGTTTGGTGCTTGGTGTTTGGTGCTTGGTGCTTGGTGTTTGATGTTTGGCGCTTGGTGCTTGGTGTTTTGTGCTTGGTGCTTGGTGCTTGGTGTTTGGTGTTTGCTGTTTGGTGTTCGCTGTTTGGTGTTTGGTGTTTCCTGTTTGGTGTTTGGTGTTTGCGGTTTGGTGTTTGCTATTTGGTGTTTGGTGTTTGGCGTTTGATGTTTGGCATTTGTTGTTTGTTGTTTGCTGTTTGCTGTTTGATGTTTGGTGTTTGGTGTTTGGTGTTTGCTGTTTGATGTTTGGTGATTGGTGTTTGATGTTTGGTGTTTGGTGCTTGGTGCTTGGTGCTTGTTGCTTAGTGTTTTATGTTTAGCGCTTGGTGCTTGGTGTTTTGTGCTTGGTGCTTGGTGCTTGGTGTTTGGTGCTTGGTTCTTGGTGTTTGGTGTTTGGTGATTGGTGCTTGGTGTTTGGTGCTTGGGGTTTGGTGCTTGGTGCTTGGTGATTGGTGTTTGTTGCTTGGTGCTTGGTATTTGGTGTTTGGTGCTTGGAGCTTGGTATTTGGTGTTTGGTGCTTGGTGCTTGGTGTTTGGTGTTTGGTGTTTGGTGCTTGGTGCTTGGTACTTGGTGTTTTGTGTTTGGTGCTTGGTGCTTGGTGCTTGGTGCTTGGTGTTTGGTGCTTGGTTCTTGATGCTTGGTGCTTGCTGCTTGGTGTTTGGTGTTTAGTGCTTGGTGCTTGGTATTTGGTGTTTGGTGCTTGGTTCTTGGTGTTTGGTGTTTGGTGCTTGGTGCTAGGTGTTTGGTGTTTGGTGTTTGGTGCTTGGTGCTTGGTGTTTGGTGATTGGTGCTTGGTACTTGGTGTTTGGTGCTCGGTGCTTGGTGCTTGGTGTTTTGTGCTTGGTGCTTGGTGTTTGGTGCTTGGTGCTTGGTGTTTGTTGCTTGGTGCTTGGTGCTTGGTGTTTGGTGCTAGGTGCTTGGTGTTTGGTGTTTGGTGTTTGGTGCTTGGTGCTTGGTGCTTGGTGTTTGGTGCTTGGTGCTTGGTGTTTTGTGTTTGGTGCTTGGTTCTTGGTGTTTGGTGTTTGGTGATTGGTGCTTGGTGTTTGGTGCTTGGTGTTTGGTGCTTGGTGCTTGGTGATTGGTGTTTGCTGCTTGGTGCTTGGTGTTTGGTGTTTGGTGCTTGGAGCTTGGTGTTTGGTGTTTGGTGCTTGGTGCTTGGTGTTTGGTGCTTGGTGCTTGGTGTTGTTGTTTGGTGCTTGGTACTTGGTGCTTGGTGTTTGGTGTTTGGTGTTTGCTGTTTGCTGTTTGGTGTTTGCTGTTTGGTGTTTGGTGTTTGGTGTTTGGTGTTTGGTGTTTGGTGTTTGGTGCTTGGTGCTTTGTTTTTGCTCTTTGGTGCTTTGTGCTTGGTGTTTGGTGTTTGGTGCTTAGTGCTTGGTGTTTGGTGTTTGGTGCTTGGTGCTTGGTGCTTGGTGCTTGCTGCTTGGTGCTTGGTGCCTGGTGTTTGGTGTTTGGTGTTTGGTGCTTGGTGCTTGGTGCTTTGTGTTTTTTGCTTGGTGCTTGGTGATTGGTGCTTGGTGCTTGGTGTTTGGTGTTTGGTGTTTGGTGCTTAGTGCTTGGTGTTTGGTGTTTGGTGTTTGGTGCTTGGTGCTTGGTGCTTTGTGTTTTTTGCTTGGTGCTTGGTGATTGGTGCTTGGTGCTTGGTGTTTGGTGTTTGGTGTTTGGTGCTTGGTGCTTGGTGTTTGGTATTTGGTGATTGGTGCTTCGTGTCTGGTGCTTGGTATTTGGTGCTTGGTGTTTGGTGCTTGGTGCTTGGTGCTTGGTGTTTGGTGCTTGGTGCTTGGTGCTTGGTGTTTGGTGTTTGGTGCTTGGTGCTTGGTGTTTGGTATTTGGTGCTTCGTGCTTGGTGTTTGGTGATTGGTGCTTGGTGTTTGGTGCTTGGTGTCTGGTGCTTGGTGCTTGGTGTTTGGTGTTTGGTGCTTGGTGCTTGGTGTTTGGTGTTTGGTGTTTGGTGCTTGGTGCTTGGTACTTGGTGTTTGGTGCTTGGTGCTTAGTGCTTGGTGTTTGGTGTTTGGTGCTTGGTGCTTGGTGTTTGGTGTTTGGCGCTTCGTGCTTGGTGTTTGGTGATTGGTGCTTGGTGCTTGGTGCTTGGTGTCTGGTGCTTGGTGCTTGGTGTTTGGTGTTTGGTGCTTGGTGCTTGGTGTTTGGTGTTTGGTGTTTGGTGCTTGGTGCTTGGTACTTGGTGTTTTGTGTTTGGTGCTTGGTGCTTGGTGCTTGGTGCTTGGTGTTTGGTGCTTGGTGCTTGATGCTTGGTGCTTGGTGCTTGGTGTTTGGTGTTTAGTGCTTGGTGCTTGGTATTTGGTGTTTGGCGCTTGGTGATTGGTGTTTGGTGTTTGGTGCTTGGTGTTTGGTGCTTGGTGCTTGGTGTTTGGTGTTTGGCGCTTGGTGCTTGGTGTTTTGTGCTTGGTGCTTGGTGCTTGGTGTTTGGTGTTTGCTGTTTGGTGTTCGCTGTTTGGTGTTTGGTGTTTCCTGTTTGGTGTTTGGTGTTTGCGGTTTGGTGTTTGGTGTTTGGCGTTTGAAGTTTGGCATTTGTTGTTTGTTGTTTGCTGTTTGGTGTTTGATGTTTGGTGTTTGGTGTTTGGTGTTTGCTGTTTGATGTTTGGTGATTGGTGTTTGATGTTTGGTGTTTGGTGCTTGGTGCTTGGTGCTTGGTGCTTAGTGTTTTATGTTTAGCGCTTGGTGCTTGGTGTTTTGTGCTTGGTGCTTGGTGCTTGGTGTTTGGTGCTTGGTTCTTGGTGTTTGGTGTTTGGTGATTGGTGCTTGGTGTTTGGTGCTTGGGGTTTGGTGCTTGGTGCTTGGTGATTGGTGTTTGTTGCTTGGTGCTTGGTATTTGGTGTTTGGTGCTTGGAGCTTGGTATTTGGTGTTTGGTGCTTGGTGCTTGGTGTTTGGTGTTTGGTGTTTGGTGCTTGGTGCTTGGTACTTGGTGTTTTGTGTTTGGTGCTTGGTGCTTGGTGCTTGGTGCTTGGTGTTTGGTGCTTGGTGCTTGATGCTTGGTGCTTGGTGCTTGGTGTTTGGTGCTTGGTGCTTGGTGTTTGTTGCTTGGTGCTTGGTGCTTGGTGTTTGGTGCTAGGTGCTTGGTGTTTGGTGTTTGGTGTTTGGTGCTTGGTGCTTGGTGCTTGGTGTTTGGTGCTTGGTGCTTGGTGTTTTGTGTTTGGTGTTTGGTTCTTGGTGTTTGGTGTTTGGTGATTGGTGCTTGGTGTTTGGTGCTTGGTGTTTGGTGCTTGGTGCTTGGTGTTTGGTGTTTGGCGCTTGGTGCTTGGTGTTTTGTGCTTGGTGCTTGGTGTTTGGTGTTTGCTGTTTGCTGTTCGCTGTTTGGTGTTTGGTGTTTCCTGTTTGGTTTTTGGTGTTTGCGGTTTGGTGTTTGCTATTTGGTGTTTGATGTTTGGTGTTTGGTGTTTGGTGTTTGCTGTTTGATGTTTGGTGATTGGTGTTTGATGTTTGGTGTTTGGTGCTTGGTGCTTGGTGCTTGGTGCTTAGTGTTTTATGTTTAGCGCTTGGTGCTTGGTGTTTTGTGCTTGGTGCTTGGTGCTTGGTGTTTGGTGCTTGGTTCTTGGTGTTTGGTGTTTGGTGATTGGTGCTTGGTGTTTGGTGCTTGGGGTTTGGTGCTTGGTGCTTGGTGATTGGTGCTTGGTGCTTGGTGTTTGGTGTTTGGTGTTTGGTGCTTGGTGCTTGGTACTTGGTGTTTTGTGTTTGGTGCTTGGTGCTTGGTGCTTGGTGCTTGGTGTTTGGTGCTTGGTGCTTGATGCTTGGTGCTTGGTGCTTGGTGTTTGGTGCTTAGTGCTTGGTGCTTGGTATTTGGTGTTTGGTGCTTGGTGCTTGGTGTTTGGTGTTTGGTGTTTGGTGCTTGGTGCTTGGTGTTTGGTGATTGGTGCTTGGTACTTGGTGTTTGGTGCTCGGTGCTTGGTGCTTGGTGTTTCGTGCTTGCTGCTTGGTGTTTGGTGCTTGGTGCTTGGTGTTTGTTGCTTGGTGCTTGGTGCTTGGTGTTTGGTGCTTGGTGCTTGGTGTTTGGTGTTTGGTGTTTGGTGCTTGGTGCTTGGTGCTTGGTGCTTGGTGTTTTGTGCTTGGAGCCTGGTGTTTGGTGTTTGGTGCTTGGTGCTTGGTGTTTGGTGTTTGGTGCTTGGTGCTTGGTGTTTTGTGTTTGGTGCTTAGTTCTTGGTGTTTGGTGTTTGGTGATTGGTGCTTGGTGTTTGGTGCTTGGGGTTTGGTGCTTGGTGCTTGGTGATTGGTGTTTGGTGCTTGGTGCTTGGTGTATGGTGTTTGGTGCTTGGAGCTTGGTGTTTGGTGTTTGGTGCTTCATGCTTGGTGTTTGGTGCTTGGTGCTTGGTGTTGTTGTTTGGTGCTTGGTGCTTGGTGCTTGGTGTTTGGTGTTTGGTGTTTGCTGTTTGCTGTTTGGTGTTTGCTGTTTGGTATTTGCTGTTTGGTGTTTGGTGTTTGGTGTTTGGTGTTTGGTGCTTGGTGCTTTGTTTTTGCTCTTTGGTGCTTTGTGCTTGGTGTTTGGTGTTTGGTGCTTAGTGCTTGGTGTTTGGTGTTTGGTGCTTGGTGCTTGGTGCTTGGTGCTTGCTGCTTGGTGCTTGGTGCCTGGTGTTTGGTGTTTGGTGTTTGGTGCTTGGTGCTTGGTGATTTGTGTTTTTTGCTTGGTGCTTGGTGATTGGTGCTTGGTGCCTGGTGTTTGGTGTTTGGTGTTTGGTGCTTGGTGCTTGGTACTTGGTGCTTGGTGCTTGGTGTTTTGTGCTTGGAGCCTGGTGTTTAGTGTTTGGTGCTTGGTGCTTGGTGTTTGGTGCTTGGTGCTTGGTGTTTGGTGTTTGGTACTTGGTGTTTGGTGTTTGGTGCTTGGTGCTTGGTGCTTGGTGTTTGGTGCTTGGTGCTTGGTGTTTTGTGTTTGGTGCTTGGTTCTTGGTGTTTGGTGTTTGGTGATCGGTGCTTGGTGTTTGGTGCTTGGGGTTTCGTGCTTGGTGCTTGGTGATTGGTGTTTGGTGCTTGGTGCTTGGTGTTTGGTGCTTGGAGATTGGTGTTTGGTATTTGGTGCTTGGTGCTTGGTGTTTGGTGCTTGGTGCTTGGTGTTGTTGTTTGGTGCTTGGTGCTTGGTGCTTGGTGTTTGGTGTTTGGTGTTTGCTGTTTGCTGTTTGGTGTTTGCTGTTTGGTGTTTGCTGTTTGGTGTTTGGTGTTTGGTGTTTGGTGCTTGGTGCTTGGTGTTTGATGTGTGGTGCTTGGTGCTTGGTGTTTGGTGCTTGGTGCTTGGTGCTTCGTGTCTGATGCTTGGTGTTTGGTGCTTGGTGTTTGGTGCTTGGTGCTTGGTGCTTGGTGTTTGGTGCTTGGTGCTTGGTGCTTGGTGCTTGGTATTTGGTGTTTGGTGCTTGGTGCTTGGTGTTTGGTGTTTGGTGCTTGGTGCTTGGTGTTTGGTGTTTGGTGCTTCGTGCTTGGTGTTTGGTGATTGGTGCTTGGTGCTTGGTGCTTGGTGTCTGGTGCTTGGTGCTTGGTGTTTGGTGTTTGGTGCTTGGTGCTTGGTGTTTGGTGTTTGGTGTTTGGTGCTTGGTGCTTGGTACTTGGTGTTTTGTGTTTGGTGCTTGGTGCTTGGTGCTTGGTGCTTGGTGTTTGGTGCTTGGTGCTTGATGCTTGGTGCCTGTTGCTTGGTGTTTGGTGTTTAGTGCTTGGTGCTTGGTATTTGGTGTTTGGCGCTTGGTGATTGGTGTTTGGTGTTTGGTGCTTGGTGTTTGGTGCTTGGTGCTTGGTGTTTGATGTTTGGCGCTTGGTGCTTGGTGTTTTGTGCTTGGTGCTTGGTGCTTGGTGTTTGGTGTTTGCTGTTTGGTGTTCGCTGTTTGGTGTTTGGTGTTTCCTGTTTGGTGTTTGGTGTTTGCGGTTTGGTGTTTGCTATTTGGTGTTTGGTGTTTGGCGTTTGATGTTTGGCATTTGTTGTTTGTTGTTTGCTGTTTGCTGTTTGATGTTTGGTGTTTGGTGTTTGGTGTTTGCTGTTTGATGTTTGGTGATTGGTGTTTGATGTTTGGTGTTTGGTGCTTGGTGCTTGGTGCTTGTTGCTTAGTGTTTTATGTTTAGCGCTTGGTGCTTGGTGTTTTGTGCTTGGTGCTTGGTGCTTGGTGTTTGGTGCTTGGTTCTTGGTGTTTGGTGTTTGGTGATTGGTGCTTGGTGTTTGGTGCTTGGGGTTTGGTGCTTGGTGCTTGGTGATTGGTGTTTGTTGCTTGGTGCTTGGTATTTGGTGTTTGGTGCTTGGAGCTTGGTATTTGGTGTTTGGTGCTTGGTGCTTGGTGTTTGGTGTTTGGTGTTTGGTGCTTGGTGCTTGGTACTTGGTGTTTTGTGTTTGGTGCTTGGTGCTTGGTGCTTGGTGCTTGGTGTTTGGTGCTTGGTTCTTGATGCTTGGTGCTTGCTGCTTGGTGTTTGGTGTTTAGTGCTTGGTGCTTGGTATTTGGTGTTTGGTGCTTGGTTCTTGGTGTTTGGTGTTTGGTGCTTGGTGGTAGGTGTTTGGTGTTTGGTGTTTGGTGCTTGGTGCTTGGTGTTTGGTGATTGGTGCTTGGTACTTGGTGTTTGGTGCTCGGTGCTTGGTGCTTGGTGTTTTGTGCTTGGTGCTTGGTGTTTGGTGCTTGGTGCTTGGTGTTTGTTGCTTGGTGCTTGGTGCTTGGTGTTTGGTGCTAGGTGCTTGGTGTTTGGTGTTTGGTGTTTGGTGCTTGGTGCTTGGTGCTTGGTGTTTGGTGCTTGGTGCTTGGTGTTTTGTGTTTGGTGCTTGGTTCTTGGTGTTTGGTGTTTGGTGATTGGTGCTTGGTGTTTGGTGCTTGGTGTTTGGTGCTTGGTGCTTGGTGATTGGTGTTTGCTGCTTGGTGCTTGGTGTTTGGTGTTTGGTGCTTGGAGCTTGGTGTTTGGTGTTTGGTGCTTGGTGCTTGGTGTTTGGTGCTTGGTGCTTGGTGTTGTTGTTTGGTGCTTGGTACTTGGTGCTTGGTGTTTGGTGTTTGGTGTTTGCTGTTTGCTGTTTGGTGTTTGCTGTTTGGTGTTTGGTGTTTGGTGTTTGGTGTTTGGTGTTTGGTGTTTGGTGCTTGGTGCTTTGTTTTTGCTCTTTGGTGCTTTGTGCTTGGTGTTTGGTGTTTGGTGCTTAGTGCTTGGTGTTTGGTGTTTGGTGCTTGGTGCTTGGTGCTTGGTGCTTGCTGCTTGGTGCTTGGTGCGGGTGTTTGGTGTTTGGTGTTTGGTGCTTGGTGCTTGGTGCTTTGTGTTTTTTGCTTGGTGCTTGGTGATTGGTGCTTGGTGCCTGGTGTTTGGTGTTTGGTATTTGGTGATTGGTGCTTCGTGTCTGGTGCTTGGTATTTGGTGCTTGGTGTTTGGTGCTTGGTGCTTGGTGCTTGGTGTTTGGTGCTTGGTGCTTGGTGCTTGGTGTTTGGTGTTTGGTGCTTGGTGCTTGGTGTTTGGTATTTGGTGCTTCGTGCTTGGTGTTTGGTGATTGGTGCTTGGTGTTTGGTGCTTGGTGTCTGGTGCTTGTTGCTTGGTGTTTGGTGTTTGGTGCTTGGTGCTTGGTGTTTGGTGTTTGGTGTTTGGTGCTTGGTGCTTGGTACTTGGTGTTTGGTGCTTGGTGCTTGGTGCTTGGTGTTTGGTGTTTGGTGCTTGGTGCTTGGTGTTTGGTGTTTGGTGCTTCGTGCTTGGTGTTTGGTGATTGGTGCTTGGTGCTTGGTGCTTGGTGTCTGGTGCTTGGTGCTTGGTGTTTGGTGTTTGGTGCTTGGTGCTTGGTGTTTGGTGTTTGGTGTTTGGTGCTTGGTGCTTGGTACTTGGTGTTTTGTGTTTGGTGCTTGGTGCTTGGTGCTTGGTGCTTGGTGTTTGGTGCTTGGTGCTTGATGCTTGGTGCTTGGTGCTTGGTGTTTGGTGTTTAGTGCTTGGTGCTTGGTATTTGGTGTTTGGCGCTTGGTGATTGGTGTTTGGTGTTTGGTGCTTGGTGTTTGGTGCTTGGTGCTTGGTGTTTGGTGTTTGGCGCTTGGTGCTTGGTGTTTTGTGCTTGGTGCTTGGTGCTTGGTGTTTGGTGTTTGCTGTTTGGTGTTCGCTGTTTGGTGTTTGGTGTTTCCTGTTTGGTGTTTGGTGTTTGCGGTTTGGTGTTTGGTGTTTGGCGTTTGAAGTTTGGCATTTGTTGTTTGTTGTTTGCTGTTTGGTGTTTGATGTTTGCTGTTTGGTGTTTGGTGTTTGCTGTTTGATGTTTGGTGATTGGTGTTTGATGTTTGGTGTTTGGTGCTTGGTGCTTGGTGCTTGGTGCTTAGTGTTTTATGTTTAGCGCTTGGTGCTTGGTGTTTTGTGCTTGGTGCTTGGTGCTTGGTGTTTGGTGCTTGGTTCTTGGTGTTTGGTGTTTGGTGATTGGTGCTTGGTGTTTGGTGCTTGGGGTTTGGTGCTTGGTGCTTGGTGATTGGTGTTTGTTGCTTGGTGCTTGGTATTTGGTGTTTGGTGCTTGGAGCTTGGTATTTGGTGTTTGGTGCTTGGTGCTTGGTGTTTGGTGTTTGGTGTTTGGTGCTTGGTGCTTGGTACTTGGTGTTTTGTGTTTGGTGCTTGGTGCTTGGTGCTTGGTGCTTGGTGTTTGGTGCTTGGTGCTTGATCCTTGGTGCTTGGTGCTTGGTGTTTGGTGCTTGGTGCTTGGTGTTTGTTGCTTGGTGCTTGGTGCTTGGTGTTTGGTGCTAGGTGCTTGGTGTTTGGTGTTTGGTGTTTGGTGCTTGGTGCTTGGTGCTTGGTGTTTGGTGCTTGGTGCTTGGTGTTTTGTGTTTGGTGTTTGGTTCTTGGTGTTTGGTGTTTGGTGATTGGTGCTTGGTGTTTGGTGCTTGGTGTTTGGTGCTTGGTGCTTGGTGTTTGGTGTTTGGCACTTGGTGCTTGGTGTTTTGTGCTTGGTGCTTGGTGTTTGGTGTTTGCTGTTTGCTGTTCGCTGTTTGGTGTTTGGTGTTTCCTGTTTGGTGTTTGGTGTTTGCGGTTTGGTGTTTGCTATTTGGTGTTTGATGTTTGGTGTTTGGTGTTTGGTGTTTGCTGTTTGATGTTTGGTGATTGGTGTTTGATGTTTGGTGTTTGGTGCTTGGTGCTTGGTGCTTGGTGCTTAGTGTTTTATGTTTAGCGCTTGGTGCTTGGTGTTTTGTGCTTGGTGCTTGGTGCTTGGTGTTTGGTGCTTGGTTCTTGGTGTTTGGTGTTTGGTGATTGGTGCTTGGTGTTTGGTGCTTGGGGTTTGGTGCTTGGTGCTTGGTGATTGGTGCTTGGTGCTTGGTGTTTGGTGTTTGGTGTTTGGTGCTTGGTGCTTGGTACTTGGTGTTTTGTGTTTGGTGCTTGGTGCTTGGTGCTTGGTGCTTGGTGTTTGGTGCTTGGTGCTTGATGCTTGGTGCATGGTGCTTGGTGTTTGGTGCTTAGTGCTTGGTGCTTGGTATTTGGTGTTTGGTGCTTGGTGCTTGGTGTTTGGTGTTTGGTGTTTGGTGCTTGGTGCTTGGTGTTTGGTGATTGGTGCTTGGTACTTGGTGTTTGGTGCTCGGTGCTTGGTGCTTGGTGTTTCGTGCTTGCTGCTTGGTGTTTGGTGCTTGGTGCTTGGTGTTTGTTGCTTGGTGCTTGGTGCTTGGTGTTTGGTGCTTGGTGCTTGGTGTTTGGTGTTTGGTGTTTGGTGCTTGGTGCTTGGTGCTTGGTGCTTGGTGTTTTGTGCTTGGAGCCTGGTGTTTGGTGTTTGGTGCTTGGTGCTTGGTGTTTGGTGTTTGGTGCTTGGTGCTTGGTGTTTTGTGTTTGGTGCTTGGTTCTTGGTGTTTGGTGTTTGGTGATTGGTGCTTGGTGTTTGGTGCTTGGGGTTTGGTGCTTGGTGCTTGGTGATTGGTGTTTGGTGCTTGGTGCTTGGTGTATGGTGTTTGGTGCTTGGAGCTTGGTGTTTGGTGTTTGGTGCTTCATGCTTGGTGTTTGGTGCTTGGTGCTTGGTGTTGTTGTTTGGTGCTTGGTGCTTGGTGCTTGGTGTTTGGTGTTTGGTGTTTGCTGTTTGCTGTTTGGTGTTTGCTGTTTGGTGTTTGCTGTTTGGTGTTTGGTGTTTGGTGTTTGGTGTTTGGTGCTTGGTGCTTTGTTTTTGCTCTTTGGTGCTTTGTGCTTGGTGTTTGGTGTTTGGTGCTTAGTGCTTGGTGTTTGGTGTTTGGTGCTTGGTGCTTGGTGCTTGGTGCTTGCTGCTTGGTGCTTGGTGCCTGGTGTTTGGTGTTTGGTGTTTGGTGCTTGGTGCTTGGTGATTTGTGTTTTTTGCTTGGTGCTTGGTGATTGGTGCTTGGTGCCTGGTGTTTGGTGTTTGGTGTTTGGTGCTTGGTGCTTGGTGTTTGGTGTTTTGTGCTTGGTGCTAGGTGTTTGGTGTTTGGTGCTTGGCGTTTGCTGTTTGGCATTTGGGGTTTGGCATTTGCTGTTTGGCGTTTGGGGTTTGGCGTTTGCTTTTTGGCGTTTGCTGTTTGGTGTTTGGTGTTTGCTGTTTGCTGTTTGGTGTTTGCTGTTTGGTGTTTGCTGTTTGGTGTTTGCTGTTTGGTGTTTGCTGTTTGGTGCTTGGTGCTTGGTGTTTGGTGCATGGTGCTTGGTGCTTGGTGCTTGGTGTTTGGTGCTTGGTGCTTGGTGTTGGGTGCTTGGGACTTGGTGCTTGGTGTTTGGTGCTTGGTGTTTGGTGTTTGGTGCTTGGTGCTTGGTGTTTGGTGTTTGGTGCTTGGTATTTGCTGTTTGGTGCTTGGTGCTTGGTGTTTGGTGCTTGGTGCTTGGTGCTTGGTGTTTGGTGCTTGGTGCTTGGTGCTTGGTGCTTGATGCTTGGTGCTTGTTGCTTGGTGTTTAGTGCTTGGTGCTTGGTGTTTGGTGCTTGGTGCTTGGTGCTTGGTGTTTGGTGATTGGTGCTTGGTGTTTGGTTCTTGGTACCTGGTGGTTGGTGTTTGGTGTTTGGTGCTTGGTGCTTGGTGCTTGGTGTCTGGTGCTTGGTGCTTGGTGCTTGGTGTTTGGTGCTTGGTGTTTGGCACTTGGTGTTTGGTGTTTGGTGCTTGGTGCTTGGTGTTTGGTGCTTGGTGCTTGGTGCTTGGTGTTTGGTGCTTGGTGCTTGCTGCTTGGTGTTTGGTGTTTAGTGCTTGGTGCTTGGTGTTTGGTGTTTGGTGCTTGGTGTTTGGTGTTTGGTGCTTGGTGTTTTGTTTTTGCTCTTTGGTGCTTTGGGCTTGGTGTTTGGTGTTTGGTGCTTGGTGATTGGTGTTTGGTGTTTGGTGCTTGGTGCTTGGTGCTTGGTGCTTGCTGCTTGGTGCTTGGTGCCTGGTGTTTGGTGTTTGGTGTTTGGTGCTTGGTGCTTGGTGCATTGTGTTTTTGGCTTGGTGCTTGGTGATTGGTGCTTGGTGCCTGGTGTTTGGTGTTTGGTGTTTGGTGCTTGGTGCTTGGTGTTTGGTGTGTGGTGCTTGGTGCTTGGTGTTTGGTATTTGGTGCTTGATGCTTGGTGCTTGGTGCTTGGTGCTTCGTGTCTGGTGCTTGGTGCTTGGTGCTTGGTGCTTGGTGCTTGGTGTTTGGTATTTGGTGCTTGGTGCTTGGGGCTTGGTGTTTGGTGCTTGGTGCTTGTTGTTTGTTGCTTGGTGCTTGGTGCTTGGTGTTTGGTGCTCGGTGCTTGGTGTTTGGTGTTTGGTGTTTGGTGCTTGGTGCTTGGTGCTTGGTGTTTTGTGCTTGGAGCCTGGTGTTTAGTGTTTGGTGCTTGGTGCTTGGTGTTTGGTGTTTGGTGCTTGGTGCTTGGTGCTTGGTGTTTGGTGTTTGGTACTTGGTGCTTGGTGTTTGGTGCTTGGTGCTTGGTGCTTGGTGTTTGGTGCTTGGTGCTTGGTGTTTTGTGTTTGGTGCTTGGTTCTTGGTGTTTGGTGTTTGGTGATTGGTGCTTGGTGTTTGGTGCTTGGGGTTTGGTGCTTGGTGCTTGGTGATTGAGGTTTGGTGCTTGGTGCTTGGTGTTTGGTGCTTGGAGCTTGGTGTTTGGTATTTGGTGCTTAGTGCTTGGTGTTTGGTGATTGGTGCTTGGTGCTTGGTGCTTGGTGTCTGGTGCTTGGTGCTTGGTGTTTGGTGTTTGGTGCTTGGTGCTTGGTGTTTGGTGTTTGGTGCTTGGTATTTGCTGTTTGGTGCTTGGTGCTTGGTGTTTGGTGCTTGGTGCTTGGTGCTTGGTGTTTGGTGCTTGGTGCTTGGTGCTTGGTGCTTGATGCTTGGTGCTTGTTGCTTGGTGTTTAGTGCTTGGTGCTTGGTGTTTGGTGCTTGGTGCTTGGTGCTTGGTGCTTGGTGTTTGGTGATTGGTGCTTGGTGTTTGGTTCTTGGTACCTGGTGGTTGGTGTTTGGTGTTTGGTGCTTGGTGCTTGGTGCTTGGTGTCTGGTGCTTGGTGCTTGGTGCTTGGTGTTTGGTGCTTGGTGTTTGGCACTTGGTGTTTGGTGTTTGGTGCTTGGTGCTTGGTGTTTGGTGCTTGGTGCTTGGTGCTTGGTGTTTGGTGCTTGGTGCTTGCTGCTTGGTGTTTGGTGTTTAGTGCTTGGTGCTTGGTGTTTGGTGTTTGGTGCTTGGTGTTTGGTGTTTGGTGCTTGGTGTTTTGTTTTTGCTCTTTGGTGCTTTGGGCTTGGTGTTTGGTGTTTGGTGCTTGGTGATTGGTGTTTGGTGTTTGGTGCTTGGTGCTTGGTGCTTGGTGCTTGCTGCTTGGTGCTTGGTGCCTGGTGTTTGGTGTTTGGTGTTTGGTGCTTGGTGCTTGGTGCATTGTGTTTTTGGCTTGGTGCTTGGTGATTGGTGCTTGGTGCCTGGTGTTTGGTGTTTGGTGTTTGGTGCTTGGTGCTTGGTGTTTGGTGTGTGGTGCTTGGTGCTTGGTGTTTGGTATTTGGTGCTTGATGCTTGGTGCTTGGTGCTTGGTGCTTCGTGTCTGGTGCTTGGTGCTTGGTGCTTGGTGCTTGGTGCTTGGTGTTTGGTATTTGGTGCTTGGTGCTTGGGGCTTGGTGTTTGGTGCTTGGTGCTTGTTGTTTGTTGCTTGGTGCTTGGTGCTTGGTGTTTGGTGCTCGGTGCTTGGTGTTTGGTGTTTGGTGTTTGGTGCTTGGTGCTTGGTGCTTGGTGTTTTGTGCTTGGAGCCTGGTGTTTAGTGTTTGGTGCTTGGTGCTTGGTGTTTGGTGTTTGGTGCTTGGTGCTTGGTGCTTGGTGTTTGGTGTTTGGTACTTGGTGCTTGGTGTTTGGTGCTTGGTGCTTGGTGCTTGGTGTTTGGTGCTTGGTGCTTGGTGTTTTGTGTTTGGTGCTTGGTTCTTGGTGTTTGGTGTTTGGTGATTGGTGCTTGGTGTTTGGTGCTTGGGGTTTGGTGCTTGGTGCTTGGTGATTGAGGTTTGGTGCTTGGTGCTTGGTGTTTGGTGCTTGGAGCTTGGTGTTTGGTATTTGGTGCTTAGTGCTTGGTGTTTGGTGATTGGTGCTTGGTGCTTGGTGCTTGGTGTCTGGTGCTTGGTGCTTGGTGTTTGGTGTTTGGTGCTTGGTGCTTGGTGTTTGGTGTTTGGTGTTTGGTGCTTGGTGCTTGGTACTTGGTGTTTTGTGTTTGGTGCTTGGTGCTTGGTGCTTGGTGCTTGGTGTTTGGTGCTTGGTGCTTGATGCTTGGTGCTTGGTGCTTGGTGTTTGGTGTTTAGTGCTTGGTGCTTGGTATTTGGTGTTTGGCGGTTGGTGATTGGTGTTTGGTGTTTGGTGCTTGGTGTTTGGTGCTTGGTGCTTGGTGTTTGGTGTTTGGCGCTTGGTGCTTGGTCTTTTGTGCTTGGTGCTTGGTGCTTGGTGTTTGGTGTTTGCTGTTTGTTGTTCGCTGTTTGGTGTTTGGTGTTTCCTGTTTGGTGTTTGGTGTTTGCGGTTTGGTGTTTGCTATTTGGTGTTTGGTGTTTGGCGTTTGATGTTTGGCATTTGTTGTTTCTTGTTTGCTGTTTGGTGTTTGATGTTTGGTGTTTGGTGTTTGGTGTTTGCTGTTTGATGTTTGGTGATTGGTGTTTGATGTTTGGTGTTTGGTGCTTGGTGCTTGGTGCTTGGTGCTTAGTGTTTTATGTTTAGCGCTTGGTGCTTGGTGTTTTGTGCTTGGTGCTTGGTGCTTGGTGTTTGGTGCTTGGTGCTTGGTATTTGGTGTTTGGTGCTTGGTTCTTGGTGTTTGGTGTTTGGTGCTTGGTGCTTGGTGTTTGGTGTTTGGTGTTTGGTGCTTGGTGCTTGGTGTTTGGTGATTGGTGCTTGGTACTTGGTGTTTGGTGCTCGGTGCTTGGTGCTTGGTGTTTCGTGCTTGGTGCTTGGTGTTTGGTGCTTGGTGCTTGGTGTTTGTTGCTTGGTGCTTGGTGCTTGGTGTTTGGTGCTAGGTGCTTGGTGTTTGGTGTTTGGTATTTGGTGCTTGGTGCTTGGTGCTTGGTGTTTGGTGTTTGGTGCTTGGTGTTTTGTGTTTGGTGCTTGGTTCTTGGTGTTTGGTGTTTGGTGATTGGTGCTTGGTGTTTGGTGCTTGGTGTTTGGTGCTTGGTGCTTGGTGATTGGTGTTTGCTGCTTGGTGCTTGGTGTTTGGTGTTTGGTGCTTGGAGCTTGGTGTTTGGTGTTTGGTGCTTGGTGCTTGGTGTTTGGTGCTTGGTGCTTGGTGTTGTTGTTTGGTGCTTGGTACTTGGTGCTTGGTGTTTGGTGTTTGGTGTTTGCTGTTTGCTGTTTGGTGTTTGCTGTTTGGTGTTTGCTGTTTGGTGTTTGGTGTTTGGTGTTTGGTGCTTGGTGCTTGGTGTTTGGTGCTTGGTGCTTGGTGTTGTTGTTTGGTACTTGGTACTTGGTGCTTGGTGTTTGGTGTTTGGTGTTTGCTGTTTGCTGTTTGGTGTTTGCTGTTTGGTGTTTGCTGTTTGGTGTTTGGTGCTTGGTGTTTGGTGTTTGGTGCTTAGTGCTTGGTGTTTGGTGTTTGGTGCTTTGTGCTTGGTGCTTGGTGCTTGGTGTTTGGTGTTTGGTGCTTGGTGTTTGGTGCTTGGTGCCTGGTGTTTGGTGTTTGGTGTTTGGTGCTTGGTGCTTGGTGCTTTGTGTTTTTTGCTTGGTGCTTGGTGCTTGGTCCTTGGTGCCTGGTGTTTGGTGTTTGGTGCTTGGTTCTTGGTGTTTGGTGTTTGGTGCTTGGTGCTTGGTGTTTGGTGTTTGGTGTTTGGTGCTTGGTGCTTGGTGTTTGGTGATTGGTGCTTGGTACTTGGTGTTTGGTGCTCGGGGTTTGGTGCTTGGTGTTTAGTGCTTGGTGCTTGGTTTTTGGTGTTTGGTGCTTGGTGCTTGGTGTTTGGTGCTTGGTGCTTGGTGCTTGGTGTTTGGTGTTTGCTGTTTGGTGTTCGCTGTTTGGTGTTTGGTGTTTCCTGTTTGGTGTTTGGTGTTTGCGGTTTGGTGTTTGCTATTTGGTGTTTGGTGTTTGGCGTTTGATGTTTGGCATTTGTTGTTTGTTGTTTGCTGTTTGATGTTTGGTGTTTGGTGTTTGGTGTTTGCTGTTTGATGTTTGGTGATTGGTGTTTGATGTTTGGTGTTTGGTGCTTGGTGCTTGGTGCTTGGTGCTTAGTGTTTTATGTTTAGCGCTTGGTGCTTGGTGTTTTGTGCTTGGTGCTTGGTGCTTGGTGTTTGGTGCTTGGTGCTTGGTATTTGGTGTTTGGTGCTTGGTTTTTGGTGTTTGGTGTTTGGTGCTTGGTGCTTGGTGTTTGGTGATTGGTGCTTGCTACTTGGTGTTTGGTGCTCGGTGCTTGGTGCTTGGTGTTTCGTGCTTGGTGCTTGGTGTTTGGTGCTTGGTGCTTGGTGTTTGCTGCTTGGTGCTTGGTGCTTGGTGTTTGGTGCTAGGTGCTTGGTGTTTGGTGTTTGGTGCTTGGTTCTTGGTGTTTGGTGTTTGGTGATTGGTGCTTGGTGTTTGGTGCTTGGTGTTTGGTGCTTGGTGCTTGGTGATTGGTGTTTGCTGCTTGGTGCTTGGTGTTTGGTGTTTGGTGCTTGGAGCTTGGTGTTTGGTGTTTGGTGCTTGGTGCGTGGTGTTTGGTGCTTGGTGCTTGGTGTTGTTGTTTGGTGCTTGGTACTTGGTGCTTGGTGTTTGGTGTTTGGTGTTTGCTGTTTGCTGTTTGGTTTTTGCTGTTTGGTGTTTGCTGTTTGGTGTTTGGTGTTTGGTGTTTGGTGTTTGGTGCTTGGTGCTTTGTTTTTCTTCTTTGGTGCTTTGTGCTTGGTGTTTGGTGTTTGGTGCTTAGTGCTTGGTGTTTGGTGTTTGGTGCTTTGTGCTTGGTGCTTGGTGCTTGCTGCTTGGTGCTTGGTGCCTGGTGTTTGGTGTTTGGTGTTTGGTGCTTGGTGCTTGGTGCTTTGTGTTTTTTGCTTGGTGCTTGGTGCTTGGTGCTTGGTGCCTGGTGTTTGGTGTTTGGTGTTTGGTGCTTGTTGCTTGGTGTTTGGTATTTGGTGCTTGGTGCTTGGTGCTTCGTGCTTGGTATTTGGTGTTTGGTGCTTGGTGCTTGGTGTTTGGTGTTTGGTGCTTCGTGCTTGGTGTTAGGTGATTGGTGCTTGGTGCTTGGTGCTTGGTGTCTGGTGCTTGGTGCTTGGTGTTTGGTGTTTGGTGCTTGGTGCTTGGTGCTTTGTGTTTTTTGCTTGGTGCTTGGTGCTTGGTGCTTGGTGCCTGGTGTTTGGTGTTTGGTGTTTGGTGCTTGTTGCTTGGTGTTTGGTATTTGGTGCTTGGTGCTTGGTGCTTCGTGCTTGGTATTTGGTGTTTGGTGCTTGGTGCTTGGTGTTTGGTGTTTGGTGCTTCGTGCTTGGTGTTAGGTGATTGGTGCTTGGTGCTTGGTGCTTGGTGTCTGGTGCTTGGTGCTTGGTGTTTGGTGTTTGGTGCTTGGTGCTTGGTGTTTGGTGTTTGGTGTTTGGTGCTTGGTGCTTTGTACTTGGTGTTTGGTGCTTGGTGCTTGGTGCTTGGTGCTTGGTGCTTGCTGTTTGGTGTTTAGTGCTTGGTGCTTGGTATTTGGTGTTTGGCGCTTGGCGCTTGGTGTTTGGTGTTTGGTGCTTGGTGCTTGGTGCTTGGTGTTTGGTGCTTGGTGCTTGGTGCTTGGTGTTTTGTGCTTGGTGGTTGGTGCTTGGTGTTCGGTACTTTGTTCTTGGTGTTTGGTGTTTGGCGCTTGGTGCTTGGTGTTTGGTGCTTGGAGCTTGGTGTTTGGTGTTTGGTGCTTGGTGCTTGGTGCTTGGAGCTTGGTGCTTGGTGCTTGGTTCTGGGTGCTTGGTGCTTGGTGCTTGTTATTTGGTGCTTGGGGCTTGGTGATTGGTGTTTGGTGCTTGGTGTTTGGTGCTTGGTGCTTGGTGCTAGGAGTTTGGTGTTTGGTGTTTGGCGATTGGTGCTTGGTGTTTGGTGATTGGTGCTTGGTGTTTGGTGTTTGGTGCTTGGTGCTTGGTGTTTGGTGTTTGGTGCTTGGCGCTTGGTGTTTGGTGTTTGGCGCTTGGCGTTTGCTGTTTGGCGTTTGGGATTTGGCATTTGCTGTTTGGCGTATGGGGTTTGGCATTTGCTTTTTGGCGTTTGCTGTTTGGTGTTTGGTGCTTAGTGTTTGCTGGTTGGTGTTTGGTGTTTTCTGTTTGCTGTTTGGTGTTTGCTGTTTGGTGTTTGCTGTTTGGTGTTTGCTGGTTGGTGTTTGATATTTGGTGTTTGGTGTTTGCTGTTTGGAGTTTGGTGTTTAGTGTTTGCTGTTTGGTGTTTGGTGTTTGGTGTTTGGTACTTGGGGCTTGGTGTTTGCTCTTTGGTGCTTGGTGATTGGTTTTTGGTGTTTGGTGCTTCGTGCTTGGTGTATGGTGTTTGGTGCTTGGTGCTTGCTGCTTGGTGCTTGGTGTTTGGTGTTTGGTGCTTCGTGCTTGGTGTTTGGTGTTTGTTGCTTGGTGCTTGGTTCTGGGTGCTTGGTGCTTGGTGCTTGGTGTTTGGTGCGTGGGGCTTGGTGATTGGTGTTTGGTGCTTGGTGCTTGGTGCTTGGTGCTTGGTGTTTGGTGCTTGGTGTTTGGTGCTTAGTGCTTGGTGCTAGGAGTTTGGTGTTTGGTGTTTGGCGCTTGGTGCTTGGTGTTTGGTGATTGGTGCTTGGTGTTTGGTGTTTGGTGCTTGGCGCTTGGTGTTTGGTGTTTGGTGCTTGGCGTTTGCTGTTTGGCGTTTGGGGTTTGACATTTGCTGTTTGGCGTATGGGGTTTGGCATTTGCTTTTTGGCGTTTGCTGTTTGGTGTTTGGTGTTTGCTGTTTGCTGTTTGGTGTTTGCTGTTTGGTGTTTGTGGTTTGGTGTTTGGTGCTTGGTGCTTGGTGTTTGGTGTTTGGTGCTTGGTGCTTGGTGTTTGGTGTTTGGTGCCTGGTGCTTGGTGCTTGGTGTTTGGTGCTTGGTGCTTGGTGCTTGGTGCTTGATGCTTGGTGTTTGGTGCTTGGTGTTTGCTGTTTGGTGCTTGATGCTTGGTGTTTGGGGCTTGGTGCCTGGTGCTTGGTGCTTGGTGTTTGGTGCTTGGTGCTTGGTGCTTGGTGTTTGATGCTTGGTGCTTGGTGCTTGGTGTTTAGTGCTTGGTGCTTGGTTTTTGGTGTTTTGGTGCTTGGTGCTTGGTGTTTGGTGCTTGCTGTTTGGTGCTTGGTGTTTGGTGCTTGGTGCTTGGTGCTTGGTGTTTGGTGCTTCGTGTTTGGTGCTTGGTGCTTTGTGTTTGGTGCTTGGTGCTTGGTGCTTGGTGTTTGGTGCTTGGTGCTTGGTGCTTGGTGTTTGGTGTTTGGTGCTTGGTGCTTGGTGTTTGGTGTTTGGTGCTTGGTGCTTGGTGTTTGGTGTTTGGTGCTTGGTGTTTGGTGTTTAGTGCTTGGTGCTTGCTGTTTGGCGTTTGGTGTTTGGCGTTTGCTGTTTGGCGTTTGGTGTTTTGCGTTTGATGTTTGGCGTTTGCTGTTTGGTGTTTGGTGTTTGGTGTTTGCTGGTTGGTGTTTGGTGTTTGGTGTTTGCTGTTTGGTGTTTGCGGTTTGGTGTTTGCTGTTTGCTGTTTGGTGTTTGGTGTTTGGTGTTTGCTGTTTGCTGTTTGGTGTTTGGTGCTTGGTTCTTTGTGCTTGGTGCTTGGTATTTGGTGCTTGGTGCTTGGTGTTTGGTGTTTGGCGCTTGGTGCTTGGTGTTTCGTGCTTGGTGCTTGGTGTTTGGTGTTTGGTGCTTGGTGTTTGGTGCTTGGTGCTTGGTGCTTGGTGTTTGGTGCTTGGTGCTTGGTGCTTGGTGCTTGGTATTTGGTGTTTGGTGCTTGGGGCTTGGTGTTTGGTGTTTGGTGCTTGGTGCTTGGTGTTTGGTGTTTGGTGCTTGGTGCTTGGTGTTTGGTGATTGGTGCTTGGTGCTTGGTGTTTTGTGCTTGGTGGTTGGTGGTTGGTGTTTGGTACTTTGTTCTTGGTGTTTGGTGTTTGGCGCTTGGTGCTTGGTGTTTGGTGCTTGGTGCTTGGTGTTTGGTGTTTGGTGCTTGGTGTTTGGTGCTTGGAGCTTGGTGCTTGGTTTTTGGTGCTTGGTGCTTGGTGCTTGGTGCTTGGTGTCTGGTGCTTGGTGCTTGGTGTTTGGTGTTTGGTGCTTGGTGCTTGGTGTTTGGTGCTTGGGATTTGGTGCTTGGTGCTTGGTGTTTGGTGTTTGGAGTTTGGTGCTTGGTGCTTGGTGTTTGGTGTTTAGTGATTGGTGCTTAATTCTTGGTGTTTGGTGCTTGAGGCTTGGTGATTGGTGTTTGGTGCTTGGTGCTTGGTATTTGGTGCTTGGTGCTTGGCGTTTGGTGCTTGGTGCTTCATGCTTGGTGTTTGGTGCATGGTGCTTGGTGCTTGGTGTTTGGTGTTTAGTGCTTGCTGCTTGCTGATTGGTGCTTGTTGCTTGGTGCTTGGTGTTTGGTGCTTGGTGTTTGGTGTTTGGTGTTTGCTGTTTGCTGTTTGCTGTTTGGTGTTTGCTGTTTGGTGTTTGGTGCTTGGTGCTTGGTGCTTGGTGCTTGGTGTTTGGTGTTTGGTGCTTGGTGCTTGGTGCTTGGTGTTTGGTGCTTGGTGCTTGGTGCTTGGTGTTTTGTGCTTGGTGGTTGGTGCTTGGTGTTTGGTACTTTGTTCTTGGTGTTTGGTGTTTGGCGCTTGGTGCTTGGTGTTTGGTGCTTGGTGCTTGGTGTTTGGTGTTTGGTGCTTGGTGCTTGGTGCTTGGAGCTTGGTGCTTGGTGCTTGGTTCTGGGTGCTTGGTGCTTGGTGCTTGTTATTTGGTGCTTGGGGCTTGGTGATTGGTGTTTGGTGCTTGGTGCTTGGTGCTTGGTGCTTGGTGTTTGGTGCTTGGTGTTTGGTGCTTGGTGCTTGGTGCTAGGAGTTTGGTGTTTGGTGTTTGGTGATTGGTGCTTGGTGTTTGGTGCTTGGCGCTTGGTGTTTGGTGTTTGGCGCTTGGCGTTTGCTGTTTGGCGTTTGGGATTTGGCATTTGCTGTTTGGCGTATGGGGTTTGGCATTTGCTTTTTGGCGTTTGCTGTTTGGTGTTTGGTGCTTGGTGTTTGCTGGTTGGTGTTTGGTGTTTTCTGTTTGCTGTTTGGTGTTTGCTGTTTGGTGTTTGCTGTTTGGTGTTTGCTGGTTGGTGTTTGATATTTGGTGTTTGGTGTTTGCTGTTTGGAGTTTGGTGTTTAGTGTTTGCTGTTTGGTGTTTGGTGTTTGGTGTTTGGTACTTGGGGCTTGGTGTTTGCTCTTTGGTGCTTGGTGATTGGTTTTTGGTGTTTGGTGCTTCGTGCTTGGTGTATGGTGTTTGGTGCTTGGTGCTTGCTGCTTGGTGCTTGGTGTTTGGTGTTTGGTGCTTCGTGCTTGGTGTTTGGTGTTTGTTGCTTGGTGCTTGGTTCTGGGTGCTTGGTGCTTGGTGCTTGGTGTTTGGTGCGTGGGGCTTGGTGATTGGTGTTTGGTGCTTGGTGCTTGGTGCTTGGTGCTTGGTGTTTGGTGCTTGGTGTTTGGTGCTTAGTGCTTGGTGCTAGGAGTTTGGTGTTTGGTGTTTGGCGCTTGGTGCTTGGTGTTTGGTGATTGGTGCTTGGTGTTTGGTGTTTGGTGCTTGGCGCTTGGTGTTTGGTGTTTGGTGCTTGGCGTTTGCTGTTTGGCGTTTGGGGTTTGGCATTTGCTGTTTGGCGTATGGGGTTTGGCATTTGCTTTTTGGCGTTTGCTGTTTGGTGTTTGGTGTTTGCTGTTTGCTGTTTGGTGTTTGCTGTTTGGTGTTTGTGGTTTGGTGTTTGGTGCTTGGTGCTTGGTGTTTGGTGTTTGGTGCTTGGTGCTTGGTGTTTGGTGTTTGGTGCCTGGTGCTTGGTGCTTGGTGTTTGGTGCTTGGTGCTTGGTGCTTGGTGCTTGATGCTTGGTGTTTGGTGCTTGGTGTTTGCTGTTTGGTGCTTGATGCTTGGTGTTTGGGGCTTGGTGCCTGGTGCTTGGTGCTTGGTGTTTGGTGCTTGGTGCTTGGTGCTTGGTGTTTGATGCTTGGTGCTTGGTGCTTGGTGTTTAGTGCTTGGTGCTTGGTTTTTGGTGTTTTGGTGCTTGGTGCTTGGTGTTTGGTGCTTGCTGTTTGGTGCTTGGTGTTTGGTGCTTGGTGCTTGGTGCTTGGTGTTTGGTGCTTCGTGTTTGGTGCTTGGTGCTTGGTGTTTGGTGCTTGGTGCTTGGTGCTTGGTGTTTGGTGCTTGGTGCTTGGTGCTTGGTGTTTGGTGTTTGGTGCTTGGTGCTTGGTGTTTGGTGTTTGGTGTTTAGTGCTTGGTGCTTGCTGTTTGGCGTTTGGTGTTTGGCGTTTGCTGTTTGGCGTTTGGTGTTTTGCGTTTGATGTTTGGCGTTTGCTGTTTGGTGTTTGGTGTTTGGTGTTTGCTGGTTGGTGTTTGGTGTTTGGTGTTTGCTGTTTGGTGTTTGCGGTTTGGTGTTTGCTGTTTGCTGTTTGGTGTTTGGTGTTTGGTGTTTGCTGTTTGCTGTTTGGTGTTTGGTGCTTGGTTCTTTGTGCTTGGTGCTTGGTATTTGGTGCTTGGTGCTTGGTGTTTGGTGTTTGGCGCTTGGTGCTTGGTGTTTCGTGCTTGGTGCTTGGTGTTTGGTGTTTGGTGCTTGGTGTTTGGTGCTTGGTGCTTGGTGCTTGGTGTTTGGTGCTTGGTGCTTGGTGCTTGGTGCTTGGTGATTGGTGCTTGGTGCTTGGTGTTTGGTGTTTGGTGCTTGGTGCTTGGTGTTTGGTGTTTGGTGCTTGGTGCTTGGTGTTTGGTGATTGGTGCTTGGTGCTTGGTGTTTTGTGCTTGGTGGTTGGTGGTTGGTGTTTGGTACTTTGTTCTTGGTGTTTGGTGTTTGGCGCTTGGTGCTTGGTGTTTGGTGCTTGGTGCTTGGTGTTTGGTGTTTGGTGCTTGGTGTTTGGTGCTTGGAGCTTGGTGCTTGGTTTTTGGTGTTTGGTGCTTGGTGCTTGGTGCTTGGTGTCTGGTGCTTGGTGCTTGGTGTTTGGCGTTTGGTGCTTGGTGCTTGGTGTTTGGTGCTTGGGATTTGGTGCTTGGTGCTTGGTGTTTGGTGTTTGGAGTTTGGTGCTTGGTGCTTGGTGTTTGGTGTTTAGTGATTGGTGCTTAATTCTTGGTGTTTGGTGCTTGGGGCTTGGTGATTGGTGTTTGGTGCTTGGTGCTTGGTATTTGGTGCTTGGTCTTTGGTGCTTGGTGTTTGGTGCTTGGTGCTTGGTGCTTGGTGCTTGGTGTTTGTTGCTTGGTGCTTGGCGTTTGGTGCTCGGTGCTTCATGCTTGGTGTTTGGTGCATGGTGCTTGGTGCTTGGTGTTTGGTGTTTAGTGCTTGCTGCTTGCTGATTGGTGCTTGTTGCTTGGTGCTTGGTGTTTGGTGCTTGGTGTTTGGTGTTTGGTGTTTGCTGTTTGCTGTTTGCTGTTTGCTGTTTGCTGTTTGGTGTTTGGTGCTTGGTGCTTGGTGCTTGGTGCTTGGTGTTTGGTGTTTGGCGCTTGGTGCTTGGTGTTTGGTGTTTGGCGCTTGGTGCTTGGTGTTTGGTGTTTGGTGTTTGTGTTTGCTGTTTGGCGTTTGCTGTTTGGTGTTTGCTGTTTGGTGTTTGCTGGTTGGTGTTTGGTGTTTGCTGTTTGCTGTTTGGTGTTTGCTGTTTGGTGTTTGATATTTGGTGTTTGGTGTTTGCTGTTTGGTGTTTGGTGTTTAGTGTTTGCTGTTTGGTGTTTGGTGTTTGGTGTTTGGTGCTTGGGGCTTGGTGTTTGCTCTTTGGTGCTTGGTGATTGGTTTTTGGTGTTTGGTGCTTCGTGCTTGGTGCATGGTGTTTGGTGCTTGGTGCTTGGTGCTTGGTGCTTGGTGTTTGGTGTTTGGTGCTTGGTGCTTGGTGTTTGGTCTTTGGTGCTTGGTGCTTGGTTCTGGGTGCTTGGTGCTTGGTGCTTGGTGTTTGGTGCTTGGGGCTTGGTGATTGGTGTTTGGTGTTTGCTGTTTGGTGTTTGCTGTTTGGTGTTTGTGGTTTGGTGTTTGGTGTTTGCTGGTTGGTGTTTGGTGTTTGGTGTTTGATGTTTGGTGTTTGCTGTTTGGTGTTTGGTGTTTGGTGTTTGGTGCTTGGTGCTTGGTGTTTGGTGTTTGGTGCTTGGTGTTTGCTGTTTGGTGCTTGATGATTGGTGTTTGGTGCTTGGTGCTTGGTGCTTGGTGCTTGATGCTTGGTGCTTGGTGCTTGGTGTTTAGTGCTTGGTGCTTGGTTTTTGGTGTTTTGGTGCTTGGTTCTTGGTTTTTGGTGTTTTGGTGCTTGGTTCTTGGTGTTTGGTGCTTCGTGCTTGGTGCATGGTGTTTGGTGCTTGGTGCTTGGTGCTTGGTGTTTGGTGTTTGGTGCTTGGTGCTTGGTGTTTGGTCTTTGGTGCTTGGTGCTTGGTTCTGGGTGCTTGGTGCTTGGTGCTTGGTGTTTGGTGCTTGGGGCTTGGTGATTGGTGTTTGGTGTTTGCTGTTTGGTGTTTGCTGTTTGGTGTTTGTGGTTTGGTGTTTGGTGTTTGGTGTTTGCTGGTTGGTGTTTGGTGTTTGGTGTTTGCTGTTTGGTGTTTGCTGTTTGGTGCTTCGTGCTTGGTGTTTGGTGCTTGGTGCTTGGTGTTTGGTGTTTGGTGCTTGGTGCTTGGTGTTTGGTGTTTGGTGCTTGGTGTTTGCTGTTTGGTGCTTGATGATTGGTGTTTGGTGCTTGGTGCTTGGTGCTTGGTGCTTGATGCTTGCTGTTTGGTGCTTGGTGTTTGGTGTTTGGTGCTTGGTGCTTGGTGTTTGGTGTTTTGGTGCTTGGTTCTTGGTTTTTGGTGTTTTGGTGCTTGGTTCTTGGTGTTTGGTGCTTCGTGCTTGGTGCATGGTGTTTGGTGCTTGGTGCTTGGTGCTTGGTGCTAGGTGTTTGGTGTTTGGTGCTTGGTGCTTGGTGTTTGGTCTTTGGTGCTTGGTGCTTGGTTCTGGGTGCTTGGTGCTTGGTGCTTGGTGTTTGGTGCTTGGGGCTTGGTGATTGGTGTTTGGTGTTTGCTGTTTGGTGTTTGCTGTTTGGTGTTTGTGGTTTGGTGTTTGGTGTTTGGTGTTTGCTGGTTGGTGTTTGGTGTTTGGTGTTTGCTGTTTGGTGTTTGCTGTTTGGTGCTTGGTGTCTGGTGTTTGGTGCTTGGTGCTTGGTGTTTGGTGTTTGGTGCTTGGTGCTTGGTGTTTGGTGCTTGGTGTTTGCGGTTTGGTGCCTGGTGCTTGGTGCTTCGTGTTTGGTGCTTGGTGCTTGGTGCTTGGTGCTTGATGCTTGGTGCTTGGTGCTTGGTGTTTAGTGCTTGGTGCTTGGTTTTTGGTGTTTTGGTGCTTGGTTCTTGGTGTTTGGTGCTTGGGGCTTGGTGATTGGTGTTTAGGGCTTGGTGCTTGGTATTTGGTGCTTGGTCTTTGGTGCTTGGTGTCTGGTGCTTGGTGCTTGGTGCTTGGTGTTTGGTGCTTGGTGCTTGGCGTTTGGTGCTTGGTGCTTCATGCTTGGTGTTTGGTGCATGGTGCTTGGTGCTTGGTGTTTGGTGTTTAGTGCTTGGTGCTTGCTGATTGGCGCTTGTTGCTTGGTGCTTGGTGTTTGGTGCTTGGTGTTTGGTGTTTGCTGTTTGCTGTTTGGTGTTTGCTGTTTGGTGTTTGCTGTTTGGTGTTTGCTGTTTGGTGTTTGCTGTTTGGTGTTTGGTGTTTGGTGTTTGCTGTTTGGTGTTTGGTGTTTGGTGTTTGGTGTTTGCTGTTTGGTGTTTCGTGTTTGGTGTTTGGTGATTGGTGTTTGCTGTTTGGTGTTTGGTGTTTGGTGTTTGGTGCTTGGTGCTTGGTGCTTAGTGCTTGGTGTTTGGTGTTTGGCGCTTGGTGCTTGGTGTTTTGTGCTTGGTGCTTGGTGCTTGGTGTTTGGTGTTTGGTGTTTGTGTTTGCTGTTTGGCGTTTGCTGTTTGGTGTTTGCTGTTTGGTGTTTGCTGGTTGGTGTTTGGTGTTTGCTGTTTGCTGTTTGGTGTTTGCTGTTTGGTGTTTGATATTTGGTGTTTGGTGTTTGCTGTTTGGAGTTTGTTGTTTAGTGTTTGCTGTTTGGTGTTTGGTGCTTGGTGTTTGGTACTTGGGGCTTGGTGATTGGTTTTTGGTGTTTGGTGCTTCGTGCTTGGTGTTTGGTGTCTGGTGCTTGGTGCTTGGTGCTTGGTGCTTGGTGTTTGGTGTTTGGTGCTTGGGGCTTGGTGATTGGTGTTTGGTGCTTGGTGCTTTGTGCTTGGTGCTTGGTGTTTGGTGCTTGGTGTTTGGTGCTTGGTGCTTGGTGCTAGGAGTTTGGTGTTTGGTGTTTGGCGCTTGGTGCTTGGTGTTTGGTGATTGCTGCTTGGTGTTTGGTGTTTGGTGCTTGGTGCTTGGTGTTTGGTGTTTGGTGCTTGGCACTTGGTGTTTGGTGTTTGGTGCTTGGCGTTTGCTGTTTGGCGTTTGGGGTTTGGCATTTCCTGTTTGGCGTATGGGGTTTGGCATTTGCTTTTTGGCGTTTGCTGTTTGGTGTTTGGTGCTTGGTGGTTGGTGTTTTGTACTTGGTGTTTGGTGTTTGGGGTTTGGTGCTTGGTGCTAGGTGTTTGGTGTTTGGTGCTTGGCGTTTGCTGTTTGGCATTTGGGGTTTGGCATTTGCTGTTTGGCGTTTGGGGTTTGGCGTTTGCTTTTTGGCGTTTGCTGTTTGGTCTTTGGTGTTTGGTCTTTGCTGTTTGGTGTTTGCTGTTTGGTGTTTGTGGTTTGGTGTTTGGTGTTTGGTGTTTGCTGGTTGGTGTTTGGTGTTTGGTGTTTGCTGTTTGGTGTTTGCTGTTTGGTCCTTGGTGTTTGGTGTTTGGTGCTTGGTACTTGGTGTTTGGTGTTTGGTGCTTGATGTTTGCTGTTTGGTGCTTGATGCTTGGTGTTTGGTGCTTGGTGCCTGCTGCTTGGTGCTTGGTGTTTGGTGCTTGGTGCTTGGTGCTTGGTGCTTGGTGTTTAGTGCTTGGTGCTTGGTTTTTGGTGTTTTGGTGCTTGGTGCTTGGTGTTTGGTGCTTGGTGTTTGGTGCTTGGTGTTTGGTGTTTGGTACGTGGTACTTGGTGCTTGGTGTTTGGTGTTTGGTGCTTGGTGCTTGGTGCTTGGTATCTGGTGCTTGGTGCTTGGTGCTTGGTGTTTGGTGCTTGTTGTTTGGTGCTTGGTTTTTGGTGTCTGGTGCTTGGTGCTTGGTGTTTGGTGCCTGGTGCTTGGTGCTTGGTGTTTGGTGCTTGGTGCTTGCTGCTTGGTGTTTGGTGTTTAGTGCTTGGTGCTTGGTGTTTGGTGTTTGGTGCTTGGTGCTTGGTGTTTGGTGTTTGGTGCTTGGTGCTTGGTGTTTGGTGTTTGGTGTTTGGTGTTTGCTGTTTGCTGTTTGGTGATTCGTGATTGGTGTTTGATGTTTGGTGTTTGGTGTTGGGTGTTTGGTGCTTGGGGCTTGGTGTTTGCTCTTTGGTGCTTGGTGCTTGGTGTTTGGTGTTTGGTGCTTGGTGCTTGGTGTTTGGTGTTTGGTGCTTGGCGCTTGGTGTTTGGTGTTTGGTGCTTGGCGTTTGCTGTTTGGCGTTTGGGGCTTGGCGTTTGCTTTTTGGCGTTTGCTATTTGGTGTTTGGTGTTTGGTGTTTGCTGTTTGGTGTTTGGTGTTTGGTGTTTGCTGGTTGGTGTTTGGTGCTTGGTGCTTGGTGTTTGGTGCTTGGTGCTTGGTGCTTGGTGCTTGGTGTTTGGTGCTTGGTGTTTGGTGCTTGGTGTTTGGTGCTTGGTGCTTGGTGCTTGGTGTTTGGTGTTTAGTGCTTGGTGCTTGGTGTTTGGTGTTTGGTGCTTGGTGCTTGGTGTTTGGTGTTTGGTGCTTGGTGCTTGGTGTTTGGTGTTTGGTGCTTGGTGCTTGCTGTTTGGCGTTTGGTGTTTGGCGTTTGCTGTTTGGCGTTTGGTGTCTGGCGTTTGATGTTTGGCGTTTGCTGTTTGGTGTTTGGTGTTTGGTGTTTGCTGGTTGGTGTTTGGTGTTTGGTGTTTGCTGTTTGGTGTTTGCTGTTTGGTGTTTGGTGTTTGCTGTTTGGTGTTTGGTGTTTGGAGTTTGCTGTTTGCTGTTTGGTGTTTGGTGTTTGGTGTTTGGTGTTTGGTGCTTGGTGCTTGGTGCTTGGTGCTTGGTATTTGGTGCTTGGTGCTTGGTGTTTGGTGTTTGGCGATTGGTGCTTGGTGTTTCATGCTTGGTGCTTGGTGTTTGGTGTTTGGTGCTTGGTGTTTGGTCCTTGGAGCTTGGTGCTTGGTATTTGGTGCTTGGTGCTTCGTGTCTGGTGCTTGGTGTTTGGTGCTTGGTGTTTGGGGCTTGGTGCTTGGTGCTTGGTGTTTGGTGCTTGGTGCTTGGTGCTTGGTGCTAGGTGCTTGGTGTTTGGTGTTTGGTGCTTGGTGCTTGGTGTTTGGTGTTTGGTGCTTGGTGCTTGGTGTTTGGTGATTGGTGCATGGTGCTTGGTGCTTGGTGTTTGGTGTTTGGTGCTTGGTGCTTGGTGTTTGGTGCTTGGGATTTGGTGCTTGGTGCTTGGTGTTTGGTGTTTAGTGATTGGTGCTGGGTTCTTGGTGTTTGGTGTTTGGTGCTTGGTGATTGGTGTTTGGTGCTTGGTGCTTGGTATTTGGTGCTTGGCCTTTGGTGCTTGGTGTTTGGTGCATGGTGCTTGGTGCTTGGTGTTTGGTGCTTGGTGCTTGGCGTTTGGTGCTTGGTGCTTGATGCTTGTTGTTTGGTCCATGGTGCTTGGTGCTTGGGGTTTGGTGTTTAGTGCTTGGTGCTTGGTGATTGGTGCTTGTTGCTTGGTGCTTGGTGTTTGGTGCTTGGTGTTTGCTGGTTGGTGTTTGGTGTTTGCTGTTTGCTGTTTGGTGTTTGCTGTTTGGTGTTTGGTGTTTGCTGTTTGGTGTTTGGTGTTTGGAGTTTGCTGTTTGCTGTTTGGTGTTTGGTGTTTGGTGTTTGGTGCTTGGTGCTTGGTGCTTGGTGCTTGGTATTTGGTGCTTGGTGCTTGGTTTTTGGTGTTTGGCGCTTGGTGCTTGGTGTTTCATGCTTGGTGCTTGGTGTTTGGTGTTTGGTGCTTGGTGTTTGGTCCTTGGAGCTTGGTGCTTGGTTTTTGGTGCTTGGTATTTGGTGCTTGGTGCTTCGTGTCTGGTGCTTGGTGTTTGGTGCTTGGTGTTTGGTGCTTGGTGCTTGGTGCTTGGTGTTTGGTGCTTGGTGCTTGGTGCTTGGTGCTTGGTGCTTGGTATTTGGTGTTTGGTGCTTGGTGCTTGGTGTTTGGTGTTTGGTGCTTGGTGCTTGGTGTTTGGTGTTTGGTGTTTGGTGTTTGCTGTTTGCTGTTTGGTGATTCGTGATTGGTGTTTGATGTTTGGTGTTTGGTGTTGGGTGTTTGGTGCTTGGGGCTTGGTGTTTGCTCTTTGGTACTTGGTGCTTGGTGTTTGGTGTTTGGTGCTTGGTGCTTGGTGTTTGCTGTTTGGTGCTTGGCGCTTGGTGTTTGGTGTTTGGTGCTTGGCGTTTGCTGTTTGGCGTTTGGGGTTTGGCGTTTGCTTTTTGGCGTTTGCTATTTGGTGTTTGGTGTTTGGAGTTTGCTGTTTGGTGTTTGGTGTTTGGTGTTTGCTGGTTGGTGTTTGGTGCTTGGTGCTTGGTGTTTGGTGCTTGGTGCTTGGTGCTTGGTGTTTGGTGCTTGGTGTTTGGTGCTTGGTGTTTGGTGCTTGGTGTTTGGTGCTTGGTGTTTGGGGCTTGGTGCTTGGTGCTTGGTGTTTGGTGTTTAGTGCTTGGTGCTTGGTGTTTGGTGTTTGGTGCTTGGTGCTTGGTGTTTGGTGTTTGGTGCTTGGTGCTTGGTGTTTGGTGTTTGGTGCTTGGTGCTTACTGTTTGGCGTTTGGTGTTTGGCGTTTGCTGTTTGGCGTTTGGTGTTTGGCGTTTGATGTTTGGCGTTTGCTGTTTGGTGTTTGGTGTTTGGTGTTTGCTGGTTGGTGTTTGGTGTTTGCTGTTTGGTGTTTGCTGTTTGGTGTTTGGTGTTTGGAGTTTGCTGTTTGGTGTTTGGTGTTTGGTGTTTGGTGTTTGGTGTTTGGTGCTTGGTGCTTGGTGCTTGGTGCTTGTTATTTGGTGCTTGGTGCTTGGTGTTTGGTGTTTGGCGCTTGGTGCTTGGTGTTTCAGGCTTGGTGCTTGGTGTTTGGTGTTTGGTGCTTGGTATTTGGTCCTTGGAGCTTGGTGCTTGGTTTTTGGTGCTTGGTATTTGGTGCTTGGTGCTTCGTGTCTGGTGCTTGGTGTTTGGTGCTTGGTGTTTGGGGCTTGGTGCTTGGTGCTTGGTGTTTGGTGCTTGGTGCTTGGTGCTTGGTGCTAGGTGCTTGGTGTTTGGTGTTTGGTGCTTGGTGCTTAGTGTTTGGTCTTTGGTGCTTGGTGCTTGGTGTTTGGTGATTGGTGCATGGTGCTTGGTGCTTGGTGTTTGGTGTTTGGTTCTTGGTGCTTGGTGTTTGGTGCTTGCGATTTGGTGCTTGGTGCTTGGTGTTTGGTGTTTGGAGTTTGGTACTTGGTGCTTGGTGCTTGGTGTTTGGTGTTTAGTGATTGGTGCTGGGTTCTTGGTGTTTGGTGCTTGGTGCTTGGTGATTGGTGTTTGGTGCTTGGTGCTTGGTATTTGGTGCTTGGTGTTTGGTGCTTGGTGTTTGGTGCATGGTGCTTGGTGCTTGGTGTTTGGTGCTTGGTGCTTGGCGTTTGGTGCTTGGTGCTTGATGCTTGGTGTTTGGTCCATGGTGCTTGGTGCTTGGTGTTTGGTGTTTAGTGCTTGGTGCTTGGTGATTGGTGCTTGTTGCTTGGTGCTTGGTGTTTGGTGCTTGGTGTTTGCTGGTTGGTGTTTGGTGTTTGCTGTTTGCTGTTTTGTGTTTGCTGTTTGGTGTTTGGTGTTTGCTGTTTGGTGTTTGGTGTTTGGAGTTTGCTGTTTGCTGTTTGGTGTTTGGTGTTTGGTGTTTGGTGCTTGGTGCTTGGTGCTTGGTGCTTGGTATTTGGTGCTTGGTGCTTGGTGTTTGGTGTTTGGCGCTTGGTGCTTGGTGTTTCATGCTTGGTGCTTGGTGTTTGGTGTTTGGTGCTTGGTGTTTGGTCCTTGGAGCTTGGTGCTTGGTTTTTGGTGCTTGGTATTTGGTGCTTGGTGCTTCGTGTCTGGTGCTTGGTGTTTGGTGCTTGGTGTTTGGTGCTTGGTGCTTGGTGCTTGGTGTTTGGTGCTTGGTGCTTGGTGCTTGGTGCTTGGTATTTGGTGTTTGGTGCTTGGTGCTTGGTGTTTGGTGTTTGGTGCTTGGTGCTTGGTGTTTGGTATTTGGTGTTTGGTGTTTGCTGTTTGCTGTTTGGTGATTCGTGATTGGTGTTTGATGTTTGGTGTTTGGTGTTGGGTGTTTGGTGCTTGGGGCTTGGTGTTTGCTATTTGGTGCTAGGTGCTTGGTGTTTGGTGTTTGGTGCTTGGTGCTTGGTGTTTGGTGTTTGGTGCTTGGTGCTTGGTGTTTGGTGTTTGGTGCTTGGCGTTTGCTGTTTGGCGTTTGGGGTTTGGCGTTTGCTTTTCGGCGTTTGCTATTTGGTGTTTGGTGTTTTGTGTTTGCTGTTTGGTGTTTGGTGTTTGGTGTTTGCTGGTTCGTGTTTGGTGCTTGGTGCTTGGTGTTTGGTGCTTGGTGCTTGGTGCTTGGTGTTTGGGGCTTGGTGCTTGGTGCTTGGTGTTTGGTGTTTAGTGCTTGGTGCTTGGTGTTTGGTGTTTGGTGCTTGGTGCTTGGTGTTTGGTGTTTGGTGCTTGGTGCTTGGTGTTTGGTGTTTGGTGCTTGGTGCTTACTGTTTGGCGTTTGGTGTTTGGCGTTTGCTGTTTGGCGTTTGCTGTTTGGTGTTTGGTGTTTGGTGTTTGCTGGTTGGTGTTTGGTGTTTGCTGTTTGGTGTTTGCTGTTTGGTGTTTGGTGTTTGCTGTTTGGTGTTTGGTGTTTGGAGTTTGCTGTTTGCTGTTTTGTGTTTGGTGTTTGGTGTTTGGTGTTTGGTGCTTGGTGCTTGGTGCTTGGTGCTTGGTATTTGGTGCTTGGTGCTTGGTGTTTGGTGTTTGGCGCTTGGTGCTTGGTGTTTCATGCTTGGTGCTTGGTGTTTGGTGTTTGGTGCTTGGTGTTTGGTCCTTGGAGCTTGGTGCTTGGTTTTTGGTGCTTGGTATTTGGTGCTTGGTGCTTCGTGTCTGGTGCTTGGTGTTTGGTGCTTGGTGTTTGGGGCTTGGTGCTTGGTGCTTGGTGTTTGGTGCTTGGTGCTTGGTGCTTGGTGCTAGGTGCTTGGTGTTTGCTGTTTGGTGCTTGGTGCTTAGTGTTTGGTGTTTGGTGCTTGGTGCTTGGTGTTTGGTGATTGGTCCATGGTGCTTGGTGCTTGGTGTTTGGTGTTTGGTGCTTGGTGCTTGGTGTTTGGTGCTTGCGATTTGGTGCTTGGTGCTTGGTGTTTGGTGTTTGGAGTTTGGTACTTGGTGCTTGGTGCTTGGTGTTTGGTGTTTAGTGATTGGTGCTGGGTTCTTGGTGTTTGGTGCTTGGTGCTTGGTGATTGGTGTTTGGTGCTTGGTGCTTGGTATTTGGTGCTTGGTCTTTGGTGCTTGGTGTTTGGTGCATGGTGCTTGGTGCTTGGTGTTTGGTGCTTGGTGCTTGGCGTTTGGTGCTTGGTGCTTGATGCTTGGTGTTTGGTCCATGGTGCTTGGTGCTTGGTGTTTGGTGTTTAGTGCTTGGTGCTTGGTGATTGGTGCTTGTTGCTTGGTGCTTGGTGTTTGGTGCTTGGTGTTTGCTGGTTGGTGTTTGGTGTTTGCTGTTTGCTGTTTGGTGTTTGCTGTTTGGTGTTTGGTGTTTGCTGTTTGGTGTTTGGTGTTTGGAGTTTGCTGTTTGCTGTTTGGTGTTTGGTGTTTGGTGTTTGGTGCTTGGTGCTTGGTGCTTGGTGCTTGGTATTTGGTGCTTGGTGCTTGGTGTTTGGTATTTGGCGCTTGATGCTTGGTGTTTCATGCTTGGTGCTTGGTGTTTGGTGTGTGGTGCTTGGTGTTTGGTCCTTGGAGCTTGGTGCTTGGTTTTTGGTGCTTGGTATTTGGTGCTTGGTGCTTCGTGTCTGGTGCTTGGTGTTTGGTGCTTGGTGTTTGGTGCTTGGTGCTTGGTGCTTGGTGTTTGGTGCTTGGTGCTTGGTGCTTGGTGCTTGGTATTTGGTGTTTGGTGCTTGGTGCTTGGTGTTTGGTGTTTGGTGCTTGGTGCTTGGTGTTTGGTGTTTGGTGTTTGGTGTTTGCTGTTTGCTGTTTGGTGATTCGTGATTGGTGTTTGATGTTTGGTGTTTGGTGTTGGGTGCAAACACCAAACACGAAACAGCAAACACCATACAGCAAACACTAAACACCAAAAAGCAGACACCAGACAGCAAAACCAAACACCAAACACCAAACTCCAAACAGCAAACACCAAACACCAAGCACCAAACACGAAGCACCAAGCACCAAATACCTAACTCCAAGCACCAAGCACCAAGCACCACGTACCAAACACCAAGAACCAAGAACCAAACACCAAACACCAAGCACCAAGTACAAACACCAAGCACCAAGCACCAAGCACCAAACACCAAGCACCAAGCACCAAACACAAAACACTAAGCACCAAGCATCAAACACCAAGCAGCAAACACCAAACACCAAGCACCAATCACCAAACACAAAGCACCCAGCACCAAACACCAAGCACCAAGCACCAAGCACCAAACACCAAACTCCAAGCACCAAGCCCCAAACACCAAACACCAAGCACCAAGCACCAAGCACCAGGCACCAAACACCAAGCACCAAGCACCAAACACGAAGCACCAAGCACCAAACACCAAATGCCAAACACCAAACACCAAGAACCAAGAACCAAACACCAAGCACCAAGCACCAAGTACAAACACCAAGCACCAAGCACCAAGCACCAAACACCAAGCATCAAGCACCAAGCAGCAAACACCAAACACCAAGCACCAAGCACCAAACACAAAGCACCCAGCACCTAACACCAAGGACCAAGCACCAAGCACCAAGCACCAAAAACCAAACACGAAACACAAAACACCAAGCACCAAGCACCAAACACCAAACACCAAGCACCAAGCACCAAGCACCAAACACCAAACACCAAGCACCAAGCACCAAGCACCAGGCACCAAACACCAAGCACCAAGCACCAAACACCAAACACCAAACACCAAACAGCAAACAACATACAGCAAACACCAAACACCAAAAAGCAAACACCAAACACCAAACAGCAAACACCAAACAACAAACACCAAACAACAAACACCAAACAGCAAACAGCAAACACCAAGCACCAAGCACCAAACACCAAGCACCAAGCACCAAACACCAAGCACCAAGCACCAAGCACCAAAAACCAAGCACCAAAGACCAAGCACCAAGCACCAAACACCAAGCACCCAGCACCAAACACCAAGCACCCAGCACCAAACACCAAGCACCAAACACCAACCACTCAGCACCAAGCACCAAACACCAAGCACCAAGCACCAAACACCAAACACCCAGCACCAAACACCAAGCACCAAGCACCAAACATCAAGCACCAAGCAACAAGCACCAAACACCAAACACCAAGCACCAAACACCAAACACCAAGCACCAAGCACCAAACACCAAACACCAAGCACCAAACACCAAACACCAAGCACCAGACACCAAGCACCAAACACCAAACACCAAACACCAAGCACCAAGCACCAAACACCAAACACCAAGCACCAAGCACCAAACACCAAACACCAAGCACCAAACACCAAGCACCAAAGACCAAACACCAAACAGCAAACACCAAACACCAAACAGCAAACACCAAACAGCAAACACCAAACACCAAACAGCAAACACCAAACACCAAGCACCAAACACCAAGCACCAAGCACCAAGCACCAAGCACCAACCACCAAGCACCAAACACCAAGCACCAAACACCAAACATCAAGCACCAAGCACCAAGCACCAAGTACCAAACACCAAGAACCAAGAACCAAACACCAAGCACCAAGCACCAAGTAGAGACACCAAGCACCAAGCACCAAGCACCAAACACCAAGCACCAAGCACCAAATACAAAACACCAAGCATCAAACACCAAGCAGCAAACACCAAACACCAAGCACCAATCACCAAACACAAAGCACCCAGCACCAAACACCAAGGACCAAGCACCAAGCACCAAGCACCAAACACCAAACTCCAAGCACCAAGCACCAAACACCAAACACCAAGCACCAAGCACCAAGCACCAGGCACCAAACACCAAGCACCAAGCACCAAACACCAAGCACCAAATACCAAACGCAAAACACCAAACACCAAGAACCAAGAACCAAACACCAAGCACCAAGCACCAAGTACAAACACCAAGCACCAAGCACCAAGCACCAAACACCAAGCACCAAGCACCAAACACCAAGGACCAAGCACCAAGCACCAAGCACCAAAAACCAAACACCAAGTATCAAGCACCAAGCACCAGGCACCAAACACCAAGCACCAAGCACCAAACACCAAGCACCAAACACCAAACACCAAACACCAAACACCAAACACCAAACACCAAACAGCAAACAACATACAGCAAACACCAAACACCAAATAGCAAACACCAAACACCAAACAGCAAACACCAAACAACAAACACCAAACAACAAACACCAAACACCAAACAGCAAACACCAAGCACCAAGCACCAAACACCAAACACCAAACACCAAGAACCAAGCACCAAACACCAAGCACCAAACACCAAGCACCTAGCACCAAACACTAAGCACCAAGCACCAAACACCAAGCACCAAGCACCAAACACCAAGCACCAAGCACCAAGCACCAAACACCAAGCACCCAGGACCAAAAACCAAGCACCCAGCACCAAACACCAAGCACCAAACACCAACCACTCAGCACCAAGCACCAAACACCAAGCACCAAGCACCAAACACCAAACACCAAACACCAAGCACCAAGCACCAAGCACCAAACACCAAACACCAAGCACCAAGCACCAAACACCAAGCACCAAACACCAAACACCAAACACCAAGCACCAAGCACCAAACACCAAGCACCAAACACCAAGCCCCTAGCACCAAACACTAAGCACCAAGCACCAAACACCAAGCACCAAGCACCAAACACCAAGCACCAAGCACCAAGCACCAAACACCAAGCACCCAGGACCAAAAACCAAGCACCCAGCACCAAACACCAAGCACCAAACACCAACCACTCAGCACCAAGCACCAAACACCAAGCACCAAGCACCAAACACCAAACACCAAACACCAAGCACCAAGCACCAAGCACCAAACACCAAACACCAAACACCAAGCACCAAACACCAAACACCAAGCACCAGACACCAAGCACCAAACACCAGACACCAAACACCAAGCACCAAGCACCAAACACCAAACACCAAACACCAAGCACCAAACACCAAACACCAAGCACCAAACACCAAGCACCAGACACCAAGCACCAAACACCAAACACCAAACACCAAGCACCAAACACTAAGCACCAAGCACCGAATACCAAACACCAAGAACCGAGCACCAAACACCAAGCACCAAAGACCAAACACGAAACAGCAAACACCAAACACCATACAGCAAACACTAAACACCAAAAAGCAGACACCAAACAGCAAACACCAAACACCAAACACCAAACACCAAACAGCAAACACCAAACACCAAGCACCAAGTACCAAACACCAAGAACCAAGAACCAAACACCAAGCACCAAGCACCAAGTACAAACACCAAGCACCAAGCACCAAGCACCAAACACCAAGCACCAAGCACCAAACACAAAACACCAAGCACCAAGCATCAAACACCAAGCAGCAAACACCAAACACCAAGCACCAATCACCAAACACCAAACACCAAGCACCAAACACCAAACACCAAGCACCAGACACCAAGCACCAAACACTAAACACCAAACACCAAGCACCAAGCACCAAACACCAAACACCAAGCAGCAAGCACCAAACACCAAACACCAAGCACCAAACACCAAGCACCAAAGACCAAACACCAAACAGCAAACACCAAACACGAAACAGCAAACACCATACAGCAAACACTAAACACCAAAAAGCAGACACTAGACAGCAAAACCAAACACCAAACACCAAACTCCAAACAGCAAACACCAAACACCAAGCACCAAACACGAAGCACCAAGCACCAAATACCTAACACCAAGCACCAAGCACCAAGCACCAAGTACCAAACACCAAGAACCAAGAACCAAACACCAAACACCAAGCACCAAGTACAAACACCAAGCACCAAGCACCAAGCACCAAACACCAAGCACCAAGCACCAAACACAAAACACCAAGGACCAAGCATCAAACACCAAGCAGCAAACACCAAACACCAAGCACCAATCACCAAACACAAAGCACCCAGCACCAAACACCAAGGACCAAGCACCAAGCACCAAGCACCAAACACCAAACTCCAAACACCAAGCACCAAGCACCAAGCACCAGGCACCAAACACCAAGCACCAAGCACCAAAAACACCAAGCACCAAGCACCAAACACCAAATGCCAAGCACCAAACACCAAGAACCAAGAACCAAACACCAAGCACTAAGCACCAAGTACAAACACCAAGCACCAAGCACCAAGCACCAAACACCAAGCATCAAACACCAAGCAGCAAACACCAAACACCAAGCACCAAGCACCAAACACAAAGCACCCAGCACCTAACACCAAGGACCAAGCACCAAGCACCAAGCACCAAAAACCAAACACGAAACACAAAACACCAAGCACCAAGCACCAAACACCAAGCACCAAGCACCAAGCACCAAACACCAAACACCAAGCACCAAACACCAAGCACCAAAGACCAAACACCAAACAGCAAACACCAAACACCAAACAGCAAACACCAAACAGCAAACACCAAACACCAAACAGCAAACACCAAACACCAAGCACCAAACACCAAGCACCAAGCACCAAATACCTAACACCAAGCACTAAGCACCAGGCACCAACCACCAAGCACCAGACACCAAGCACCAAACACCAAACATCAAGCACCAAGCACCAAGCACCAAGTACCAAACACCAAGAACCAAGAACCAAACACCAAGCACCAAGCACCAAGTAGAAACACCAAGCACCTAGCACCAAGCAGCAAACACCAAACACCAAGCACCAATCACCAAACACAAAGCACCCTGCACCAAACACCAAGGACCAAGCACCAAGCACCAAGCACCAAACACCAAACTCCAAGCACCAAGCACCAAACACCAAACACCAAGCACCAAGCACCAAGCACCAGGCACCAAACACCAAGCACCAAGCACCAAACACCAAGCACCAAACACCAAACGCAAAACACCATACACCAAGAACCAAGAACCAAACACCAAGCACCAAGCACCAAGTACAAACACCAAGCACCAAGCACCAAACACCAAACACCAAGCACCAAGCACCAAACACAAAACACCAAGCACCAAGCACCAAGCATCAAACACCAAGCAGCAAACACCAAACACCAAGCACCAAGCACCAAGCACCAAACACAAAGCACCCAGCACCAAACACCAAGGACCAAGCACCAAGCACCAAGCACCAAAAACCAAACACCAAGCATCAAGCACCAAGCACCAGGCACCAAACGCCAAGCACCAAGCACCAAACACCAAGCACCAAACACCAAACACCAAACACCAAACACCAAACACCAAACACCAAACAGCAAACAACATAGAGCAAACACCAAACACCAAATAGCAAACACCAAACACCAAACAGCAAACACCAAACAACAAACACCAAACAACAAACACCAAACAGCAACAGCAAACACCAAGCACCAAGCACCAAACACCAAACACCAAACACCAAGCACCAAGCACCAAACACCAAGCACCAAACACCAAGCACCTAGCACCAAACACTAAGCACCAAGCACCAAACACCAAGCACCAAGCACCAAACACCAAGCACCAAGCACCAAGCACCAAACACCAAGCACCCAGGACCAAAAACCAAGCACCCAGCACCAAACACCAAGCACCAAACACCAACCACTCAGCACCAAGCACCAAACACCAAGCACCAAGCACCAAACACCAAACACCAAACACCAAGCACCAAGCACCAAGCACCAAACACCAAACACCAAGCACCAAGCACCAAACACCAAGCACCAAACACCAAACACCAAACACCAAGCACCAAGCACCAAACACCAAGCACCAAACACCAAGCACCTAGCACCAAACACTAAGCACCAAGCACCAAACACCAAGCACCAAGCACCAAACACCAAGCACCAAGCACCAAGCACCAAACACCAAGCACCCAGGACCAAAAACCAAGCACCCAGCACCAAACACCAAGCACCAAACACCAACCACTCAGCACCAAGCACCAAACACCAAGCACCAAGCACCAAACACCAAACACCAAACACCAAGCACCAAGCACCAAGCAACAAACACCAAACACCAAACACCAAGCACCAAACACCAAACACCAAGCACCAGACACCAAGCACCAAACACCAAACACCAAACACCAAGTACCAAGCACCAAACACCAAACACCAAACACCAAGCACCAAACACCAAACACCAAGCACCAAACACCAAGCACCAGACACCAAGCACCAAAACCCAAACACCAAGCACCAAGCACCAAACACCAAGCAGCAAGCACCGAATACCAAACACCAAGCACCGAGCACCAAACACCAAGCACCAAAGACCAAACACCAAACAGCAAACACCAAACACCATACAGCAAACACTAAACACCAAAAAGCAGACACCAAACAGCAAACACCAAACACCAAACACCAAACACCAAACAGCAAACACCAAACACCAAGCACCAAGTACCAAACACCAAGAACCAAGAACCAAACACCAAGCACCAAGCACCAAGTACAAACACCAAGCACCAAGAAACAAGCACCAAACACCAAGCACCAAGCACCAAACACAAAACACCAAGCACCAAGCATCAAACACCAAGCAGCAAACACCAAACACCAAGCACCAATCACCAAACACCAAACACCAAGCACCAAACACCAAACACCAAGCACCAGACACCAAGCACCAAACACTAAACACCAAACACCAAGCACCAAGCACCAAACACCAAACACCAAGCAGCAAGCACCAAACACCAAACACCAAGCACCAAACACCAAGCACCAAAGACCAAACACCAAACAGCAAACACCAAACACGAAACAGCAAACACCATACAGCAAACACTAAACACCAAAAAGCAGACACCAGACAGCAAAACCAAACACCAAACACCAAACTCCAAACAGCAAACACCATACACCAAGCACCAAACACGAAGCACCAAGCACCAAATACCTAACACCAAGCACCAAGCACCAAGCACCAAGTACCAAACACCAAGAACCAAGAACCAAACACCAAACACCAAGCACCAAGTACAAACACCAAGCACCAAGCACCAAGCACCAAACACCAAGCACCAAGCACCAAACACAAAACACCAAGCACAAAGCATCAAAAACCAAGCAGCAAACACCAAACACCAAGCACCAATCACCAAACACAAAGCACCCAGCACCAAACACCAAGGACCAAGCACCAAGCACCAAGCACCAAACACCAAACTCCAAACACCAAGCACCAAGCACCAAGCACCAGGCACCAAACACCAAGCACCAAGCACCAAACACCAAGCACCAAGCACCAAACACCAAATGCCAAACACCAAACACCAAGAACCAAGAACCAAACACCAAGCACCAAGCACCAAGTACAAACACCAAGCACCAAGCACCAAGCACCAAACACCAAGCATCAAGCACCAAGCAGCAAACACCAAACACCAAGCACCAAGCACCAAACACAAAGCACCCAGCACCTAACACCAAGGACCAAGCACCAAGCACCAAGCACCAAAAACCAAACACGAAACACAAAACACCAAGCACCAAGCACCAAACACCAAGCACCAAGCACCAAGCACCAAACACCAAACACCAAGCACCAAGCACCAAGCACCAGGCACCAAACACCAAACACCAAACAGCAAACAACATACAGCAAACACCAAACACCAAAAAGCAAACACCAAACACCAAACAGCAAACACCAAACAACAAACACCAAACAACAAACACCAAACAGCAAACAGCAAACACCAAGCACCAAGCACCAAACACCAAGCACCAAGCACCAAACACCAAGCACCAAGCACCAAGCACCAAACACCAAGCACCAAAGACCAAGCACCAAGCACCAAACACCAAGCACCCAGCACCAAACACCAAGCACCCAGCACCAAACACCAAGCACCAAACACCAACCACTCAGCACCAAGCACCGAACACCAAGCACCAAGCACCAAACACCAAACACCAAACACCAAGCACCAAGCACCAAGCATCAAACACCAAGCATATAACACCAAACACCAAGCACCAAACACCAAGCACCAAAGACCAAACACCAAACAGCAAGCACCAAGCACCAAAAACCAAATAACAAGCACCAAGCACCCAGCACCAAACACCAAGCACCAAGCACCAAACATCAAGCACCAAGCAACAAGCACCAAACACCAAACACCAAGCACCAAACACCAAACACCAAGCACCAAGCACCAAACACCAAACACCAAGCAGCAAACACCAAGCACCAGACACCAAGCACCAAACACCAAACACCAAACACCAGGCACCAAGCACCAAACACCAAACACCAAGCACCAAGCACCAAACACCAAACACCAATCACCAAACACCAAGCACCAAAGACCAAACACCAAACAGCAAACACCAAACACCAAACAGCAAACACCAAACAGCAAACACCAAACACCAAACAGCAAACACCAAACACCAAGCACCAAACACCAAGCACCAAGCACCAAATACCTAACACCAAGCACCAAGCACCAAGCACCAAGCACCAAGCACCAAGCACCAAACACCAAGCACCAAACACCAAACATCAAGCACCAAACACCAAGCACCAAGCACCAAACACAAAACACCAAGCACCAAGCATCAAACACCAAGCAGCAAACACCAAACACCAAGCACCAATCACCAAACACCAAACACCAAGCACCAAACACCAAACACCAAGCACCAGACACCAAGCACCAAACACTAAACACCAAACACCAAGCACCAAGCACCAAACACCAAACACCAAGCAGCAAGCACCAAACACCAAACACCAAGCACCAAACACCAAGCACCAAAGACCAAACACCAAACAGCAAACACCAAACACGAAACAGCAAACACCATACAGCAAACACTAAACACCAAAAAGCAGACACCAGACAGCAAAACCAAACACCAAACACCAAACTCCAAACAGCAAACACCAAACACCAAGAACCAAACACGAAGCACCAAGCACCAAATACCTAACACCAAGCACCAAGCACCAAGCACCAAGTACCAAACACCAAGAACCAAGAACCAAACACCAAACACCAAGCACCAAGCACCAAACACAAAACACCAAGCACCAAGCATCAAACACCAAGCAGCAAACACCAAACACCGAGCACCAATCACCAAACACAAAGCACCCAGCACCAAACACCAAGGACCAAGCACCAAGCACCAAGCACCAAACACCAAACTCCAAACACCAAGCACCAAGCACCAAGCACCAGGCACCAAACACCAAGCACCAAGCACCAAACACCAAGCACCAAGCACCAAACACCAAATGCCAAGCACCAAACACCAAGAACCAAGAACCAAACACCAAGCACTAAGCACCAAGTACAAACACCAAGCACCAAGCCCCAAGCACCAAACACCAAGCATCAAGCACCAAGCAGCAAACACCAAACACCAAGCACCAAGCACCAAACACAAAGCACCCAGCACCTAACACCAAGGACCAAGCACCAAGCACCAAGCACCAAAAACCAAACACGAAACACAAAACACCAAGCACCAAGCACCAAACACCAAGCACCAAGCACCAAGCACCAAACACCAAACACCAAGCACCAAACACCAAGCACCAAAGACCAAACACCAAACAGCAAACACCAAACACCAAACAGCAAACACCAAACAGCAAACACCAAACACCAAACAGCAAACACCAAACACCAAGCACCAAACACCAAGCACCAAGCACCAAATACCTAACACCAAGCACCAAGCACCAAGCACCAACCACCAAGCACCAAACACCAAGCACCAAACACCAAACATCAAGCACCAAGCACCAAGCACCAAGTACCAAACACCAAGAACCAAGAACCAAACACCAAGCACCAAGCACCAAGTAGAAACACCAAGCACCAAGCACCAAGCAGCAAACACCAAACACCAAGCACCAATCACCAAACACAAAGCACTCTGCACCAAACACCAAGGACCAAGCACCAAGCACCAAACACCAAACTCCAAGCACCAAGCACCAAACACCAAACACCAAGCACCAAGCACCAAGCACCAGGCACCAAACACCAAGCACCAAGCACCAAACACCAAGCACCAAACACCAAACGCAAAACACCAAACACCAAGAACCAAGAACCAAACACCAAGCACCAAGCACCAAGTACAAACACCAAGCACCAAGCACCAAGCACCAAGCACCAAGCACCAAGCACCAAACACAAAGCACCCAGCACCAAACACCAAGGACCAAGCACCAAGCACCAAGCACCAAAAACCAAACACGAAACACAAAACACCAAGCACCAAGCACCAAACACCAAGCACCAAGCACCAAGCACCAAACACCAAACACCAAGCACCAAGCACCAAGCACCAGGCACCAAACACCAAACACCAAACAGCAAACAACATACAGCAAACACCAAACACCAAAAAGCAAACACCAAACACCAAACAGCAAACACCAAACAACAAACACCAAACAACAAACACCAAACAGCAAACAGCAAACACCAAGCACCAAGCACCAAACACCAAGCACCAAGCACCAAACACCAAGCACCAAGCACCAAGCACCAAACACCAAGCACCAAAGACCAAGCACCAAGCACCAAACACCAAGCACCCAGCACCAAACACCAAGCACCCAGCACCAAACACCAAGCACCAAACACCAACCACTCAGCACCAAGCACCGAACACCAAGCACCAAGCACCAAACACCAAACACCAAACACCAAGCACCAAGCACCAAGCATCAAACACCAAGCATATAACACCAAACACCAAGCACCAAACACCAAGCACCAAAGACCAAACACCAAACAGCAAGCACCAAGCACCAAAAACCAAATAACAAGCACCAAGCACCCAGCACCAAACACCAAGCACCAAGCACCAAACATCAAGCACCAAGCAACAAGCACCAAACACCAAACACCAAGCACCAAACACCAAACACCAAGCACCAAGCACCAAACACCAAACACCAAGCAGCAAACACCAAGCACCAGACACCAAGCACCAAACACCAAACACCAAACACCAGGCACCAAGCACCAAACACCAAACACCAAGCACCAAGCACCAAACACCAAACACCAATCACCAAACACCAAGCACCAAAGACCAAACACCAAACAGCAAACACCAAACACCAAACAGCAAACACCAAACAGCAAACACCAAACACCAAACAGCAAACACCAAACACCAAGCACCAAACACCAAGCACCAAGCACCAAATACCTAACACCAAGCACCAAGCACCAAGCACCAAGCACCAAGCACCAAGCACCAAACACCAAGCACCAAACACCAAACATCAAGCACCAAACACCAAGCACCAAGCACCAAACACAAAACACCAAGCACCAAGCATCAAACACCAAGCAGCAAACACCAAACACCAAGCACCAATCACCAAACACCAAACACCAAGCACCAAACACCAAACACCAAGCACCAGACACCAAGCACCAAACACTAAACACCAAACACCAAGCACCAAGCACCAAACACCAAACACCAAGCAGCAAGCACCAAACACCAAACACCAAGCACCAAACACCAAGCACCAAAGACCAAACACCAAACAGCAAACACCAAACACGAAACAGCAAACACCATACAGCAAACACTAAACACCAAAAAGCAGACACCAGACAGCAAAACCAAACACCAAACACCAAACTCCAAACAGCAAACACCAAACACCAAGAACCAAACACGAAGCACCAAGCACCAAATACCTAACACCAAGCACCAAGCACCAAGCACCAAGTACCAAACACCAAGAACCAAGAACCAAACACCAAACACCAAGCACCAAGCACCAAACACAAAACACCAAGCACCAAGCATCAAACACCAAGCAGCAAACACCAAACACCAAGCACCAATCACCAAACACAAAGCACCCAGCACCAAACACCAAGGACCAAGCACCAAGCACCAAGCACCAAACACCAAACTCCAAACACCAAGCACCAAGCACCAAGCACCAGGCACCAAACACCAAGCACCAAGCACCAAACACCAAGCACCAAGCACCAAACACCAAATGCCAAGCACCAAACACCAAGAACCAAGAACCAAACACCAAGCACTAAGCACCAAGTACAAACACCAAGCACCAAGCCCCAAGCACCAAACACCAAGCATCAAGCACCAAGCAGCAAACACCAAACACCAAGCACCAAGCACCAAACACAAAGCACCCAGCACCTAACACCAAGGACCAAGCACCAAGCACCAAGCACCAAAAACCAAACACGAAACACAAAACACCAAGCACCAAGCACCAAACACCAAGCACCAAGCACCAAGCACCAAACACCAAACACCAAGCACCAAACACCAAGCACCAAAGACCAAACACCAAACAGCAAACACCAAACACCAAACAGCAAACACCAAACAGCAAACACCAAACACCAAACAGCAAACACCAAACACCAAGCACCAAACACCAAGCACCAAGCACCAAATACCTAACACCAAGCACCAAGCACCAAGCACCAACCACCAAGCACCAAACACCAAGCACCAAACACCAAACATCAAGCACCAAGCACCAAGCACCAAGTACCAAACACCAAGAACCAAGAACCAAACACCAAGCACCAAGCACCAAGTAGAAACACCAAGCACCAAGCACCAAGCAGCAAACACCAAACACCAAGCACCAATCACCAAACACAAAGCACTCTGCACCAAACACCAAGGACCAAGCACCAAGCACCAAACACCAAACTCCAAGCACCAAGCACCAAACACCAAACACCAAGCACCAAGCACCAAGCACCAGGCACCAAACACCAAGCACCAAGCACCAAACACCAAGCACCAAACACCAAACGCAAAACACCAAACACCAAGAACCAAGAACCAAACACCAAGCACCAAGCACCAAGTACAAACACCAAGCACCAAGCACCAAGCACCAAGCACCAAGCACCAAGCACCAAACACAAAGCACCCAGCACCAAACACCAAGGACCAAGCACCAAGCACCAAGCACCAAAAACCAAACACCAAGCATCAAGCACCAAGCACCAGGCACCAAACACCAAGCACCAAGCACCAAACACCAAGCACCAAACACCAAACACCAAACACCAAACACCAAACACCAAACACCAAACAGCAAACAACATAGAGCAAACACCAAACACCAAATAGCAAACACCAAACACCAAACAGCAAACACCAAACAACAAACACCAAACAACAAACACCAAACAACAAACAGCAAACACCAAGCACCAAGCACCAAACACCAAACACCAAACACCCAGCACCAAGCACCAAACACCAAGCACCAAACACCAAGCACCTAGCACCAAACACTAAGCACCAAGCACCAAACACCAAGCACCAAGCACTAAACACCAAGCACCATGCACCAAGCACCAAACACCAAGCACCCAGGACCAAAAACCAAGCACCCAGCACCAAACACCAAGCACCAAACACCAACCACTCAGCACCAAGCACCAAACACCAAGCACCAAGCACCAAACACCAAACACCAAACACCAAGCACCAAGCACCAAGCACCAAACACCAAACACCAAGCACCAAGCACCAAACACCAAGCACCAAACACCAAACACCAAACACCAAGCACCAAGCACCAAACACCAAGCACCAAACACCAAGCACCTAGCACCAAACACTAAGCACCAAGCACCAAACACCAAGCACCAAGCACCAAGCACCAAACACCAAGCACCCAGGACCAAAAACCAAGCACCCAGCACCAAACACCAAGCACCAAACACCAACCACTCAGCACCAAGCACCAAACACCAAGCACCAAGCACCAAACACCAAACACCAAACACCAAGCACCAAGCACCAAGCAACAAACACCAAACACCAAACACCAAGCACCAAACACCAAACACCAAGCACCAGACACCAAGCACCAAACACCAAACACCAAACACCAAGCACCAAGCACCAAACACCAAACACCAAACACCAAGCACCAAACACCAAACACCAAGCACCAAACACCAAGCACCAGACACCAAGCACCAAACACCAAACACCAAACACCAAGCACCAAACACCAAGCAGCAAGCACCGAATACCAAACACCAAGCACCGAGCACCAAACACCAAGCACCAAAGACCAAACACCAAACAGCAAACACCAAACACCATACAGCAAACACTAAACACCAAAAAGCAGACACCAAACAGCAAACACCAAACACCAAACACCAAACACCAAACAGCAAACACCAAACACCAAGCACCAAGTACCAAACACCAAGAACCAAGAACCAAACACCAAGCACCAAGCACCAAGTACAAACACCAAGCACCAAGAACCAAGCACCAAACACCAAGCACCAAGCACCAAACACAAAACACCAAGCACCAATCATCAAACACCAAGCAGCAAACACCAAACACCAAGCACCAATCACCAAACACCAAACACCAAGCACCAAACACCAAACACCAAGCACCAGACACCAAGCACCAAACACTAAACACCAAACACCAAGCACCAAGCACCAAACACCAAACACCAAGCAGCAAGCACCAAACACCAAACACCAAGCACCAAACACCAAGCACCAAAGACCAAACACCAAACAGCAAACACCAAACACGAAACAGCAAACACCATACAGCAAACACTAAACACCAAAAAGCAGACACCAGACAGCAAAACCAAACACCAAACACCAAAGTCCAAACAGCAAACACCAAACACCAAGCACCAAACACGAAGCACCAAGCACCAAATACCTAACACCAAGCACCAAGCACCAAGCACCAAGTACCAAACACCAAGAACCAAGAACCAAACACCAAACACCAAGCACCAAGTACAAACACCAAGCACCAAGCACCAAGCACCAAACACCAAGCACCAAGCACCAAACACCAAACACCTAGCACCAAGCACCAGGCACCAAACACCAAGCACCAAGCACCAAACACCAAGCACCAAGCACCAAACACCAAATGCCAAACACCAAACACCAAGAACCAAGAACCAAACACCAAGCACCAAGCACCAAGTACAAACACCAAGCACCAAGCACCAAGCACCAAACACCAAGCATCAAGCACCAAGCAGCAAACACCAAACACCAAGCACCAAGCACCAAACACAAAGCACCCAGCACCTAACACCAAGGACCAAGCACCAAGCACCAAGCACCAAAAACCAAACACGAAACACAAAACACCAAGCACCAAGCACCAAACACCAAGCACCAAGCACCAAGCACCAAACACCAAACACCAAGCACCAAGGACCAAGCACCAGGCACCAAACACCAAACACCAAACAGCAAACAACATACAGCAAACACCAAACACCAAAAAGCAAACACCAAACACCAAACAGCAAACACCAAACAACAAACACCAAACAACAAACACCAAACAGCAAACAGCAAACACCAAGCACCAAGCACCAAACACCAAGCACCAAGCACCAAACACCAAGCACCAAGCACCAAGCACCAAACACCAAGCACCAAAGACCAAGCACCAAGCACCAAACACCAAGCACCCAGCACCAAACACCCAGCACCAAACACCAAGCACCAAACACCAACCACTCAGCACCAAGCACCAAACACCAAGCACCAAGCACCAAACACCAAACACCAAACACCAAGCACCAAGCACCAAGCATCAAACACCAAGCATATAACACCAAACACCAAACACCAAGCACCAAGCACCAAAAACCAAATAACAAGCACCAAGCACCCAGCACCAAACACCAAGCACCAAGCACCAAACATCAAGCACCAAGCAACAAGCACCAAACACCAAGCACCAAGCACCAAACACCAAACACCAAGCACCAAGCACCAAACACCAAACACCAAGCACCAAACACTAAGCACCAGACACCAAGCACCAAACACCAAACACCAAACACCAGGCACCAAGCACCAAACACCAAACACCAAGCACCAAGCACCAAACACCAAACACCAAGCACCAAACACCAAGCACCAAAGACCAAACACCAAACAGCAAACACCAAACACCAAACAGCAAACACCAAACAGCAAACACCAAACACCAAACAGCAAACACCAAACACCAAGCACCAAACACCAAGCACCAAGCACCAAATACCTAACACCAAGCACCAAGCACCAAGCACCAAGCACCAAGCACCAAACACCAAGCACCAAACACCAAACATCAAGCACCAAGCACCAAGCACCAAGTACCAAACACCAAGAACCAAGAACCAAACACCAAGCACCAAGCACCAAGTAGAAACACCAAGCACCAAGCACCAAGCACCAAACACCAAGCACCAAGCATCAAATACAAAACACCAAGCATCAAACACCAAGCAGCAAACACCAAACACCAAGCACCAATCACCAAACACAAAGCACCCAGCACCAAACACCAAGGACCAAGCACCAAGCACCAAGCACCAAACACCAAACTCCAAGCACCAAGCACCAAACACCAAACACCAAGCACCAAGCACCAAGCACCAGGCACCAAACACCAAGCACCAAGCACCAAAAACCAAACGCAAAACACCAAACACCAAGAACCAAGAACCAAACACCAAGCACCAAGCACCAAGCATCACACACCAAGCAGCAAACACCAAACACCAAGCACCAAGCACCAAGCACCAAACACAAAGCACCCAGCACCAAACACCAAGGACCAAGCACCAAGCACCAAGCACCAAAAACCAAACACGAAACACAAAAAAATAAGCACCAATCACGAAACACCAAGCACCAAGCACCAAACACCAAACACCAAGCATCAAGCACCAAGCACCAGGCACCAAACACCAAGCACCAAGCACCAAACACCAAGCACCAAACACCAAACACCAAACACCAAACACCAAACACCAAACACCAAACAGCAAACAACATACAGCAAACACCAAACACCAAAAAGCAAACACCAAACAGCAAACAGCAAACACCAAGCACCAAGCACCAAACACCAAACACCAAACACCAAGCACCAAGCACCAAACACCAAGCACCAAACACCAAGCACCTAGCACCAAACACTAAGCACCAAGCACCAAACACCAAGCACCAAGCACCAAGCACCAAAGACCAAGCACCAAAGACCAAGCACCAAGCACCAAACACCAAGCACCCAGGACCAAAAACCAAGCACCCAGCACCAAACACCAAGCACCAAACACCAACCACTCAGCACCAAGCACCAAACACCAAGTACCAAGCACCAAACACCAAACACCAAACACCAAGCACCAAGCACCAAGCACCAAACACCAAACACCAAACACCAATCACCAAACACCAAACACCAAGCACCAGACACCAAGCACCAAACACCAAACACCAAACACCAAGCACCAAGCACCAAACACCAAACACCAAACACCAAGCACCAAACACCAAACACCAAGCACCAAACACCAAGCACCAGACACCAAGCACCAAAGACCAAACACCAAACAGCAAACACCAAACACCATACAGCAAACACTAAACACCAAAAAGCAGACACCAAACAGCAAACACCAAACACCAAACACCAAACACCAAACAGCAAACACCAAACACCAAGCACCAAGTACCAAACACCAAGAACCAAGAACCAAACACCAAGCACCAAGCATCAAGTACAAACACCAAGCACCAAGCACCAAGCACCAAGCACCAAGCACCAAACACAAAACAAGCACCAAGCACCAAGCACCAAACACAAAGCACCCAGCACCAAACACCAAGGACCAAGCACCAAGCACCAAGCACCAAAAACCAAACACGAAACACAAAACACCAAGCACCAAGCACCAAACACCAAACTCCAAGCACCAAGCACCAAGCACCAAACACCAAACACCAAGCACCAAGCACCAAGCACCAGGCACGAAACACCAAGCACCAAGCACCAAACACCAAGCACCAGGCACCAAACACCAAGTCCCAAGCACCAAACACCAAGCACCTAGCACCAAACACTAAGCACCAAGCACCAAACACTAAGCACCAAGCAACAAACACCAAGCACCAAGCACCAAACACCAAGCATCAAGCACCAAGCACCAAACACCAAACACCAAGCACCAAAGACCAAGCACCAAGCACCAAACACCAAGCACCAAGCACCAAGCACCAAACACCAAGCACCTAGCACCAAACACCAAACACCAAGCACCAAAAACCAAGCACCAATCACCAAGCATCAAACACCAAGCAGCCAGCAGCAAGCACCAAACACCAAGCACCAAGCACCAAAAACCAAACACCAAACACCAAGCACCAAACACCTAACACCAAGCACCAAACACCAAGCACCAAACACCAAGCACCAAGCACCAAGCACCAAGCACCAAACACCAAGCACCAAACACCAAGCACCAAACACCAAGCACCAAGCACCAAACACCAAGCACCAAGCACCAAACACCAAGAACCAAGCACCAAGCACCAAGTACAAACACCAAGCACCAAGCACCAAACACCAAGCACCAAGCACCAAGCATCAAACACCAAGCACCAAACACCAAGCACCAAGCACCAAGCATCAAACACCAAGCATATAACACCAAACACCAAACACCAAGCACCAAACACCAAACACCAAGCACCAAGCACCAAACACCAAACACCAAGCACCAAGCACCAAACACCTAACACCAAGCACCAAACACCAAGCACCAAGCACCAAGCACCAAACACCAAGCACCAAGCACCAAGCAGCAAGCACCAAACACCAAACACAAAGAACCAAGCACCAAGCACCAAGTACAAACACCAAGCACCAAGCACCAAACACCAAGCACCTAGCACCAAACACCAAACACCAAGCCCCAAACACCAAGCACCAATCATCAAGCACCAAACACCAAGCAACCAGCAGCAAGCACCAAACACCAAACACCAAGCACCAAGCACCAAAAACCAGACACCAAGCACCAAGCACCAAACACCTAACACCAAGCACCAAGCACCAAGTTCCAAGCACCAAACACCAACAACCAAACACCAAACACCAAGCACCAAACACCAAACACCAAGCACCAAGCACCAAACACCTAACACCAAGCACCAAGCACCAACCACCAAACACCAAGCACCAAGCACCAAGCATCAATCACCAAACACCAAGCACCAAACACCAAACACCAAGCACCAAGCACCAAACACCAAGCACCAAGCACCAAGCATCAAACACCAAGCACCAAACACCAAACACCAAACACCAAGCACCAAGCATCAAACACCAAGCATATAACACCAAACACCAAACACCAAGCACCAAGCACCAAACACCAAACACCAAGCACCAAGCACCCAACACCAAACACCAAGCACCAAGCACCAAACACCAAGCACCAAGCACCAAGCAAAAAGCACCAAACACCAAGCACCAAACACCAAACACCAAGCACCAAACACCAAACACCAAGCACCAAGCACCAAACACCTAACACCAAGCACCAAACACCAACCACCAAACACCAAGCACCAAGCACCAAGCACCAAGCACCAAACACCAAGCACCAAACACCAAGCACCAAACACCTAACACCAAGCACCAAGCACCAAGTACCAAGCACCAAACACCAAGCACCAAGCACCAAACACCAAGCACTAAACACCAAACACCAAGCACCAAGCACCAAAAACCTAACACCAAGCACCAAACACCAACCACCAAACACCAAGCACCAAGCACCAAGCACCAAGCACCAAACACCAAGCACCAAGCACCAAACACCAAGCACCAAACACCAAGCACGAAGCACCAAGCATCAAACACCAAACACCAAGCACCAAGCACCAAGCATCAAACACCAAGCATATATAACACCAAGCACCAAGCACCAAGCACCAAAGACCAAACACGAAACAGCAAACACCAAACACCATACAGCAAACACTAAACACCAAAAAGCAGACACCAAACAGCAAACACCAAACACCAAACACCAAACACCAAACAGCAAACACCAAACACCAAGCACCAAACACCAAGGAACAAGCACCAAACACCTAACACCAAGCACCAAGCACCAAGCACCAAACACCAAGCAACAAACACCAAACATCAAGCACCAAGCATCAAGCAACAAGTATCCAAACACCAAGAACCAAGAACCAAACACCAAGCACCAAGCACCAAGTACAAACACCAAGCACCAAGCACCAAGCACCAAACACCAAGAACCAAGCACCAAACACAAAACACCAAGCACCAAGCACCAAGCATCAAACACCAAGCAGCAAACACCAAACACCAAGCACCAAGCACCAAACACAAAGCACCCAGCACCAAACACCAAGGCCCAAGCACCCAGCACCAAAAACCAAACACCAAACACCAAACTCCAAGCACCAAGCACCAAGCACCAGGCACCAAACACCAAGCACCAAGCACCAAACACCAAACGCCAAACACCAAACATCAAGAACCAAGAACCAAACACCAAGCACCAAGCACCAAGTACAAACACCAAGCACCAAGCACCAAGCACCAAACACTAAACACCAAGCACCAAGCACCAAACACAAAACACCAAGCACCAAGCACCAAGCACCAAGCATCAAACACCAAGCAGCAAACACCAAACACCAAGCACCAAGCACCAAGCACCAAACACAAAGCACCCAGCACCAAACACCAAGGACCAAGCACCAAGCACCAAGCACCAAAAACCAAACACGAAACACAAAACACCAAGCACCAAGCACCAAACACCAAACTCCAAGCACCAAGCACCAAGCACCAAACACCAAACACCAAGCACCAAGCACCAAGCACCAGGCACCAAACACCAAGCACCAAACACCAAGGAACAAGCACCAAACACCAAACACCAAACACCAAACAGCAAACAACATACAGCAAACACTAAACACCAAAAAGCAAACACCAAACACCAAACAGCAAACACCAAACAACAAACACCAAACAACAAACACCAAACAGCAAACAGCAAACACCAAACACCAAGCACCAAGCACCAAACACCAAACACCAAACACCAAGCACCAGGCACCTAAACACCAAGCACCAAACACCAAGCACCTAGCACCAAACACTAAGCACCAAGCACCAAACACTAAACACCAAGCACCAAACACCAAGCACCAAGCACCAAACACCAAGCACCAAGCACCAAGCACCAAACACCAAACACCAAGCACCAAACACCAAGCACCAAGCAGCAAACACCAAGCACCCAGCACCAAACACCAAACACTAAACACCAACCACCCAGCACCAAGCACCAAACACCAAGCACCTAGCACCAAACACCAAACACCAAGCACCAAACACCAAGCACCAATCACCAAGCATCAAACACCAAGCAGCCAGCAGCAAGCACCAAACACCAAACACCAAGCACCAAAAACCAAACACCAAGCACCAAGCACCAAACACCTAACACCAAGCACCAAGCACCAAGTACCAAGCACCAAACACCAAGCACCAAACACCAAACACCAAGCACCAAGCACCAAACACCAAGCACCAAACACCAAACACCAAGCACCAAACACCTAACACCAAACACCAAACACCAACCACCAAACACCAAACACCAAGCACCAAGCACCAAGCACCAAACACCAAGCACCAAACACCAAGCACCAAACACCAAGCACCAAGCACCAAGCACCAAGCACCAAACACCAAGCACCAAACACCAAGCACCAAACACCAAGCACCAAACACCTAACACCAAGCACCAAACACCAAGTACCAAACACCTAACACCAAGCACCAAACACCAAGCACCAAACACCAAGCACCAAGCACCAAGCACCAAGCACCAAACACCAAGCACCAAACACCAAACACCAAGCACCAAGCACCAAACACCAAGCACCAAACACCAAACACCAAGCACCAAACACCTAACACCAAACACCAAACACCAACCACCAAACACCAAACACCAAGCACCAAGCACCAAGCACCAAACACCAAGCACCAAACACCAAGCACCAAACACCAAGCACCAAGCACCAAGCACCAAGCACCAAACACCAAGCACCAAACACCAAGCACCAAACACCAAGCACCAAACACCTAACACCAAGCACCAAACACCAAGCACCAAACACCAAGCACCAAGCACCAAGCACCAAGCACCAAACACCAAGCACAAAACACCAAGCACCAAACACCAAGCACCAAGCACCAAACACCAAGCACCAAGCACCAAACACCAAGAACCAAGCACCAAGCACCAAGTACAAACACCAAGCACCAAGCACCAAACACCAAGCACCAAGCACCAAGCATCAAACACCAAGCACCAAACACCAAGCACCAAGCACCAAGCATCAAACACCAAGCATATAACACCAAACACCAAACACCAAGCACCAAACACCAAACACCAAGCACCAAGCACCAAACACCAAACACCAAGCACCAAGCACCAAACACCTAACACCAAGCACCAAACACCAAGCACCAAGCACCAAGCACCAAACACCAAGCACCAAGCACCAAGCAGCAAGCACCAAACACCAAACACAAAGAACCAAGCACCAAGCACCAAGTACAAACACCAAGCACCAAGCACCAAACACCAAGCACCTAGCGCCAAACACCAAACACCAAGCCCCAAACACCAAGCACCAATCATCAAGCACCAAACACCAAGCAACCAGCAGCAAGCACCAAACACCAAACACCAAGCACCAAGCACCAAAAACCAGACACCAAGCACCAAGCACCAAACACCTAACACCAAGCACCAAGCACCAAGTTCCAAGCACCAAACACCAACAACCAAACACCAAACACCAAGCACCAAACACCAAACACCAAGCACCAAGCACCAAACACCTAACACCAAGCACCAAGCACCAACCACCAAACACCAAGCACCAAGCACCAAGCATCAATCACCAAACACCAAGCACCAAACACCAAACACCAAGCACCAAGCACCAAACACCAAGCACCAAGCACCAAGCATCAAACACCAAGCACCAAACACCAAACACCAAACACCAAGCACCAAGCATCAAACACCAAGCATATAACACCAAACACCAAACACCAAGCACCAAGCACCAAACACCAAACACCAAGCACCAAGCACCCAACACCAAACACCAAGCACCAAGCACCAAACACCAAGCACCAAACACCAAACACCAAGCACCAAACACCAAACACCAAGCACCAAGCACCAAACACCTAACACCAAGCACCAAACACCAACCACCAAACACCAAGCACCAAGCACCAAGCACCAAGCACCAAACACCAAGCACCAAACACCAAGCACCAAACACCTAACACCAAGCACCAAGCACCAAGTACCAAGCACCAAACACCAAGCACCAAGCACCAAACACCAAGCACTAAACACCAAACACCAAGCACCAAGCACCAAACACCTAACACCAAGCACCAAACACCAACCACCAAACACCAAGCACCAAGCACCAAGCACCAAGCACCAAACACCAAGCACCAAGCACCAAACACCAAGCACCAAACACCAAGCACGAAGCACCAAGCACCAAGTACAAACACCAAGCACCAAGCACCAAACACCAAGCACCAAGCATCAAACACCAAACACCAAACACCAAGCACCAAGCACCAAGCATCAAACACCAAGCATATATAACACCAAGCACCAAGCACCAAGCACCAAAGACCAAACACCAAACAGCAAACACAAAACACCATACAGCAAACACTAAACACCAAAAAGCAGACACCAAACAGCAAACACCAAACACCAAACACCAAACAGCAAACACCAAACACCAAGCACCAAACACCAAGGACCAAGCACCAAACACCTAACACCAAGCACCAAGCACCAAGCACCAAACACCAAGCAACAAACACCAAACATCAAGCACCAAGCATCAAGCAACAAGTATCCAAACACCAAGAACCAAGAACCAAACACCAAGCACCAAGCACCAAGTACAAACACCAAGCACCAAGCACCAAGCACCAAACACCAAGAACCAAGCACCAAACACAAAACACCAAGCACCAAGCACCAAGCATCAAACACCAAGCAGCAAACACCAAACACCAAGCACCAAGCACCAAACACAAAGCACCCAGCACCAAACACCAAGGCCCAAGCACCCAGCACCAAAAACCAAACACCAAACACCAAACTCCAAGCACCAAGCACCAAGCACCAGGCACCAAACACCAAGCACCAAGCACCAAACACCAAACGCCAAACACCAAACATCAAGAACCAAGAACCAAACACCAAGCACCAAGCACCAAGTACAAACACCAAGCACCAAGCACCAAGCACCAAACACCAAACACCAAGCACCAAGCACCAAACACAAAACACCAAGCACCAAGCACCAAGCATCAAACACCAAGCAGCAAACACCAAACACCAAGCACCAAGCACCAAGCACCAAACACAAAGCACCCAGCACCAAACACCAAGGACCAAGCACCAAGCACCAAGCACCAAAAACCAAACACGAAACACAAAACACCAAGCACCAAGCACCAAACACCAAACTCCAAGCACCAAGCACCAAGCACCAAACACCAAACACCAAGCACCAAGCACCAAGCACCAGGCACCAAACACCAAGCACCAAACACCAAGGAACAAGCACCAAACACCAAACACCAAACACCAAACAGCAAACAACATACAGCAAACACTAAACACCAAAAAGCAAACACCAAACACCAAACAGCAAACACCAAACAACAAACACCAAACAACAAACACCAAACAGCAAACAGCAAACACCAAACACCAAGCACCAAGCACCAAACACCAAACACCAAACACCAAGCACCAGGCACCTAAACACCAAGCACCAAACACCAAGCACCTAGCACCAAACACTAAGCACCAAGCACCAAACACTAAACACCAAGCACCAAACACCAAGCACCAAGCACCAAACACCAAGCACCAAGCACCAAACACCAAGCACCAAGCACCAAACACCAAGAACCAAGCACCAAGCACCAAGTACAAACACCAAGCACCAAGAACCAAACACCAAGCACCTAGCACCAAACACCAAACACCAAGCACCAAACACCAAGCACCAATCACCAGGCACCAAACACCAAGCAGCCAGCAGCAAGCACCAAACACCAAGCACCAAGCACCAAAAACCAGACACCAAACACCAAGCACCAAACACCTAACACCAAGCACCAAGCACCAATTACCAAGCACCAAACACCAAGCACCAAACACCAAACACCAAGCACCAAACACCAAACACCAAGCACCAAGCACCAAACACCTAACACCAAGCACCAAGCACCAACCACCAAACACCAAGCACCAAGCACCAAGCACCAAGCACCAAACACCAAGCACCAATCAACAAGCACCAAACACCAAGCAGCCAGCAGCAAGCACCAAACACCAAGCACCAAGCACCAAAAACCAGACACCAAACACCAAGCACCAAACACCTAACACCAAGCACCAAGCACCAAGTACCAAGCACCAAACACCAAACACCAAACACCAAACACCAAGCACCAAACACCAAGCACCAAGCACCAAACACCTAACACCAAGCACCAAGCACCAACCACCAAACACCAAGCACCAAGCACCAAGCACCAAATACCAAGCACCAAACACCAAGCACCAAACACCAAGCACCAAGCACCAAGCACCAAACACCAAGCACCAAGCACCAAGCATCAAACACCAAGAACCAAACACCAAACACCAAGCACCAAGCACCAAGCATCAAACACCAAGCATATAACACCAAACACCAAACACCAAGCACCCAGCACCAAACACCAAGAACCAAGCACCAAACACCAAGCACCAAGCACCAAGCAAAAAGCACCAAACACCAAGCACCAAACACCAAACACCAAGCACCAAACACCAAACACCAAGCACCAAGCACCAAACACCTAACACCAAGCACCAAACACCAACCACCAAACACCAAGCACCAAGCACCAAGCACCAAGCACCAAACACCAAGCACCAAATACCAAGCACCAAACACCTAACACCAAGCACCAAGCACCAAACACCTAACACCAAGCACCAAACACCAAACACCAAACACCAAGCACCAAGCACCAAGCACCAAACACCAAGCACCAAACACCAAGCACCAAACACCAAGCACCAAGCACCAAACACCAAGCACCAAGCACCAAACACCAAGAACCAAGCACCAAGCACCAAGTACAAACACCAAGCACCAAGCACCAAACACCAAGCACCTAGCACCAAACACCAAACACCAAGCACCAAACACCAAGAACCAATCACCAAGCACCAAACACCAAGCAGCCAGCAGCAAGCACCAAACACCAAGCACCAAGCACCAAAAACCAGACACCAAACACCAAGCACCAAACACCTAACACCAAGCACCAAGCACCAAGTACCAAGCACCAAACAACAAACACCAAACACCAAACACCAAGCACCAAACACCAAACACCAAGCACCAAGCACCAAACACCTAACACCAAGCACCAAGCACCAACCACCAAACACCAAGCACCAAGCACCAAGCACCAAACACCAAGCACCAAACACCAAGCAACAAACACCAAGCACCAAGCACCAAGCACCAAACACCAAGCACCAAGCACCAAGCATCAAACACCAAGCACCAAACTCCAAACACCAAGCACCAAGCACCAAGCATCAAACACCAAGCATATAACACCAAACACCAAACACCAAGCACCCAGCACCAAACACCAAGAACCAAGCACCAAACACCAAGCACCAAGCACCAAGCAAAAAGCACCAAACACCAAGCACCAAACACCAAACACCAAGCACCAAACACCAAACACCAAGCACCAAGCACCAAACACCTAACACCAAGCACCAAACACCAACCACCAAACACCAAGCACCAAGCACCAAGCACCAAGCACCAAACACCAAGCACCAAACACCAACCACCAAACACCTAACACCAAGCACCAAGCACCAAGTACCAAGCACCAAACACCAAGCACCAAACACCAAACACCAAGCACCAAACACCAAACACCAAGCACCAAGCACCAAACACCTAACACCAAGCACCAAACACCAACCACCAAACACCAAGCACCAAGCACCAAGCACCAAGCACCAAGCACCAAACACCAAGCACCAAACACCAAGCACCAAGCACCAAGCACCAAGTACAAACACCAAACACCAAAGACCAAGCACCAAGCACCAAGCATCAAACACCAAGCATATAACACCAAACACCAAACACCAAGCACCAAACACCAAACACCAAGCACCAAGCACCAAACACCAAGCACCAAGCACCAAGCATCAAACACCAAGCACCAAACACCAAGCACCAAGCACCAAGCATCAAACACCAAGCATATAACACCAAACACCAAACACCAAGCACCAAACACCAAACACCAAGCACCAAGCACCACACACCTAACACCAAGCACCAAAAACCAAGCACCAAACACCAACCACCAAGCACCAAACACCAAGAACCAAGCACCAAGCACCAAGTACAAACACCAAGCACCAAGCACCAAACACCAAGCACCAAGCACCAAGCACCAAACACCAAGCACCAAACACCAAGCACCAAACACCAAGCACCAAGCACCAAACACCAAGCACCAAGCACCAAACACCAAGAACCAAGCACCAAGCACCAAGTACAAACACCAAGCACCAAGCACCAAACACCAAGCACCTAGCACCAAACACCAAACACCAAGCACCAAACACCAAGCACCAATCACCAAGCACAAAACACCAAGCAGCCAGCAGCAAGCACCAAACACCAAGCACCAAGCACCAAAAACCAGACACCAAACACCAAGCACCAAACACCTAACACCAAGCACCAAGCACCAAGTACCAAGCACCAAACACCAAGCACCAAACACCAAACACCAAGCACCAAACACCAAACACCAAGCACCAAGCACCAAACACCTAACACCAAGCACCAAGCACCAACCACCAAACACCAAGCACCAAGCACCAAGCACCAAGCACCAAACACCAAGCACCAAGCATCAAACACCAAGCACCAAGCACCAAACACCAAGCACCAATTACCAAACACCAAGCACCAAGCACCAAGCATCAAACACCAAGCACCAAACACCAAACACCAAGCACCAAGCACCAAGCATCAAACACCAAGCATATAACACCAAACACCAAACACCAAGCACCCAGCACCAAACACCAAGCACCAAGCACCAAACACCAAGCACCAAGCACCAAGCAAAAAGCACCAAACACCAAGCACCAAACACCAAACACCAAGTACCAAACACCAAACACCAAGCACCAAGCACCAAACACCTAACACCAAGCACCAAACACCAACCACCAAACACCAAGCACCAAGCACCAAGCACCAAGCACCAAACACCAAGCACCAAACACCAAGCACCAAACACCTAACACCAAGCACCAAGCACCAAACGCCTAACACCAAGCACCAAACACCAGGCACCAAACACCAAGCACCAAGCACCAACCACCAAACACCAAGCACCAAACACCAAGCACCAAACACCAAGCACCAAGCACCAAACACCAAGCACCAAGCACCAAACACCAAGAACCAAGCACCAAGCACCAAGTACAAACACCAAGCAGCAAGAACCAAACACCAAGCACCTACCACCAAACACCAAACACCAAGCACCAAACACCAAGCACCAATCACCAGGCACCAAACACCAAGCAGCCAGCAGCAAGCACCAAACACCAAGCACCAAGCACCAAAAACCAGACACCAAACACCAAGCACCAAACACCTAACACCAAGCACCAAGCACCAAGTACCAAGCACCAAACACCAAGCACCAAACACCAAACACCAAGCACCGAACACCAAACACCAAGCACCAAGCACCAAACACCTAACACCAAGCACCAAGCACCAACCTCCAAACACCAAGCACCAAGCACCAAGCACCAAGCACCAAACACCAAGCACCAAACACCAAACACCAAGCACCAAGCACCAAACACCAAGCACCAAGCACCAAACACCAAGCACCAAGCACCAAGCATCAAACACTAAGCACCAAACACCAAACACCAAGCACCAAGCACCAAGCATCAAACACCAAGCATATAACACCAAACACCAAACACCAAGCACCCAGCACCAAACACCAAGAACCAAGCACCAAACACCAAGCACCAAGCACCAAGCAAAAAGCACCAAACACCAAGCACCAAACACCAAACACCAATCACCAAACACCAAACACCAAGCACCAAGCACCAAACACCTAACACCAAGCACCAAACACCAACCACCAAACACCAAGCACCAAGCACTAAGCACCAAGCACCAAACACCAAGCACCAAACACCAAGCACCAAACACCTAACACCAAGCACCAAGCACCAAGTACCAAGCACCAAACACCAAGCACCAAACACCAAACACCAAGCACCAAACACCAAACACCAAGCACCAAGCACCAAACACCTAACACCAAGCACCAAACACCAACCACCAAACACCAAGCACCAAGCACCAAGCACCAAGCACCAAGCACCAAACACCATGCACCAAACACCAAGCACCAAGCACCAAGCACCAAGTACAAACACCAAACACCAAACACCAAGCACCAAGCACCAAGCATCAAACACCAAGCATATAACACCAAACACCAAGCACCAAGCACCAAACACCAAACACCAAGCACCAAGCACCAAACACCAAGCACCAAAGACCAAACACCAAACAGCAAACACCAAACACCATACAGCAAACACTAAACACCAAAAAGCAGACAGCAAACACCAAACACCAAGCACCAAACACCAAGGACCAAGCACCAAACACCTAACACCAAGCACCAAGCACCAAGCACCAAACACCAACCACCAAACACCAAACATCAAGCACCAAGCACCAAGCACCAAGTACCAAACACCAAGAACCAAGAACCAAACACCAAGCACCAAGCACCAAGTACAAACACCAAGCACCAAGCACCAAGCACCAAACACCAAGCACCAAACACCAAGCACCAAGCACCAAACACCAAGCACCAAGCACCAAACACCAAGAACCAAGCACCAAGCACCAAGTACAAACACCAAGCACCAAGCACCAAACACCAAGCATCTAGCACCAAACACCAAACACCAAGCACCAAACACCAAGCACCAATCACCAAGCACCAAACACCAAGCAGCCAGCAGCAAGCACCAAACACCAAGCACCAAGCACCAAAAACCAGACTCCAAACACCAAGCACCAAACACCTAACACCAAGCACCAAGCACCAAGTACCAAGCACCAAACACCAAGCACCAAACACCCAACACCAAGCACCAAACACCAAGCACCAAACACCAAGCACCAAGAACCAAGCACCAAACACCAAGCACCAAACACCAAGCACCAAACACCAAGCACCAAGCACCAAACACCAAGCACCAAGCACCAAACACCAAGAACCAAGCACCAAGCACCAAGTACAAACACCAAGCACCAAGCACCAAACACCAAGCACCTAGCACCAAACACCAAACACCAAGCACCAAACACCAAGCACCAATCACCAAGCACCAAACACCAAGCAGCCAGCAGCAAGCACCAAACACCAAACACCAAGCACCAAACACCAAACACCAAGCACCAAGCACCAAACACCTAACACCAAGCACCAAGCACCAACGACCAAACACCAAGCACCAAGCACCAAGCACCAAGCACCAAACATCAAGCACCAAACACCAAGCACCAAACACCAAGCACCAAGCACCAAACACCAAGCACCAAGCACCAAACACCAAGCACCAAGCACCAAACATCAAACACCAAGCACCAAACACCAAACACCAAGCACCAAGCATCAAACACCAAGCATATAAAACCAAACACCAAACACCAAGCACCCAGCACCAAACACCAAGCACCAAGCACCAAACACCAAGCACCAAGCACCAAGCAAAAAGCACCAAACACCAAGCACCAAACACCAAACACCAAGCACCAAACACCAAACACCAAGCACCAAGCACCAAACAACTAACACCAAGCACTAAACACCAACCACCAAACACCAAGCACCAAGCACCAAGCACCAAGCACCAAACACCAAGCACCAAACACCAAGCACCAAACACCTAACACCAAGCACCAAGCACCAAGTACCAAGCACCAAACACCAAGCACCAAACACCAAACACCAAGCACCAAACACCAAACACCAAGCACCAAGCACCAAACACCTAACACCAAGCACCAAACACCAACCACCAAACACCAAGCACCAAGCACCAAGCACCAAGCACCAAGCACCAAACACCAAGCACCAAACACCAAGCACCAAGCACCAAGCACCAAGTACAAACACCAAACACCAAACACCAAGCACCAAGCACCAAGCATCAAACACCAAGCATATAACACCAAACACCAAACACCAAGCACCCAGCACCAAACACCAAGCACCAAGCACCAAACACCAAGCACCAAGCACCAAGCAAAAAGCACCAAACACCAAGCGCCAAACACCAAACACCAAGTACCAAACACCAAACACCAAGCACCAAGCACCAAACACCTAACACCAAGCACCAAACACCAACCACCAAACACCAAGCACCAAGCACCAAGCACCAAGCACCAAACACCAAGCACCAAACACCAAGCACCAAACACCTAACACCAAGCACCAAGCACCAAACACCTAACACCAAGCACCAAACACCAGGCACCAAACACCAAGCACCAAGCACCAAGCACCAAACACCAAGCACCAAACACCAAGCACCAAACACCAAGCACCAAGCACCAAACACCAAGCACCAAGCACCAAACACCAAGAACCAAGCACCAAGCACCAAGTACAAACACCAAGCACCAAGAACCAAACACCAAGCACCTACCACCAAACACCAAACACCAAGCACCAAACACCAAGCACCAATCACCAGGCACCAAACACCAAGCAGCCAGCAGCAAGCACCAAACACCAAGCACCAAGCACCAAAAACCAGACACCAAACACCAAGCACCAAACACCTAACACCAAGCACCAAGCACCAAGTACCAAGCACCAAACACCAAGCACCAAACACCAAACACCAAGCACCAAACACCAAACACCAAGCACCAAGCACCAAACACCTAACACCAAGCACCAAGCACCAACCTCCAAAGACCAAGCACCAAGCACCAAGCACCAAGCACCAAACACCAAGCACCAAACACCAAACACCAAGCACCAAGCACCAAACACCAAGCACCAAGCACCAAACACCAAGCACCAAGCACCAAGCATCAAACACTAAGCACCAAACACCAAACACCAAGCACCAAGCACCAAGCATCAAACACCAAGCATATAACACCAAACACCAAACACCGAGCACCCAGCACCCAACACCAAGAACCAAGCACCAAACACCAAGCACCAAGCACCAAGCAAAAAGCACCAAACACCAAGCACCAAACACCAAACACCAATCACCAAACACCAAACACCAAGCACCAAGCACCAAGCACTAAGCACCAAGCACCAAACACCAAGCACCAAACACCAAGCACCAAACACCTAACACCAAGCACCAAGCACCAAGTACCAAGCACCAAACACCAAGCACCAAACACCAAACACCAAGCACCAAACACCAAACACCAAGCACCAAGCACCAAACACCTAACACCAAGCACCAAACACCAACCACCAAACACCAAGCACCAAGCACCAAGCACCAAGCACCAAGCACCAAACACCATGCACCAAACACCAAGCACCAAGCACCAAGCACCAAGTACAAACACCAAACACCAAACACCAAGCACCAAGCACCAAGCATCAAACACCAAGCATATAACACCAAACACCAAGCACCAAGCACCAAACACCAAACACCAAGCACCAAGCACCAAACACCAAGCACCAAAGACCAAACACCAAACAGCAAACACCAAACACCATACAGCAAACACTAAACACCAAAAAGCAGACAGCAAACACCAAACACCAAGCACCAAACACCAAGGACCAAGCACCAAACACCTAACACCAAGCACCAAGCACCAAGCACCAAACACCAACCACCAAACACCAAACATCAAGCACCAAGCACCAAGCACCAAGTACCAAACACCAAGAACCAAGAACCAAACACCAAGCACCAAGCACCAAGTACAAACACCAAGCACCAAGCACCAAGCACCAAACACCAAGCACCAAACACCAAGCACCAAGCACCAAACACCAAGCACCAAGCACCAAACACCAAGAACCAAGCACCAAGCACCAAGTACAAACACCAAGCACCAAGCACCAAACACCAAGCATCTAGCACCAAACACCAAACACCAAGCACCAAACACCAAGCACCAATCACCAAGCACCAAACACCAAGCAGCCAGCAGCAAGCACCAAACACCAAGCACCAAGCACCAAAAACCAGACTCCAAACACCAAGCACCAAACACCTAACACCAAGCACCAAGCACCAAGTACCAAGCACCAAACACCAAGCACCAAACACCCAACACCAAGCACCAAACACCAAGCACCAAACACCAAGCACCAAGAACCAAGCACCAAACACCAAGCACCAAACACCAAGCACCAAACACCAAGCACCAAGCACCAAACACCAAGCACCAAGCACCAAACACCAGGAACCAAGCACCAAGCACCAAGTACAAACACCAAGCACCAAGCACCAAACACCAAGCACCTAGCACCAAACACCAAACACCAAGCACCAAACACCAAGCACCAATCACCAAGCACCAAACACCAAGCAGCCAGCAGCAAGCACCAAACACCAAACACCAAGCACCAAACACCAAACACCAAGCACCAAGCACCAAACACCTAACACCAAGCACCAAGCACCAACGACCAAACACCAAGCACCAAGCACCAAGCACCAAGCACCAAACATCAAGCACCAAACACCAAGCACCAAACACCAAGCACCAAGCACCAAACACCAAGCACCAAGCACCAAACACCAAGCACCAAGCACCAAGCATCAAACACCAAGCACCAAACACCAAACACCAAGCACCAAGCATCAAACACCAAGCATATAAAACCAAACACCAAACACCAAGCACCCAGCACCAAACACCAAGCACCAAGCACCAAACACCAAGCACCAAGCACCAAGCAAAAAGCACCAAACACCAAGCACCAAACACCAAACACCAAGCACCAAACACCAAACACCAAGCACCAAGCACCAAACAACTAACACCAAGCACTAAACACCAACCACCAAACACCAAGCACCAAGCACCAAGCACCAAGCACCAAACACCAAGCACCAAACACCAAGCACCAAACACCTAACACCAAGCACCAAGCACCAAGTACCAAGCACCAAACACCAAGCACCAAACACCAAACACCAAGCACCAAACACCAAACACCAAGCACCAAGCACCAAACACCTAACACCAAGCACCAAACACCAACCACCAAACACCAAGCACCAAGCACCAAGCACCAAGCACCAAGCACCAAACACCAAGCACCAAACACCAAGCACCAAGCACCAAGCACCAAGTACAAACACCAAACACCAAACACCAAGCACAAAGCACCAAGCATCAAACACCAAGCATATAACACCAAACACCAAGCACCAAGCACCAAACACCAAACACCAAGCACCAAGCACCAAACACCAAGCACCAAAGACCAAACACCAAACAGCAAACACCAAACACTATACAGCAAACACTAAACACCAAAAAGCAGACAGCAAACACCAAACACCAAGCACCAAACACCAAGGACCAAGCACCAAACACCTAACACCAAGCACCAAGCACCAAGCACCAAACACCAACCACCAAACACCAAACATCAAGCACCAAGCACCAAGCACCAAGTACCAAACACCAAGAACCAAGAACCAAACACCAAGCACCAAGCACCAAGTACAAACACCAAGCACCAAGCACCAAGCACCAACCACCAAGAACCAAGCACCAAACACAAAACACCAAGCACCAAGCACCAAGCATCAAACACCAAGCACCAAACACAAAACACCAAGCACCAAGCACCAAACACCAAACTCCAAGCACCAAGCACCAAACACGAAACACCAAGCACCAAGCACCAAGCACCAGGCACCAAACACCAAGCACCAAGCACCAAACACCAATCGCCAAACACCAAACACCAAGAACCAAGAACCAAACACCAAGCACCAAGCACCAAGTACAAACACCAAGCACCAAGCACCAAATACCAAGCACCAAACACAAAACACCAAGCACCAAACACCAAGCACCAATCACGAGGCACCAAACACCAAGCAGCCAGCAGCAAGCACCAAACACCAAGCACCAAGCACCAAAAACCAGACACCAAACACCAAGCACCAAACACCTAACACCAAGCACCAAGCACCAAGTACCAAGCACCAAACACCAAGCACCAAACACCAAACACCAAGCACCAAACACCAAACACCAAGCACCAAGCACCAAACACCTAACACCAAGCACCAAGCACCAACCACCAAACACCAAGCACCAAGCACCAAGCACCAAGCACCAAACACCAAGCACCAAACACCAAACACCAAGCACCAAGCACCAAACACCAAGCACCAAGCACCAAACACCAAGCACCAAGCACCAAGCATCAAACACCAAGCACCAAACACCAAACACCAAGCACCAAGCACCAAGCATCAAACACCAAGCATATAACACCAAACACCAAACACCAAGCACCCAGCACCAAACACCAAGAACCAAGCACCAAACACCAAGCACCAAGCACCAAGCAAAAAGCACCAAACACCAAGCACCAAACACCAAACACCAAGCACCAAACACCAAACACCAAGCACCAAGCGCCAAACACCTAACACCAAGCACCAAACACCAACCACCAAACACCAAGCACCAAGCACCAACCACCAAGCACCAAACACCAAGCACCAAACACCAAGCACCAAACACCTAACACCAAGCACCAAGCACCAAGTACCAAGCACCAAACACCAAGCACCAAACACCAAACACCAAGCACCAAACACCAAACACCAAGCACCAAGCAACAAACACCTAACACCAAGCACCAAACACCAACCAACAAACACCAAGCACCAAGCACCAAGCACCAAGCACCAAGAACCAAACACCAAGCACCAAACACCAAGCACCAAGCACCAAGCACCAAGTACAAACACCAAACACCAAATACCAAGCACCAAGCACCAAGCATCAAACACCAAGCATATAACACCAAACACCAAGCACCAAGCACCAAACACCAAGAACCAAGCACCAAACACCAAGCACCAAGCACCAAGCAAAAAGCACCAAACACCAAGCACCAAACACCAAACACCAAGCACCAAACACCAAACACCAAGCACCAAGCACCAAACACCTAACACCAAGCACCAAACACCAACCACCAAACACCAAGCACCAAGCACCAAGCACCAAGCACCAAACACCAAGCACCAAACACCAAGCACCAAACACCTAACACCAAGCACCAAGCACCAAGTACCAAGCACCAAACACCAAGCACCAAACACCAAACACCAAGCACCAAACACAAAACACCAAGCACCAAGCACCAAACACCAAACTCCAAGCACCAAGCACCAAACACGAAACACCAAGCACCAAGCACCAAGCACCAGGCACCAAACACCAACCACCAAACACCAAACACCAAGAACCAAGAACCAAACACCAAGCACCAAGCACCAAGTACAAACACCAAGCACCAAGCACCAAACACCAAGCACCAAACACAAAACACCAAGCACCAAGCATCAAACACCAAGCAGCAAACACCAAACACCAAGCACCAAGCACCAAGCACCAAACACAAAGCACCCAGCACCAAACACCAAGGACCAAGCACCAAGCACCAAGCACCAAAAACCAAACACGAAACACAAAACACCAAGCACCAAGCACCAAACACAAAACTCCAAGCACCAAGCACCAAACACCAAACACCAAGCACCAAGCACCAAGCACCAGGAACCAAACACCAAGCACCAAGCACCAAACACCAAGCAACAAGCACCAAACACCAAACACCAAACACCAAACAGCAAACAACATACAGCAAACACCAAACACCAAAAAGCAAACACCAAACACCAAACAGCTAACACCAAACAACAAACACCAAACACCAAACACCAAACAGCAAACAGCAAACACCAAACACCAAGCACCAAGCACCAAACACCAAACACCAAACACCAAGCACCAGGCACCAAACACCAAGCACCAAGCACCAAACACCAAGCACCTAGCACCAAACACTAAGCACCAAGCACCAAACACTAAACACCAAGCACCAAACACCAAGCACCAAGCACCAAACACCAAACACCAAGCACCAAACACCAAGCACCAAGCACCAAACACCAAGCACTAAACACCAACCACCCAGCACCAAGCACCAAACACCAAGCACCAAGCACCAAACACCAAGCACCAAACACCAAGCACCAAACACCAAACACCAAGCAACAAGCACCAAACACCAAGAACCAAGCACCAAGCACCAAGTACAAACACCAAGCACCAAGCACCAAACACCAAGCACCAAGCACCAAGCATCAAACACCAAGCACCAAACACTAAGCACCAAGCACCAAGCATCAAACACCAAGCATATAACACCAAACACCAAACACCAAACACCAGGCACCAATCACCAAGCACCAAACACCAAGCAGCCAGCACCAAGCACCAAACACCAAGCACCAAGCACCAAACACCAAGCACCAAACACCAAGCACCAAACACCAAACACCAAGCAACAAGCACCAAACACCAAGAACCAAGCACCAAGCACCAAGTACAAACACCAAGCACCAAGCACCAAACACCAAGCACCTAGCACCAAACACCAAACACCAAGCACCAAACACCAGGCACCAATCACCAAGCACCAAACACCAAGCAGCCAGCAGCAAGCACCAAACACCAAGCACCAAGCACCAAAAACCAAACACCAAGCACCAAGCACCAACCACCAAACACCAAGCACCAAGCACCAAGCACCAAGCACCAAACACCAAGCACCAAACACCTAGCACCAAACACCAAGCACCAAGCACCAAACACCAAGCACCAAGCACCAAACACCAAGCACCAAGCACCAAGCATCAAACACCAAGCACCAAACACTAAACACCAAGCACCAAGCACCAAGCATCAAACACCAAGCATATAACACCAAACACCAAACACCAAGCACCCAGCACCAAACACCAAGCACCAAGCACCAAACACCAAGCACCAAGCACCAAGCAAAAAGCACCAAACACCAAGCTCCAAACACCAAACACCAAGCACCAAACACCAAACACCAAGCACCAAGCAAAAAGCACCAAACACCAAGCACCAAACACCAAACACCAAGCACCAAACACCAAACACCAAGCACCAAGCACCAAACACCTAACACCAAGCACCAAACACCAACCACCAAACACCAAGCACCAAGCACCAAGCACGAAGCACCAAACACCAAGCACCAAACACCAAGCACCCAACAACTAACACCAAGCACCAAGCACCAAGTACCAAGCACCAAACACCAAGCACCAAACACCAAACACCAAGCACCAAACACCAAACACCAAGCACCAAGCACCAAACACCTAACACCAAGCACCAAACACCAACCACCAAACACCAAGCACCAAGCACGAAGCACCAAGCACCAAGCACCAAACACCAAGCACCAAACACCAAGCACCAAGCAACAAGCACCAAGTACAAACACCAAACACCAAACACGAAGCACCAAGCACCAAGCATCAAACACCAAGCATATAACACCAAACACCAAGCACCAAGCACCAAACACCAAACACCAAGCACCAAGCACCAAACACCAAGCACCAAAGACCAAACACCAAGCACCAAGCACCAAACACCAATCGCCAAACACCAAACACCAAGAACCAAGAACCAAACACCAAGCACCAAGCACCATGTACAAACACCAAGCACCAAACACCAAGCACCAAACACAAAACACCAAGCACCAAACACCAAGCATCAAACACCAAACACCAAACACCAAGGACCAAGCACCAAGCACCAAGCACCAAAAACCAAACACGAAACACAAAACACCAAGCACCAAGCACCAAACACAAAACTCCAAGCACCAAGCACCAAACACCAAACACCAAGCACCAAGCACCAAGCACCAGGAACCAAACACCAAGCACCAAGCACCAAACACCAAGCAACAAGCACCAAACACCAAACACCAAACACCAAACAGCAAACAACATACAGCAAACACCAAACACCAAAAAGCAAACACCAAGCACCAAACAGCAAACACCAAACAACAAACACCAAACACCAAACACCAAACAGCAAACAGCAAACACCAAACACCAAGCACAAAGCACCAAACACCAAACACCAAACACCAAGCACCAGGCACCAAACACCAAGCACCAAGCACCAAACACCAAGCACCTAGCACCAACCACCAAGCACCAAACACCAAGCACCAAACACCAAGCACCAAACACCTAACACCAAGCACCAAGCACCAAGTACCAAGCACCAAACACCAAGCACCAAACACCAAACACCAAGCACCAAACACCAAACACCAAGCACCAAGCACCAAACACCTAACACCAAGCACCAAACACCAACCACCAAACACCAAGCACCAAGCACCAAGCACCAAGCACCAAGAACCAAACACCAAGCACCAAACACCAAGCACCAAGCACCAAGCACCAAGTACAAACACCAAACACCAAATACCAAGCACCAAGCACCAAGCATCAAACACCAAGCATATAACACCAAACACCAAGCACCAAGCACCAAACACCAAGAACCAAGCACCAAACACCAAGCACCAAGCACCAAGCAAAAAGCACCAAACACCAAGCACCAAACACCAAACACCAAGCACCAAACACCAAACACCAAGCACCAAGCACCAAACACCTAACACCAAGCACCAAACACCAACCACCAAACACCAAGCACCAAGCACCAAGCACCAAGCACCAAACACCAAGCACCAAACACCAAGCACCAAACACCTAACACCAAGCACCAAGCACCAAGTACCAAGCACCAAACACCAAGCACCAAACACCAAACACCAAGCACCAAACACAAAACACCAAGCACCAAGCACCAAACACCAAACTCCAAGCACCAAGCACCAAACACGAAACACCAAGCACCAAGCACCAAGCACCAGGCACCAAACACCAACCACCAAACACCAAACACCAAGAACCAAGAACCAAACACCAAGCACCAAGCACCAAGTACAAACACCAAGCACCAAGCACCAAACACCAAGCACCAAACACAAAACACCAAGCACCAAGCATCAAACACCAAGCAGCAAACACCAAACACCAAGCACCAAGCACCAAGCACCAAACACAAAGCACCCAGCACCAAACACCAAGGACCAAGCACCAAGCACCAAGCACCAAAAACCAAACACGAAACACAAAACACCAAGCACCAAGCACCAAACACAAAACTCCAAGCACCAAGCACCAAACACCAAACACCAAGCACCAAGCACCAAGCACCAGGAACCAAACACCAAGCACCAAGCACCAAACACCAAGCAACAAGCACCAAACACCAAACACCAAACACCAAACAGCAAACAACATACAGCAAACACCAAACACCAAAAAGCAAACACCAAACACCAAACAGCTAACACCAAACAACAAACACCAAACACCAAACACCAAACAGCAAACAGCAAACACCAAACACCAAGCACCAAGCACCAAACACCAAACACCAAACACCAAGCACCAGGCACCAAACACCAAGCACCAAGCACCAAACACCAAGCACCTAGCACCAAACACTAAGCACCAAGCACCAAACACTAAACACCAAGCACCAAACACCAAGCACCAAGCACCAAACACCAAACACCAAGCACCAAACACCAAGCACCAAGCACCAAACACCAAGCACTAAACACCAACCACCCAGCACCAAGCACCAAACACCAAGCACCAAGCACCAAACACCAAGCACCAAACACCAAGCACCAAACACCAAACACCAAGCAACAAGCACCAAACACCAAGAACCAAGCACCAAGCACCAAGTACAAACACCAAGCACCAAGCACCAAACACCAAGCACCAAGCACCAAGCATCAAACACCAAGCACCAAACACTAAGCACCAAGCACCAAGCATCAAACACCAAGCATATAACACCAAACACCAAACACCAAACACCAGGCACCAATCACCAAGCACCAAACACCAAGCAGCCAGCACCAAGCACCAAACACCAAGCACCAAGCACCAAACACCAAGCACCAAACACCAAGCACCAAACACCAAACACCAAGCAACAAGCACCAAACACCAAGAACCAAGCACCAAGCACCAAGTACAAACACCAAGCACCAAGCACCAAACACCAAGCACCTAGCACCAAACACCAAACACCAAGCACCAAACACCAGGCACCAATCACCAAGCACCAAACACCAAGCAGCCAGCAGCAAGCACCAAACACCAAGCACCAAGCACCAAAAACCAAACACCAAGCACCAAGCACCAACCACCAAACACCAAGCACCAAGCACCAAGCACCAAGCACCAAACACCAAGCACCAAACACCTAGCACCAAACACCAAGCACCAAGCACCAAACACCAAGCACCAAGCACCAAACACCAAGCACCAAGCACCAAGCATCAAACACCAAGCACCAAACACCAAACACCAAGCACCAAGCACCAAGCATCAAACACCAAGCATATAACACCAAACACCAAACACCAAGCACCCAGCACCAAACACCAAGCACCAAGCACCAAACACCAAGCACCAAGCACCAAGCAAAAAGCACCAAACACCAAGCTCCAAACACCAAACACCAAGCACCAAACACCAAACACCAAGCACCAAGCAAAAAGCACCAAACACCAAGCACCAAACACCAAACACCAAGCACCAAACACCAAACACCAAGCACCAAGCACCAAACACCTAACACCAAGCACCAAACACCAACCACCAAACACCAAGCACCAAGCACCAAGCACGAAGCACCAAACACCAAGCACCAAACACCAAGCACCCAACAACTAACACCAAGCACCAAGCACCAAGTACCAAGCACCAAACACCAAGCACCAAACACCAAACACCAAGCACCAAACACCAAACACCAAGCACCAAGCACCAAACACCTAACACCAAGCACCAAACACCAACCACCAAACACCAAGCACCAAGCACGAAGCACCAAGCACCAAGCACCAAACACCAAGCACCAAACACCAAGCACCAAGCAACAAGCACCAAGTACAAACACCAAACACCAAACACCAAGCACCAAGCACCAAGCATCAAACACCAAGCATATAACACCAAACACCAAGCACCAAGCACCAAACACCAAACACCAAGCACCAAGCACCAAACACCAAGCACCAAAGACCAAACACCAAGCACCAAGCACCAAACACCAATTGCCAAACACCAAACACCAAGAACCAAGAACCAAACACCAAGCACCAAGCACCATGTACAAACACCAAGCACCAAACACCAAGCACCAAACACAAAACAGCAAGCACCAAACACCAAGCATCAAACACCAAACACCAAACACCAAGGACCAAGCACCAAGCACCAAGCACCAAAAACCAAACACGAAACACAAAACACCAAGCACCAAGCACCAAACACAAAACTCCAAGCACCAAGCACCAAACACCAAACACCAAGCACCAAGCACCAAGCACCAGGAACCAAACACCAAGCACCAAGCACCAAACACCAAGCAACAAGCACCAAACACCAAACACCAAACACCAAACAGCAAACAACATACAGCAAACACCAAACACCAAAAAGCAAACACCAAACACCAAACAGCAAACACCAAACAACAAACACCAAACACCAAACACCAAACAGCAAACAGCAAACACCAAACACCAAGCACAAAGCACCAAACACCAAACACCAAACACCAAGCACCAGGCACCAAACACCAAGCACCAAGCACCAAACACCAAGCACCTAGCACCAAACACTAAGCACCAAGCACCAAACACTAAACACCAAGCACCAAACACCAAGCACCAAGCACCAAACACCAAACACCAAGCACCAAACACCAAGCACCCAGCACCAAACACCAAGCACTAAACACCAACCACCCAGCACCAAGCACCAAACACCAAGCACCAAGCACCAAACACCAAGCACCAAACACCAAGCACCAAACACCAAACACCAAGCACCAAGCACCAAACACCAAGAACCAAGCACCAAGCACCAAGTACAAACACCAAGCACCAAGCACCAAACACCAAGCACAAAGCACCAAGCATCAAACACCAAGCACCAAACACCAAGCACCAAGCACCAAACACCTAACACCAAGCACCAAACACCAAGCACCAAACACCAAGCACCAAGCACCAAACACCAAACACCAAACACCAAACACCAAGCACCAAACACCAAGCACCAAGCACCAAACACCAAGCACCAAGCACCAAACACCAAGAACCAAGCACCAAGCACCAAGTACAAACACCAAGCACCAAGCACCAAACACCAAGCACCTAGCACCAAACACCAAACACCAAGCACCAAACACCAAACACCAAGCACCAAGCACCAAACACCTAACACTAAGCACCAAACACCAACCACCAAACACCAAGCACCAAGCACCAAGCACCAAGCACCAAGCACCAAACACCAAGCACCAAACACCAAGCAGCCAGCAGCAAGCACCAAACACCAAGCACCAAGCACCAAAAACCAGACACCAAACACCAAGCACCAAACACCTAACACCAAGCACCAAGCACCAAGTACCAAGCACCAAACACCAAGCACCAAACACCAAACACCAAGCACCAAACACCAAACACCAAGCACCAAGCACCAAACACCTAACACCAAGCACCAAGCACCAACCACCAAACACCAAGCACCAAGCACCAAGGACCAAGCACCAAACACCAAGCACCAAACACCAAGCACCAAACACCAAGCACCAAGCACCAAACACCAAGCACCAAGCACCAAACACCAAGCACCAAGCACCAAGCATCAAACACCAAGCACCAAACACCAAACACCAAGCACCAAGCACCAAGCATCAAACACCAAGCATATAACACCAAACACCAAACACCAAGCACCAAGCACCAAACACCAAGCACCAAGCACCAAGCAAAAAGCACCAAACACCAAGCACCAAACACCAAGCACCAAGCACCAAACACCAAACACCAAGCACCAAGCACCAAACACCTAACACCAAGCACCAAACACCAACCACCAAACACCAAGCACCAAGCACCAAGCACCAAGCACCAAACACCAAGCACCAAACACCAAGCACCAAACACCTAACAACAAGCACCAAGCACCAAGTACCAAGCACCAAACACCAAGCACCAAACACCAAACACCAAGCACCAAACACCAAACACCAAGCACCAATCACCAAACACCTAACACCAAGCACCAAACACCAACCACCAAACACCAAGCACCAAGCACCAAGCACCAAGCACCAAGCACCAAACACCAAGCACCAAACACCCAGCACCAAGCACCAAGCACCAAGTACAAACACCAAACACCAAACACCAAGCACCAAGCACCAAGCATCAAACACCAAGCATATAACACCAAACACCAAGCACCAAGCACCAAACACCAAACACCAAGCACCAAGCACCAAACATCAAGCACCAAAGAACAAACACCAAACAGCAAACACCAAACACCATACAGCAAACACTAAACACCAAAAAGCAGACAGCAAACACCAAACACCAAGCACCAAACACCAAGGACCAAGCACCAAACACCTAACACCAAGCACCAAGCACCAAGCACCAAACACCAACCACCAAACACCAAACATCAAGCACCAAGCACCAAGCACCAAGTACCAAACACCAAGAACCAAGAACCAAATACCAAGCACCAAGCACCAAGTACAAACACCAAGCACCAAGCACCAAGCACCAAACACCAAGAACCAAGCACCAAACACAAAACACCAAGCACCAAGCACCAAGCATCAAACACCAAGCACCAAACACAAAACACCAAGCACCAAGCACCAAACACCAAACTCCAAGCACCAAGCACCAAACACCAAACACCAAGCACCAAGCACCAAGCACCAGGCACCAAACACCAAGCACCAAGCACCAAACACCAATCGCCAAACACCAAACACCAAGAACCAAGAACCAAACACCAAGCACCAAGCACCAAGTACAAACACCAAGCACCAAGCACCAAACACCAAGCACCAAACACAAAACACCAAGCACCAAGCACCAAGCATCAAACACCAAGCAGCAAACACCAAACACCAAGCACCAAGCACCAAGCACCAAAGACAAAGCACCCAGCACCAAACACCAACGACCAAGCACCAAGCACCAAGCACCAAAAACCAAACACGAAACACAAAACACCAAGCACCAAGCACCAAACACAAAACTCCAAGCACCAAGCACCAAACACCAAACACCAAAAAGCAAACACCAAACACCAAACAGCAAACACCAAACAACAAACACCAAACACCAAACACCAAACAGCAAACAGCAAACACCAAACACCAAGCACCAAGCACCAAACACCAAACACCAAACACCAAGCACCAGGCACCAAACACCAAGCACCAAGCACCAAACACCAAGCACCTAGCACCAAACACTAAGCACCAAGCACCAAACACCAAACAGCAAACACCAAACAACAAACACCAAACACCAAACACCAAACAGCAAACTGCAAACACCAAACACCAAGCACCAAGCACCAAACACCAAACACCAAACACCAAGCACCTAGCACCAAACACTAAGCACCAAGCACCAAACACTAAACACCAAGCACCAAACACCAAGCACCAAGCACCAAACACCAAACACCAAGCACCAAACACCAAGCACCCAGCACCAAACACCAAGCACTAAACACCAACCACCCAGCACCAAGCACCAAACACCAAGCACCAAGCACCAAACACCAAGCACCAAACACCAAGCACCAAACACCAAACACCAAGCACCAAGCACCAAACACCAAGAACCAAGCACCAAGCACCAAGTACAAACACCAAGCACCAAGCACCAAACACCAAGCACAAAGCACCAAGCATCAAACACCAAGCACCAAACACCAAGCACCAAGCACCAAACACCTAACACCAAGCACCAAACACCAAGCACCAAACACCAAGCACCAAGCACCAAGCACCAAACACCAAGCACCAAACACCAAGCACCAAACACCAAGCACCAAGCACCAAACACCAAGCACCAAGCACCAAACACCAAGAACCAAGCACCAAGCACCAAGTACAAACACCAAGCACCAAGCACCAAACACCAAGCACCTAGCACCAAACACCAAACACCAAGCACCAAACACCAGGCACCAATCACCAAGCACCAAACACCAAGCAGCCAGCAGCAAGCACCAAACACCAAGCACCAAGCACCAAAAACCAGACACCAAACACCAAGCACCAAACACCTAACACCAAGCACCAAGCACCAAGTACCAAGCACCAAACACCAAGCACCAAACACCAAACACCAAGCACCAAACACCAAACACCAAGCACCAAGCACCAAACACCTAACACCAAGCACCAAGCACCAACCACCAAACACCAAGCACCAAGCACCAAGGACCAAGCACCAAACACCAAGCACCAAACACCAAGCACCAAACACCAAGCACCAAGCACCAAACACCAAGCACCAAGCACCAAACACCAAGCACCAAGCACCAAGCATCAAACACCAAGCACCAAACACCAAACACCAAGCACCAAGCACCAAGCATCAAACACCAAGCATATAACACCAAACACCAAACACCAAGCACCCAGCACCAAACACCAAACACCAAGCACCAAGCACCAAACACCAAGCACCAAGCACCAAGCAAAAAGCACCAAACACCAAGCACCAAACACCAAACACCAAGCACCAAACACCAAACACCAAGCACCAAGCACCAAACACCTAACACCAAGCACCAAACACCAACCACCAAACACCAAGCACCAAGCACCAAGCACCAAGCACCAAACACCAAGCACCAAACACCAAGCACCAAACACCTAACAACAAGCACCAAGCACCAAGTACCAAGCACCAAACACCAAGCACCAAACACCAAACACCAAGCACCAAACACCAAACACCAAGCACCAATCACCAAACACCTAACACCAAGCACCAAACACCAACCACCAAACACCAAGCACCAAGCACCAAGCACCAAGCACCAAGCACCAAACACCAAGCACCAAACACCCAGCACCAAGCACCAAGCACCAAGTACAAACACCAAACACCAAACACCAAGCACCAAGGACCAAGCATCAAACACCAAGCATATAACACCAAACACCAAGCACCAAGCACCAAACACCAAACACCAAGCACCAAGCACCAAACATCAAGCACCAAAGAACAAACACCAAACAGCAAACACCAAACACCATACAGCAAACACTAAACACCAAAAAGCAGACAGCAAACACCAAACACCAAGCACCAAACACCAAGGACCAAGCACCAAACACCTAACACCAAGCACCAAGCACCAAGCACCAAACACCAACCACCAAACACCAAACATCAAGCACCAAGCACCAAGCACCAAGTACCAAACACCAAGAACCAAGAACCAAATACCAAGCACCAAGCACCAAGTACAAACACCAAGCACCAAGCACCAAGCACCAAACACAGAGAACCAAGCACCAAACACAAAACACCAAGCACCAAGCACCAAGCATCAAACACCAAGCACCAAACACAAAACACCAAGCACCAAGCACCAAACACCAAACTCCAAGCACCAAGCACCAAACACCAAACACCAAGCACCAAGCACCAAGCACCAGGCACCAAACACCAAGCACCAAGCACCAAACACCAATCGCCAAACACCAAACACCAAGAACCAAGAACCAAACACCAAGCACCAAGCACCAAGTACAAACACCAAGCACCAAGCACCAAACACCAAGCACCAAACACAAAACACCAAGCACCAAGCACCAAGCATCAAACACCAAGCAGCAAACACCAAACACCAAGCACCAAGCACCAAGCACCAAAGACAAAGCACCCAGCACCAAACACCAACGACCAAGCACCAAGCACCAAGCACCAAAAACCAAACACGAAACACAAAACACCAAGCACCAAGCACCAAACACAAAACTCCAAGCACCAAGCACCAAACACCAAACACCAAGCACCAAGCACCAAGCACCAGGAACCAAACACCAAGCACCAAGCACCAAACACCAAGCAACAAGCACCAAACACCAAACACCAAACACCAAATAGCAAACAACATACAGCAAACACCAAACACCAAAAAGCAAACACCAAACACCAAACAGCAAACACCAAACAACAAACACCAAACACCAAACACCAAACAGCAAACAGCAAACACCAAACACCAAGCACCAAGCACCAAACACCAAACAGCAAACACCAAGCACCAGGCACCAAACACCAAGCACCAAGCACCAAACACCAAGCACCTAGCACCAAACACTAAGCACCAAGCACCAAACACCAAACAGCAAACACCAAACAACAAGCACCAAACACCAAACACCAAACAGCAAACAGCAAACACCAAACACCAAGCACCAAGCACCAAACACCAAACACCAAACACCAAGCACCAGGCACCAAACACCAAGCACCAAACACCAAGCACCAAACACCAAACACCAAGCACCAAACACCAAACACCAAGCACCAAGCACCAAACACCTAACACCAAGCACCAAACACCAACCACCAAACACCAAACACCAAACAGCAAACAGCAAATACCAAACACCAAGCACCAAGCACCAAACACCAAACACCAAACACCAAGCACCAAGCACCAAGCAAAAAGCACCAAACACCAAGCACCAAACACCAAGCACCAAGCACCAAACACCAAACACCAAGCACCAAGCACCAAACACCTAACACCAATCACCAAACACCAACCACCAAACACCAAGCACCAAGCACCAAGCACCAAGCACCAAACACCAAGCACCAAACACCAAGCACCAAACACCTAACAACAAGCACCAAGCACCAAGTACCAAGCACCAAACACCAAGCACCAAACACCAAACACCAAGCACCAAACACCAAACACCAAGCACCAATCACCAAACACCTAACACCAAGCACCAAACACCAACCACCAAACACCAAGCACCAAGCACCAAGCACCAAGCACCAAGCACCAAACACCAAGCACCAAACACCCAGCACCAAGCACCAAGCACCAAGTACAAACACCAAACACCAAACAGCAAGCACCAAGCACCAAGCATCAAACACCAAGCATATAACACCAAACACCAAGCACCAAGCACCAAACACCAAACACCAAGCACCAAGCACCAAACACCAAGCACCAAAGAACAAACACCAAACAGCAAACACCAAACACCATACAGCAAACACTAAACACCAAAAAGCAGACATCAAACACCAAAGACCAAGCACCAAACACCAAGGACCAAGCACCAAACACCTAACACCAAGCACCAAGCACCAAGCACCAAACACAAACCACCAAACACCAAACATCAAGCACCAAGCACCAAACACCAAGTACCAAACACCAAGAACCAAGAACCAAATACCAAGCACCAAGCACCAAGTACAAACACCAAGCACCAAGCACCAAGCACCAAACACCAAGAACCAAGCACCAAACACAAAACACCAAGCACCAAGCACCAAGCATCAAACACCAAGCACCAAACACAAAACACCAAGCACCAAGCACCAAACACCAAATTCCAAGCACCAAGCACCAAACACCAAACACCAAGCACCAAGCACCAAGCACCAGGCACCAAACACCAAGCACCAAGCACCAAACACCAATCGCCAAACACCAAACACCAAGAACCAAGAACCAAACACCAAGCACCAAGCACCAAGTACAAACACCAAGCACCAAGCACCAACCACCAAGCACCAAACACAAAACACCAAGCACCAAGCACCAAGCATCAAACACCAAGCAGCAAACACCAAACACCAAGCACCAAGCACCAAGCACCAAAGACAAAGCACCCAGCACCAAACACCAACGACCAAGCACCAAGCACCAAGCACCAAAAACCAAACACGAAACACAAAACACCAAGCACCAAGCACCAAGCACAAAACTCCAAGCACCAAGCACCAAACACCAAACACCAAGCACCAAACACCAAGCACCAGGAACCAAACACCAAGCACCAAGCACCAAACACCAAGCAACAAGCACCAAACACCAAGCACCAAGCACCAAGCAAAAAGCACCAAACACCAAGCACCAAACACCAAACACCAAGCACCAAACACCAAACACCAAGCACCAAGCACCAAACACCTAACACCAAGCACCAAACACCAACCACCAAACACCAAGCACCAAGCACCAAGCACCAAGCACCAAACACCAAGCACCAAACACCTAACAACAAGCACCAAGCACCAAGTACCAAGCACCAAACACAAAGCACCAAACACCAAACACCAAGCACCAAACACCAAACACCAAGCACCAATCACCAAACACCTAACACCAAGCACCAAACACCAACCACCAAACACCAAGCACCAAGCACCAAGCACCAAGCACCAAGCACCAAACACCAAGCACCAAACACCCAGCACCAAGCACCAAGCACCAAGTACAAACACCAAACACCAAACACCAAGCACCAAGCACCAAGCATCAAACACCAAGCATATAACACCAAACACCAAGCACCAAGCACCAAACACCAAACACCAAGCACCAAGCACCAAACACCAAGCACCAAAGAACAAACACCAAACAGCAAACACCAAACACCATACAGCAAACACTAAACACCAAAAAGCAGACAGCAAACACCAAAGACCAAGCACCAAACACCAAGGACCAAGCACCAAACACCTAACACCAAGCACCAAGCACCAAGCACCAAACACCAACCACCAAACACCAAACATCAAGCACCAAGCACCAAGCACCAAGTACCAAACACCAAGAACCAAGAACCAAATACCAAGCACCAAGCACCAAGTACAAACACCAAGCACCAAGCACCAAGCATCAAACACCAAGCACCAAACACAAAACACCAAGCACCAAGCACCAAACACCAAACTCCAAGCACCAAGCACCAAACACCAAACACCAAGCACCAAGCACCAAGCACCAGGCACCAAACACCAAGCACCAAGCACCAAACACCAATCGCCAAACACCAAACACCAAAAACCAAGAACCAAACACCAAGCACCAAGCACCAAGTACAAACACCAAGCACCAAGCACCAAACACCAAGCACCAAACACAAAACACCAAGCACCAAGCACCAAGCATCAAACACCAAGCAGCAAACACCAAACACCAAGCACCACGCACCAAGCACCAAAGACAAAGCACCCAGCACCAAACACCAACGACCAAGCACCAAGCACCAAGCACCAAAAACCAAACACGAAACACAAAACACCAAGCACCAAGCACCAAACACAAAACTCCAAGCACCAAGCACCAAACACCAAACACCAAGCACCAAGCACCAAGCACCAGGAACCAAACACCAAGCACCAAGCACCAAACAACAAGCAACAAGCACCAAACACCAAACACCAAACACCAAATAGCAAACAACATACAGCAAACACCAAACACCAAAAAGCAAACACCAAACACCAAACAGCAAACACCAAACAACAAACACCAAACACCAAACACCAAACAGCAAACAGCAAACACCAAACACCAAGCACCAAGCACCAAACACCAAACACCAAACACCAAGCACCAGGCACCAAACACCAAGCACCAAGCACCAAACACCAAGCACCTAGCACCAAACACTAAGCACCAAGCACCAAACACTAAACACCAAGCACCAAACACCAAGCACCAAGCACCAAACACCAAACACCAAGCACCAAACACCAAGCACCCAGCACCAAACACCAAGCACTAAACACCAACCACCCAGCACCAAGCACCAAACACCAAGCACCAAGCACCAAACACCAAACACCAAACACCAAGCACCAAGCACCAAGCACCAAACACCAGGCACCTAGCACCAAACACCAAACACCAAGCACCAAACACCAAGCACCAATCACCAAGCATCAAACACCAAGCAGCCAGCAGCAAGCACCAAACACCAAACACCAAGCACCAAGCACCAAAAACCAAACACCAAGCACCAAGCACCAAACACCTAACACCAAGCACCAAGCACCAAGTACCAAGCACCAAACACCAAGCACCAAGCACCAAACACCAAGCACCAAACACCAAACACCAAGCACCAAACACCTAACACCAAACACCAAGCACCAAACACCAAGCACCAAACACCAAACACCAAGCACCAAGCAACAAACACCAAACACCAAGCACCAAACACCAAGCACCAAACACCAAGCACCAAACACCAAGCACCAAGCACCAAGCACCAAGCACCAAACACTAAGCACCAAACACCAAGCACCAAGCACCAAACACCAAGCACCAAGCACCAAACACCAAGAACCAAGCACCAAGCACCAAGTACAAACACCAAGCACCAAGCACCAAGTACAAACACCAAACACCAAACACCAAGCACCAAGCACCAAGCATCAAACACCAAGCATATAACACCAAACACCAAGCACCAAGCACCAAACACCAAACACCAAGCACCAAGCACCAAACACCAAGCACCAAAGAACAAACACCAAACAGCAAACACCAAACACCATACAGCAAACACTAAACACCAAAGAGCAGACAGCAAACACCAAAGACCAAGCACCAAACACCAAGGACCAAGCACCAAACACCTAACACCAAGCACCAAGCACCAAGCACCAAACACCAACCACCAAACACCAAACATCAAGCACCAAGCACCAAGCACCAAGTACCAAACACCAAGAACCAAGAACCAAATACCAAGCACCAAGCACCAAGTACAAACACCAAGCACCAAGCACCAAGCATCAAACACCAAGCACCAAACACAAAACACCAAGCACCAAGCACCAAACACCAAACTCCAAGCACCAAGCACCAAACACCAAACACCAAGCACCAAGCACCAAGCACCAGGCACCAAACACCAAGCACCAAGCACCAAACACCAATCGCCAAACACCAAACACCAAAAACCAAGAACCAAACACCAAGCACCAAGCACCAAGTACAAACACCAAGCACCAAGCACCAAACACCAAGCACCAAACACAAAACACCAAGCACCAAGCACCAAGCATCAAACACCAAGCAGCAAACACCAAACACCAAGCACCACGCACCAAGCACCAAAGACAAAGCACCCAGCACCAAACACCAACGACCAAGCACCAAGCACCAAGCACCAAAAACCAAACACGAAACACAAAACACCAAGCACCAAGCACCAAACACAAAACTCCAAGCACCAAGCACCAAACACCAAACACCAAGCACCAAGCACCAAGCACCAGGAACCAAACACCAAGCACCAAGCACCAAACAACAAGCAACAAGCACCAAACACCAAACACCAAACACCAAATAGCAAACAACATACAGCAAACACCAAACACCAAAAAGCAAACACCAAACACCAAACAGCAAACACCAAACAACAAACACCAAACACCAAACACCAAACAGCAAACAGCAAACACCAAACACCAAGCACCAAGCACCAAACACCAAACACCAAACACCAAGCACCAGGCACCAAACACCAAGCACCAAGCACCAAACACCAAGCACCTAGCACCAAACACTAAGCACCAAGCACCAAACACTAAACACCAAGCACCAAACACCAAGCACCAAGCACCAAACACCAAACACCAAGCACCAAACACCAAGCACCCAGCACCAAACACCAAGCACTAAACACCAACCACCCAGCACCAAGCACCAAACACCAAGCACCAAGCACCAAACACCAAACACCAAACACCAAGCACCAAGCACCAAGCACCAAACACCAGGCACCTAGCACCAAACACCAAACACCAAGCACCAAACACCAAGCACCAATCACCAAGCATCAAACACCAAGCAGCCAGCAGCAAGCACCAAACACCAAACACCAAGCACCAAGCACCAAAAACCAAACACCAAGCACCAAGCACCAAACACCTAACACCAAGCACCAAGCACCAAGTACCAAGCACCAAACACCAAGCACCAAGCACCAAACACCAAGCACCAAACACCAAACACCAAGCACCAAACACCTAACACCAAACACCAAGCACCAAACACCAAGCACCAAACACCAAACACCAAGCACCAAGCAACAAACACCAAACACCAAGCACCAAACACCAAGCACCAAACACCAAGCACCAAACACCAAGCACCAAGCACCAAGCACCAAGCACCAAACACTAAGCACCAAACACCAAGCACCAAGCACCAAACACCAAGCACCAAGCACCAAACACCAAGAACCAAGCACCAAGCACCAAGTACAAACACCAAGCACCAAGCACCAAACACCAAGAACCAAGCACCAAGCATCAAGCACCAAGCACCAAACACCAAGCACCAAGCACCAAGCATCAAACACCAAGCATATAACACCAAACACCAAGCACCAAAGACCTAACACCAAGCACCAAACACCAAGCACCAAACACCAAGCACCAAGCACCAAGCACCAAACACCAAGCACCAATCACCAAGCACCAAACACCAAGCACCAAGCACCAAACACCAAGAACCAAGCACCAAGCACCAAGTACAAACACCAAGCACCAAGCACCAAACACCAAGCACCTAGCACCAAACACCAAACACCAAGCACCAAACACCAAGCACCAATCACCAAGCACCAAACACCAAGCAGCCAGCAGCAAGCACCAAACACCAAACACCAAGCACCAAGCACCAAAAACCAGACACCAAGCACCAAGCACCAAACACCTAACACCAAGCACCAAGCACCAAGTACCAAGCACCAAACACCAAGCACCAAACACCAAACACCAAGCACCAAACACCAAACACCAAGCACCAAGCACCAAACACCTAACACCAAGCACCAAGCACCAACCACCAAACACCAAGCACCAAGCACCAAGCACCAAGCACCAATCACCAAACACCAAGCACCAAACACCAAGCACCAAGCACCAAGCACCAAGCACCAAACACCAAGCACCAAACACCAAACACCAAGCACCAAGCACCAAGCAAAAAGCACCAAACACCAAGCATCAAGCACCAAACACCTAACACCAAGCACCAAACACCAACCACCAAACACCAAGCACCAAGCACCAAGCACCAAGCACCAAGCACCAAACACCAAGCACCAAACACCAAGCACCAAGCACCAAGCACCAAACACCTAACACCAAGCACCAAGCACCAAGTACCAAGCACCAAACACCAAGAACCAAACACCAAACACCAAGCACCAAACACCTAACACCAAGCACCAAACACCAACCACCAAACACCAAGCACCAAGCACCAAGCACCAAGCACCAAACACCAAGCACCAAACACCAAGCACCAAGCACCAAGCACCAAGTACAAACACCAAGCACCAAAGACCAAACACCAAGCACCAAGCACCAAGCATCAAACACCAAACACCAAACACCAAGCACCAAGCACCAAGCATCAAACACCAAGCATATAACACCAAACACCAAACACCAAGCACCAAGCACCAAACAGTCAAACACCAAGCACCAAGCACCCAGCACCAAACACCAAGCACCAAGCACCAAACACCAAGCACCAAGCACCAAGCAAAAAGCACCAAACACCAAACACCAAGCACCAAACACCAAACACCAAGCACCAAGCACCAAACACCGAACACCAAACACCAAGCACCAAGCACCAAACACCGAACACCAAACACCAAGCACCAAACACCAAACACCAAGCACCAGACACCAAGCACCAAACAACAAACACCAAACACCAAGCACCAAGCACCAAACACCAAACACCAAGCACCAAGCACCAAGCACCAAGCACCAAGCACCAAAGACCAAACACCAAACAACAAACACCAAACACGAAACAGCAAACACCATACAGCAAACACTAAACACCAAAAAGCAGACACCAAACAGCAAACACCAAACACCAAACACCAAACACCAAACAGCAAACAGCAAACACCAAGCACCAAACACCAAGCACCAAGCACTAAACACCTAACACCAAGCACCAAGCACCAAGCACCAAACACCAAGCACCAAACACCAAACACCAAGCACCAAGCACCAAGCACCAAGTACAAACACCAAGCACCAAGCACCAAACACCAAGCACCAAACACAAAACACCAAGCACCAAGCACCAAGCATCAAACACCAAGCAGCAAACACCAAACACCAAGCACCAAGCACCAAACACAAAGCACCCAGCACCAAACACCAAGGACCAAGCACCAAGCACCAATCACCAAAAACCAAACACCAAACCCAAAACAACAAGCACCAAGCACCAAACACCAAACACCAAGCACCAAGCACCAAGCACCAGGCACCAAACACCAAGCACCAAGCACAAAACACCAAGCAACAAGCACCAAACACCAAATACCAAACACCAAACACCAAGAACCAAGAACCAAACACCAAGCACCAAAACCCAAACACCAAACACAAAACACCAAGCACCAAGCACCAAGCACCAAACACCAAACACCAAACACCAAGCACCAAGCACCAGGCACCAAACACCAAGCACCAAGCACCAAACACCAAGCACCAAGCACCAAACACCAAACACCAAACACCAAACAGCAAACAACATACAGCAAACACCAAACACCAAAAAGCAGACACGAAACAGCAAACACGAAACACCAAACAGCAAACACCAAACAACAAACACCAAACAACAAACACCAAACAGCAAACAGCAAACACCAAACACCAAGCACCAAACACCAAGCACCAAGCACCAAACACCAAGCACCAAACACCAAACCCCAAGCACCTAGCACCAAACACTAAGCACCAAGCACTAAACACCAAGCACCAAGCACCAAACACCAAGCACCAAGCACCAAACACCAAACACCAAGCACCAAAGACCAAGCACCAAGCACCAAACACCAAGCACCCAGCACCAAACACCAAGCACCAAACACCAACCAACCAGCACCAAGCACCAAACACCAAGCACCAAGCACCAAACACCAAGCACCAAGCATCAAACACCAAGCACCCAGCACCAAACACCAAGGACCAAGCACCAAGCACCAAGCACCAGGCACCAAACACCAAGCACCAAGCACCAAACACCAAGCACCAAGCACCAAACACAAAACACCAAGCACCAAGCACCAAGCATCAAACACCAAGCAGCAAACACCAAACACCAAGCACCAAGTACCAAACACAAAGCACCCAGCACCAAACACCAAGGACCAAGCACCAAAAACCAAACACCAAACACCAAACACCAAGCACCAAGCACCAAGCACCAAACACCAAACACCAAGCACCAAGCACCAAGCACCAGGCACCAAACACCAAGCACCAAGCACCAAACACCAAGCACCAAGCACCAAACACCAAACACCAAACACCAAACACCAAGAACCAAGCACCAAGCATCAAGCACCAAGCACCAAACACCAAGCACCAAGCACCAAGCATCAAACACCAAGCATATAACACCAAACACCAAGCACCAAAGACCTAACACCAAGCACCAAACACCAAGCACCAAACACCAAGCACCAAGCACCAAGCACCAAACACCAAGCACCAATCACCAAGCACCAAACACCAAGCACCAAGCACCAAACACCAAGCACCAAGCACCAAACACCAAGAACCAAGCACCAAGCACCAAGTACAAACACCAAGCACCAAGCACCAAACACCAAGCACCTAGCACCAAACACCAAACACCAAGCACCAAACACCAAGCACCAATCACCAAGCACCAAACACCAAGCAGCCAGCAGCAAGCACCAAACACCAAACACCAAGCACCAAGCACCAAAAACCAGACACCAAGCACCAAGCACCAAACACCTAACACCAAGCACCAAGCACCAAGTACCAAGCACCAAACACCAAGCACCAAACACCAAACACCAAGCACCAAACACCAAACACCAAGCACCAAGCACCAAACACCTAACACCAAGCACCAAGCACCAACCACCAAACACCAAGCACCAAGCACCAAGCACCAAACACCAATCACCAAACACCAAGCACCAAACACCAAGCACCAAACACCAAGCACCAAGCACCAAACACCAAGCACCAAGCACCAAACACCAAGCACCAAGCACCAAGCATCAATCACCAAGTACCAAACACCAAGCACCAAGCACCAAGCATCAAACACCAAGCATATAACACCAAACACCAAACACCAAGCACCAATCACCAAACACCAAACACCAAGCACCAAGCACCCAGCACCAAACACCAAGCATCAAGCACCAAACACCAAGCACCAAGCACCAAGCAAAAAGCACCAAACACCAAGCATCAAGCACCAAACACCTAACACCAAGCACCAAACACCAACCACCAAACACCAAGCACCAAGCACCAAGCACCAAGCACCAAGCACCAAACACCAAGCACCAAACACCAAGCACCAAACACCAAGCACCAAACACCTAACACCAAGCACCAAGCACCAAGTACCAAGCACCAAACACCAAGCACCAAACACCAAACACCAAGCACCAAACACCTAACACCAAGCACCAAACACCAACCACCAAACACCAAGCACCAAGCACCAAGCACCAAGCACCAAACACCAAGCACCAAACACCAAGCACCAAGCACCAAGCACCAAGTACAAACACCAAGCACCAAAGACCAAACACCAAGCACCAAGCACCAAGCATCAAACACCAAACACCAAACACCAAGCACCAAGCACCAAGCATCAAACACCAAGCATATAACACCAAACACCAAACACCAAGCACCAAGCACCAAACAGTCAAACACCAAGCACCAAGCACCCAGCACCAAACACCAAGCACCAAGCACCAAACACCAAGCACCAAGCACCAAGCAAAAAGCACCAAACACCAAACACCAAGCACCAAACACCAAACACCAAGCACCAAGCACCAAACACCGAACACCAAACACCAAGCACCAAGCACCAAACACCGAACACCAAACACCAAGCACCAAACACCAAACACCAAGCACCAGACACCAAGCACCAAACAACAAACACCAAACACCAAGCACCAAGCACCAAACACCAAACACCAAGCACCAAGCACCAAGCACCAAGCACCAAGCACCAAGACCAAACACCAAACAACAAACACCAAACACGAAACAGCAAACACCATACAGCAAACACTAAACACCAAAAAGCAGACACCAAACAGCAAACACCAAACACCAAACACCAAACACCAAACAGCAAACAGCAAACACCAAGCACCAAACACCAAGCACCAAGCACTAAACACCTAAAACCAAGCACCAAGCACCAAGCACCAAACACCAAGCACCAAACACCAAACACCAAGCACCAAGCACCAAGCACCAAGTACAAACACCAAGCACCAAGCACCAAACACCAAGCACCAAACACAAAACACCAAGCACCAAGCACCAAGCATCAAACACCAAGCAGCAAACACCAAACACCAAGCACCAAGCACCAAACACAAAGCACCCAGCACCAAACACCAAGGACCAAGCACCAAGCACCAAGCACCAAAAACCAAACACCAAACCCAAAACAACAAGCACCAAGCACCAAACACCAAACACCAAGCACCAAGCACCAAGCACCAGGCACCAAACACCAAGCACCAAGCACAAAACACCAAGCAACAAGCACCAAACACCTAATACCAAACACCAAACACCAAGAACCAAGAACCAAACACCAAGCACCAAAACCCAAACACCAAACACAAAACACCAAGCACCAAGCACCAAGCACCAAACACCAAACACCAAACACCAAGCACCAAGCACCAGGCACCAAACACCAAGCACCAAGCACCAAACACCAAGCACCAAGCACCAAACACCAAACACCAAACACCAAACAGCAAACAACATACAGCAAACACCAAACACCAAAAAGCAGACACGAAACAGCAAACACGAAACACCAAACAGCAAACACCAAACAACAAACACCAAACAACAAACACCAAACAGCAAACAGCAAACACCAAACACCAAGCACCAAACACCAAGCACCAAGCACCAAACACCAAGCACCAAACACCAAACCCCAAGCACCTAGCACCAAACACTAAGCACCAAGCACTAAACACCAAGCACCAAGCACCAAACACCAAGCACCAAGCACCAAACACCAAACACCAAGCACCAAAGACCAAGCACCAAGCACCAAACACCAAGCACCCAGCACCAAACACCAAGCACCAAACACCAACCAACCAGCACCAAGCACCAAACACCAAGCACCAAGCACCAAACACCAAGCACCAAGCATCAAACACCAAGCACCCAGCACCAAACACCAAGGACCAAGCACCAAGCACCAAGCACCAGGCACCAAACACCAAGCACCAAGCACCAAACACCAAGCACCAAGCACCAAACACAAAACACCAAGCACCAAGCACCAAGCATCAAACACCAAGCAGCAAACACCAAACACCAAGCACCAAGTACCAAACACAAAGCACCCAGCACCAAACACCAAGGACCAAGCACCAAAAACCAAACACCAAACACCAAACACCAAGCACCAAGCACCAAGCACCAAACACCAAACACCAAGCACCAAGCACCAAGCACCAGGCACCAAACACCAAGCACCAAGCACCAAACACCAAGCACCAAGCACCAAACACCAAACACCAAACACCAAACACCAAGAACCAAGCACCAAGCATCAAGCACCAAGCACCAAACACCAAGCACCAAGCACCAAGCATCAAACACCAAGCATATAACACCAAACACCAAGCACCAAAGACCTAACACCAAGCACCAAACACCAAGCACCAAACACCAAGCACCAAGCACCAAGCACCAAACACCAAGCACCAATCACCAAGCACCAAACACCAAGCACCAAGCACCAAACACCAAGCACCAAGCACCAAACACCAAGAACCAAGCACCAAGCACCAAGTACAAACACCAAGCACCAAGCACCAAACACCAAGCACCTAGCACCAAACACCAAACACCAAGCACCAAACACCAAGCACCAATCACCAAGCACCAAACACCAAGCAGCCAGCAGCAAGCACCAAACACCAAACACCAAGCACCAAGCACCAAAAACCAGACACCAAGCACCAAGCACCAAACACCTAACACCAAGCACCAAGCACCAAGTACCAAGCACCAAACACCAAGCACCAAACACCAAACACCAAGCACCAAACACCAAACACCAAGCACCAAGCACCAAACACCTAACACCAAGCACCAAGCACCAACCACCAAACACCAAGCACCAAGCACCAAGCACCAAACACCAATCACCAAACACCAAGCACCAAACACCAAGCACCAAACACCAAGCACCAAGCACCAAACACCAAGCACCAAGCACCAAACACCAAGCACCAAGCACCAAGCATCAATCACCAAGTACCAAACACCAAGCACCAAGCACCAAGCATCAAACACCAAGCATATAACACCAAACACCAAACACCAAGCACCAATCACCAAACACCAAACACCAAGCACCAAGCACCCAGCACCAAACACCAAGCATCAAGCACCAAACACCAAGCACCAAGCACCAAGCACCAAGCAAAAAGCACCAAACACCAAGCATCAAGCACCAAACACCTAACACCAAGCACCAAACACCAACCACCAAACACCAAGCACCAAGCACCAAGCACCAAGCACCAAGCACCAAACACCAAGCACCAAACACCAAGCACCAAACACCAAGCACCAAACACCTAACACCAAGCACCAAGCACCAAGTACCAAGCACCAAACACCAAGCACCAAACACCAAACACCAAGCACCAAACACCTAACACCAAGCACCAAACACCAACCACCAAACACCAAGCACCAAGCACCAAGCACCAAGCACCAAACACCAAGCACCAAACACCAAGCACCAAGCACCAAGCACCAAGTACAAACACCAAGCACCAAAGACCGAACACCAAGCACCAAGCACCAAGCATCAAACACCAAACACCAAACACCAAGCACCAAGCACCAAGCATCAAACACCAAGCATATAACACCAAACACCAAACACCAAGCACCAAGCACCAAACAGTCAAACACCAAGCACCAAGCACCCAGCACCAAACACCAAGCACCAAGCACCAAACACCAAGCACCAAGCACCAAGCAAAAAGCACCAAACACCAAACACCAAGCACCAAACACCAAACACCAAGCACCAAGCACCAAACACCGAACACCAAACACCAATCACCAAGCACCAAACACCGAACACCAAACACCAAGCACCAAACACCAAACACCAAGCACCAGACACCAAGCACCAAACAACAAACACCAAACACCAAGCACCAAGCACCAAACACCAAACACCAAGCACCAAGCACCAAGCACCAAGCACCAAGCACCAAGACCAAACACCAAACAACAAACACCAAACACGAAACAGCAAACACCATACAGCAAACACTAAACACCAAAAAGCAGACACCAAACAGCAAACACCAAACACCAAACACCAAACACCAAACAGCAAACAGCAAACACCAAGCACCAAACACCAAGCACCAAGCACTAAACACCTAAAACCAAGCACCAAGCACCAAGCACCAAACACCAAGCACCAAACACCAAACACCAAGCACCAAGCACCAAGCACCAAGTACAAACACCAAGCACCAAGCACCAAACACCAAGCACCAAACACAAAACACCAAGCACCAAGCACCAAGCATCAAACACCAAGCAGCAAACACCAAACACCAAGCACCAAGCACCAAACACAAAGCACCCAGCACCAAACACCAAGGACCAAGCACCAAGCACCAAGCACCAAAAACCAAACACCAAACCCAAAACAACAAGCACCAAGCACCAAACACCAAACACCAAGCACCAAGCACCAAGCACCAGGCACCAAACACCAAGCACCAAGCACAAAACACCAAGCAACAAGCACCAAACACCAAATACCAAACACCAAACACCAAGAACCAAGAACCAAACACCAAGCACCAAAACCCAAACACCAAACACAAAACACCAAGCACCAAGCACCAAGCACCAAACACCAAACACCAAACACCAAGCACCAAGCACCAGGCACCAAACACCAAGCACCAAGCACCAAACACCAAGCACCAAGCACCAAACACCAAACACCAAACACCAAACAGCAAACAACATACAGCAAACACCAAACACCAAAAAGCAGACACGAAACAGCAAACACGAAACACCAAACAGCAAACACCAAACAACAAACACCAAACAACAAACACCAAACAGCAAACAGCAAACACCAAACACCAAGCACCAAACACCAAGCACCAAGCACCAAACACCAAGCACCAAACACCAAACCCCAAGCACCTAGCACCAAACACTAAGCACCAAGCACTAAACACCAAGCACCAAGCACCAAACACCAAGCACCAAGCACCAAACACCAAACACCAAGCACCAAAGACCAAGCACCAAGCACCAAACACCAAGCACCCAGCACCAAACACCAAGCACCAAACACCAACCAACCAGCACCAAGCACCAAACACCAAGCATCAAGCACCAAACACCAAGCACCAAGCATCAAACACCAAGCACCCAGCACCAAACACCAAGGACCAAGCACCAAGCACCAAGCACCAGGCACCAAACACCAAGCACCAAGCACCAAACACCAAGGACCAAGCACCAAACACAAAACACCAAGCACCAAGCACCAAGCACCAAACACCAAACACCAAGCACCAAGCACCAAGCACCAGGCACCAAACACCAAGCACCAAGCACCAAACACCAAGCACCAAGCACCAAACACCAAACACCAAACATCAAACAGCAAACAGCAAACAACATACAGCAAACACCAAACACCAAAAAGCAGACACGAAACAGCAAACACCAAACACCAAACAGAAAACACCAAACAACAAACACCAAACAACAAACACCAAACAGCAAACAGCAAACACCAAACACCAAGCACCAAGCACCAAACACCAAACACCAAGCACCAAGCACCAAACACCAAGCACCAAGCACCAAACACCAAACACCAAATACCAAGCACCAAGCACCGAACACGAAGCACCAAAGACTAAAGACCAAACAGGAAACACCAAACACCAAACACCAAACACCAAACACCAAACAGCAAACAATAAACACGAAACAGCAAACACCATACATCAAACAACAAACACCAAAAAGCAGACAGCAAACAGCAAACAGCAAACAGCAAACACCAAACACCAAACACCAAACAGCAAACACCAAACACCAAGCACCAAACACCAAGCACCAAGCACCAGACACCAAGCACCAAGGACCAAACACCAAACCCCAAGCACCAAGCACCAAACACTAATCACCAAGCACCAAGCACCAAACACCAAGCACCAAGCACCAAACACCAAACACCAAGCACCAAACACCAAGCACCAAGCACCAAGCACCAAACACCAAGCACCAAGCACCAAACGCCAACCACACAGCACCAAGCACCAAGCACCAAACACCAAGCACCAAACACCAAGCACCAAGCACCAAACACCAAACACGAAGCACTAAGCACCAAATACAAAGCCCCAAGTACCAAGCACCAAACACCAAACACCAAGCACCAAGCACCAAGCACCTAGCACCAAACACCAAGCACCAAGCACCAAACACCAAGCACCAATCACCAAGCACCAAACACCAAGCAGCAAGCAGCAAGCACCAAACACCAAACACCAAACACCAAACACCAAGCACCAAGCAACAAACACCATGCACCAGGCACCAAGCACCAAACACCAAGCACCAAGCACCAAACACCAAGCACCTAGCACCAAACACCAAACACCAAGCACCAAACACCAAGCACCAATCACCAAGCACCAAACACCAAGCAGCCAGCAGCAAGCACCAAACACCAAACACCAAGCACCAAGCACCAAAAACCAGACACCAAGCACCAAGCACCAAACACCTAACACCAAGCACCAAGCACCAAGTACCAAGCACCAAACACCAAGCACCAAACACCAAACACCAAGCACCAAACACCAAACACCAAGCACCAAGCACCAAACACCTAACACCAAGCACCAAGCACCAACCACCAAACACCAAGCACCAAGCACCAAGCACCAAGCACCAATCACCAAACACCAAGCACCAAACACCAAGCACCAAGCACCAAGCACCAAGCACCAAACACCAAGCACCAAACACCAAACACCAAGCACCAAGCACCAAGCAAAAAGCACCAAACACCAAGCATCAAGCACCAAACACCTAACACCAAGCACCAAACACCAACCACCAAACACCAAGCACCAAGCACCAAGCACCAAGCACCAAGCACCAAACACCAAGCACCAAACACCAAGCACCAAGCACCAAGCACCAAACACCTAACACCAAGCACCAAGCACCAAGTACCAAGCACCAAACACCAAGAACCAAACACCAAACACCAAGCACCAAACACCTAACACCAAGCACCAAACACCAACCACCAAACACCAAGCACCAAGCACCAAGCACCAAGCACCAAACACCAAGCACCAAACACCAAGCACCAAGCACCAAGCACCAAGTACAAACACCAAGCACCAAACACCAAACACCAAGCACCAAGCACCAAGCATCAAACACCAAACACCAAACACCAAGCACCAAGCACCAAGCATCAAACACCAAGCATATAACACCAAACACCAAACACCAAGCACCAAGCACCAAACAGTCAAACACCAAGCACCAAGCACCCAGCACCAAACACCAAGCACCAAGCACCAAACACCAAGCACCAAGCACCAAGCAAAAAGCACCAAACACCAAACACCAAGCACCAAACACCAAACACCAAGCACCAAGCACCAAACACCGAACACCAAACACCAAGCACCAAGCACCAAACACCGAACACCAAACACCAAGCACCAAACACCAAACACCAAGCACCAGACACCAAGCACCAAACAACAAACACCAAACACCAAGCACCAAGCACCAAACACCAAACACCAAGCACCAAGCACCAAGCACCAAGCACCAAGCACCAAAGACCAAACACCAAACAACAAACACCAAACACGAAACAGCAAACACCATACAGCAAACACTAAACACCAAAAAGCAGACACCAAACAGCAAACACCAAACACCAAACACCAAACACCAAACAGCAAACAGAAAACACCAAGCACCAAACACCAAGCACCAAGCACTAAACACCTAACACCAAGCACCAAGCACCAAGCACCAAACACCAAGCACCAAACACCAAACACCAAGCACCAAGCACCAAGCACCAAGTACAAACACCAAGCACCAAGCACCAAACACCAAGCACCAAACACAAAACACCAAGCACCAAGCACCAAGCATCAAACACCAAGCAGCAAACACCAAACACCAAGCACCAAGCACCAAACACAAAGCACCCAGCACCAAACACCAAGGACCAAGCACCAAGCACCAATCACCAAAAACCAAACACCAAACCCAAAACAACAAGCACCAAGCACCAAACACCAAACACCAAGCACCAAGCACCAAGCACCAGGCACCAAACACCAAGCACCAAGCACAAAACACCAAGCAACAAGCACCAAACACCAAATACCAAACACCAAACACCAAGAACCAAGAACCAAACACCAAGCACCAAAACCCAAACACCAAACACAAAACACCAAGCACCAAGCACCAAGCACCAAACACCAAACACCAAACACCAAGCACCAAGCACCAGGCACCAAACACCAAGCACCAAGCACCAAACACCAAGCACCAAGCACCAAACACCAAACACCAAACACCAAACAGCAAACAACATACAGCAAACACCAAACACCAAAAAGCAGACACGAAACAGCAAACACGAAACACCAAACAGCAAACACCAAACAACAAACACCAAACAACAAACACCAAGCACCAAGCACCAAACACCAAGCACCAAGCACCAAACACCAAACACCAAGCACCAAAGACCAAGCACCAAGCACCAAACACCAAGCACCCAGCCCCAAACACCAAGCACCAAACACCAACCAACCAGCACCAAGCACCAAACACCAAGCACCAAGCACCAAACACCAAGCACCAAGCATCAAACACCAAGCACCCAGCACCAAACACCAAGGACCAAGCACCAAGCACCAAGCACCAGGCACCAAACACCAAGCACCAAGCACCAAACACCAAGCACCAAGCACCAAACACAAAACACCAAGCACCAAGCACCAAGCATCAAACACCAAGCAGCAAACACCAAACACCAAGCACCAAGTACCAAACACAAAGCACCCAGCACCAAACACCAAGGACCAAGCACCAAAAACCAAACACCAAACACCAAACACCAAGCACCAAGCACCAAGCACCAAACACCAAACACCAAGCACCAAGCACCAAGCACCAGGCACCAAACACCAAGCACCAAGCACCAAACACCAAGCACCAAGCACCAAACACCAAACACCAAACACCAAACACCAAGAACCAAGCACCAAGCATCAAGCACCAAGCACCAAACACCAAGCACCAAGCACCAAGCATCAAACACCAAGCATATAACACCAAACACCAAGCACCAAAGACCTAACACCAAGCACCAAACACCAAGCACCAAACACCAAGCACCAAGCACCAAGCACCAAACACCAAGCACCAATCACCAAGCACCAAACACCAAGCACCAAGCACCAAACACCAAGCACCAAGCACCAAACACCAAGAACCAAGCACCAAGCACCAAGTACAAACACCAAGCACCAAGCACCAAACACCAAGCACCTAGCACCAAACACCAAACACCAAGCACCAAACACCAAGCACCAATCACCAAGCACCAAACACCAAGCAGCCAGCAGCAAGCACCAAACACCAAACACCAAGCACCAAGCACCAAAAACCAGACACCAAGCACCAAGCACCAAACACCTAACACCAAGCACCAAGCACCAAGTACCAAGCACCAAACACCAAGCACCAAACACCAAACACCAAGCACCAAACACCAAACACCAAGCACCAAGCACCAAACACCTAACACCAAGCACCAAGCACCAACCACCAAACACCAAGCACCAAGCACCAAGCACCAAACACCAATCACCAAACACCAAGCACCAAACACCAAGCACCAAACACCAAGCACCAAGCACCAAACACCAAGCACCAAGCACCAAACACCAAGCACCAAGCACCAAGCATCAATCACCAAGTACCAAACACCAAGCACCAAGCACCAAGCATCAAACACCAAGCATATAACACCAAACACCAAACACCAAGCACCAATCACCAAACACCAAACACCAAGCACCAAGCACCCAGCACCAAACACCAAGCATCAAGCACCAAACACCTAGCACCAAGCACCAAGCAAAAAGCACCAAACACCAAGCATCAAGCACCAAACACCTAACACCAAGCACCAAACACCAACCACCAAACACCAAGCACCAAGCACCAAGCACCAAGCACCAAGCACCAAACACCAAGCACCAAACACCAAGCACCAAACACCAAGCACCAAACACCTAACACCAAGCACCAAGCACCAAGTACCAAGCACCAAACACCAAGCACCAAACACCAAACACCAAGCACCAAACACCTAACACCAAGCACCAAACACCAACCACCAAACACCAAGCACCAAGCACCAAGCACCAAGCACCAAACACCAAGCACCAAACACCAAGCACCAAGCACCAAGCACCAAGTACAAACACCAAGCACCAAAGACCAAACACCAAGCACCAAGCACCAAGCATCAAACACCAAACACCAAACACCAAGCACCAAGCACCAAGCATCAAACACCAAGCATATAACACCAAACACCAAACACCAAGCACCAAGCACCAAACAGTCAAACACCAAGCACCAAGCACCCAGCACCAAACACCAAGCACCAAGCACCAAACACCAAGCACCAAGCACCAAGCAAAAAGCACCAAACACCAAACACCAAGCACCAAACACCAAACACCAAGCACCAAGCACCAAACACCGAACACCAAACACCAAGCACCAAGCACCAAACACCGAACACCAAACACCAAGCACCAAACACCAAACACCAAGCACCAGACACCAAGCACCAAGCACCAAACACCAAACACCAAGCACCAAGCACCAAGCACCAAGCACCAAGCACCAAAGACCAAACACCAAACAACAAAAACCAAACACGAAACAGCAAACACCATACAGCAAACACTAAACACCAAAAAGCAGACACCAAACAGCAAACACCAAACACCAAACACCAAACACCAAACACCAAACAGCAAACACCAAGCACCAAACACCAAGCACCAAGCACTAAACACCTAAAACCAAGCACCAAGCACCAAGCACCAAACACCAAGCACCAAACACCAAACACCAAGCACCAAGCACCAAGCACCAAGTACAAACACCAAGCACCAAGCACCAAACACCAAGCACCAAACACAAAACACCAAGCACCAAGCACCAAGCATCAAACACCAAGCAGCAAACACCAAACACCAAGCACCAAGCACCAAACACAAAGCACCAAGCACAAAACACCAAGCAACAAGCACCAAACACCAAATACCAAACACCAAACACCAAGAACCAAGAACCAAACACCAAGCACCAAAACCCAAACACCAAACACAAAACACCAAGCACCAAGCACCAAGCACCAAACACCAAACACCAAACACCAAGCACCAAGCACCAGGCACCAAACACCAAGCACCAAGCACCAAACACCAAGCACCAAGCACCAAACACCAAACACCAAACACCAAACAGCAAACAACATACAGCAAACACCAAACACCAAAAAGCAGACACGAAACAGCAAACACGAAACACCAAACAGCAAACACCAAACAACAAACACCAAACAACAAACACCAAACAGCAAACAGCAAACACCAAACACCAAGCACCAAACACCAAGCACCAAGCACCAAACACCAAGCACCAAACACCAAACCCCAAGCACCTAGCACCAAACACTAAGCACCAAGCACTAAACACCAAGCACCAAGCACCAAACACCAAGCACCAAGCACCAAACACCAAACACCAAGCACCAAAGACCAAGCACCAAGCACCAAACACCAAGCACCCAGCACCAAACACCAAGCACCAAACACCAACCAACCAGCACCAAGCACCAAACACCAAGCATCAAGCACCAAACACCAAGCACCAATCATCAAACACCAAGCACCCAGCACCAAACACCAAGGACCAAGCACCAAGCACCAAGCACCAGGCACCAAACACCAAGCACCAAGCACCAAACACCAAGGACCAAGCACCAAACACAAAACACCAAGCACCAAGCACCAAGCACCAAACACCAAACACCAAGCACCAAGCACCAAGCACCAGGCACCAAACACCAAGCACCAAGCACCAAACACCAAGCACCAAGCACCAAACACCAAACACCAAACACCAAACAGCAAACAGCAAACAACATACAGCAAACACCAAACACCAAAAAGCAGACACGAAACAGCAAACACCAAACACCAAACAGAAAACACCAAACAACAAACACCAAACAACAAACACCAAACAGCAAACAGCAAACACCAAACACCAAGCACCAAGCACCAAACACCAAACACCAAGCACCAAGCACCAAACACCAAGCACCAAGCACCAAACACCAAACACCAAATACCAAGCACCAAGCACCGAACACGAAGCACCAAAGACTAAAGACCAAACAGGAAACACCAAACACCAAACACCAAACACCAAACACCAAACAGCAAACAATAAACACGAAACAGCAAACACCATACATCAAACAACAAACACCAAAAAGCAGACAGCAAACAGCAAACAGCAAACAGCAAACACCAAACACCAAACACCAAACAGCAAACACCAAACACCAAGCACCAAACACCAAGCACCAAGCACCAGACACCAAGCACCAAGGACCAAACACCAAACCCCAAGCACCAAGCACCAAACACTAATCACCAAGCACCAAGCACCAAACACCAAGCACCAAGCACCAAACACCAAACACCAAGCACCAAACATCAAGCACCAAGCACCAAGCACCAAACACCAAGCACCAAGCACCAAACGCCAACCACACAGCACCAAGCACCAAGCACCAAACACCAAGCACCAAACACCAAGCACCAAGCACCAAACACCAAACACGAAGCACCAAGCACCAAATACAAAGCCCCAAGTACCAAGCACCAAACACCAAACACCAAGCACCAAGCACCAAGCACCTAGCACCAAACACCAAGCACCAAGCACCAAACACCAAGCACCAATCACCAAGCACCAAACACCAAGCAGCAAGCAGCAAGCACCAAACACCAAACACCAAACACCAAACACCAAGCACCAAGCAACAAACACCATGCACCAGGCACCAAGCACCAAACACCAAGCACCAAGCACCAAACACCAAGCACCAAACACCAAACACCAAGCACCAAGCAACAAACACCATGCACCAGGCACCAAGCACCAAACACCAAGCACCAAGCACCAAACACCAAGCACCAGACATGAAGCACCAAACACCTAACACCAAGCACCAAGCACCAAGCACCAAACACCAAGCACCAAACACCAAACACCAAGCACCAAGCACCAAGCACCAAACACCAAGCACCAAGCACCAAACACCAAGCACCAAACACCAAGTACAAACACCAAGCAACAAGCACCAAACACCAAGCACCAAGCACCAAGCATCAAGCACCAAGCATCAAACACCAAACACCAAGAACCAAGCACCAAACACCAAACACCAAGCATCAAACACCAAACACAAAACACCAAGCACCAAGCACCAGCACCAAGCACCAAGCACGCAGCACCAAACAGCAAACACCAAGCACCAATCACCAAACAACAAGCACCAGGCACCGAGCACCAAACACCAAACACCAAGCACCAAGCACCAAACACCAAGCACGAAGCACCAAGCACCAAACACCAAGCCCCAAGTACCAAGCACCAAACACCAAACACCAAGCACCAAGCATGAAGCACCTAGCACCAAACACCAAGCACCAAGCACCAAACACCAAGCACCAAACACCAAACAGCAAACACCAAACACCAAACAGCAAACATCAAACATGAAACAGCAAACACCATAGAGCAAACAACAAACACCAAAAAGCAGACACCAAACAGCAAACAACAAACACCAAACACCAAACAGCAAACAGCAAACACCAAGCACCAAACACCAAGTACCAAGCACCAAACACCAAGCACCAAGCACCAAACACCAAGCACCAAGCACCAAGCATCAAGCAGCAAGCATCAAACACCAAACACCAAGCACCAAGCACCAAACACCAAACACCAAACACCAATCATCAAACACCAAACACCAAGCACCAAGCACCAAGCACCAAGCACCAAGCACGCAGCACCAAACACCAAGCCCCAAGCACCAAACAGCAAACACCAAGCACCAAGCACCAGTCACCAAACAACAAGTACCAAGCACCAAACACCAAGCACCAAGCACCAAACACCAAACACCAAGCACCAAGCACCAATCACCAAAGACTAAACACCAAACAGGAAACACCAAACACCAAACACCAAACACCAATCAGCAAACAATAAACACGAAACAGCAAACACGATACAGCAAACACCAAACACCAAAAAGCAGACACCAAACAGCAAACAGCAAACAGCAAACACCAAAGACCAAACAGTAAAAACCAAACACCAAGCACCAAACACCAAGCACCAAGGACCAAACACCAAACCCCAAGCACCAAGCACCAAACACTAATCACCAAGCACCAAACACCAAGCACCAAGCACCAAACACCAAGCCCCAAGTACCAAGCACCAAACACCAAGCACCAAACACCAAGCACCAAGCACCAAACATCAAGCACCAAGCACCAAACACCAAGCACCAATCACCAAACACCTAACACCTAACACCAAGCACCAAGCACCAAGCACCAAACACCAAGCACCAAACACCAAACACCAAGCATCAAGCACCAAACACCATGCACCAGGCACCAAGCACCAAACACCAAGCACCAAGCACCAAACACCAAGCACCAAGCATGAAGCACCAAACACCAAACACCAAGCACCAAGCACCAAGCACCAAACACCAAGCACCAAACACCAAACACCAAGCACTAAGCACCAAACACCAAGCACCAAACACCAAGAATCAAGCACAAAACACCATGCACCAAGCACCAAGTACAAACACCAAGCATCAAGCACCATGCACCAAACACCAAGCACCAAGCACCAAACACCAAGCACCAAGCACCAAGCACTAAACACAAAACAGCAAACACCAAACACCAAACACCAAACAGGAAACACCAAGCACCAATCACCAAACAACAAGCACCAGGCACCAAGCACCAAACACCAAGCACCAAGCACCAAACACCAAGCACCAAAGACCAAGCACCAAAGACCAAACACCAAACAGCAAACACCAAACACCAAACAGCAAACTCCAAGCATCAAACACCTAACACCTAACACCAAGCACCAAGCACCAAGCACCAAACACCAAGCACCAAACACCAAACACCAAGCATCAAGCACCAAACACCATGCACCAGGCACCAAGCACCAAACACCAAGCACCAAGCACCAAACACCAAGCACCAAGCATGAAGCACCAAACACCAAACACCAAGCACCAATCACCAAACACCAAGCACCAGGCATGAAGCACCAAACACCTAACACCAAGCACCAAGCCCCAAGCACCAAACACCAAGCACCAAACACCAAACACCAAGCACCAAGCACCAAACACCAAGCACCAAGCACCAAACACCAAGCACCAAACACCAAGTACAAACACCAAGCACCAAGCACCAAACACCAAGCACCAAGCACCAAGCATCAAGCACCAAGCATCAAACACCAAACACCAAACATCAAGCACCAAACACCAAACACCAAGCATCAAACACCAAACACAAAACACCAAGCACCAAGCACCAAGCACCAAGCACCAAGCACGCAGCACCAAACAGCAAACACCAAGCACCAATCACCAAACAACAAGCACCAGGCACCAAGCACCAAACACCAAGCACGAAGCACCAAGCACCAAACACTAAGCCCCAAGTACCAAGCACCAAACACCAAACACCAAGCACCAAACACCAAGCACCTAGCACCAAACACCAAGCACCAAGCACCAAACACCAAGCACGAAACACCAAACAGCAAACACCAAACAGCAAACACCAGACACGAAACAGCAAACACCATAGAGCAAACAACAAACACCAAAAATCAGACACCAAACAGCAAACAGCAAACACCAGACACCAAACAGCAAACAGCAAACACCAAGCACCAAACACCAAGTACCAAGCACCAAACACCAAGCACCAAGCACCAAACACCAAGCACCAAGCACCAAGCATCAAGCAGCAAGCATCACACACCAAACACCAAGCACCAAGCACCAAACACCAAACACCAAACGCCAATCATCAAACACCAAACACCAAGCACCAAGCACCAAGCACCAAGCACGCAGCACCAAACACCAAGCCCCAAGCACCAAACAGCAAACACCAAGCACCAAGCACCAATCACCAAACAACAAGCACCAAGCACCAAACACCAAGCACCAAACACCAAACAGCAAACACCAAACACCAAACAGCAAACACCAAACATGAAACAGCAAACACCATAGAGCAAACAACAAACACCAAAAAGCAGACACCAAACAGCAAACAGCAAACACCAAACACCAAACAGCAAACACCAAACAACAAACACCAAACAGCAAACAGCAAACACCAAACACCAAGCACCAAGCACCAAACACCAAACACCAAGCACCAAGCACCAAACACCAAGCACCAAGCACCAAACACCAAACACCAAATACCAAGCACCAAGCACCGAACACGAAGCACCAAAGACTAAAGACCAAACAGGAAACACCAAACACCAAACACCAAACACCAAACAGCAAACAATAAACACGAAACAGCAAACACCATACATCAAACAACAAACACCAAAAAGCAGACACCAAACAGCAAACAGCAAACAGCAAACACCAAACACCAAACACCAAACAGCAAACACCAAACACCAAGCACCAAACACCAAGCACCAAGCACCAAACACCAAGCACCAAGGACCAAACACCAAACCACAAGCACCAAGCACCAAACACTAATCACCAAGCACCAAGCACCAAACACCTAACACCAAGCACCAAGCACCAAGTACCAAGCACCAAAAACCAAGCACCAAACACCAAACACCAAGCACCAAACACCAAACACCAAGCACCAAGCACCAAACACCTAACACCAAGCACCAAGCACCAACCACCAAACACCAAGCACCAAGCACCAAGCACCAAGCACCAATCACCAAACACCAAGCACCAAACACCAAGCACCAAACACCAAGCACCAAGCACCAAACACCAAGTACCAAGCACCAAACACCAAGCACCAAGCACCAAGCATCAATCACCAAGTACCAAACACCAAGCACCAAGCACCAAGCATCAAACACCAAGCATATAACACCAAACACCAAACACCAAGCACCAATCACCAAACACCAAACACCAAGCACCAAGCACCCAGCACCAAACACCAAGCATCAAGCACCAAACACCAAGCACCAAGCACCAAGCAAAAAGCACCAAACACCAAGCATCAAGCACCAAACACCTAACACCAAGCACCAAACACCAACCACCAAACACCAAGCACCAAGCACCAAGCACCAAGCACCAAGCACCAAACACCAAGCACCAAACACCAAGCACCAAGCACCAAGCACCAAACACCTAACACCAAGCACCAAGCACCAATTACCAAGTACCAAACACCAAGCACCAAACACCAAACACCAAGCACCAAACACCTAACACCAAGCACCAAACACCAACCACCAAACACCAAGCACCAAGCACCAAGCACCAAGCACCAAACACCAAGCACCAAACACCAAGCACCAAGCACCAAGCACCAAGTACAAACACCAAGCACCAAAGACCAAACACCAAGCACCAAGCACCAAGCATCAAACACCAAACACCAAACACCAAGCACCAAGCACCAAGCATCAAACACCAAGCATATAACACCAAACACCAAACACCAAGCACCAAGCACCAAACAGTCAAACACCAAGCACCAAGCACCCAGCACCAAACACCAAGCACCAAGCACCAAACACCAAGCACCAAGCACCAAGCAAAAAGCACCAAACACCAAACACCAAGCACCAAACACCAAACACCAAGCACCAAGCACCAAACACCGAACACCAAACACCAAGCACCAAGCACCAAACACCGAACACCAAACACCAAGCACCAAACACCAAACACCAAGCATCAGACACCAAGCACCAAACAACAAACACCAAACACCAAGCACCAAGCACCAAACACCAAACACCAAGCACCAAGCACCAAGCACCAAGCACCAAGCACCAAAGACCAAACACCAAACAACAAACACCAAACACGAAACAGCAAACACCATACAACAAACACTAAACACCAAAAAGCAGACACCAAACGGCAAACACCAAACACCAAACACCAAACACCAAACAGCAAACAGCAAACACCAAGCACCAAACACCAAGCACCAAGCACTAAACACCTAACACCAAGCACCAAGCACCAAGCACCAAACACCAAGCACCAAACACCAAACACCAAGCACCAAGCACCAAGCACCAAGTACAAACACCAAGCACCAAGCACCAAACACCAAGCACCAAACACAAAACACCAAGCACCAAGCACCAAGCATCAAACACCAAGCAGCAAACACCAATCACCAAGCACCAAGCACCAAACACAAAGCACCCAGCACCAAACACCAAGGACCAAGCACCAAGCACCAAGCACCAAAAACCAAACACCAAACCCAAAACAACAAGCACCAAGCACCAACACCAAACACCAAGCACCAAGCACCAAGCACCAGGCACCAAACACCAAGCACCAAGCACAAAACACCAAGCAACAAGCACCAAACACCAAATACCAAACACCAAACACCAAGAACCAAGAACCAAACACCAAGCACCAAAACCCAAACACCAAACACAAAACACCAAGCACCAAGCACCAAGCACCAAACACCAAACACCAAACACCAAGCACCAAGCACCAGGCACCAAACACCAAGCACCAAGCACCAAACACCAAGCACCAAGCACCAAACACCAAACACCAAACACCAAACAGCAAACAACATACAGCAAACACCAAACACCAAAAAGCAGACACGAAACAGCAAACACGAAACACCAAACAGCAAACACCAAACAACAAACACCAAACAACAAACACCAAACAGCAAACAGCAAACACCAAACACCAAGCACCAAACACCAAGCACCAAGCACCAAACACCAAGCACCAAACACCAAACCCCAAGCACCTAGCACCAAACACTAAGCACCAAGCACTAAACACCAAGCACCAAGCACCAAACACCAAGCACCAAGCACCAAACACCAAACACCAAGCACCAAAGACCAAGCACCAAGCACCAAACACCAAGCACCCAGCACCAAACACCAAGCACCAAACACCAACCAACCAGCACCAAGCACCAAACACCAAGCACTAAGCACCAAACACCAAGCACCAAGCATCAAACACCAAGCACCCAGCACCAAACACCAAGGACCAAGCACCAAGCACCAAGCACCAGGCACCAAACACCAAGCACCAAGCACCAAACACCAAGCACCAAGCACCAAACACAAAACACCAAGCACCAAGCACCAAGCATCAAACAGCAAGCAGCAAACACCAAACACCAAGCACCAAGTACCAAACACAAAGCACCCAGCACCAAACACCAAGGACCAAGCACCAAAAACCAAACACCAAACACAAAACACCAAGCACCAAGCACCAAGCACCAAACACCAAACACCAAGCACCAAGCACCAAGCACCAGGCACCAAACACCAAGCACCAAGCACCAAACACCAAGCACCAAGCACCAAACACCAAACACCAAACACCAAACAGCAAACAGCAAACAACATACAGCAAACACCAAACACCAAAAAGCAGACACGAAACAGCAAACACCAAACATCAAACAGAAAACACCAAACAACAAACACCAAACAACAAACACCAAACAGCAAACAGCAAACACCAAACACCAAGCACCAAGCACCAAACACCATACACCAAGCACCAAGCACCAAACACGAAGCACCAAGCACCAAACACCAAACACCAAATACCAAGCACCAAGCACCGAACACGAAGCACCAAAGACTAAAGACCAAACAGGAAACACCAAACACCAAACACCAAACACCAAACAGCAAACAATAAACACGAAACAGCAAACACCATACATCAAACAACAAACACCAAAAAGCAGACAGCAAACAGCAAACAGCAAACAGCAAACACCAAACACCAAACACCAAACAGCAAACACCAAACACCAAGCACCAAACACCAAGCACCAAGCACCAAACACCAAGCACCAAGGACCAAACACCAAACCCCAAGCACCAAGCACCAAACACTAATCAGCAAGCACCAAGCACCAAACACCAAGCACCAAGCACCAAACACCAAGCACCAAACACCAAGCACCAAGCACCAAGCACCAAACACCAAGCACCAAGCACCAAACGCCAACCACACAGCACCAAGCACCAAGCACCAAACACCAAGCACCAAACACCAAGCACCAAGCACCAAACACCAAACACTAAGCACCCAGCACCAAATACAAAGCCCCAAGTACCAAGGACCAAACACCAAACACCAAGCACCAAGCACCAAGCACCTAGCACCAAACACCAAGCACCAAGCACCAAACACCAAGCACCAATCACCAAGCACCAAACACCAAGCAGCAAGCAGCAAGCACCAGACACCAAACACCAAACACCAAGCACCAAGCACCAAACACCAAGCACCAAACACCAAACACCAAGCACCAAGCAACAAACACCATGCACCAGGCACCAAGCACCAAACACCAAGCACCAAGCACCAAACACCAAGCACCAGACATGAAGCACCAAACACCTAACACCAAGCACCAAGCACCAAGCACCAAACACCAAGCACCAAACACCAAACACCAAGCACCAAGCACCAAGCACCAAACACCAAGCACCAAGCACCAAACACCAAGCACCAAACACCAAGTACAAACACCAAGCACCAAGCACCAAACACCAAGCACCAAGCACCAAGCATCAAGCACCAAGCATCAAACACCAAACACCAAGAACCAAGCACCAAACACCAAACACCAAGCATCAAACACCAAACACAAAACACCAAGCACCAAGCACCAGCACCAAGCACCAAGCACGCAGCACCAAACAGCAAACACCAAGCACCAATCACCAAACAACAAGCACCAGGCACCGAGCACCAAACACCAAACACCAAGCACCAAGCACCAAACACCAAGCACGAAGCACCAAGCACCAAACACCAAGCCCCAAGTACCAAGCACCAAACACCAAACACCAAGCACCAAGCATGAAGCACCTAGCACCAAACACCAAGCACCAAGCACCAAACACCAAGCACCAAACACCAAACAGCAAACACCAAACACCAAACAGCAAACACCAAACATGAAACAGCAAACACCATAGAGCAAACAACAAACACCAAAAAGCAGACACCAAACAGCAAACAACAAACACCAAACACCAAACAGCAAACAGCAAACACCAAGCACCAAACACCAAGTACCAAGCACCAAACACCAAGCACCAAGCACCAAACACCAAGCACCAAGCACCAAGCATCAAGCAGCAAGCATCAAACACCAAACACCAAGCACCAAGCACCAAACACCAAACACCAAACACCAATCATCAAACACCAAACACCAAGCACCAAGCACCAAGCACCAAGCACCAAGCACGCAGCACCAAACACCAAGCCCCAAGCACCAAACAGCAAACACCAAGCACCAAGCACCAATCACCAAACAACAAGTACCAAGCACCAAACACCAAGCACCAAGCACCAAACACCAAACACCAAGCACCAAGCACCAATCACCAAAGACTAAACACCAAACAGGAAACACCAAACACCAAACACCAAACACCAAACAGCAAACAATAAACACGAAACAGCAAACACGATACAGCAAACACCAAACACCAAAAAGCAGACACCAAACAGCAAACAGCAAACAGCAAACACCAAACACCAAACAGTAAAAACCAAACACCAAGCACCAAACACCAAGCACCAAGCACCAAACACCAAACCCCAAGCACCAAGCACCAAACACTAATCACCAAGCACCAAACACCAAGCACCAAGCACCAAACACCAAACACCAAGCACCAAAGACCAAGCACCAAGCGCCAAGCACCAAACACCAAGCACCAAGCACCAAGCACCAAACACCAAGCACCAAGCACCAAACACCAACCACCCAGCACCAAGCACCAAGCACCAAACGCCAAGCACCAAACAACAAACACCAAGCACCAAGCACCAAACACCAAGCACCAAGCACCAAGCACCAAACACCAAGCCCCAAGTACCAAGCACCAAACACCAAGCACCAAACACCAAGCACCAAGCACCAAACATCAAGCACCAAGCACCAAACACCAAGCACCAATCACCAAACACCTAAAACCTAACACCAAGCATCAATCACCAAACACCATGCACCAGGCACCAAGCACCAAACACTAAGCACCAAGAACCAAACACCAAGCACCAAGCATGAAGCACCAAACACCAAACACCAAGCACCAAGCACCAAGCACCAAACACCAAGCACCAAACACCAAACACCAAGCACTAAGCACCAAACACCAAGCACCAAACACCAAGAATCAAGCACAAAACACCATGCACCAAGCACCAAGTACAAACACCAAGCATCAAGCACCATGCACCAAACACCAAGCACCAAGCACCAAACACCAAGCACCAAGCACCAAGCACCAAACACAAAACAGCAAACACCAAACACCAAACACCAAACAGGAAACACCAAGCACCAATCACCAAACAACAAGCACCAGGCACCAAGCACCAAACACCAAGCACCAAGCACCAAACACCAAGCACCAAAGACCAAGCACCAAAGACCAAACACCAAACAGCAAACACCAAACACCAAACAGCAAACTCCAAGCATCAAACACCTAACACCTAACACCAAGCACCAAGCACCAAGCACCAAACACCAAGCACCAAACAGCAAACACCAAGCATCAAGCACCAAACACCATGCACCAGGCACCAAGCACCAAACACCAAGCACCAAGCACCAAACACCAAGCACCAAGCATGAAGCACCAAACACCAAACACCAAGCACCAAGCACCAAACACCAAGCACCAGGCATGAAGCACCAAACACCTAACACCAAGCACCAAGCACCAAGCACCAAACACCAAGCACCAAACACCAAACACCAAGCACCAAGCACCAAACACCAAGCACCAAGCACCAAACACCAAGCACCAAACACCAAGTACAAACACCAAGCACCAAGCAGCAAACACCAAGCACCAAGCACCAAGCATCAAGCACCAAGCATCAAACACCAAACACCAAGCATCAAACACCAAACACAAAACACCAAGCACCAAGCACCAAGCACCAAACACCAAGCACCAAAGACCAAGCACCAAAGACCAAACACCAAACAGCAAACACCAAACACCAAACAGCAAACACCAAACATGAAACAGCAAACACCATAGAGCAAACACCAAACACCAAAAAGCAGACACCAAACAGCAAACAGCAAACACCAAAAACACCAAACAGCAAACAGCAAACACCAAGCACCAAACACCAAGTACCAATCACCAAACACCAAGCACCAAGCACCAAACACCAAACCCCAAGCACCAAGCACCAAACACTAATCACAATGCACCAAGCACCAAGCACCAAACACCAAGCACCAAGCACCAAGCACTAAACACCAAACACCAAAGACCAAGCACCAAGCACCAAGCACCAAACACCAAGCACCAAGCACTAAACACCAAACCCCAAGCACCTAGCACCAAACACTAAGCACCAAGCACCAAACACCAAGCACCAAGCACCAAACACCAAACACCAAGCACCAAGCACCAAACACCAAACACCAAGCACCAAAGACCAAGCACCAAGCACCAATCATCACCAAACACCAAGCACCAAGCACCTAGCACCAAACACCAAACACCAAGCACCAAACACCAAGCACCAATCACCAAGCACCAAACACCAAGCAGCCAGCAGCAAGCACCAAACACCAAACACCAAGCACCGAAAAACCAAACACCACGCACCAAGCACCAAACACCTAACACCAAGCACCAAGCACCACGTAGCAAGCACCAAACACCAAGCACCAAACACCAAACACCAAGCACCAAGCACCAAATACCAAGCACCAAACACCAAACACCAAGCACCAAGCACCAAACTCCTAACACCAAGCACCAAACACCAAGCACCAAACACCAAGCACCATGCACCAAGCACCAAGCACCAAGCACCAAACACCAAGCACCAAACACCAAGCACCAAACACCAAGCACCAAGCACCAAACACCAAGCACCAAGCACCAAGCACCAAACACCAAGAACCAAGCACCAAGCACCAAGCACCAAGCACCAAACACCAAACCCCAAGCACCAAGCACCAAACACTAATCACCAAGCACCAAGCACCAAACACCAAGCACCAAGCACCAAACACCAAACACCAATCACCAAACACCAAGCACCAAGCACCAAGCACCAAACACCAAGCACCAAGCACCAAGCAGCAAGCACCAAACACCAAGCACCAAACACCAAACACCAAGCACCAAGCACCAAACACCAAACACGAAGCACCAAGCACCAAACACCAAGCCCCAAGTACCAAGCACCAAACACCAAACACCAAGCACCAAGCACCAAGCACCTAGCACCAAACACCAAGCACCAAGCACCAAACACCAAGCACCAATCACCAAGCACCAAACACCAAGCAGCAAGCAGCAAGCGCCAAACACCAAACACCAAACACCAAGCACCAAGCACCAAACACCTAACACCTAACACCAAGCACCAAGCACCAAACACCAAGCACCAAACACCAAACACCAAGCACCAAGCAACAAACACCATGCACCAGGCACCAAGCACCAAACACCATGCACCAAGCACCAAACACCAAGCACCAGGCATGAAGCACCAAACACCTAACACCAAGCACCAAGCACCAAGCACCAAACACCAAACACCAAGCACCAAGCACCAAACACCAAGCACCAAGCTCCAAACACCAAGCACCAAACACCAAGTACAAACACCAAGCACCAAGCACCAAACACCAAGCACCAAGCACCAAGCATCAAGCACCAAGCATCAAACACCAAACACCAAGCACCAAGCACCAAACACCAAACACCAAGCATCAAACACCAAACACAAAACACCAAGCACCAAGCACCAAGCACCAAGCACCAAGCACGCAGCACCAAACAGCAAACACCAAGCACCAATCACCAAACAACAAGCACCAGGCATCAAGCACCAAACACCAAGCACCAAGCATCAAGCACCAAACACCATGCACCAGGCACCAAGCACCAAACACCAAGCACCAAGCACCAAACACCAAGCACCAAGCATGAAGCACCAAACACCAAACACCAAGCACCAAGCACCAAACACCAAGCACCAGGCATGAAGCACCAAACACCTAACACCAAGCACCAAGCACCAAGCACCAAACACCAAGCACCAAACACCAAACACCAAGCACCAAGCACCAAACACCAAGCACCAAGCACCAAACACCAAGCACCAAACACCAAGTACAAACACCAAGCACCAAGCACCAAACACCAAGCACCAAGCACCAAGCATCAAGCACCAAGCATCAAACACCAAACACCAAGCATCAAGCACCAAACACCAAACACCAAGCATCAAACACCAAACACAAAACACCAAGCACCAAGCACCAAGCACCAAGCACCAAGCACGCAGCACCAAACAGCAAACACCAAGCACCAATCACCAAACAACAAGCACCAGGCACCAAGCACCAAACACCAAGCACGAAGCACCAAGCACCAAACACCAAGCCCCAAGTACCAAGCACCAAACACCAAACACCAAGCACCAAACACCAAGCACCTAGCACCAAACACCAGGCACCAAGCACCAAACACCAAGCACCAAACACCAAACAGCAAACACCAAACACCAAACAGCAAACACCAAACACGAAACAGCAAACACCATAGAGCAAACAACAAACAACAAAAAGCAGACACCAAACAGCAAACAGCAAACACCAAACACCAAACAGCAAACAGCAAACACCAAGCACCAAACACCAAGTACCAAGCACCAAACACCAAGCACCAAGCACCAAACACCAAGCACCAAGCACCAAGCATCAAGCAGCAAGCATCAAACACCAAACACCAAGCACCAAGCACCAAACACCAAACACCAAACGCCAATCATCAAACACCAAACACCAAGCACCAAGCACCAAGCACGCAGCACCAAACACCAAGCCCCAAGCACCAAACAGCAAACACCAAGCACCAAGCACCAATCACCAAACAACAAGCACCAAGCACCAAACACCAAGCACCAAACACCAAACAGCAAACACCAAACACCAAACAGCAAACACCAAACATGAAACAGCAAACACCATAGAGCAAACAACAAACACCAAAAAGCAGACACCAAACAGCAAACAGCAAACACCAAACACCAAACAGCAAACAGCAAACACCAAGCACCAAACACCAAGTACCAAGCACCAAACACCAAGCACCAAGCACCAAGCACCAAGCACCAAGCACCAAGCATCAAGCAGCAAGCATCAAACACCAAACACCAAGCACCAAGCACCAAACACCAAACACCAAACACCAATCATCATACACCAAACACCAAGCACCAAGCACCAAGCACCAAGCACCAAGCACGCAGCACCAAACACCAAGCCCCAAGCACCAAACACCAAACACCAAGCACCAAGCACCAAACACCAAACACCAAAGACTAAACACCAAACAGGAAACACCAAACACCAAACAACAAACACCAAACAGCAAACAATAAACACGAAACAGCAAACACGATACAGCAAACACCAAACACCAGAAAGCAGACACCAAACAGCAAACACCAAACACCAAACATCAAAAACCAAACACCAAGCACCAAACACCGAGCACCAAGCACCAAACACCAAGCACCAAGCACCAAACACCAAACCCCAAGCACCATGCACCAAACACAAATCACCAAGCACCAAACACCAAGCACCAAGAGCCAAGCACCAAACACCAAGCACCAAGCACCAAGCACCAAACACCAAGCACCAAGCAGCAAACACCAACCACCCAGCACCAAGCACCAAGCACCAAACACCAAGCACCAAACACCAAACACCAAGCACCAAGCACCAAACACCAAGCACCAAGCACCAAGCACCAAACACCAAGCCCCAAGTACCAAGCACCAAACACCAAGCACCAAACACCAAGCACCAAGCACCAAACATCAAGCACCAAGCACCAAACACCAAGCACCAATCACCAAACACCTAACACCTAACACCAAGCACCAAGCACCAAGCCCCAAACACCAAGCACCAAACACCAAACACCAAGCATCAAGCACCAAACACCATGCACCAGGCACCAAGCACCAAACACCAAGCACCAAGCACCAAACACCAAGCACCAAGCATGAAGCACCAAACACCAAACACCAAGCACCAAGCACCAAGCACCAAACACCAAGCACCAAACACCAAACACCAAGCACTAATCACCAAACACCAAGCACCAAACACCAAGAATCAAGCACAAAACACCATGCACCAAGCACCAAGTACAAACACCAAGCATCAAGCACCAAGCACCAAACACCAAGCACCAAGCACCAAACACCAAGCACCAAGCACCAAGCACCAAACACAAAACAGCAAACACCAAACACCAAACAACAAGCACCAGGCACCAAGCACCAAACACCAAGCACCAAGCACCAAACACCATGCACCAAAGACCAAGCACCAAAGACCAAACACCAAACAGCAAACACCAAACACCAAACACCAAACACCAAGCACCAAGCATCAAACACCTAACACCTAACACCAAGCACCAAGCACCAAGCACCAAACACCAAGCACCAAACACCAAACACCAAGCATCAAGCACCAAACACCATGCACCAGGCACCAAGCACCAAACACCAAGCACCAAGCATGAAGCACCAAACACCAAACAGCAAACACCAAACACCAAACACCAAACAGCAAACACCAAGCACCAATCACCAAACAACAAACACCAAGCACCAAACACCAAACAGCAAATACCAAACAGCAAACACCAAGCACCAAGCACCAAGCACCAAACACCAAGCAGCAAGCAGCAAGCGCCAAACACCAAACACCAAACACCAAGCACCAAGCACCAAGCACCAAACACCTAACACCTAACACCAAGCACCAAGCACCAAACACCAAGCACCAAACACCAAACACCAAGCACCAAGCAACAAACACCATGCACCAGACACCAAGCACCAAACACCATGCACCAAGCACCAAACACCAAGCACCAGGCATGAAGCACCAAACACCTAACACCAAGCACCAAGCACCAAGCACCAAACACCAAGCACCAAACACCAAACACCAAGCACCAAGCACCAAACACCAAGCACCAAGCTCCAAACACCAAGCACCAAACACCAAGTACAAACACCAAGCACCAAGCACCAAACACCAAGCACCAAGCACCAAGCATCAAGCACCAAGCATCAAACACCAAACACCAAGCACCAAGCACCAAACACCAAACACCAAGCATCAAACACCAAACACAAAACACCAAGCACCAAGCACCAAGCACCAAGCACCAAGCACGCAGCACCAAACAGCAAACACCAAGCACCAATCACCAAACAACAAGCACCAGGCACCAAGCACCAAACACCAAGCACCAAGCATCAAGCACCAAACACCATGCACCAGGCACCAAGCACCAAACACCAAGCACCAAGCACCAAACACCAAGCACCAAGCATGAAGCACCAAACACCAAACACCAAGCACCAAGCACCAAACACCAAGCACCAGGCATGAAGCACCAAACACCTAACACCAAGCACCAAGCACCAAGCACCAAACACCAAGCACCAAACACCAAACACCAAGCACCAAGCACCAAACACCAAGCACCAAGCACCAAACACCAAGCACCAAACACCAAGTACAAACACCAAGCACCAAGCACCAAACACCAAGCACCAAGCACCAAGCATCAAGCACCAAGCATCAAACATCAAACACCAAGCATCAAGCACCAAACACCAAACACCAAACAGCAAACACCAAACACGAAACAGCAAACACCATAGAGCAAACAACAAACAACAAAAAGCAGACACCAAACAGCAAACAGCAAACACCAAACACCAAACAGCAAACAGCAAACACCAAGCACCAAACACCAAGTACCAAGCACCAAACACCAAGCACCAAGCACCAAACACCAAGCACCAAGCACCAAGCATCAAGCAGCAAGCATCAAACACCAAACACCAAGCACCAAGCACCAAACACCAAACACCAAACGCCAATCATCAAACACCAAACACCAAGCACCAAGCACCAGGCACGCAGCACCAAACACCAAGCCCCAAGCACCAAACAGCAAACACCAAGCACCAAGCACCAATCACCAAACAACAAGCACCAAGCACCAAACACCAAGCACCAAACACCAAACAGCAAACACCAAACACCAAACAGCAAACACCAAACATGAAACAGCAAACACCATAGAGCAAACAACAAACACCAAAAAGCAGACACCAAACAGCAAACAGCAAACACCAAACACCAAACAGCAAACAGCAAACACCAAGCACCAAACACCAAGTACCAAGCACCAAACACCAAGCACCAAGCACCAAGCACCAAGCACCAAGCACCAAGCATCAAGCAGCAAGCATCAAACACCAAACACCAAGCACCAAGCACCAAACACCAAACACCAAACACCAATCATCAAACACCAAACACCAAGCACCAAGCACCAAGCACCAAGCACCAAGCACGCTGCACCAAACACCAAGCCCCAAGCACCAAACACCAAACACCAAGCACCAAGCACCAAACACCAAACACCAAAGACTAAACACCAAACAGGAAACACCAAACACCAAACAACAAACACCAAACAGCAAACAATAAACACGAAACAGCAAACACGATACAGCAAACACCAAACACCAGAAAGCAGACACCAAACAGCAAACACCAAACACCAAACATCAAAAACCAAACACCAAGCACCAAACACCGAGCACCAAGCACCAAACACCAAGCACCAAGCACCAAACACCAAACCCCAAGCACCAAGCACCAAACACTAATCACCAAGCACCAAACACCAAGCACCAAGCGCCAAGCACCAAACACCAAGCACCAAGCACCAAGCACCAAACACCAAGCACCAAGCAGCAAACACCAACCACCCAGCACCAAGCACCAAGCACCAAACACCAAGCACCAAACACCAAACACCAAGCACCAAGCACCAAACACCAAGCACCAAGCACCAAGCACCAAACACCAAGCCCCAAGTACCAAGCACCAAACACCAAGCACCAAACACCAAGCACCAAGCACCAAACATCAAGCACCAAGCACCAAACACCAAGCACCAATCACCAAACACCTAACACCTAACACCAAGCACCAAGCACCAAGCCCCAAACACCAAGCACCAAACACCAAACACCAAGCATCAAGCACCAAACACCATGCACCAGGCACCAAGCACCAAACACCAAGCACCAAGCACCAAACACCAAGCACCAAGCATGAAGCACCAAACACCAAACACCAAGCACCAAGCACCAAGCACCAAACACCAAGCACCAAACACCAAACACCAAGCACTAATCACCAAACACCAAGCACCAAACACCAAGAATCAAGCACAAAACACCATGCACCAAGCACCAAGTACAAACACCAAGCATCAAGCACCTAGCACCAAACACCAAGCACCAAGCACCAAACACCAAGCACCAAGCACCAAGCACCAAACACAAAACAGCAAACACCAAACACCAAACAACAAGCACCAGGCACCAAGCACCAAACACCAAGCACCAAGCACCAAACACCATGCACCAAAGACCAAGCACCAAAGACCAAACACCAAACAGCAAACACCAAACACCAAACACCAAACACCAAGCACCAAGCATCAAACACCTAACACCTAACACCAAGCACCAAGCACCAAGCACCAAACACCAAGCACCAAACACCAAACACCAAGCATCAAGCACCAAACACCATGCACCAGGCACCAAGCACCAAACACCAAGCACCAAGCATGAAGCACCAAACACCAAACAGCAAACACCAAACACCAAACACCAAACAGCAAACACCAAGCACCAATCACCAAACAACAAACACCAAGCACCAAACACCAAACAGCAAATACCAAACAGCAAACACCAAGCACCAAGCACCAAGCATCAAACACCAAGCATCAAACACCAAACACCAAGCACCCAGCACCAAACACCAAACAGCAAACACCAAACACCAAACACCAAACAGCAAACACCAAGCACCAATCACCAAACAACAAGCACCAGGCATCAAGCACCAAACACCAAGCACCAAGCACCAAACACCAAGCACCAAGCACCAAACACCAAGCACCAAGCACCAAGCACCAAACACCAAACACCAAACACCAAACACCAAACACCAAACAGCAAACACCAAGCACCAATCACCAAACAACAAGCACCAGTCACCAAGCACCAAACACCAAACACCAAGCACCAAGCACCAAACACCAAGCACCAAAGACCAAGCACCAAAGACAAACACCAAACAGCAAACACCAAACACCAAACAGCAAACACCAAACATGAAACAGCAAACACCATAGAGCAAACACCAAACACCAAAAAGCAGACACCAAACAGCAAACAGCAAACACCAAAAACACCAAACAGCAAACAGCAAACACCAAGCACCAAACACCAAGTACCAATCACCAAACACCAAGCACCAAGCACCAAACACCAAACCCCAAGCACCAAGCACCAAACACTAATCACAATGCACCAAGCACCAAGCACCAAACACCAAGCACCAAGCACCAAGCACTAAACACCAAACACCAAAGACCAAGCACCAAGCACCAATCACCAAACACCAAGCACCAAGCACTAAACACCAAACCCCAAGCACCTAGCACCAAACACTAAGCACCAAGCACCAAACACCAAGCACCAAGCACCAAACACCAAGCACCAAGCACCAAACAACAAACACCAAGCACCAAAGACCAAGCACCAATCACCAAACACCAAGCACCCAGCACCAAACACCAAGCACCAAACACCAACCACCCAGCACCAAGCACCAAACACCAAGCACCAAGCACCTAGCACCAAACACCAAACACCAAGCACCAAACACCAAGCACCATTCACCAAGCACCAAACACCAAGCAGCCAGCAGCAAGCACCAATCACCAAACACCAAGCACCAAGCACCAAAAACCAAACACCACGCACCAAGCACCAAACACCTAACACCAAGCACCAAGCACCACGTAGCAAGCACCAAACACCAAGCACCAAACACCAAACACCAATCACTAAGCACCAAATACCAAGCACCAAACACCAAACACCAAGCACCAAGCACCAAACTCCTAACACCAAGCACCAAACACCAAGCACCAAACACCAAGCACCATGCACCAAGCACCAAGCACCAAGCACCAAACACCAAGCACCAAACACCAAGCACCAAACACCAAGCACCAAGCACCAAACACCAAGCACCAAGCACCGAGCACCAAACACCAAGAACCAAGCACCAAGCACCAAGCACCAAGCACCAAACACCAAACCCCAAGCACCAAGCACCAAACACTAATCACCAAGCACCAAGCACCAAACACCAAGCACCAAGCACCAAACACCAAACACCAATCACCAAACACAAAGCACCAAGCACCAAGCACCAAACACCAAGCACCAAGCACCAAGCACCAAGCACCAAACACCAAGCACCAAACACCAAACACCAAGCACCAAGCACCAAACACCAAACACGAAGCACCAAGCACCAAACACCAAGCCCCAAGTACCAAGCACCAAACACCAAACACCAAGCACCAAGCACCAAGCACCTAGCACCAAACACCAAGCACCAAGCACCAAACACCAAGCACCAATCACCAAGCACCAAACACCAAGCAGCAAGCAGCAAGCACCAAACACCAAACACCAAACACCAAGCACCAAGCACCAAGCACCAAACACCTAACACCTAACAACAAGCACCAAGCACCAAACACCAAGCACCAAACACCAAACACCAAGCACCAAGCAACAAACACCACGCACCAGGCACCAAGCACCAAACACCAAGCACCAAGCACCAAACACCAAGCACCAGGCATGAAGCACCAAACACCTAACACCAAGCACCAAGCACCAAGCACCAAACACCGAGCACCAAACACCAAACACCAAGCACCAAGCACCAAACACCAAGCACCAAGCTCCAAACACCAAGCACCAAACACCAAGTAGAAACACCAAGCACCAAGCACCAAACACCAAGCACCATGCACCAAGCATCAAGCACCGAGCATCAAACACCAAACACCAAGCACCAAGCACCAAACACCAAACACCAAGCATCAAACACCAAACACAAAACACCAAGCACCAAGCACCAAGCACCAAGCACCAAGCACGCAGCACCAAACAGCAAACACCAAGCACCAATCACCAAACAACAAGCACCAGGCACCAAGCACCAAACACCAAACACCAAGCACCAAGCACCAAACACCAAGCACGAAGCACCAAGCACCAAACACCAAGCCCCAAGTACCAAGCACCAAACACCAAACACCAAGCACCAAGCACCAAGCACCTAGCACCAAACACCAAGCACCAAGCACCAAACACCAAGCACCAAACACCAAACAACAAACACCAAACAGCAAACACCAAACATGAAACAGCAAACACCATAGAGCAAACAACAAACACCAAAAAGCAGACACCAAACAGCAAACAGCAAACACCAAACACCAAACAGCAAACAGCAAACACCAAGAACCAAACACCAAGTACCAAGCACCAAACACCAAGCACGAAGCACCAAACACCAAGCACCAAGCATCAAGCAGGAAGCATCAAACACCAAACACCAAGCACCAAGCACCAAACACCAAACACCAAACACCAATCATCAAACACCAAACACCAAGCACCAAGCACCAAGCACCAAGCACCAAGCACCAAACACCAAGCCCCAAGCACCAAACACCAAACACCAAGCACCAAGCACCAATCACCAAACAACAAGCACCAAGCACCAAACACCAAGCACCAAGCACCAAACACCAAACACCAAGCACCAAGCACCAAACACCAAGCACCAAAGACTAAACACCAAACAGGAAACACCAAACACCAAACACCAAACACCAAACAGCAAACAATAAACACGAAACAGCAAACACGATACAGCAAACACCAAACACCAAAAAGCAGACACCAAACAGCAAACAGCAAACAGCAAACACCAGACACCAAACAGCAAAAACCAAACACCAAGCACCAAACACCAAGCACCAAGCACCAAACACCAAGCACCAAGCACCAAACACCAAACCCCAAGCACCAAGCACCAAACACTAATCACCAAGCACCAAAGACCAAGCACCAAGCGCCAAGCACCAAACACCAAGCACCAAGCACCAAACACCAAGCACCAAGCACCAAACACCAACCACCCAGCACCAAGCACCAAGCACCAAACACCAAGCACCAAACACCAAACACCAAGCACCAAACACCAAGCACCAAGCACCAAACACCAAGCCCCAAGTACCAAGCACCAAACACCAAGCACCAAACACCAAGCACCAAGCACCAAACATCAAGCACCAAGCACCAAACACCAAGCACCAATCACCAAACACCTAACACCTAACACCAAACACAAAGCACCAAGCACCAAACACCAAGCACCAAACACCAAACACCAAGCATCAAGCACCAAACACCATGCACCAGGCACCAAGCACCAAACACCAAGCACCAAGCACCAAACACCAAGCACCAAGCATGAAGCACCAAACACCAAACACCAAGCACCAAACACCTAACACCAAGCACCAAGCACCAAGCACCAAACACCAAGCACCAAACACCAAACACCAAGCACTAAGCACCAAACACCAAGCACCAAACACCAAGAATCAAGCACAAAACAGCAAACACCAAACACCAAACACCAAACAGCAAACACCAAGCACCAATCACCAAACAACAAGCACCAGGCACCAAGCACCAAACACCAAAGACCAAACACCAAACAGCAAACAACAAACACCAAACAGCAAACACCAAGCATCAAACACCTAACACCTAACACCAAGCACCAAGCACCAAGCACCAAACACCAAGCACCAAACACCAAACACCAAGCATCAAGCACCAAACACCATGCACCAGGCACCAAGCACCAAACACCAAGCACCAAGCACCAAACACCAAGCACCAAGCATGAAGCACCAAACACCAAACACCAACCACCAAATACCTAACACCTAGCACCAAGCACCAAGCACCAAACACCAAGCACCAAACACCAAACACCAAGCACTAAGCAGCAAACACCTAGCACCAAACACCAAGAATCAAGCACAAAACACCAAGCACCAAGCACCAAGTACAAACACCAACCATCAAGCACCAAGCACCAAACACCAAGCACCAAACACCAAGCACCAAGCACCAAGCACGAAACACCAAACAGCAAACACCAAACACCAAACACCAAGCACCAAGCACCAAGCATCAAACACCAAGCATCAAACACCAAACACCAAGCACCCAGCACCAAACACCGAACAGCAAACACCAAACACCAAACACCAAACAGCAAACACCAAGCACCAATCACCAAACAACAAGCACCAGGCACCAAGCACCAAACACCAAGCACCAAGCACCAAACACCAAGCACCAAGCACCAAACACCAAGCACCAAGCACCAAGCACCAAACACCAAACAGCAAACACCAAACACCAAACACCAAACAGCAAACACCAAGCACCAATCACCAAACAACAAGCACCAGGCGCCAAGCACCAAACACCAAACACCAAGCACCAAACACTAATCACAATGCACCAAGCACCAAGCACCAAACACCAAGCACCAAGCACCAAGCACTAAACACCAAACAGCAAAGACCAAGCACCAAGCACCAAGCACCAAACACCAAGCACCAAGCACCAAACACCAAACCCCAAGCACCTAGCACCAAACACTAAGCACCAAGCACCAAACACCAAGCACCAAGCACCAAACACCAAGCACCAAGCACCAAGCACCAAACACCAAACACCAAGCACCAAAGACCAAGCACCAAGCACCAAACACCAAGCACCCAGCACCAAACAACAAACACCAAACAGCAAACACCAAACATGAAACAGCAAACACCATAGAGCAAACAACAAACACCAAAAAGCAGACACCAAACAGCAAACAGCAAACACCAAACACCAAACAGCAAACGGCAAACACCAAGAACCAAACACCAAGTACCAAGCACCAAACACCAAGCACCAAGCACCAAACACCAAGCACCAAGCACCAAGCATCAAGCAGGAAGCATCAAACACCAAACACCAAGCACCAAGCACCAAACACCAAACACCAAACACCAATCATCAAACACCAAACACCAAGCACCAAGCACCAAGCACCAAGCACCAAACACCAAGCCCCAAGCACCCAACACCAAACACCAAGCACCAAGCACCAATCACCAAACAACAAGCACCAAGCACCAAACACCAAGCACCAAGCACCAAACACCAAACACCAAGCACCAAGCACCAAACACCAAGCACCAAAGACTAAACACCAAACAGGAAACACCAAACACCAAACACCAAACACCAAACAGCAAACAATAAACACGAAACAGCAAACACGATACAGCAAACACCAAACACCAAAAAGCAGACACCAAACAGCAAACAGCAAACAGCAAACACCAAACACCAAACAGCAAAAACCAAACACCAAGCACCAAACACCAAGCACCAAACACCAAGCACCAAGCACCAAACACCAAACCCCAAGCACCAAGCACCAAACACTAATCACCAAGCACCAAAGACCAAGCACCAAGCGCCAAGCACCAAACACCAAGCACCAAGCACCAAACACCAAGCACCAAGCACCAAACACCAACCACCCAGCACCAAGCACCAAGCACCAAACACCAAGCACCAAACACCAAACACCAAGCACCAAACACCAAGCACCAAGCACCAAACACCAAGCCCCAAGTACCAAGCACCAAACACCAAGCACCAAACACCAAGCACCAAGCACCAAACATCAAGCACCAAGCACCAAACACCAAGCACCAATCACCAAACACCTAACACCTAATACCAAGCACCAAGCACCAAGCACCAAACAACAAGCACCAAACACCAAACACCAAGCATCAAGCACCAAACACCATGCACCAGGCACCAAGCACCAAACACCAAGCATCAAGCACCAAACACCAAGCACCAAGCACCAAGCACCAAACACCAAGCACCAAACACCAAACACCAAGCACTAAGAACCAAACACCAAGCACCAAACACCGAGAATCAAGCACAAAACACCAAGCACCAAGCACCAAGTACAAACACCAAGCATCAAGCACCAAGCACCAAACACCAAGCACCAAGCACCAAACACCAAGCACCAAGCACCAAGCACCAAACACAAAACAGCAAACACCAAACACCAAACACCAAACAGCAAACACCAAGCACCAATCACCAAACAACAAGCACCAGGCACCAAGCACCAAACACCAAACACCAAGCACCAAGCACCAAACACCAAGCACCAAAGACCAAGCACCAAAGACCAAACACCAAACAGCAAACAACAAACACCAAACAGCAAACACCAAGCATCAAACACCTAACACCTAACACCAAGCACCAAGCACCAAGCACCAAACACCAGGCACCAAACACCAAACACCAAGCACCAAGCACCAAACACCAAGCACCAAGCATGAAGCACCAAACACCAAACACCAAGCACGAAATACCTAACACCAAGAACCAAGCACCAAGCACCAAACACCAAGCACCAAACACCAAACACCAAGCACTAAGCAGCAAACACCTAGCACCAAACACCAAGAATCAAGCACAAAACACCAAGCACCAAGCACCAAGTACAAACACCAACCATCAATCACCAAGCACCAAACACCAAGCACCAAACACCAAGCACCAAGCACCAAGCACCAAACACCAAACAGCAAACACCAAACACCAAACACCAAGCACCAAGCACCAAGCATCAAACACCAAGCACCAAACACCAAACAGCAAACACCAAACACCAAACACCAAACAGCAAACACCAAGCACCAATCACCAAACAACAAGCAGCAGGCACCAAGCACCAAGCACCAAACACCAAGCACCAAGCACCAAGCACCAAACACCAAACAGCAAACACCAAGCACCAAACACCAAACAGCAAACACCAAGCACCAATCACCAAACGACAAGCACCAGGCACCAAGCACCAAACACCAAACACCAAGCACCAAGCACCAAACACCAAGCACCAAAGACCAAGCACCAAAGACCAAACACCAAACAGCAAACACCAAACACCAAACAGCAAACACCAAACATGAAACAGCAAACACCATAGAGCAAACACCAAACACCAAAAAGCAGACACCAAACAGCAAACAGCAAACACCAAAAACAGCAAACAGCAAACAGCAAACACCAAGCACCAAACACCAAGTACCAAGCACCAAATACCAAGCACCAAGCACCAAACACCAAACCCCAAGCACCAAGCACCAAACACTAATCACAATGCACCAAGCACCAAGCACCAAACACCAAGCACCAAGCACCAAGCACTAAACACCAAACAGCAAAGACCAAGCACCAAGCACCAAGCACCAAACACCAAGCACCAAGCACCAAACACCAAACCCCAAGCACCTAGCACCAAACACTAAGCACCAAGCACCAAACACCAAGCACCAAGCACCAAACACCAAGCACCAAGCACCAAGCACCAAACACCAAACACCAAGCACCAAAGACCAAGCACCAAGCACCAAACACCAAGCACCCAGCACCAAACACCAAGCACCAAACACCAACCACCCAGCACCAAGCACCAGACACCAAGCACAAAGCACCAAACACCAAACACCAAGCACCAAGCACCAAACACCAAGCACCAAGCACCTAGCACCAAACACCAAACACCAAGCACCAAACACCAAGCACCAATCACCAAGCACCAAACACCAAGCAGCCAGCAGCAAGCACCAAACACCAAACACCAAGCACCAAGCACCAAAAACCAAACACCACGCACCAAGCACCAAACACCTAACACCAAGCACCAAGCACCACGTAGCAAGCACCAAGCACCAAACACCAAGCACCAAACACCAAGCACCAAACACCAAGCACCAAGCACCAAACACCAAGCACCAAGCACCAAGCACCAAACACCAAGAACCATGCACCAAGCACCAAGTACAAACACCAAGCACCAAGCACCAAACACCAAGCACCAAGCACCAAGCATCAAACACCAAGCACCAAACACCAAACACCAAGCACCAAGCACCAAGCATCAAACACCAAGCATATAACACCAAACACCAAGCACCAAGCACCAAACACCAAACACCAAGCACCAAGCACCATGCACCAAGCACCAAGCACCCAGCACCCAGCACCAAACACCAAGCACCAAGCACCAAACACCAAGCACCAAGCACCAAGCAACAAGCACCAAACACCAAACACCAAACACCAAGCACCAAACACCAAACACCAAACACCAAGCACCAGACACCAAGCAGCAAACACCAAATACCAAGCACCAAGCACCAAGCACCAAGCACCAAACACCAAGCACCCAGTACCAAACACCAAGCACCAAGCACCAAACACCAAGCACCAAGCACCAAGCACCAAACACCAAACACCAAGCACCAAGCACCAAGCACCAAATACCAAACACCAAGCACCAAGCACCAAACACCAAACACCAAGCACCAAACACCAAGCACCAAAGACCAAACACCAAACAGCAAACACCAAACACCAAACAGCAAACACCAAACACGAAACAGCAAACACCATACAGCAAACACCAAACACGAAAAAGCAGACACCAAACAGCAAACACCAAACACCAAACACCAAACACCAAACACCAAGCACCAAGCACCAAACACCAAACACCAAACACCAAGCACCAAACACCAAGCACCAGACACCAAGCACCAAACACCAAATACCAAGCACCAAGCACCAAACACCAAACACCAAACACCAAGCACCAAACACCAAGCACCAGACACCAAGCACCAAACACCAAATACCAAGCACCAAGCACCAAGCACCAAACACCAAACACCAAGCACCAAGCACCAAACACCAAACACCAAGCACCAAGCACCAAACACCAAGCACCAAAGACCAAACACCAAACAGCAAACACCAAACACGAAACAGCAAACACCATACAGCAAACACCAAACACCAAAAAGCAGACACCAAACAGCAAACAGCAAACAGCAAACACCAAACACCAAACACCAAGCACCAAGCACCAAACACCAAACACCAAGCACCAAACACCAAGCACCAAGCACCAAACACCAAGCACCAAACACCAACCACCAAGCAGCAAGCACCAAGTACCAAACACCAAGAACCAAGAACCAAACACCAAGCACCAAGCACCAAGTACAAACACCAAGCACCAAGCACCAAACACAAAACACCAAGCACCAAGCACCAAGCACCAAACACCAAGCAGCAAACACCAAACACCAAGCACGAAGCACCAAGCACCAAACACAAAGCACCCAGCACCAAACACCAAGGACCAAGCACCAAGCACGAAGCACCAAAATCCAAACACCAAACACAAAACACCAAGCAACAAGCACCAAACACCAAACTCCAAGCACCAAGCACCAAGCACCAAACACCAAACACCAAGCACCAAGCACCAGGCACCAAACACCAAGCACCAATCACCAAACACCAAGCACCAAGCACCAAACACCAAATACCAAACACCAAACACCAAACAGCAAACAACATACAGCAAACACCAAACACCAAAAAGCAGACACCAAACAGCAAACACCAAACAACAAACACCAAACACCAAACAGCAAACACCAAACAACAAACACCAAACAACAAACACTAAACAACAAACACCAAACAACAAACACCAAACAGTAAACAGCAAACACCAAATACCAAGCACCAAGCACCAAACACCAAACACCAAACACCAAGCACCAAGCACCAAACACCAAGCACCAAACACCAAACCCCAAGCACCTAGCACCAAACACTAAGCACCAAGCACCAAACACCAAGCACCAAGCACCAAACACCAAGCACCAAGCACCAAGCACCAAACACCAAACACCAAGCACCAAAGACCAAGCACCAAGCACCAAACACCAAGCACCCAGCACCAAACACCAAGCACCAAACACCAACCACCCAGCACCAAGCACCAAACACCAAGCACCAAGCACCAAACACCAAACACCAAGCACCAATCATCACCAAACACCAAGCACCAAGCACCTAGCACCAAACACCAAACACCAAGCACCAAACACCAAGCACCAATCACCAAGCACCAAACACCAAGCAGCCAGCAGCAAGCACCAAACACCAAACACCAAGCACCAAGCACCAAAAACCAAACACCACGCACCAAGCACTAAACACCTAACACCAAGCACCAAGCACCACGTAGCAAGCACCAAACACCAAGCACCAAACACCAAACACCAAGCACCAAGCACCAAATACCAAGCACCAAACACCAAACACCAAGCACCAAGCACCAAACTCCTAAAACCAAGCACCAAACACCAAGCACCAAACACCAAGCACCATGCACCAAGCACCAAGCACCAAGCACCAAACACCAAGCACCAAACACCAAGCACCAAACACCAAGCACCAAGCACCAAACACCAAGCACCAAGCACCAAGCACCAAACACCAAGAACCAAACACCAAGCACCAAGCACCAAGCACCAAACACCAAACCCCAAGCACCAAGCACCAAACACTAATCACCAAGCACCAAGCACCAAACACCAAGCACCAAGCACCAAACACCAAACACCAATCACCAAACACCAAGCACTAAGCACCAAGCACCAAACACCAAGCACCAAGCACCAAGCACCAAGCACCAAACACCAAGCACCAAACACTAAACGCCAAGCACCAAGCACCAAACACCAAACACGAAGCACCAAGCACCAAACACCAAGCCCCAAGTACCAAGCACCAAACACCAAACACCAAGCACCAAGCACCAAGCACCTAGCACCAAACACCAAGCACCAAGCACCAAACACCAAGCACCAATCACCAAGCACCAAACACCAAGCAGCAAGCAGCAAGCGCCAAACACCAAACACCAAACACCAAGCACCAAGCACCAAGCACCAAACACCTAACACCTAACACCAAGCACCAAGCACCAAACACCAAGCACCAAACACCAAACACCAAGCACCAAGCAACAAACACCACGCACCAGGCACCAAGCACCAAACACCAAGCACCAAGCACCAAACACCAAGCACCAGGCATGAAGCACCAAACACCTAACACCAAGCACCAAGCACCAAGCAACAAACACCAAGCACCAAACACCAAACACCAAGCACCAAGCACCAAACACCAAGCACCAAGCTCCAAACACCAAGCACCAAACACCAAGTACAAACACCAAGCACCAAGCACCAAACACCAAGCACCAAGCACCAAGCATCAAGCACCAAGCATCAAACACCAAACACCAAGCAACAAGCACCAAACACCAAACACCAAGCATCAAACACCAAACACAAAACACCAAGCACCAAGCACCAAGCACCAAGCACCAAGCATGCAGCACCAAACAGCAAACACCAAGCACCAATCACCAAACAACAAGCACCAGGCACCAAGCACCAAACACCAAACACCAAGCATCAAGCACCAAACACCAAGCACAAAGCACCAAGCACCAAACACCAAGCCCCAAGTACCAAGCACCAAACACCAAACACCAAGCACCAAGCACCAAGCACCTAGCACCAAACACCAAGCACCAAGCACCAAACACCAAGCACCAAACACCAAACAACAAACACCAAACAGCAAACACCAAACATGAAACAGCAAACACCATAGAGCAAACAACAAACACCAAAAAGCAGACACCAAACAGCAAACAGCAAACACCAAACACCAAACAGCAAACAGCAAACACCAAGAACCAAACACCAAGTACCAAGCACCAAACACCAAGCACCAAGCACCAAACACCAAGCACCAAGCACCAAGCATCAAGCAGGAAGCATCAAACACCAAACACCAAGCACCAAGCACCAAACACCAAACACCAAACACCAATCATCAAACACCAAACACCAAGCACCAAGCACCAAGCACCAAGCACCAAGCACCAAACACCAAGCCCCAAGCACCAAACACCAAACACCAAGCACCAAGCACCAATCACCAAACAACAAGCACCAAGCACCAAACACCAAGCAACAAGCACCAAACACCAAACACCAAGCACCAAGCACCAAACACCAAGCACCAAAGACTAAACACCAAACAGGAAACACCAAACACCAAACACCAAACACCAAACAGCAAACAATAAACACGAAACAGCAAACACGATACAGCAAACACCAAACACCAAAAAGCAGACACCAAACAGCAAACAGCAAACAGCAAACACCAAACACCAAACAGCAAAAACCAAACACCAAGCACCAATCACCAAGCACCAAGCACCAAACACCAAGCACCAAGCACCAAACACCAAACCCCAAGCACCAAGCACCAAACACTAATCACCAAGCACCAAAGACTAAGCACCAAGCGCCAAGCACCAAACACCAAGCACCAAGCACCAAACACCAAGCACCAAGCACCAAACACCAACCACCCAGCACCAAGCACCAAGCACCAAACACCAAGCACCAAACACCAAACACCAAGCACCAAACACCAAGCTCCAAGCACCAAACACCAAGCCCCAAGTACCAAGCACCAAACACCAAGCACCAAACACCAAGCACCAAGCACCAAACATCAAGCACCAAGCACCAAACACCAAGCACCAATCACCAAACACCTAACACCTAACACCAAACACAAAGCACCAAGCACCAAACACCAAGCACCGAACACCAAACACCAAGCATCAAGCACCAAACACCATGCACCAGGCACCAAGCACCAAACACCAAGCACCAAGCACCAAACACCAAGCACCAGGCATGAAGCACCAAACACCTAACACCAAGCACCAAGCACCAAGCACCAAACACCAAGCACCAAACACCAAACACCAAGCAACAAGCACCAAACACCAAGCACCAAGCTCCAAACACCAAGCACCAAACACCAAGTACAAACACCAAGCACCAAGCACCAAACACCAAGCACCAAGCACCAAGCATCAAGCACCAAGCATCAAACACCAAACACCAAGCAACAAGCACCAAACACCAAACACCAAGCATCAAACACCAAACACAAAACACCAAGCACCAAGCACCAAGCACCAAGCACCAAGCACGCAGCACCAAACAGCAAACACCAAGCACCAATCACCAAACAACAAGCACCAGGCACCAAGCACCAAACACCAAACACCAAGCACCAAGCACCAAACACCAAGCACGAAGCACCAAGCACCAAACACCAAGCCCCAAGTACCAAGCACCAAACACCAAACACCAAGCACCAAGCACCAAGCACCTAGCACCAAACGCCAAGCACCAAGCACCAAACACCAAGCACCAAACACCAAACAACAAACACCAAACAGCAAACACCAAACATGAAACAGCAAACACCATAGAGCAAACAACAAACACCAAAAAGCAGACACCAAACAGCAAACAGCAAACACCAAACACCAAACAGCAAACAGCAAACACCAAGAACCAAACACCAAGTACCAAGCACCAAACACCAAGCACCAAGCACCAAACACCAAGCACCAAGCACCAAGCATCAAGCAGGAAGCATCAAACACCAAACACCAAGCACCAAGCACCAAACACCAAACACCAAACACCAATCATCAAACACCAAACACCAAGCACCAAGCACCAAGCACCAAGCACCAAGCACCAAACACCAAGCCCCAAGCACCAAACACCAAACACCAAGCACCAAGCACCAATCACCAAACAACAAGCACCAAGCACCAAACACCAAGCACCAAGCACCAAACACCAAACACCAAGCACCAAGCACCAAACACCAAGCACCAAAGACTAAACACCAAACAGGAAACACCAAACACCAAACACCAAACACCAAACAGCAAACAATAAACACGAAACAGCAAACACGATACAGCAAACACCAAACACCAAAAAGCAGACACCAAACAGCAAACAGCAAACAGCAAACACCAAACAGCAAACAGCAAACACCAAGAACCAAACACCAAGTACCAAGCACCAAACACCAAGCACCAAGCACCAAACACCAAACACCAATCACCAAACACAAAGCACCAAGCACCAAGCACCAAACACCAAGCACCAAGCACCAAGCACCAAGCACCAAACACCAAGCACCAAACACTAAACGCCAAGCACCAAGCACCAAACACCAAACACGAAGCACCAAGCACCAAACACCAAGCCCCAAGTACCAAGCACCAAACACCAAACACCAAGCACCAAGCACCAAGCACCTAGCACCAAACACCAAGCACCAAGCACCAAACACCAAGCACCAATCACCAAGCACCAAACACCAAGCAGCAAGCAGCAAGCGCCAAACACCAAACACCAAACACCAAGCACCAAGCACCAAGCACCAAACACCTAACACCTAACACCAAGCACCAAGCACCAAACACCAAGCACCAAACACCAAACACCAAGCACCAAGCAACAAACACCACGCACCAGGCACCAAGCACCAAACACCAAGCACCAAGCACCAAACACCAAGCACCAGGCATGAAGCACCAAACACCTAACACCAAGCACCAAGCACCAAGCACCAAACACCAAGCACCAAACACCAAACACCAAGCACCAAGCACCAAACACCAAGCACCAAGCTCCAAACACCAAGCACCAAACACCAAGTACAAACACCAAGCACCAAGCACCAAACACCAAGCACCAAGCACCAAGCATCAAGCACCAAGCATCAAACACCAAACACCAAGCAACAAGCACCAAACACCAAACACCAAGCATCAAACACCAAACACAAAACACCAAGCACCAAGCACCAAGCACCAAGCACCAAGCACGCAGCACCAAACAGCAAACACCAAGCACCAATCACCAAACAACAAGCACCAGGCACCAAGCACCAAACACCAAACACCAAGCATCAAGCACCAAACACCAAGCACGAAGCACCAAGCACCAAACACCAAGCCCCAAGTACCAAGCACCAAACACCAAACACCAAGCACCAAGCACCAAGCACCTAGCACCAAACACCAAGCACCAAGCACCAAACACCAAGCACCAAACACCAAACAACAAACACCAAACAGCAAACACCAAACATGAAACAGCAAACACCATAGAGCAAACAACAAACACCAAAAAGCAGACACCAAACAGCAAACAGCAAACACCAAACACCAAACAGCAAACAGCAAACACCAAGAACCAAACACCAAGTACCAAGCACCAAACACCAAGCACCAAGCACCAAACACCAAGCACCAAGCACCAAGCATCAAGCAGGAAGCATCAAACACCAAACACCAAGCACCAAGCACCAAACACCAAACACCAAACACCAATCATCAAACACCAAACACCAAGCACCAAGCACCAAGCACCAAGCACCAAGCACCAAACACCAAGCCCCAAGCACCAAACACCAAACACCAAGCACCAAGCACCAATCACCAAACAACAAGCACCAAGCACCAAACACCAAGCAACAAGCACCAAACACCAAACACCAAGCACCAAGCACCAAACACCAAGCACCAAAGACTAAACACCAAACAGGAAACACCAAACACCAAACACCAAACACCAAACAGCAAACAATAAACACGAAACAGCAAACACGATACAGCAAACACCAAACACCAAAAAGCAGACACCAAACAGCAAACAGCAAACAGCAAACACCAAACACCAAACAGCAAAAACCAAACACCAAGCACCAATCACCAAGCACCAAGCACCAAACACCAAGCACCAAGCACCAAACACCAAACCCCAAGCACCAAGCACCAAACACTAATCACCAAGCACCAAAGACTAAGCACCAAGCGCCAAGCACCAAACACCAAGCACCAAGCACCAAACACCAAGCACCAAGCACCAAACACCAACCACCCAGCACCAAGCACCAAGCACCAAACACCAAGCACCAAACACCAAACACCATGCACCAAACACCAAGCTCCAAGCACCAAACACCAAGCCCCAAGTACCAAGCACCAAACACCAAGCACCAAACACCAAGCACCAAGCACCAAACATCAAGCACCAAGCACCAAACACCAAGCACCAATCACCAAACACCTAACACCTAACACCAAACACAAAGCACCAAGCACCAAACACCAAGCACCAAACACCAAACACCAAGCATCAAGCACCAAACACCATGCACCAGGCACCAAGCACCAAACACCAAGCACCAAGCACCAAACACCAAGCACCAGGCATGAAGCACCAAACACCTAACACCAAGCACCAAGCACCAAGCACCAAACACCAAGCACCAAACACCAAAAACCAAGCACCAAGCACCAAACACCAAGCACCAAGCTCCAAACACCAAGCACCAAACACCAAGTACAAACACCAAGCACCAAGCACCAAACACCAAGCACCAAGCACCAAGCATCAAGCACCAAACATCAAACACCAAACACCAAGCAACAAGCACCAAACACCAAACACCAAGCATCAAACACCAAACACAAAACACCAAGCACCAAGCACCAAGCACCAAGCACCAAGCACGCAGCACCAAACAGCAAACAGCAAGCACCAATCACCAAACAACAAGCACCAGGCACCAAGCACCAAACACCAAACACCAAGCACCAAACACCAAGCACCAAGCACCAAACACCAAGCACCAAACACCAAACACCAAGCATCAAGCACCAAACACCATGCACCAGGCACCAAGCACCAAACACCAAGCACCAAGCACCAAACACCAAGCACCAAGCATGAAGCACCAAACACCAAACACCAATCACCAAACACCTAACACCAAGCACCAAGCACCAAGCACCAAACACCAAGCACCAAACACCAAACACCAAGCACTAAGCACCAAGCACCAAGCACCAAACACCAAGAATCAAGCACAAAACACCAAGCACCAAGCACCAAGTACAAACACCAAGCATCAAGCACCAAGCACCAAACACCAAGCACCAAGCACCAAACACCAAGCACCAAGCACCAAGCACCGAACACAAAACAGCAAACACCAAACACCAAACACCAAACAACAAGCACCAGGCACCAAGCACCAAACACCAAACACCAAGCACCAACCACCAAACACCAAGCACCAAAGACCAAGCACCAAAGACCAAACACCAAACAGCAAACAACAAACACCAAACAGCAAACACCAAGCATCAAACACCTAACACCTAACACCAAGCACCAAGCACCAAGCACCAAACACCAAGCACCAAACACCAAACACCAAGCATCAAGCACCAAACACCATGCACCAGGCACCAAGCACCAAACACCAAGCACCAAGCACCAAACACCAAGCACCAAGCATGAAGCACCAAACACCAAACACCAAGCACGAAATACCTAACACCAAGCACCAAGCACCAAGCACCAAACACCAAGCACCAAACACCAAACACCAAGCACTAAGCAGCAAACACCTAGCACCAAACACCAAGAATCAAGCACAAAACACCAAGCACCAAGCACCAAGTACAAACACCAACCATCAAGCACCAAGCACCAATCACCAAGCACCAAACACCAAGCACCAAGCACCAAGCACCAAACACCAAACAGCAAACAGCAAACACCAAACACCAAGCACCAAGCACCAAGCATCAAACACCAAGCATCAAACACCAAACACCAAGCACCCAGCACCAAACACCAAACAGCAAACACCAAACACCAAACACCAAACAGCAAACACCAAGCACCAATCACCAAACAACAAGCACCAGGCACCAAGCACCAAACACCAAGCACCAAGCACCAAACACCAAGCACCAAGCACCAAACACCAAGCACCAAGCACCAAGCACCAAACACCAAACAGCAAACACCAAACACCAAACACCAAACAGCAAACACCAAGCACCAAAGACCAAGCGCCAAGCACCAAACACCAAGCACCAAGCACCAAACACCAAGCACCAAGCACCAAACACCAACCACCCAGCACCAAGCACCAAGCACCAAACACCAAGCACCAAACACCAAACACCAAGCACCAAACACCAAGCACCAAGCACCAAACACTAAGCCCCAAGTACCAAGCACCAAACACCAAGCACCAAACACCAAGCACCAAGCACCAAACATCAAGCACCAAGCACCAAACACCAAGCACCAATCACCAAACACCTAACACCTAACACCAAGCACCAAGCACCAAGCACCAAGCACCAAGCACCAAACACCAAGCACCAAGCACCAAGCAACAAGCACCAAACACCAAACACCAAACACCAAACACCAAGCACCAAACACCAAACACCAAACACCAAGCACCAGACACCAAGCACCAGACACCAAGCACCAAACACCAAGCACCAAGCACCAAGCACCAAACACCAAACACCAAGCACCAAGCACCAAACACCAAGCACCAAAGACCAAACACCAAACAGCAAACACCAAACACCAAACAGCAAACACCAAACACGAAACAGCAAACACCATACAGCAAACACCAAACACCAAAAAGCAGACACCAAACAGCAAACAGCAAACACCAAACACCAAACAGCAAACACCAAACACCAAGCACCAAACACCAAGTACCAAGCACCAAACACTAATCACCAAGCACCAAACACAAAGCACCAAGCACCAAACACCAAACACCAAGCACCAAAGACTAAGCACCAAGCACCAAGCACCAAAAAGCAGACACCAAACACCAAACTCCAAACAGCAAACAGGAAACACCAAACACCAAGCACCAAGCACCAAACACCAAACACCAAGCACCAAGCACCAAACACCAAGCACCAAGCACCAAACACCAAACCCCAAGCACCTAGCACCAAACACTAAGCACCAAGCACCAAACACGAAGCACCAAGAACCAAACACCAAGCACCAAGCACCAAGCCCCAAACACCAAACACCAAACACCAAAGACCAAGCACCAAGCACCAAACACCAAGCACCCAGCACCAAACACCAAGCACCAAACACCAACCACCCAGAACCCAGCACCAAGCACCAAACACCAAGCACCAATCACCAAACACCAAACACCAAGCACCAAGCACCAAACACCAAGCACCAAGCACCTAGTACCAAACACCAAACACCAAGCACCAAACACCAAGCACCAATCACCAAGCACCAAACACCAAGCAGCCAGCAGCAAGCACCAAACACCAAACACCAAGCACCAAGCACCAAAAACAAAACACCAAGCACCAAGCACCAAACACCTAACACCAAGCACCAAGCACCAAGTACCAAGCACCAAACACCAAGCACCAAACACCAAACACCAAGCACCAAACACCAAGCACCAAGCACCAAACACCAAGCACCAAGCACCTAGTACCAAACACCAAACACCAAGCACCAAACACCAAGCACCAATCACCAAGCACCAAACACCAAGCAGCCAGCAGCAAGCACCAAACACCAAACACCAAGCACCAAGCACCAAAAACCAAACACCAAGCACCAAGCACCAAACACCTAACACCAAGCACCAAGCACCAAGTACCAAGCACCAAACACCAAGCACCAAACACCAAACACCAAGCACCAAACACCAAGCACCAAACACCAAACACCAAGCACCAAGCACCAAACACCTAATACCAAGCACCAAACACCAAGCACCAAACACCAAGCACCAAGCACCAAGCACCAGGCACCAAGCACCAAACACCAAGCACCAAACACCAAGCACCAAACACCAAGCACCAAGCACCAAGCACCAAGCACCAAACACCAAGAACCAAGCACCAAGCACCAAGTAGAAACACCAAGCACCAAGCACCAAACACCAAGCACCAAGCACCAAACATCAAACACCAAGCATAAAACACCAAGCACCAAACACCAAACACCAAGCACCAAGCACCAAGCATCAAACACCAAGCATATAACACCAAACACCAAACACCAAGCACCAAGCACCAAACACCAAACACCAAGCACCAAGCACCAAGCACCAAACACCCAGCACCCAGCACCAAACACCAAGCACCAAGCACCAAACACCAAGCACCAAGCACCAAGCAACAAGCACCAAACACCAAACACCAAACACCAAACACCAAGCACCAAACACCAAACACCAAACACCAAGCACCAGACACCAAGCACCAGACACCAAGCACCAAACACCAAGCACCAAGCACCAAGCACCAAACACCAAACACCAAGCACCAAGCACCAAACACCAAGCACCAAAGACCAAACACCAAACAGCAAACACCAAACACCAAACAGCAAACACCAAACACGAAACAGCAAACACCATACAGCAAACACCAAACACCAAAAAGCAGACACCAAACATCAAACAGCAAACACCAAACACCAAACAGCAAACACCAAACACCAAGCACCAAACACCAAGTACCAAGCACCAAACACTAATCACCAAGCACCAAACACAAAGCACCAAGCACCAAACACCAAACACCAAGCACCAAAGACCAAGCACCAAGCACCAAGCACCAAACACCAAGCACCAAGCACCAAGCACCAAACACCAAGCACCAAGCACCAAACACCAAACACCAAGCACCAAACACCAAACACCAAGCTCCAGACACCAAGCACCAAACACCAAACACCAAGCACCAAGCACCAAACACCAAGGACCAAGCACCAAGCACCAAGCATCAAGCACCAAGCACCAAGCACTAAACACCAAACACCAAAGACCAAGCACCAAGCACCAAGCACCAAACACCAGGCACCATGCACCTAGCACAAAACACCAAGCACCAAGCACCAAACACCAACCACCCAGCACCAAGCACCAAACACCAAGCACCAAGCACCAAACACCAAACACCAAACACCAAGCACCAAGCACCAAACACCAAGCACCAAGCACCAAGTACCAAACACCAAGCACCAAGCACCAAACACCAAACACCAAGCACCAAACACCAAGCACCAAGCACCTAGCACCAAAAACCAAACACCAAGCACCAAGCACCAAACACCAAGCATCAATCACCAAGCACCAAACACCAAGCAGCAAGCACCAAGCACCAAATACCAAGCATCAAGAACCAAACACCAAACACCAAGCACCAAGCACCAAACACCAAGCATATAACACCAAACACCAAACACCAAGCACCAAGCACCAAACACCAAACACCAAGCACCAAGCACCAAACACCTAATACCAAGCACCAAACACCAAGCACCAAACACCAGCACCAAGCACCAAGCACCAGGCACCAAGCACCAAACACCAAGCACCAAACACCAAGCACCAAACACCAAGCACCAAGCACCAAGCACCAAGCACCAAACACCAAGAACCAAGCACCAAGCACCAAGTAGAAACACTAAGCACCAAGAACCAAACACCAAGCACCAAGCACCAAACATCAAACACCAAGCATAAAACACCAAGCACCAAACACCAAACACCAAGCACCAAGCACCAAGCATCAAACACAAAGCATATAACACCAAACACCAAACACCAAGCACCAAGCACCAAACACCAAACACCAAGCACCAAGCACCAGGCACCAAACACCAAGCACCCAGCACCAAACACCAAGCACCAAGCACCAAACACCAAGCACCAAGCACCAAGCAACAAGCACCAAACACCAAACACCAAACACCAAACACCAAGCACCAAACACCAAACACCAAACACCAAGCACCAGACACCAAGCACCAGACACCAAGCACCAAACACCAAGCACCAAGCACCAAGCACCAAACACCAAACACCAAGCACCAAGCACCAAACACCAAGCTCCAAAGACCAAACACCAAACAGCAAACACCAAACACCAAACAGCAAACACCAAACACGAAACAGCAAACACCATACAGCAAACACCAAACACCAAAAAGCAGACACCAAACATCAAACAGCAAACACCAAACACCAAACAGCAAACACCAAACACCAAGCACCAAACACCAAGTACCAAGCACCAAACACTAATCACCAAGCACCAAACACAAAGCACCAAGCACCAAACACCAAACACCAAGCACCAAAGACCAAGCACCAAGCACCAAGCACCAAACACCAAGCACCAAGCACCAAGCACCAAACACCAAGCACCAAGCACCAAACACCAAACACCAAGCACCAAACACCAAACACCAAGCTCCAGACACCAAGCACCAAACACCAAACACCAAGCACCAAGCACCAAACACCAAGGACCAAGCACCAAGCACCAAGCACCAAGCACCAAGCACTAAACACCAAACACCAAAGACCAAGCACCAAGCACCAAGCACCAAACACCAGGCACCATGCACCTAGCACAAAACACCAAGCACCAAGCACCAAATACCAACCACCCAGCACCAAGCACCAACCACCAAGCACCAAGCACCAAACACCAAACACCAAACACCAAGCACCAAGCACCAAACACCAAGCACCAAGCACCAAGTACCAAACACCAAGCACCAAGCACCAAACACCAAACACCAAGCACCAAACACCAAGCACCAAGCACCTAGCACCAACCACCAAGCACCCAGCACCAAACACCAAGCACCAAGCACCAAACACCAAGCACCAAGCACCAAGCAACAAGCACCAAACACCAAACACCAAACACCAAACACCAAGCACCAAACACCAAACACCAAACACCAAGCACCAGACACCAAGCACCAGACACCAAGCACCAAACACCAAGCACCAAGCACCAAGCACCAAATACCAAACACCAAGCACCAAGCACCAAACACCAAGCACCAAAGACCAAACACCAAACAGCAAACACCAAACACCAAACAGCAAACACCAAACACGAAACAGCAAACACCATACAGCAAACACCAAACACCAAAAAGCAGACACCAAACATCAAACAGCAAACACCAAACACCAAACAGCAAACACCAAACACCAAGCAACAAACACCAAGTACCAAGCACCAAACACTAATCACCAAGCACCAAACACAAAGCACCAAGCACCAAACACCAAACACCAAGCACCAAAGACCAAGCACCAAGCACCAAGCACCAAACACCAAGCACCAAGCACCAAGCACCAAGCACCAAGCACCAAGCACCAAACACCAAACACCAAGCACCAAACACCAAACACCAAGCTCCAGACACCAAGCACCAAACACCAAACACCAAGCACCAAGCACCAAACACCAAGGACCAAGCACCAAGCACCAAGCATCAAGCACCAAGCACCAAGCACTAAACACCAAACACCAAAGACCAAGCACCAAGCACCAAGCACCAAACACCAGGCACCATGCACCTAGCACAAAACACCAAGCACCAAGCACCAAACACCAACCACCCAGCACCAAGCACCAACCACCAAGCACCAAGCACCAAACACCAAACACCAAACACCAAGCACCAAGCACCAAACACCAAGCACCAAGCACCAAGTACCAAACACCAAGCACCAAGCACCAAACACCAAACACCAAGCACCAAACACCAAGCACCAAGCACCTAGCACCAAAAACCAAACACCAAGCACCAAGCACCAAACACCAAGCATCAATCACCAAGCACCAAACACCAAGCAGCAAGCACCAAGCACCAAATACCAAGCATCAAGAACCAAACACCAAACACCAAGCACCAAGCACCAAACACCAAGCATATAACACCAAACACCAAACACCAAGCACCAAGCACCAAACACCAAACACCAAGCACCAAGCACCAAACACCTAATACCAAGCACCAAACACCAAGCACCAAACACCAAGCACCAAGCACCAAGCACCAGGCACCAAGCACCAAACACCAAGCACCAAACACCAAGCACCAAACACCAAGCACCAAGCACCAAGCACCAAGCACCAAACACCAAGAACCAAGCACCAAGCACCAAGTAGAAACACCAAGCACCAAGAACCAAACACCAAGCACCAAGCACCAAACATCAAACACCAAGCATAAAACACCAAGCACCAAACACCAAACACCAAGCACCAAGCACCAAGCATCAAACACCAAGCATATAACACCAAACACCAAACACCAAGCACCAAGCACCAAACACCAAACACCAAGCACCAAGCACCAGGCACCAAACACCAAGCACCCAGCACCAAACACCAAGCACCAAGCACCAAACACCAAGCACCAAGCAACAAGCACCAAACACCAAACACCAAACACCAAACACCAAGCACCAAACACCAAACACCAAACACCAAGCACCAATCACCAAACAACAAGCACCAGGCACCAAGCACCAAACACCAAGCACCAAGCACCAAACACCAAGCACCAAAGACCAAGCACCAAACACCAAGCACCAAAGACCAAACACCAAACAGCAAACACCAAACACCAAACAGCAAACACCAAACACGAAACAGCAAACACCATACAGCAAACACCAAACACCAAAAAGCAGACACCAAACATCAAACAACAAACACCAAACACCAAACAGCAAACACCAAACACCAAGCACCAAACACCAAGTACCAAGCACCAAACACTAATCACCAAGCACCAAACACAAAGCACCAAGCACCAAACACCAAACACCAAGCACCAAAGACCAAGCACCAAGCACCAAGCACCAAACACCAAGCACCAAGCACCAAGCACCAAACACCAAGCACCAAGCACCAAACACCAAACACCAAGCACCAAACACCAAACACCAAGCTCCTGACACCAAGCACCAAACACCAAACACCAAGCACCAAGCACCAAACACCAAGGACCAAGCACCAAGCACCAAACACCAAACACCAAGGACCAAGCACCAAGCACCAAGCACCAAGCACCAAGCACCAAGCACTAAACACCAAACACCAAAGACCAAGCACCAAGCACCAAGCACCAAACACCAGGCACCATGCACCTAGCACAAAACACCAAGCACCAAGCACCAAACACCAACCACCCAGCACCAAGCACCAAACACCAAGCACCAAGCACCAAACACCAAACACCAAACACCAAGCACCAAGCACCAAACACCAAGCACCAAGCACCAAGTACCAAACACCAAGCACCAAGCACCAAACACCAAACACCAAGCACCAAACACCAAGCACCAAGCACCTAGCACCAAAAACCAAACACCAAGCACCAAGCACCAAACACCAAGCATCAATCACCAAGCACCAAACACCAAGCAGCAAGCACCAAGCACCAAATACCAAGCATCAAGAACCAAACACCAAACACCAAGCACCAAGCACCAAACACCAAGCATATAACACCAAACACCAAACACCAAGCACCAAGCACCAAACACCAAACACCAAGCACCAAGCACCAAACACCAAGCACCCAGCACCAAACACCAAGCACCAAGCACCAAGCAACAAGCACCAAACACCAAACACCAAACACCAAACACCAAGCACCAAACACCAAACACCAAACACCAAGCACCAGACACCAAGCACCAGACACCAAGCACCAAACACCAAGCACCAAGCACCAAGCACCAAACACCAAACACCAAGCACCAAACACCAAACACCAAGCACCAAGCACCAAACACCAAGCACCAAAGACCAAACACCAAACAGCAAACACCAAACACCATACAGCAAACACCAAACACCAAAAAGCAGACACCAAACAGCAAACACCAAACACCAAACACCAAACAGCAAACACCAAACACCAAGCACCAAACACCAAGTACCAAGCACCAAACACTAATCACCAAGCACCAAACACAAAGCACCAAGCACCAAACACCAAACACCAAGCACCAAAGACCAAGCACCAAGCACCAAGCACCAAACACCAAGCACCAAGCACCAAGCACCAAACACCAAGCACCAAGCACCAAATACCAACCACTCAGCACCAAGCACCAAGCACCAAACACCAAGCACCAAGCACCAAACACCAAACACCAAACACCAAGCACCAAGCACCAAACACCAAGCACCAAGCACCAAGTACCAAACACCAAGAACCAAGAACCAAACACCAAGCACCAAGCACCAAGTACAAACACCAAGCACCAAGCACCAAACACCAAGGACCAAGCACCAAGCACCAAGCACCAAGCACCAAAAACCAAACACCAAACACAAAACACCAAGCACCAAGCACCAAACACCAAACTCCAAGCACCAAGCACCAAACACCAAACACCAAGCCCCAAGCACCAGGCACCAAATACCAAGCACCAAGCACCAAACACCAAGCACCAAGCACCAAACGCCAAACACCAAACACCAAACAGCAAATAACATACAGCAAACACCAAACACCAAAAACCAGACACCAAACAGCAAACACCAAACACCAAACACCAAACAGCAAACAGGAAACACCAAACACCAAGCACCAAGCACCAAACACCAAACACCAAGCACCAAGCACCAAACACCAAGCACCAAGCACCAAACACCAAACCCCAAGCACCTAGCACCAAACACTAAGCACCAAGCACCAAACACCAAGCACCAAGCACCAAACACCAAGCACCAAGCACCAAGCCCCAAACACCAAACACCAAACACCAAAGACCAAGCACCAAGCACCAAACACCAAGCACCCAGCACCAAACACCAAGCACCAAACACCAACCACCCAGAACCCAGCACCAAGCACCAAACACCAAGCACCAATCACCAAACACCAAACACCAAGCACCAAGCACCAAACACCAAGCACCAAGCACCTAGTACCAAACACCAAACACCAAGCACCAAACACCAAGCACCAATCACCAAGCACCAAACACCAAGCAGCCAGCAACAAGCACCAAACACCAAACACCAAGCACCAAGCACCAAAAACCAAACACCAAGCACCAAGCACCAAACACCGAACACCAAGCACCAAGCACCAAGTACCAAGCATAAAACACCAAGCACCAAACACCAAACACCAAGCACCAAACACCAAGCACCAAACACCAAACACCAAGCACCAAGCACCAAACACCTAATACCAAGCACCAAACACCAAGCACCAAACACCAAGCACCAAGCACCAAGCACCAGGCACCAAGCACCAAACACTAAGCACCAAACACCAAGCACCAAACACCAAGCACCAAGCACCAAGCACCAAGCACCAAACACCAAGAACCAAGCACCAAGCACCAAGTAGAAACACCAAGCACCAAGCACCAAACATCAAACACCAAGCATAAAACACCAAGCACCAAACACCAAACACCAAGCACCAAGCACCAAGCATCAAACACCAAGCATATAACACCAAACACCAAACACCAAGCACCAAGCACCAAACACCAAACACCAAGCACCAAGCACCAAGCACCAAACACCAAGCACCCAGCACCAAACACCAAGCACCAAGCACCAAACACCAAGCACCAAGCACCAAGCAACAAGCAACAAACACCAAACACCAAACACCAAGCACCAAACACCAAACACCAAACACCAAGCACCAGACACCAAGCACCAGACACCAAGCACCAAACACCAAGCACCAAGCACCAAGCACCAAACACCAAACACCAAGCACCAAGCACCAAACACCAAGCACCAAAGACCAAACACCAAACAGCAAACACCAAACACCAAACAGCAAACACCAAACACGAAACAGCAAACACCATACAGCAAACACCAAACACCAAGCACCAAACACCAAGTACCAAGCACCAAACACTAATCACCAAGCACCAAACACAAAGCACCAAGCACCAAACACCAAACACCAAGCACCAAAGACCAAGCACCAAGCACCAAGCACCAAAAAGCAGACACCAAACAGCAAACACCAAACACCAAACACCAAACAGCAAACAGGAAACACCAAACACCAAGCACCAAGCACCAAACACCAAACACCAAGCACCAAGCACCAAACACCAAGCACCAAGCACCAAACACCAAACCCCAAGCACCTAGCACCAAACACTAAGCACCAAGCACCAAACACGAAGCACCAAGCACCAAACACCAAGCACCAAGCACCAAGCCCCAAACACCAAACACCAAACACCAAAGACCAAGCACCAAGCACCAAACACCAAGCACCCAGCACCAAACACCAAGCACCAAACACCAACCACCCAGAACCCAGCACCAAGCACCAAACACCAAGCACCAATCACCAATCACCAAACACCAAGCACCAAGCACCAAACACCAAGCACCAAGCACCTAGTACCAAACACCAAACACCAAGCACCAAACACCAAGCACCAATCACCAAGCACCAAACACCAAGCAGCCAGCAGCAAGCACCAAACACCAAACACCAAGCACCAAGCACCAAAAACAAAACACCAAGCACCAAGCACCAAACACCTAACACCAAGCACCAAGCACCAAGTACCAAGCACCAAACACCAAGCACCAAACACCAAACACCAAGCACCAAACACCAAGCACCAAGCACCAAACACCAAGCACCAAGCACCTAGTACCAAACACCAAACACCAAGCACCAAACACCAAGCACCAATCACCAAGCACCAAACACCAAGCAGCCAGCAGCAAGCACCAAACACCAAACACCAAGCACCAAGCACCAAAAACCAAACACCAAGCACCAAGCACCAAACACCTAACACCAAGCACCAAGCACCAAGTACCAAGCACCAAACACCAAGCACCAAACACCAAACACCAAGCACCAAACACCAAGCACCAAACACCAAACACCAAGCACCAAGCACCAAACACCTAATACCAAGCACCAAACACCAAGCACCAAACACCAAGCACCAAGCACCAAGCACCAGGCACCAAGCACCAAACACCAAGCACCAAACACCAAGCACCAAACACCAAGCACCAAGCACCAAGCACCAAGCACCAAACACCAAGAACCAAGCACCAAGCACCAAGTAGAAACACCAAGCACCAAGCACCAAACACCAAGCACCAAGCACCAAACATCAAACACCAAGCATAAAACACCAAGCACCAAACACCAAACACCAAGCACCAAGCACCATGCATCAAACACCAAGCATATAACACCAAACACCAAACACCAAGCACCAAGCACCAAACACCAAACACCAAGCACCAAGCACCAAGCACCAAACACCAAGCACCCAGCACCAAACACCAAGCACCAAGCACCAAACACCAAGCACCAAGCACCAAGCAACAAGCACCAAACACCAAACACCAAACACCAAACACCAAGCACCAAACACCAAACACCAAACACCAAGCACCAGACACCAAGCACCAGACACCAAGCACCAAACACCAAGCACCAAGCACCAAGCACCAAACACCAAACACCAAGCACCAAGCACCAAACACCAAGCACCAAAGACCAAACACCAAACAGCAAACACCAAACACCAAACAGCAAACACCATACACGAAACAGCAAACACCATACAGCAAACACCAAACACCAAAAAGCAGACACCAAACATCAAACAGCAAACACCAAACACCAAACAGCAAACACCAAACACCAAGCACCAAACACCAAGTACCAAGCACCAAACACTAATCACCAAGCACCAAACACAAAGCACCAAGCACCAAACACCAAACACCAAGCACCAAAGACCAAGCACCAAGCACCAAGCACCAAACACCAAGCACCAAGCACCAAGCACCAAACACCAAGCACCAAGCACCAAACACCAAACACCAAGCACCAAACACCAAACACCAAGCTCCAGACACCAAGCACCAAACACCAAACACCAAGCACCAAGCACCAAACACCAAGGACCAAGCACCAAGCACCAAGCATCAAGCACCAAGCACCAAGCACTAAACACCAAACACCAAAGACCAAGCACCAAGCACCAAGCACCAAACACCAGGCACCATGCACCTAGCACAAAACACCAAGCACCAAGCACCAAACACCAACCACCCAGCACCAAGCACCAAACACCAAGCACCAAGCACCAAACACCAAACACCAAACACCAAGCACCAAGCACCAAACACCAAGCACCAAGCACCAAGTACCAAACACCAAGCACCAAGCACCAAACACCAAACACCAAGCACCAAACACCAAGCACCAAGCACCTAGCACCAAAAACCAAACACCAAGCACCAAGCACCAAACACCAAGCATCAATCACCAAGCACCAAACACCAAGCAGCAAGCACCAAGCACCAAATACCAAGCATCAAGAACCAAACACCAAACACCAAGCACCAAGCACCAAACACCAAGCATATAACACCAAACACCAAACACCAAGCACCAAGCACCAAACACCAAACACCAAGCACCAAGCACCAAACACCTAATACCAAGCACCAAACACCAACCACCCAGAACCCAGCACCAAGCACCAAACACCAAGCACCAATCACCAATCACCAAACACCAAGCACCAAGCACCAAACACCAAGCACCAAGCACCTAGTACCAAACACCAAACACCAAGCACCAAACACCAAGCACCAATCGCCAAGCACCAAACACCAAGCAGCCAGCAGCAAGCACCAAACACCAAACACCAAGCACCAAGCACCAAAAACAAAACACCAAGCACCAAGCACCAAACACCTAACACCAAGCACCAAGCACCAAGTACCAAGCACCAAACACCAAGCACCAAACACCAAACACCAAGCACCAAACACCAAGCACCAAGCACCAAACACCAAGCACCAAGCACCTAGTACCAAACACCAAACACCAAGCACCAAACACCAAGCACCAATCACCAAGCACCAAACACCAAGCAGCCAGCAGCAAGCACCAAACACCAAACACCAAGCACCAAGCACCAAAAACCAAACACCAAGCACCAAGCACCAAACACCTAACACCAAGCACCAAGCACCAAGTACCAAGCACCAAACACCAAGCACCAAACACCAAACACCAAGCACCAAACACCAAGCACCAAACACCAAACACCAAGCACCAAGCACCAAACACCTAATACCAAGCACCAAACACCAAGCACCAAACACCAAGCACCAAGCACCAAGCACCAGGCACCAAGCACCAAACACCAAGCTCCAAACACCAAGCACCAAACACCAAGCACCAAGCACCAAGCACCAAGCACCAAACACCAAGAACCAAGCACCAAGCACCAAGTAGAAACACCAAGCACCAAGCACCAAACACCAAGCACCAAGCACCAAACATCAAACACCAAGCATAAAACACCAAGCACCAAACACCAAACACCAAGCACCAAGCACCAAGCATCAAACACCAAGCATATAACACCAAACACCAAACACCAAGCACCAAGCACCAAACACCAAACACCAAGCACCAAGCACCAAGCACCAAACACCAAGCACCCAGCACCAAACACCAAGCACCAAGCACCAAACACCAAGCACCAAGCACCAAGCAACAAGCACCAAACACCAAACACCAAACACCAAACACCAAGCACCAAACACCAAACACCAAACACCAAGCACCAGACACCAAGCACCAGACACCAAGCACCAAACACCAAGCACCAAGCACCAAGCACCAAACACCAAACACCAAGCACCAAGCACCAAACACCAAGCACCAAAGACCAAACACCAAACAGCAAACACCAAACACCAAACAGCAAACACCAAACACGAAACAGCAAACACCATACAGCAAACACCAAACACCAAAAAGCAGACACCAAACATCAAACAGCAAACACCAAACACCAAACAGCAAACACCAAACACCAAGCACCAAACACCAAGTACCAAGCACCAAACACTAATCACCAAGCACCAAACACAAAGCACCAAGCACCAAACACCAAACACCAAGCACCAAAGACCAAGCACCAAGCACCAAGCACCAAACACCAAGCACCAAGCACCAAGCACCAAACACCAAGCACCAAGCACCAAACACCAAACACCAAGCACCAAACACCAAACACCAAGCTCCAGACACCAAGCACCAAACACCAAACACCAAGCACCAAGCACCAAACACCAAGGACCAAGCACCAAGCACCAAGCATCAAGCACCAAGCACCAAGCACTAAACACCAAACACCAAAGACCAAGCACCAAGCACCAAGCACCAAACACCAGGCACCATGCACCTAGCACAAAACACCAAGCACCAAGCACCAAACACCAACCACCCAGCACCAAGCACCAAACACCAAGCACCAAGCACCAAACACCAAACACCAAACACCAAGCACCAAGCACCAAACACCAAGCACCAAGCACCAAGTACCAAACACCAAGCACCAAGCACCAAACACCAAACACCAAGCACCAAACACCAAGCACCAAGCACCTAGCACCAAAAACCAAACACCAAGCACCAAGCACCAAACACCAAGCATCAATCACCAAGCACCAAACACCAAGCAGCAAGCACCAAGCACCAAATACCAAGCATCAAGAACCAAACACCAAACACCAAGCACCAAGCACCAAACACCAAGCATATAACACCAAACACCAAACACCAAGCACCAAGCACCAAACACCAAACACCAAGCACCAAGCACCAAACACCTAATACCAAGCACCAAACACCAAGCACCAAACAACAAGCACCAAGCACCAAGCACCAGTCACCAAGCACCAAACACCAAGCACCAAACACCAAGCACCAAACACCAAGCACCAAGCACCAAGCACCAAGCACCAAACACCAAGAACCAAGCACCAAGCACCAAGTAGAAACACCAAGCACCAAGAACCAAACACCAAGCACCAAGCACCAAACATCAAACACCAAGGATAAAACACCAAGCACCAAACACCAAACACCAAGCACCAAGCACCAAGCATCAAACACCAAGCATATAACACCAAACACCAAACACCAAGCACCAAGCACCAAACACCAAACACCAAGCACCAAGCACCAGGCACCAAACACCAAGCACCCAGCACCAAACACCAAGCACCAAGCACCAAACACCAAGCACCAAGCACCAAGCAACAAGCACCAAACACCAAACACCAAACACCAAACACCAAGCACCAAACACCAAACACCAAACACCAAGCACCAGACACCAAGCACCAGACACCAAGCACCAAACACCAAGCACCAAGCACCAAGCACCAAACACCAAACACCAAGCACCAAGCACCAAACACCAAGCACCAAAGACCAAACACCAAACAGCAAACACCAAACACCAAACAGCAAACACCAAACACGAAACAGCAAACACCATACAGCAAACACCAAACACCAAAAAGCAGACACCAAACATCAAACAGCAAACACCAAACACCAAACAGCAAACACCAAACACCAAGCACCAAACACCAAGTACCAAGCACCAAACACTAATCACCAAGCACCAAACACAAAGCACCAAGCACCAAACACCAAACACCAAGCACCAAAGACCAAGCACCAAGCACCAAGCACCAAACACCAAGCACCAAGCACCAAGCACCAAACACCAAGCACCAAGCACCAAACACCAAACACCAAGCACCAAACACCAAACACCAAGCTCCAGACACCAAGCACCAAACACCAAACACCAAGCACCAAGCACCAAACACCAAGGACCAAGCACCAAGCACCAAGCACCAAGCACCAAGCACTAAACACCAAACACCAAAGACCAAGCACCAAGCACCAAGCACCAAACACCAGGCACCATGCACCTAGCACAAAACACCAAGCACCAAGCACCAAATACCAACCACCCAGCACCAAGCACCAACCACCAAGCACCAAGCACCAAACACCAAGCACCAAGCACCAAGTACCAAACACCAAGCACCAAGCACCAAACACCAAACACCAAGCACCAAACACCAAGCACCAAGCACATAGCACCAAACACCAAGCACCCAGCACCAAACACCAAGCACCAAGCACCAAACACCAAGCACCAAGCACCAAGCAACAAGCACCAAACACCAAACACCAAACACCAAACACCAAGCACCAAACACCAAACACCAAACACCAAGCACCAGACACCAAGCACCAGACACCAAGCACCAAACACCAAGCACCAAGCACCAAGCACCAAACACCAAACACCAAGCACCAAGCACCAAACACCAAGCACCAAAGACCAAACACCAAACAGCAAACACCAAACACCAAACAGCAAACACCAAACACGAAACAGCAAACACCATACAGCAAACACCAAACACCAAAAAGCAGACACCAAACATCAAACAGCAAACACCAAACACCTAACAGCAAACACCAAACACCAAGCACCAAACACCAAGTACCAAGCACCAAACACTAATCACCAAGCACCAAACACAAAGCACCAAGCACCAAACACCAAACACCAAGCACCAAAGACCAAGCACCAAGCACCAAGCACCAAACACCAAGCACCAAGCACCAAGCACCAAACACCAAGCACCAAGCACCAAACACCAAACACCAAGCACCAAACACCAAACACCAAGCTCCAGACACCAAGCACCAAACACCAAACACCAAGCACCAAGCACCAAACACCAAGGACCAAGCACCAAGCACCAAGCATCAAGCACCAAGCACCAAGCACTAAACACCAAACACCAAAGACCAAGCACCAAGCACCAAGCACCAAACACCAGGCACCATGCACCTAGCACAAAACACCAAGCACCAAGCACCAAACACCAACCACCCAGCACCAAGCACCAAACACCAAGCACCAAGCACCAAACACCAAACACCAAACACCAAGCACCAAGCACCAAACACCAAGCACCAAGCACCAAGTACCAAACACCAAGCACCAAGCACCAAACACCAAACACCAAGCACCAAACACCAAGCACCAAGCACCTAGCACCAAAAACCAAACACCAAGCACCAAGCACCAAACACCAAGCATCAATCACCAAGCACCAAACACCAAGCAGCAAGCACCAAGCACCAAATACCAAGCATCAAGAACCAAACACCAAACACCAAGCACCAAGCACCAAACACCAAGCATATAACACCAAACACCAAACACCAAGCACCAAGCACCAAACACCAAACACCAAGCACCAAGCACCAAACACCTAATACCAAGCACCAAACACCAAGCACCAAACACCAAGCACCAAGCACCAAGCACCAGGCACCAAGCACCAAACACCAAGCACCAAACACCAAGCACCAAACACCAAGCACCAAGCACTAAACACCAAGAACCAAGCACCAAGCACCAAGTAGAAACACCAAGCACCAAGAACCAAACACCAAGCACCAAGCACCAAGTAGAAACACCAAGCACCAAGAACCAAACATCAAACACCAAGCATAAAACACCAAGCACCAAACACCAAACACCAAGCACCAAGCACCAAGCATCAAAAACCAAGCATATAACACCAAACACCAAACACCAAGCACCAAGCACCAAACACCAAACACCAAGCACCAAGCACCAAACACCAAGCACCAAGCACCAAGCAACAAGCACCAAACACCAAACACCAAACACCAAACACCAAGCACCAAACACCAAACACCAAACACCAAGCACCAGACACCAAGCACCAGACACCAAGCACCAAACACCAAGCACCAAGCACCAAGCACCAAACACCAAACACCAAGCACCAAGCACCAAACACCGAGCACCAAAGACCAAACACCAAACAGCAAACACCAAACACCAAACAGCAAACACCAAACACGAAACAGCAAACACCATACAGCAAACACCAAACACCAAAAAGCAGACACCAAACATCAAACAGCAAACACCAAACACCAAAAAGCAAACACCAAACACCAAGCACCAAACACCAAGTACCAAGCACCAAACACTAATCACCAAGCACCAAACACAAAGCACCAAGCACCAAACACCAAACACCAAGCACCAAAGACCAAGCACCAAGCACCAAGCACCAAACACCAAGCACCAAGCACCAAGCACCAAACACCAAGCACCAAGCACCAAACACCAAACACCAAGCACCAAACACCAAACACCAAGCTCCAGACACCAAGCACCAAACACCAAACACCAAGCACCAAGCACCAAACACCAAGGACCAAGCACCAAGCACCAAGCACCAAGCACCAAGCACTAAACACCAAACACCAAAGACCAAGCACCAAGCACCAAGCACCAAACACCAGGCACCATGCACCTAGCACAAAACACCAAGCACCAAGCACCAAATACCAACCACCCAGCACCAAGCACCAACCACCAAGCACCAAGCACCAAACACCAAACACCAAACACCAAGCACCAAGCACCAAACCCCAAGCACCAAGCACCAAGTACCAAACACCAAGCACCAAGCACCAAACACCAAACACCAAGCACCAAACACCAAGCACCAAGCACCTAGCACCAAAAACCAAACACCAAGCACCAAGCACCAAACACCAAGCATCAATCACCAAGCACCAAACACCAAGCAGCAAGCACCAAGCACCAAATACCAAGCATCAAGAACCAAACACCAAACACCAAGCACCCAGCACCAAACACCAAGCACCAAGCACCAAACACCAAGCACCAAGCACCAAGCAACAAGCACCAAACACCAAACACCAAACACCAAACACCAAGCACCAAACACCAAACACCAAACACCAAGCACCAGACACCAAGCACCAGACACCAAGCACCAAACACCAAGCACCAAGCACCAAGCACCAAACACCAAACACCAAGCACCAAACACCAAACACCAAGCACCAAGCACCAAACACCAAGCACCAAAGACCAAACACCAAACAGCAAACACCAAACACGAAACAGCAAACACCATACAGCAAACACCAAACAGCAAAAAGCAGACACCAAACAGCAAACACCAAACACCAAACACCAAACAGCAAACACCAAACACCAAGCACCAAACACCAAGTACCAAGCACCAAACACTAATCACCAAGCACCAAACACAAAGCACCAAGCACCAAACACCAAACACCAAGCACCAAAGACCAAGCACCAAGCACCAAGCACCAAACACCAAGAACCAAGCACCAAGCACCAAACACCAAGCACCAAGCACCAAGCACCAAACACCAAGCACCAAGCACCAAGTACCAAACACCAAGCACCAAGCACCAAACACCAAGGACCAAGCACCAAGCACCAAGCACCAAGCACCAAAAACCAAACACCAAACACAAAACACCAAGCACCAAGCACCAAACACCAAACTCCAAGCACCAAGCACCAAAAACCAAGCACCAAGCACCAAGTACCAAACACCAAGAACCAAGAACCAAACACCAAGCACCAAGCACCAAGTAGAAACACCAAGCACCAAGCACCAAACACCAAGCACCAAGCACCAAACATCAAACACCAAGCATAAAACACCAAGCACCAAACACCAAACACCAAGCACCAAGCACCAAGCATCAAACACCAAGCATATAACACCAAACACCAAACACCAAGCACCAAGCACCAAACACCAAACACCAAGCACCAAGCACCGAGCACCAAACACCAAGCACCCAGCACCAAACACCAAGCACCAAGCACCAAACACCAAGCACCAAGCACCAAGCAACAAGCACCAAACACCAAACACCAAACACCAAACACCAAGCACCAAACACCAAACACCAAACACCAAGCACCAGACACCAAGCACCAGACACCAAGCACCAAACACCAATCACCAAGCACCAAGCACCAAACACCAAACACCAAGCACCAAGCACCAAACACCAAGCACCAAAGACCAAACACCAAACAGCAAACACCAAGCACCAAGCACCAAACACCAAGCACCAAAGACCAAACACGAAACAGCAAACACCATACAGCAAACACCAAACACCAAAAAGCAGACACCAAACAGCAAACAGCAAACACCAAACACCAAACAGCAAACACCAAACACCAAGCACCAAACACCAAGTACCAAGCACCAAACACTAATCACCAAGCACCAAACACAAAGCACCAAGCACCAAACACCAAACACCAAGCACCAAAGACCAAGCACCAAGCACCAAGCACCAAACACCAAGCACCAAGCACCAAGCACCAAACACCAAGCACCAAGCACCAAACACCAAACACCAAGCACCAAACACCAAACACCAAGCTCCAGACACCAAGCACCAAACACCAAACACGAAGCACCAAGCACCAAGCACCAAACACCAAACACCAAGCACCAAGCACCAAACACCAAGGACCAAGCACCAAGCACCAAGCACCAAGCACCAAGCAACAAGCACCAAACACCAAACACCAAACACCAAACACCAAGCACCAAACACCAAACACCAAACACCAAGCACCAGACACCAAGCACCAGACACCAAGCACCAAACACCAAGCACCAAGCACCAAGCACCAAACACCAAACACCAAGCACCAAGCACCAAACACCAAGCACCAAAGACCAAACACCAAACAGCAAACACCAAACACCAAACAGCAAACACCAAACACGAAACAGCAAACACCATACAGCAAACACCAAACACCAAAAAGCAGACACCAAACAGCAAAGAGCAAACACCAAACACCAAACAGCAAACACCAAACACCAAGCACCAAACACCAAGTACCAAGCACCAAACACTAATCACCAAGCACCAAACACAAAGCACCAAGCACCAAACACCAAACACCAAGCACCAAAGACCAAGCACCAAGCACCAAGCACCAAACACCAAGCACCAAGCACCAAGCACCAAACACCAAGCACCAAGCACCAAACACCAAACATCAAGCACCAAACACCAAACACCAAGCTCCAGACACCAAGCACCAAACACCAAACACGAAGCACCAAGCACCAAGCACCAAACACCAAACACCAAGCACCAAGCACCAAACACCAAGGACCAAGCACCAAGCACCAAGCACCAAGCACCAAGCACCAAGCACTAAACACCAAACACCAAAGACCAAGCACCAAGCACCAAGCACCAAACACCAGGCACCATGCACCTAGCACAAAACACCAAGCACCAAGCACCAAACACCAACCACCCAGCACCAAGCACCAAACACCAAGCACCAAGCACCAAACACCAAACACCAAACACCAAGCACCAAGCACCAAACACCAAGCACCAAGCACCAAGTACCAAACACCAAGCACCAAGCACCAAACACCAAACACCAAGCACCAAACACCAAGCACCAAGCACCTAGCACCAAAAACCAAACACCAAGCACCAAGCACCAAACACCAAGCATCAATCACCAAGCACCAAACACCAAGCAGCAAGCACCAAGCACCAAATACCAAGCATCAAGAACCAAACACCAAACACCAAGCACCAAGCACAAAACACCAAGCATATAACACCAAACACCAAACACCAAGCACCAAGCACCAAACACCAAACACCAAGCACCAAGCACCAAACACCAAGCACCCAGCACCAAACACCAAGCACCAAGCACCAAACACCAAGCACCAAGCACCAAGCAACAAGCACCAAACACCAAACACCAAACACCAAACACCAAGCACCAAACACCAAACACCAAACACCAAGCACCAGACACCAAGCACCAGACACCAAGCACCAAACACCAAGCACCAAGCACCAAGCACCAAACACCAAACACCAAGCACCAAACACCAAACACCAAGCACCAAGCACCAAACACCAAGCACCAAAGACCAAACACCAAACAGCAAACACCAAACACCAAACAGCAAACACCAAACACGAAACAGCAAACACCATACAGCAAACACCAAACACCAAAAAGCAGACACCAAACAGCAAACACCAAACACCAAACACCAAACAGCAAACACCAAACACCAAGCACCAAACACCAAGTACCAAGCACCAAACACTAATCACCAGGCACCAAACACAAAGCACCAAGCACCAAACACCAAACACCAAGCACCAAAGACCAAGCACCAAGCACCAAGCACCAAACACCAAGCACCAAGCACCAAGCACCAAACACCAAGCACCAAGCACCAAATACCAACCACCCAGCACCAAGCACCAAGCACCAAACACCAAGCACCAAGCACCAAACACCAAACACCAAACACCAAGCACCAAGCACCAAACACCAAGCACCAAGCACCAAGTACCAAACACCAAGAACCAAGAACCAAACACCAAGCACCAAGCACCAAGTACAAACACCAAGCACCAAGCACCAAGCACCAAGCACCAAAAACCAAACACCAAACACAAAACACCAAGCACCAAGCACCAAACACCAAACTCCAAGCACCAAGCACCAAACACCAAACACCAAGCCCCAAGCACCAGGCACCAAACACCAAGCACCAAGCACCAAACACCAAGCACCAAGCACCAAACACCAAACACCAAACACCAAACAGCAAATAACATACAGCAAACACCAAACACCAAAAAGCAGACACCAAACAGCAAACACCAGACACCAAACACCAAACACCAAACAGGAAACACCAAACACCAAGCACCAAGCACCAAACACCAAACACCAAGCACCAAGCACCAAACACCAAGCACCAAGCACCAAACACCAAACCCCAAGCACCTAGCACCAAACACTAAGCACCAAGCACCAAACACCAAGCACCAAGCACCAAACACCAAGCACCAAGCACCAAGCCCCAAACACCAAACACCAAACACCAAAGACCAAGCACCAAGCACCAAACACCAAGCACCCAGCACCAAACACCAAGCACCAAACACCAACCACCCAGAACCCAGCACCAAGCACCAAACACCAAGCACCAATCACCAAACACCAAACACCAAGCACCAAGCACCAAACACCAAGCACCAAGCACCTAGTACCAAACACCAAACACCAAGCACCAAACACCAAGCACCAAACACCAAGCAGCCAGCAGCAAGCACCAAACACCAAACACCAAGCACCAAGCACCAAAAGCCAAACACCAAGCACCAAGCACCAAACACCTAACACCAAGCACCAAGCACCAAGTACCAAGCACCAAGCACCAAGCACCAAACACCAAACACCAAGCACCAAACACCAAGCACCAAACACCAAACACCAAGCACCAAGCACCAAACACCTAATACCAAGCACCAAACACCAAGCACCAAACACCAAGCACCAAGCACCAAGCACCAGGCACCAAGCACCAGGCACCAAGCACCAAACACCAAGCACCAAGCACCAAGCACCAAGCACCAAACACCATGAACCAAGCACCAAGCACCAAGTAGAAACACCAAGCACCAAGCACCAAAAACCAAGCACCAAGCACCAAACATCAAACACCAAGCATAAAACACCAAGCACCAAACACCAAACACCAAGCACCAAGCACCAAGCATCAAACACCAAGCATATAACACCAAACACCAAACACCAAGCACCAAGCACCAAACACCAAACACCAAGCACCAAGCACCAAGCACCAAACACCAAGCACCCAGCACCAAACACCAAGCACCAAGCACCAAACACCAAGCACCAAGCACCAAGCAACAAGCACCAAACACCAAACACCAAACACCAAACACCAAGCACCAAACACCAAACACCAAACACCAAGCACCAGACACCAAGCACCAGACACCAAGCACCAAACACCAAGCACCAAGCACCAAGCACCAAACACCAAACACCAAGCACCAAGCACCAAACACCAAGCACCAAAGACCAAACACCAAACAGCAAACACCAAACACCAAACAGCAAACACCAAACACGAAACAGCAAACACCATACAGCAAACACCAAACACCAAAAAGCAGACACCAAACAGCAAACAGCATACACCAAACACCAAACAGCAAACACCAAACACCAAGCACCAAACACCAAGTACCAAGCACCAAACACTAATCACCAAGCACCAAACACAAAGCACCAAGCACCAAACACCAAACACCAAGCACCAAAGACCAAGCACCAAGCAGCAAGCACCAAACACCAAGCACCAAGCACCAAGCACCAAACACCAAGCACCAAGCACCAAATACCAACCACCCAGCACCAAGCACCAAGCACCAAACACCAAGCACCAAGCACCAAACACCAAACACCAAACACCAAGCACCAAGCACCAAACACCAAGCACCAAGCACCAAGCACCAAACACCAAGCCCCAAGCACCAAGCACCAAACACCAAGCACCAAACACCAAGCATCAAACACCAAACACCAAACACCAAGCACCTAGCACCAAACACCAAACACCAAGCACCAAGCACCAAGCAGCAAACACCAAGCAGCAAACAGAAAGCACCAAACAACAAACACCAAGCACCAAGCACTAAACACCAAGCACCAAGCACCAAGGACCAAACACCAAACACCAAGCACCAAACACCAAACACCTAACACCAAGCACCAAGTACCAAGCACCAAACACCAAACACCAAGAACCAAGCACAAAACACCAAGCACCAAGCACCAAATACAAACACCAAGCACCAAACACCAAGCACCAAGCATAAAACACCAAGCATCAAACACCAAACACCAAATACCAAGCACCAAGCACCAAACACCAAGCACCAAACACCAAACACCAAGCTCCAGACACCAAGTACCAAGCACCAAACACCAAACACCAAGAACCAAGCACAAAACACCAAGCACCCAGCACCAAACACCAAGCACCAAACACCAAGAACCAAGCACCAAACACCAAGCACCAAGCACCAAGTACAAACACCAAGCACCAAGCACCAAACACCAAGCACCAAGCTCCAAACACCAAGCACCAAACACCAAGAACCAAGCACCAAACACCAAGCACCAAGCACCAAGTACAAACACCAAGCACCAAGCACCAAACACCAAGCACCAAGCACGAAACACCAAACACCAAGCACCAAACACCAAACACCAAGCTCCAGACACCAAGCACCAAACACCAAACACGAAGCACCAAGCACCAAGCACCAAACACCAAACACCAAGCACCAAGCACCAAACACCAAGGACCAAGCACCAAGCACCAAGCACCAAGCAACAAGCACTAAACACCAAACACCAAAGACCAAGCACCAAGCACCAAGCACCAAACACCAAGCACCATGCACCTAGCACGAAACACCAAGCACCAAGCACCAAACACCAACCACCCAGCACCAAGCACCAAACACCAAGCACCAAGCACCAAACACCAAACACCAAACACCAAGCACCAAGCACAAAACACCAAGCACCAAGCACCAAGCACCAAACACCAAACAACAAGCACCAAGCACCAAACACCAAGCACCAAAGACCAAACACCAAACAGCAAACACCAAACACCAAACAGCAAACACCAAACACGAAACAGCAAACACCATACAGCAAACACCAAACACCAAAAAGCAGACACCAAACAGCAAACACCAAACACCAAACACCAAACAGCAAACACCAAACACCAAGCACCAAACACCAAGTACCAAGCACCAAACACTAATCACCAAGCACCAAACACAAAGCACCAAGCACCAAACACCAAACACCAAGCACCAAAGACCAAGCACCAAGCACCAAGCACCAAACACCAAGCACCAAGCACCAAGCACCAAACACCAAGCACCAAGCACCAAATACCAACCACCCAGCACCAAGCAACAAGCACCAAACACCAAACACCAAACACCAAACACCAAGCACCAAACACCAAACACCAAACACCAAGCACCAGACACCAAGCACCAGACACCAAGCACCAAACACCAAGCACCAAGCACTAAGCACCAAACACCTAACACCAAGCACCAAACACCAAACACCAAGCACCAAGCACCAAACACCAAGCACCAAAGACCAAACACCAAACAGCAAACACCAAACACCAAACAGCAAACACCAAACACGAAACAGCAAACACCATACAGCAAACACCAAACACCAAAAAGCAGACACCAAACAGCAAACACCAAACACCAAACAGCAAACAGCAAACACCAAACACCAAGCACCAAACACCAAGTACCAAGCACCAAACACTAATCACCAAGCACCAAACACAAAGCACCAAGCACCAAACACCAAACACCAAGCACCAAAGACCAAGCACCAAGCACCAAGCACCAAACACCAAGCACCAAGCACCAAGCACCAAACACCAAGCACCAAGCACCAAATACCAACCACCCAGCACCAAGCACCAAGCACCAAACACCAAGCACCAAGCACCAAAAACCAAACACCAAGCACCAAGCACCAAACACCAAGCATCAATCACCAAGCACCAAACACCAAGCAGCAAGCACCAAGCACCAGATACCAAGCATCAAGAACCAAACAGCAAACACCAAGCACCAAGCACCAAACACCAAGCATATAACACCAAACACCAAACACCAAGCACCAAGCACCAAACACCAAACACCAAGCACCAAGCACCAAACACCAAGCACCCAGCACCAAACACCAAGCACCAAGCACCAAACACCAAGCACCAAGCACCAAGCAACAAGCACCAAACACCAAACACCAAACACCAAACACCAAGCACCAAACACCAAACACCAAACACCAAGCACCAGACACCAAGCACCAGACACCAAGCACCAAACACCAAGCACCAAGCACCAAGCACCAAACACCAAACACCAAGCACCAAACACCAAACACCAAGCACCAAGCACCAAACACCAAGCACCAAAGACCAAACACCAAACAGCAAACACCAAACACCAAACAGCAAACACCAAACACGAAACAGCAAACACCATACAGCAAACACCAAACACCAAAAAGCAGACACCAAACAGCAAACACCAAACACCAAACACCAAACAGCAAACACCAAACACCAAGCACCAAACACCAAGTACCAAGCACTAAACACTAATCACCAAGCACCAAACACAAAGCACCAAGCACCAAACACCAAACACCAAGCACCAAAGAACAAGCACCAAGCACCAAGCACCAAACACCAAGCACCAAGCACCAAGCACCAAACACCAAGCACCAAGCACCAAATACCAACCACCCAGCACCAAGCACCAAGCACCAAACACCAAGCACCAAGCACCAAACACCAAGCACCAAGCACCAAGTACCAAACACCAAGAACCAAGAACCAAACACCAAGCACCAAGCACCAAGTACAAACACCAAGCACCGAGCACCAAACACCAAGGACCAAGCACCAAGCACCAAGCACCAAGAACCAAAAACCAAACACCAAACACAAAACACCAAGCACCAAGCACCAAGCACCAAACTCCAAGCACCAAGCACCAAACACCAAGCACCAAGCACCAAGTACCAAACACCAAGAACCAAGAACCAAACACCAAGCACCAAGCACCAAGTAGAAACACCAAGCACCAAGCACCAAACACCAAGCACCAAGCACCAAACATCAAACACCAAGCATAAAACACCAAGCACCAAACACCAAACACCAAGCACCAAGCACCAAGCATCAAACACCAAGCATATAACACCAAACACCAAACACCAAGCACCAAGCACCAAACACCAAACACCAAGCACCAAGCACCAAGCACCAAACACCAAGCACCCAGCACCAAACACCAAGCACCAAGCACCAAACACCAAGCACCAAGCACCAAGCAACAAGCACCAAACACCAAACACCAAACACCAAACACCAAGCACCAAACACCAAACACCAAACACCAAGCACCAGACACCAAGCACCAGACACCAAGCACCAAACACCAAGCACCAAGCACCAAGCACCAAACACCAAACACCAAGCACCAAGCACCAAACACCAAGCACCAAAGACCAAACACCAAACAGCAAACACCAAACACCAAACAGCAAACACCAAACACGAAACAGCAAACACCATACAGCAAACACCAAACACCAAAAAGCAGACACCAAACAGCAAACAGCAAACACCAAACACCAAACAGCAAACACCAAACACCAAGCACCAAACACCAAGTACCAAGCACCAAACACTAATCACCAAGCACCAAACACAAAGCACCAGGCACCAAACACCAAACACCAAGCACCAAAGACCAAGCACCAAGCACCAAGCACCAAACACCAAGCACCAAGCACCAAACACCAAGCACCAAGCACCAAACACCAAACACCAAGCACTAAACACCAAACACCAAGCTCCAGACACCAAGCACCAAACACCAAACACGAAGCACCAAGCACCAAGCACCAAACACCAAACACCAAGCACCAAGCACCAAACACCAAGGACCAAGCACCAAGCACCAAGCACCAAGCACCAAGCACCAAGCACTAAACACCAAACACCAAAGACCAAGCACCAAGCACCAAGCACCAAACACCAGGCACCATGCACCTAGCACAAAACACCAAGCACCAAGCACCAAACCCCAACTACCCAGCACCAAGCACCAAACACCAAGCACCAAGCACCAAACACCAAACACCAAACACCAAGCACCAAGCACCAAACACCAAGCACCAAGCACCAAGTACCAAACACCAAGCACCAAGCACCAGACACCAAACACCAAGCACCAAGCACCTAGCACCAAAAACCAAACACCAAGCACCAAGCACCAAACAACAAGCATCAACCACCAAGCACCAAACACCAAGCAGCAAGCACCAAGCACCAAACACCAAGCACCAAACACCAAACACCAAGCACCAAGCACCAAACACCAAGCACCAAAGACCAAACACCAAACAGCAAACACCAAACACCAAACAGCAAACACCAAACACGAAACAGCAAACACCATACAGCAAACACCAAACACCAGAAAGCAGACACCAAACAGCAAACACCAAACACCAAACACCAAACAGCAAACACCAAACACCAAGCACCAAACACCAAGTACCAAGCACCAAACACTAATCACCAAGCACCAAACACAAAGCACCAAGCACCAAACACCAAACACCAAGCACCAAAGACCAAGCACCAAGCACCAAGCACCAAACACCAAGCACCAAGCACCAAGCACCAAACACCAAGCACCAAGCACCAAATACCAACCACCCAGCACCAAGCACCAAGCACCAAACACCAAGCACCAAGCACCAAACACCAAACACCAAACACCAAGCACCAAGCACCAAACACCAAGCACCAAGCACCAAGTACCAAACACCAAGAACCAAGAACCAAACACCAAGCACCAAGCACCAAGTACAAACACCAAGCACCAAGCACCAAACACCAAGGACCAAGCACCAAGCACCAAGCACCAAGCACCAAAAACCAAACACCAAACACAAAACACCAAGCACCAAGCACCAAACACCAAACTCCAAGCACCAAGCACCAAACACCAAACACCAAGCCCCAAGCACCAAGCACCAAACACCAAGCACCAAGCACCAAACACCAAGCACCAAGCACCAAACACCAAACACCAAACACCAAACAGCAAATAACATACAGCAAACACCAAACACCAAAAAGCAGACACCAAACAGCAAACACCAAACACCAAGCACCAATCACCAAACACCAAACACCAAGCACCAAGCACCAAACACCAAGCACCAAGCACCTAGTACCAAACACCAAACACCAAGCACCAAACACCAAGCACCAATCACCAAGCACCAAACACCAAGCAGCCAGCAGCAAGCACCAAATACCAAACACCAAGCACCAAGCACCAAAAACCAAACACCAAGCACCAAGCACCAAACACCTAACACCAAGCACCAAGCACCAAGTACCAAGCACCAAACACCAAGCACCAAACACCAAACACCAAGCACCAAACACCAAGCACCAAACACCAAACACCAAGCACCAAGCACCAAACACCTAATACCAAGCACCAAACACCAAGCACCAAACACCAAGCACCAAGCACCAAGCACCAGGCAACAAGCACCAAACACCAAGCACCAAACACCAAGCACCAAACACCAAGCACCAAGCACCAAGCACCAAGCACCAAACACCAAGAACCAAGCACCAAGCACCAAGTAGAAACACCAAGCACCAAGCACCAAAAACCAAGCACCAAGCACCAAACATCAAACACCAAGCATAAAACACCAAGCACCAAACACCAAACACCAAGCACCAAGCACCAAGCATCAAACACCAAGCATATAACACCAAACACCAAACACCAAGCACCAAGCACCAAACACCAAACACCAAGCACCAAGCACCAAGCACCAAACACCAAGCACCCAGCACCAAACACCAAGCACCAAGCACCAAACACCAAGCACCAAGCACCAAGCAACAAGCACCAAACACCAAACACCAAACACCAAACACCAAGCACCAAACACCAAACACCAAACACCAAGCACCAGACACCAAGCACCAGACACCAAGCACCAAACACCAAGCACCAAGCACCAAGCACCAAACACCAAACACCAAGCACCAAGCACCAAACACCAAGCACCAAAGACCAAACACCAAACAGCAAACACCAAACAGCAAACAGCAAACACCAAACACGAAACAGCAAACACCATACAGCAAACACCAAACACCAAAAAGCAGACACCAAACAGCAAACAGCAAACACCAAACACCAAACAGCAAACACCAAACACCAAGCACCAAACACCAAGTACCAAGCACCAAACACTAATCACCAAGCACCAAACACAAAGCACCAAACACCAAACACCAAACACCAAGCACCAAAGACCAAGCACCAAGCACCAAGCACCAAACACCAAGCACCAAGCACCAAGCACCAAACACCAAGCACCAAGCACCAAATACCAACCACCCAGCACCAAGCACCAAGCACCAAACACCAAGCACCAAGCACCAAACACCAAACACCAAACACCAAGCACCAAGCACCAAACACCAAGCACCAAGCACCAAGCACCAAACACCAAGCCCCAAGCACCAAGCACCAAACACCAAGCACCAAACACCAAGCATCAAACACCAAACACCAAACACCAAGCACCTAGCACCAAACACCAAACACCAAGCACCAAGCACCAAGCAGCAAACACCAAGCAGCAAACAGAAAGCACCAAACAACAAACACCAAGCACCAAGGACTAAACACCAAGCACCAAGCACCAAGGACCAAACACCTAACACCAAGCACCAAGTACCAAGCACCAAACACCAAACACCAAGACCCAAGCACAAAACACCAAGCACCAAGCACCAAATACAAACACCAAGCACCAAACACCAAGCACCAAGCATAAAACACCAAGCATCAAACACCAAGCACAAAACACCAAGCACCAAGCACCAAACACCATGCACCAAGTACCAAGCAACAAACACCAAGCACCAAGCACCAAACACCAAACACCAAGCACCAAACACCAAACACCAAGCACCAAGCACCAAACACCAAACACCAAGCACCAAGCACCAAACACCAAGCACCAAGCTCCAAACACCAAGCACCAAACACCAAGAACCAAGCACCAAACACCAAGCACCAAGCACCAAGTACAAACACCAAGCACCAAGCACCAAACACCAAGCACCAAGCTCCAAACACCAAGCACCAAACACCAAGAACCAAGCACCAAACACCAAGCACCAAACACCAAGCACCAAGCACCAAACACCAAGCACCAAGCACGAAACACCAAACACCAAGCACCAAACACCAAACACCAAGCTCCAGACACCAAGCACCAAACACCAAACACGAAGCACCAAGCACCAAGCACCAAACACCAAACACCAAGCACCAAGCACCAAACACCAAGCACCAAAGACCAAACACCAAACAGCAAACACCAAACACCAAACAGCAAACACCAAACACGAAACAGCAAACACCATACAGCAAACACCAAACACCAAAAAGCAGACACCAAACAGCAAACACCAAACACCAAACACCAAACAGCAAACACCAAACACCAAGCACCAAACACCAAGTACCAAGCACCAAACACTAATCACCAAGCACCAAACACAAAGCACCAAGCACCAAACACCAAACACCAAGCACCAAAGACCAAGCACCAAGCACCAAGCACCAAACACCAAGCACCAAGCACCAAGCACCAAACACCAAGCACCAAGCACCAAATACCAACCACCCAGCACCAAGCACCAAGCACCAAACACCAAGCACCAAGCACCAAAAACCAAACACCAAGCACCAAGCACCAAACACCAAGCATCAATCACCAAGCACCAAACACCAAGCAGCAAGCACCAAGCACCAGATACCAAGCATCAAGAACCAAACAGCAAACACCAAGCACCAAGCACCAAACACCAAGCATATAACACCAAACACCAAACACCAAGCACCAAGCACCAAACACCAAACACCAAGCACCAAGCACCAAACACCAAGCACCCAGCACCAAACACCAAGCACCAAGCACCAAACACCAAGCACCAAGCACCAAGCAACAAGCACCAAACACCAAACACCAAACACCAAACACCAAGCACCAAACACCAAACACCAAACACCAAGCACCAGACACCAAGCACCAGACACCAAGCACCAAACACCAAGCACCAAGCACCAAGCACCAAACACCAAACACCAAGCACCAAACACCAAACACCAAGCACCAAGCACCAAACACCAAGCACCAAAGACCAAACACCAAACAGCAAACACCAAACACCAAACAGCAAACACCAAACACGAAACAGCAAACACCATACAGCAAACACCAAACACCAAAAAGCAGACACCAAACAGCAAACACCAAACACCAAACACCAAACAGCAAACACCAAACACCAAGCACCAAACACCAAGTACCAAGCACCAAACACTAATCACCAAGCACCAAACACAAAGCACCAAGCACCAAACACCAAACACCAAGCACCAAAGACCAAGCACCAAGCACCAAGCACCAAACACCAAACACCAAACACCAAGCACCAAGCTCCAAACACCAAGCACCAAGCACCAAGTACCAAACACCAAGAACCAAGAACCAAACACCAAGCACCAAGCACCAAGTACAAACACCAAGCACCGAGCACCAAACACCAAGGACCAAGCACCAAGCACCAAGCACCAAGCACCAAAAACCAAACACCAAACACAAAACACCAAGCACCAAGCACCAAACACCAAACTCCAAGCACCAAGCACCAAACACCAAGCACCAAGCACCAAGCACCAAGTACCAAACACCAAGAACCTAGAACCAAACACCAAGCACCAAGCACCAAGTAGAAACACCAAGCACCAAGCACCAAACACCAAGCACCAAGCACCAAACATCAAACACCAAGCATAAAACACCAAGCACCAAACACCAAACACCAAGCACCAAGCACCAAGCATCAAACACCAAGCATATAACACCAAACACCAAACACCAAGCACCAAGCACCAAACACCAAACACCAAGCACCGAGCACCAAGCACCAAACACCAAGCACCCAGCACCAAACACCAAGCACCAAGCACCAAACACCAAGCACCAAGCACCAAGCAACAAGCACCAAACACCAAACACCAAACACCAAACACCAAGCACCAAACACCAAACACCAAACACCAAGCACCAGACACCAAGGACCAGACACCAAGCACCAAACACCAAGCACCAAGCACCAAGCACCAAACACCAAACACCAAGCACCAAGCACCAAACACCAAGCACCAAAGACCAAACACCAAACAGCAAACACCAAACACCAAACAGCAAACACCAAACACGAAACAGCAAACACCATACAGCAAACACCAAACACCAAAAAGCAGACACCAAACAGCAAACAGCAAACACCAAACACCAAACAGCAAACACCAAACACCAAGCACCAAACACCAAGTACCAAGCACCAAACACTAATCACCAAGCACCAAACACAAAGCACCAGGCACCAAACACCAAACACCAAGCACCAAAGACCAAGCACCAAGCACCAAGCACCAAACACCAAGCACCAAGCACCAAGCACCAAACACCAAGCACCAAGCACCAAACACCAAACACCAAGCTCCAGACACCAAGCACCAAACACCAAACACGAAGCACCAAGCACCAAGCACCAAACACCAAACACCAAGCACCAAGCACCAAACACCAAGGACCAAGCACGAAGCACCAAGCACCAAGCACCAAGCACCAAGCACTAAACACCAAACACCAAAGACCAAGCACCAAGCACCAAGCACCAAACACCAGGCACCATGCACCTAGCACAAAACACCAAGCACCAAGCACCAAACACCAACCACCCAGCACCAAGCACCAAACACCAAGCACCAAGCACCAAACACCAAACACCAAACACCAAGCACCAAGCACCAAACACCAAGCACCAAGCACCAAGTACCAAACACCAAGCACCAAGCACCAAACACCAAACACCAAGCACCAAGCACCTAGCACCAAAAACCAAACACCAAGCACCAAGCACCAAACACCAAGCATCAATCACCAAGCACCAAACACCAAGCAGCAAGCACCAAGCACCAAATACCAAGCATCAAGAACCAAACACCAAACACCAAGCACCAAGCACCAAACACCAAGCATATAACACCAAACACCAAACACCAAGCACCAAGCACCAAACACCAAACACCAAGCACCAAGCACCAAGCACCAAACACCAAGGACCAAACACCAAGCACCATGCACCAAGTACCAAGCAACAAACACCAAGCACCAAGCACCAAACACCAAACACCAAGCACCAAACACCAAACACCAAGCACCAAGCACCAAACACCAAACACCAAGCACCAAGCACCAAACACCAAGCACCAAGCTCCAAACACCAAGCACCAAACACCAAGAACCAAGCACCAAACACCAAGCACCAAGCACCAAGTACAAACACCAAGCACCAAGCACCAAACACCAAGCACCAAGCTCCAAACACCAAGCACCAAACACCAAGAACCAAGCACCAAACACCAAGCACCAAGCACCAAGTACAAACACCAAGCACCAAGCACCAAACACCAAGCACCAAGCACCAAACACCAAACACCAAGCACCAAACACCAAACACCAATCTCCAGACACCAAGCACCAAACACCAAACACGAAGCACCAAGCACCAAGCACCAAACACCAAACACCAAGCACCAAGCACCAAACACCAAGGACCAAGCACCAAGCACCAAGCACCAAGCACCAAGCACTAAACACCAAACACCAAAGACCAAGCACCAAGCACCAAGCACCAAACACCAAGCACCATGCACCTAGCACGAAACACCAAGCACCAAGCACCAAACACCAACCACCCAGCACCAAGCACCAAGCACCAAACACCAAGCACCAAGCACCAAACACCAAGCACCAAGCACCAAGTACCAAACACCAAGCACCAAGCACCAAACACCAAACACCAAGCACCAAACACCAAGCACCAAGCACCTAGCACCAAAAACCAAACACCAAGCACCAAGCACCAAACACCAAGCATCAATCACCAAGCACAAAACACCAAGCAGCAAGCACCAAGCACCAAATACCAAGCATCAAGAACCAAACACCAAACACCAAGCACCAAGCACCAAACACCAAGCATATAACACCAAACACCAAACACCAAGCACCAAGCACCAAACACCAAACACCAAGCACCAAGCACCAAACACCAAGCACCCAGCACCAAACACCAAGCACCAAGCACCAAACACCAAGCACCAAGCACCAAGCAACAAGCACCAAACACCAAACACCAAACACCAAACACCAAGCACCAAACACCAAACACCAAGCACCAGACACCAAGCACCAGACACCAAGCACCAAACACCAAGCACCAAGCACCAAGCACCAAACACCAAACACCAAGCACCAAACACCAAACACCAAGCACCAAGCACCAAACACCAAGCACCAAAGACCAAACACCAAACAGCAAACACCAAACACCAAACAGCAAACACCAAACACGAAACAGCAAACACCATACAGCAAACACCAAACACCAAAAAGCAGACACCAAACAGCAAACACCAAACACCAAACACCAAACAGCAAACACCAAACACCAAGCACCAAACACCAAGTACCAAGCACCAAACACTAATCACCAAGCACCAAACACAAAGCACCAAGCACCAAACACCAAACACCAAGCACCAAAGACCAAGCACCAAGCACCAAGCACCAAACACCAAGCACCAAGCACCAAGCACCAAACACCAAGCACCAAGCACCAAATACCAACCACCCAGCACCAAGCACCAAGCACCAAACACCAAACACCAAACACCAAGCACCAAGCACCAAACACCAAGCACCAAGCACCAAGCACCAAACACCAAGCCCCAAGCACCAAGCACCAAACACCAAGCACCAAACACCAAGCATAAAACACCAAGCACCAAACACCAAACACCAAGCACCAAGCACCAAGCATCAAACACCAAGCATATAACACCAAACACCAAACACCAAGCACCAAGCACCAAGCACCAAACACCAAGCACCCAGCACCAAACACCAAGCACCAAGCACCAAACACCAAGCACCAAGCACCAAGCAACAAGCACCAAACACCAAACACCAAACACCAAACACCAAGCACCAAACACCAAACACCAAACACCAAGCACCAGACACCAAGCACCAGACACCAAGCACCAAACACCAAGCACCAAGCACCAAGCACCAAACACCAAACACCAAGCACCAAGCACCAAACACCAAACACCAAAGACCAAACACCAAACAGCAAACACCAAACACCAAACAGCAAACACCAAACACGAAACAGCAAACACCATACAGCAAACACCAAACACCAAAAAGCAGACACCAAACAGCAAACACCAAACACCAAACACCAAACAGCAAACACCAAACACCAAGCACCAAACACCAAGTACCAAGCACCAAACACTAATCACCAAGCACCAAACACAAAGCACCAAGCACCAAACACCAAACACCAAGCACCAAAGACCAAGCACCAAGCACCAAGCACCAAACACCAAGCACCAAGCACCAATCACCAAATACCAACCACCCAGCACCAAGCACCAAGCACCAAACACCAAGCACCAAGCACCAAACACCAAACACCAAACACCAAGCACCAAGCACAAAACACCAAGCACCAAGCACCAAGCACCAAACACCAAGCCCCAAGCACCAAGCACCAAACACCAAGCACCAAACACCAAGCATCAAACACCAAACACCAAACACCAAGCACCTAGCACCAAACACCAAACACCAAGCACCAAGCACCAAGCAGCAAACACCAAGCAGCAAACAGAAAGCACCAAACAACAAACACCAAGCACCAAGCACTAAACACCAAGCACCAAGCACCAAGGACCAAACACCAAACACCAAGCACCAAGCACCAAACACCTAACACCAAGCACCAAGTACCAAGCACCAAACACCAAACACCAAGAACCAAGCACAAAACACCAAGCACCAAGCACCAAGTACAAACACCAAGCACCAGACACCAAGCACCAGACACCAAGCACCAAACACCAAGCACCAAGCACCAAGCACCAAACACCAAACACCAAGCACCAAACACCAAACACCAAGCACCAAGCACCAAACACCAAGCACCAAAGACCAAACACCAAACAGCAAACACCAAACACCAAACAGCAAACACCAAACACGAAACAGCAAACACCATACAGCAAACACCAAACACCAAAAAGCAGACACCAAACAGCAAACACCAAACACCAAACACCAAACAGCAAACACCAAACACCAAGCACCAAACACCAAGTACCAAGCACCAAACACTAATCACCAAGCACCAAACACAAAGCACCAAGCACCAAACACCAAACACCAAGCACCAAAGACCAAGCACCAAGCACCAAGCACCAAACACCAAGCACCAAGCACCAAGCACCAAACACCAAGCACCAAGCACCAAATACCAACCACCCAGCACCAAGCACCAAGCACCAAACACCAAGCACCAAGCACCAAACACCAAACACCAAACACCAAGCACCAAGCACCAAACACCAAGCACCAAGCACCAAGCACCAAACACCAAGCCCCAAGCACCAAGCACCAAACACCAAGCACCAAACACCAAGCATCAAACACCAAACACCAAACACCAAGCACCTAGCACCAAACACCAAACACCAAGCACCAAGCACCAAGCAGCAAACACCAAGCAGCAAACAGAAAGCACCTAACAACAAACACCAAGCACCAAGCACTAAACACCAAGCACCAAGCACCAAGGACCAAACACCAAACACCAAGCACCAAGCACCAAACACCAAGCACCAAGCTCCAAACACCAAGCACCAAGCACCAAGTACCAAGCACCAAACACCAAACCCCAAGAACCAAGCACAAAACACCAAGCACCAAGCACCAAGTACAAACACCAAGCACCAAACACCAAGCACCAAGCATAAAACACCAAGCATCAAACACCAAACACCAAACACCAAGCACCAAGCACCAAACACCAAGCACCAAACACCAAGCACCCAGCACCAAACACCATGCACCAAGTACCAAGCAACAAACACCAAGCACCAAACACCAAACACCAAGCACCAGGCACCAAACACCAAACACCAAGCACCAAGCACCAAACACCAAGCACCAAGTACCAAGCACCAAACACCAAACACCAAGAACCAAGCTCAAAACACCAAGCACCAAGCACCAAATACAAACACCAAGCACCAAACACCAAGCACCAAGCATAAAACACCAAGCATCAAACACCAAACACCAAACACCAAGCACCAAGCACCAAACACCAAGCACCAAACACCAAAAACCAAACACCAAGCACCAAACACCAAACACCAAGCTCCAAGCACCAAACACCAAACACCAAGCACCAAGCACCAAACACCAAGCACCAAGCTCCAAACACCAAGCACCAAACACCAAGAACCAAGCACCAAACACCAAGCACCAAGCACCAAGTACAAACACCAAGCACCAAGCACCAAACACCAAGCACCAAGCACCAAACACCAAACACCAAGCACCAAACACCAAACACCAAGCTCCAGACACCAAGCACCAAACACCAAACACGAAGCACCAAGCACCAAGCACCAAACACCAAACACCAAGCACCAAGCACCAAACACCAAGGACCAAGCACCAAGCACCAAGCACCAAGCACCAAGCACCAAGCACTAAACACCAAACACCAAAGACCAAGCACCAAGCACCAAGCACCAAACACCAAGCACCATGCACCTAGCACGGAACACCAAGCACCAAGCACCAAACACCAACCACCCAGCACCAAGCACCAAACACCAAGCACCAAGCACCAAACACCAAACACCAAACACCAAGCACCAAGCACCAAACACCAAGCACCAAGCACCAAGTACCAAACACCAAGCACCAAGCACCAAACACCAAACACCAAGCACCAAACACCAAGCACCAAGCACCAAACACCAAGCATCAATCACCAAGCACCAAACACCAAGCAGCAAGCACCAAGCACCAAATACCAAGCATCAAGAACCAAACACCAAATACCAAGCATCAAGCACCAAACACCAAACACCAAGCACCAAACACCAAACACCAAGCACCAAGCACCAAACACCAAGCACCAAAGACCAAACACCAAACAGCAAACACCAAACACCAAACAGCAAACACCAAACACGAAACAGCAAACACCATACAGCAAACACCAAACACCAAAAAGCAGACACCAAACAGCAAACACCAAACACCAAACACCAAACAGCAAACACCAAACACCAAGCACCAAACACCAAGTACCAAGCACCAAACACTAATCACCAAGCACCAAACACAAAGCACCAAGCACCAAACACCAAACACCAAGCACCAAAGACCAAGCACCAAGCACCAAGCACCAAACACCAAACACCAAACACCAAGCACCAAGCTCCAAACACCAAGCACCAAGCACCAAGTACCAAACACCAAGAACCAAGAACCAAACACCAAGCACCAAGCACCAAGTACAAACACCAAGCACCGAGCACCAAACACCAAGGACCAAGCACCAAGCACCAAGCACCAAGCACCAAAAACCAAACACCAAACACAAAACACCAAGCACCAAGCACCAAACACCAAACTCCAAGCACCAAGCACCAAACACCAAGCACCAAGCACCAAGCACCAAGTACCAAACACCAAGAACCTAGAACCAAACACCAAGCACCAAGCACCAAGTAGAAACACCAAGCACCAAGCACCAAACACCAAGCACCAAGCACCAAACATCAAACACCAAGCATAAAACACCAAGCACCAAACACCAAACACCAAGCACCAAGCACCAAGCATCAAACACCAAGCATATAACACCAAACACCAAACACCAAGCACCAAGCACCAAACACCAAACACCAAGCACCGAGCACCAAGCACCAAACACCAAGCACCCAGCACCAAACACCAAGCACCAAGCACCAAACACCAAGCACCAAGCACCAAGCAACAAGCACCAAACACCAAACACCAAACACCAAACACCAAGCACCAAACACCAAACACCAAACACCAAGCACCAGACACCAAGGACCAGACACCAAGCACCAAACACCAAGCACCAAGCACCAAGCACCAAACACCAAACACCAAGCACCAAGCACCAAACACCAAGCACCAAAGACCAAACACCAAACAGCAAACACCAAACACCAAACAGCAAACACCAAACACGAAACAGCAAACACCATACAGCAAACACCAAACACCAAAAAGCAGACACCAAACAGCAAACAGCAAACACCAAACACCAAACAGCAAACACCAAACACCAAGCACCAAACACCAAGTACCAAGCACCAAACACTAATCACCAAGCACCAAACACAAAGCACCAGGCACCAAACACCAAACACCAAGCACCAAAGACCAAGCACCAAGCACCAAGCACCAAACACCAAGCACCAAGCACCAAGCACCAAACACCAAGCACCAAGCACCAAACACCAAACACCAAGCTCCAGACACCAAGCACCAAACACCAAACACGAAGCACCAAGCACCAAGCACCAAACACCAAACACCAAGCACCAAGCACCAAACACCAAGGACCAAGCACGAAGCACCAAGCACCAAGCACCAAGCACCAAGCACTAAACACCAAACACCAAAGACCAAGCACCAAGCACCAAGCACCAAACACCAGGCACCATGCACCTAGCACAAAACACCAAGCACCAAGCACCAAACACCAACCACCCAGCACCAAGCACCAAACACCAAGCACCAAGCACCAAACACCAAACACCAAACACCAAGCACCAAGCACCAAACACCAAGCACCAAGCACCAAGTACCAAACACCAAGCACCAAGCACCAAACACCAAACACCAAGCACCAAGCACCTAGCACCAAAAACCAAACACCAAGCACCAAGCACCAAACACCAAGCATCAATCACCAAGCACCAAACACCAAGCAGCAAGCACCAAGCACCAAATACCAAGCATCAAGAACCAAACACCAAACACCAAGCACCAAGCACCAAACACCAAGCATATAACACCAAACACCAAACACCAAGCACCAAGCACCAAACACCAAACACCAAGCACCAAGCACCAAGCACCAAACACCAAGGACCAAACACCAAGCACCATGCACCAAGTACCAAGCAACAAACACCAAGCACCAAGCACCAAACACCAAACACCAAGCACCAAACACCAAACACCAAGCACCAAGCACCAAACACCAAACACCAAGCACCAAGCACCAAACACCAAGCACCAAGCTCCAAACACCAAGCACCAAACACCAAGAACCAAGCACCAAACACCAAGCACCAAGCACCAAGTACAAACACCAAGCACCAAGCACCAAACACCAAGCACCAAGCTCCAAACACCAAGCACCAAACACCAAGAACCAAGCACCAAACACCAAGCACCAAGCACCAAGTACAAACACCAAGCACCAAGCACCAAACACCAAGCACCAAGCACCAAACACCAAACACCAAGCACCAAACACCAAACACCAATCTCCAGACACCAAGCACCAAACACCAAACACGAAGCACCAAGCACCAAGCACCAAACACCAAACACCAAGCACCAAGCACCAAACACCAAGGACCAAGCACCAAGCACCAAGCACCAAGCACCAAGCACTAAACACCAAACACCAAAGACCAAGCACCAAGCACCAAGCACCAAACACCAAGCACCATGCACCTAGCACGAAACACCAAGCACCAAGCACCAAACACCAACCACCCAGCACCAAGCACCAAGCACCAAACACCAAGCACCAAGCACCAAACACCAAGCACCAAGCACCAAGTACCAAACACCAAGCACCAAGCACCAAACACCAAACACCAAGCACCAAACACCAAGCACCAAGCACCTAGCACCAAAAACCAAACACCAAGCACCAAGCACCAAACACCAAGCATCAATCACCAAGCACAAAACACCAAGCAGCAAGCACCAAGCACCAAATACCAAGCATCAAGAACCAAACACCAAACACCAAGCACCAAGCACCAAACACCAAGCATATAACACCAAACACCAAACACCAAGCACCAAGCACCAAACACCAAACACCAAGCACCAAGCACCAAACACCAAGCACCCAGCACCAAACACCAAGCACCAAGCACCAAACACCAAGCACCAAGCACCAAGCAACAAGCACCAAACACCAAACACCAAACACCAAACACCAAGCACCAAACACCAAACACCAAGCACCAGACACCAAGCACCAGACACCAAGCACCAAACACCAAGCACCAAGCACCAAGCACCAAACACCAAACACCAAGCACCAAACACCAAACACCAAGCACCAAGCACCAAACACCAAGCACCAAAGACCAAACACCAAACAGCAAACACCAAACACCAAACAGCAAACACCAAACACGAAACAGCAAACACCATACAGCAAACACCAAACACCAAAAAGCAGACACCAAACAGCAAACACCAAACACCAAACACCAAACAGCAAACACCAAACACCAAGCACCAAACACCAAGTACCAAGCACCAAACACTAATCACCAAGCACCAAACACAAAGCACCAAGCACCAAACACCAAACACCAAGCACCAAAGACCAAGCACCAAGCACCAAGCACCAAACACCAAGCACCAAGCACCAAGCACCAAACACCAAGCACCAAGCACCAAATACCAACCACCCAGCACCAAGCACCAAGCACCAAACACCAAACACCAAACACCAAGCACCAAGCACCAAACACCAAGCACCAAGCACCAAGCACCAAACACCAAGCCCCAAGCACCAAGCACCAAACACCAAGCACCAAACACCAAGCATAAAACACCAAGCACCAAACACCAAACACCAAGCACCAAGCACCAAGCATCAAACACCAAGCATATAACACCAAACACCAAACACCAAGCACCAAGCACCAAGCACCAAACACCAAGCACCCAGCACCAAACACCAAGCACCAAGCACCAAACACCAAGCACCAAGCACCAAGCAACAAGCACCAAACACCAAACACCAAACACCAAACACCAAGCACCAAACACCAAACACCAAACACCAAGCACCAGACACCAAGCACCAGACACCAAGCACCAAACACCAAGCACCAAGCACCAAGCACCAAACACCAAACACCAAGCACCAAGCACCAAACACCAAACACCAAAGACCAAACACCAAACAGCAAACACCAAACACCAAACAGCAAACACCAAACACGAAACAGCAAACACCATACAGCAAACACCAAACACCAAAAAGCAGACACCAAACAGCAAACACCAAACACCAAACACCAAACAGCAAACACCAAACACCAAGCACCAAACACCAAGTACCAAGCACCAAACACTAATCACCAAGCACCAAACACAAAGCACCAAGCACCAAACACCAAACACCAAGCACCAAAGACCAAGCACCAAGCACCAAGCACCAAACACCAAGCACCAAGCACCAATCACCAAATACCAACCACCCAGCACCAAGCACCAAGCACCAAACACCAAGCACCAAGCACCAAACACCAAACACCAAACACCAAGCACCAAGCACAAAACACCAAGCACCAAGCACCAAGCACCAAACACCAAGCCCCAAGCACCAAGCACCAAACACCAAGCACCAAACACCAAGCATCAAACACCAAACACCAAACACCAAGCACCTAGCACCAAACACCAAACACCAAGCACCAAGCACCAAGCAGCAAACACCAAGCAGCAAACAGAAAGCACCAAACAACAAACACCAAGCACCAAGCACTAAACACCAAGCACCAAGCACCAAGGACCAAACACCAAACACCAAGCACCAAGCACCAAACACCTAACACCAAGCACCAAGTACCAAGCACCAAACACCAAACACCAAGAACCAAGCACAAAACACCAAGCACCAAGCACCAAGTACAAACACCAAGCACCAGACACCAAGCACCAGACACCAAGCACCAAACACCAAGCACCAAGCACCAAGCACCAAACACCAAACACCAAGCACCAAACACCAAACACCAAGCACCAAGCACCAAACACCAAGCACCAAAGACCAAACACCAAACAGCAAACACCAAACACCAAACAGCAAACACCAAACACGAAACAGCAAACACCATACAGCAAACACCAAACACCAAAAAGCAGACACCAAACAGCAAACACCAAACACCAAACACCAAACAGCAAACACCAAACACCAAGCACCAAACACCAAGTACCAAGCACCAAACACTAATCACCAAGCACCAAACACAAAGCACCAAGCACCAAACACCAAACACCAAGCACCAAAGACCAAGCACCAAGCACCAAGCACCAAACACCAAGCACCAAGCACCAAGCACCAAACACCAAGCACCAAGCACCAAATACCAACCACCCAGCACCAAGCACCAAGCACCAAACACCAAGCACCAAGCACCAAACACCAAACACCAAACACCAAGCACCAAGCACCAAACACCAAGCACCAAGCACCAAGCACCAAACACCAAGCCCCAAGCACCAAGCACCAAACACCAAGCACCAAACACCAAGCATCAAACACCAAACACCAAACACCAAGCACCTAGCACCAAACACCAAACACCAAGCACCAAGCACCAAGCAGCAAACACCAAGCAGCAAACAGAAAGCACCTAACAACAAACACCAAGCACCAAGCACTAAACACCAAGCACCAAGCACCAAGGACCAAACACCAAACACCAAGCACCAAGCACCAAACACCAAGCACCAAGCTCCAAACACCAAGCACCAAGCACCAAGTACCAAGCACCAAACACCAAACCCCAAGAACCAAGCACAAAACACCAAGCACCAAGCACCAAGTACAAACACCAAGCACCAAACACCAAGCACCAAGCATAAAACACCAAGCATCAAACACCAAACACCAAACACCAAGCACCAAGCACCAAACACCAAGCACCAAACACCAAGCACCCAGCACCAAACACCATGCACCAAGTACCAAGCAACAAACACCAAGCACCAAACACCAAACACCAAGCACCAGGCACCAAACACCAAACACCAAGCACCAAGCACCAAACACCAAGCACCAAGTACCAAGCACCAAACACCAAACACCAAGAACCAAGCTCAAAACACCAAGCACCAAGCACCAAATACAAACACCAAGCACCAAACACCAAGCACCAAGCATAAAACACCAAGCATCAAACACCAAACACCAAACACCAAGCACCAAGCACCAAACACCAAGCACCAAACACCAAAAACCAAACACCAAGCACCAAACACCAAACACCAAGCTCCAAGCACCAAACACCAAACACCAAGCACCAAGCACCAAACACCAAGCACCAAGCTCCAAACACCAAGCACCAAACACCAAGAACCAAGCACCAAACACCAAGCACCAAGCACCAAGTACAAACACCAAGCACCAAGCACCAAACACCAAGCACCAAGCACCAAACACCAAACACCAAGCACCAAACACCAAACACCAAGCTCCAGACACCAAGCACCAAACACCAAACACGAAGCACCAAGCACCAAGCACCAAACACCAAACACCAAGCACCAAGCACCAAACACCAAGGACCAAGCACCAAGCACCAAGCACCAAGCACCAAGCACCAAGCACTAAACACCAAACACCAAAGACCAAGCACCAAGCACCAAGCACCAAACACCAAGCACCATGCACCTAGCACGGAACACCAAGCACCAAGCACCAAACACCAACCACCCAGCACCAAGCACCAAACACCAAGCACCAAGCACCAAACACCAAACACCAAACACCAAGCACCAAGCACCAAACACCAAGCACCAAGCACCAAGTACCAAACACCAAGCACCAAGCACCAAACACCAAACACCAAGCACCAAACACCAAGCACCAAGCACCAAACACCAAGCATCAATCACCAAGCACCAAACACCAAGCAGCAAGCACCAAGCACCAAATACCAAGCATCAAGAACCAAACACCAAACACCAAGCACCAAGCACCAAACACCAAGCATATAACACCAAACACCAAACACCAAGCACCAAGCACCAAACACCAAACACCAAGCACCCAGTACCAAACACCAAGCACCAAGCACCAAACACCAAGCACCAAGCACCAAGCAACAAGCACCAAACACCAAACACCAAGCACCAAACACCAAACACCAAACACCAAGCACCAGACACCAAGCACCAGACACCAAGCACCAAACACCAAGCACCAAGCACGAAGCACCAAACACCAAACACCAAGCACCAAACACCAAACACCAAGCACCAAGCACCAATCACCAAGCACCAAAGACCAAACACCAAACAGCAAACACCAAACACCAAACAGCAAACACCAAACACGAAACAGCAAACACCATACAGCAAACACCAAACACCAAACACCAAACAGCAGACACCAAACACCAAGCACCAAACACCAAGTACCAAGCACCAAACACTAATCACCAAGCACCAAACACAAAGCACCAAGCACCAAACACCAAACACCAGGCACCAAAGACCAAGCACCAAGCACCAAGCACCAAACACCAAGCACCAAGCACCAAGCACCAAACACCAAGCACCAAGCACCAAATACCAACCACCCAGCACCAAGCACCAAGCACCAAACACCAAGCACCAAGCACCAAACACCAAACACCAAACACCAAGCACCAAGCACCAAACACCAAGCACCAAGCACCAAGTACCAAACACCAGGAACCAAGAACCAAACACCAAGCACCAAGCACCAAGTACAAACACCAAGCACCAAGCACCAAACACCAAGGACCAAGCACCAAGCACCAAGCACCAAGCACCAAAAACCAAACACCAAACACAAAACACCAAGCACCAAGCACCAAACACCAAACTCCAAGCACCAAGCACCAAACACCAAACACCAAGCCCCAAGCACCAGGCACCAAACACCAAGCACCAAGCACCAAACACCAAACACCAAACACCAAACAGCAAATAACATACAGCAAACACCAAACACCAAAAAGCAGACACCAAACAGCAAACACCAAACACCAAACACCAAACAGCAAACAGAAAACACCAAACACCAAGCACCAAGCACCAAACACCAAACACCAAGCACCAAGCACCAAACACCAAACCCCAAGCACCTAGCACCAAACACTAAGCACCAAGCACCAAACACCAAGCACCAAGCACCAAACACCAAGCACCAAGCACCAAGCCCCAAACACCAAACACCAAACACCAAAGACCAAGCACCAAGCACCAAACACCAAGCACCCAGCACCAAACACCAAGCACCAAACACCAACCACCCAGAACCCAGCACCAAGCACCAAACACCAAGGACCAAGCACCAAGCACCAAGCACCAAGCACCAAGCACTAAACACCAAACACCAAAGACCAAGCACCAAGCACCAAGCACCAAACACCAAGCACCATGCACCTAGCACGAAACACCAAGCACCAAGCACCAAACACCAACCACCCAGCACCAAGCACCAAGCACCAAACACCAAGCACCAAGCACCAAACACCAAACACCAAACACCAAGCACCAAGCACCAAACACCAAGCACCAAGCACCAAGTACCAAACACCAAGCACCAAGCACCAAACACCAAACACCAAGCACCAAACACCAAGCACCAAGCACCTAGCACCAAAAACCAAACACCAAGCACCAAGCACCAAACACCAAGCATCAATCACCAAGCACCAAACACCAAGCAGCAAGCACCAAGCACCAAATACCAAGCATCAAGAACCAAACACCAAACACCAAGCACCAAGCACCAAACACCAAGCATATAACACCAAACACCAAACACCAAGCACCAAGCACCAAACACCAAACACCAAGCACCAAGCACCAAACACCAAGCACCCAGCACCAAACACCAAGCACCAAGCACCAAACACCAAGCACCAAGCACCAAGCAACAAGCACCAAACACCAAACACCAAACACCAAACACCAAGCACCAAACACCAGACACCAAGCACCAAACACCAAACACCAAGAACCAAGCACCAAACACCAAGCACCAAAGACCAAACACCAAACAGCAAACACCAAACACCAAACAGCAAACACCAAACACGAAACAGCAAACACCATACAGCAAACACCAAACACCAAAAAGCAGACACCAAACAGCAAACACCAAACACCAAACACCAAACAGCAAACACCAAACACCAAGCACCAAACACCAAGTACCAAGCACCAAACACTAATCACCAAGCACCAAACACAAAGCACCAAGCACCAAACACCAAACACCAAGCACCAAAGACCAAGCACCAAGCACCAAGCACCAAACACCAAGCACCAAGCACCAAGCACCAAACACCAAGCACCAAGCACCAAATACCAACCACCCAGCACCAAGCACCAAGCACCAAACACCAAGCACCAAGCACCAAACACCAAACACCAAACACCAAGCACCAATCACCAAACACCAAGCACCAAGCACCAAGCACCAAACACCAAGCCCCAAGCACCAAGCACCAAACACCAAGCACCAAACACCAAGCATCAAACACCAAACACCAAACACCAAGCACCTAGCACCAAACACCAAACACCAAGCACCAAGCACCAAGCAGCAAACACCAAGCAGCAAACAGAAAGCACCAAACAACAAACACCAAGCACCAAGCACTAAACACCAAGCACCAAGCACCAAGGACCAAACACCAAACACCAAGCACCAAGCACCAAACACCTAACACCAAGCACCAAGTACCAAGCACCAAACACCAAACCCCAAGAACCAAGCACAAAACACCAAGCACCAAGCACCAAGTACAAACACCAAGCACCAAACACCAAGCACCAAGCATAAAACACCAAGCATCAAACACCAAACACCAAACACCAAGCACCAAGCACCAAACACCAAGCACCAAACACCAAGCACCCAGCACCAAACACCATGCACCAAGTACCAAGCAACAAACACCAAGCACCAAGCACCAAACACCAAACACCAAGCACCAAACACCAAACACCAAGCACCAGGCACCAAACACCAAACACCAAGCACCAAGCACCAAACACCAAGCACCAAGTACCAAGCACCAAACACCAAACACCAAGAACCAAGCTCAAAACACCAAGCACCAAGCACCAAATACAAACACCAAGCACCAAACACCAAGCACCAAGCATAAAACACCAAGCATCAAACACCAAACACCAAACACCAAGCACCAAGCACCAAACACCAAGCACCAAACACCAAAAACCAAACACCAAGCACCAAACACCAAACACCAAGCTCCAAGCACCAAACACCAAACACCAAGCACCAAGCACCAAACACCAAGCACCAAGCTCCAAACACCAAGCACCAAACACCAAGAACCAAGCACCAAACACCAAGCACCAAGCACCAAGTACAAACACCAAGCACCAAGCACCAAACACCAAGCACCAAGCACCAAACACCAAACACCAAGCACCAAACACCAAACACCAAGCTCCAGACACCAAGCACCAAACACCAAACACGAAGCACCAAGCACCAAGCACCAAACACCAAACACCAAGCACCAAGCACCAAACACCAAGGACCAAGCACCAAGCACCAAGCACCAAGCACCAAGCACCAAGCACTAAACACCAAACACCAAAGACGAAGCACCAAGCACCAAGCATCAAACACCAAGCACCATGCACCTAGCACGGAACACCAAGCACCAAGCACCAAACACCAACCACCCAGCACCAAGCACCAAACACCAAGCACCAAGCACCAAACACCAAACACCAAACACCAAGCACCAAGCACCAAACACCAAGCACCAAGCACCAAGTACCAAACACCAAGCACCAAGCACCAAACACCAAACACCAAGCACCAAACACCAAGCACCAAGCACCAAACACCAAGCATCAATCACCAAGCACCAAACACCAAGCAGCAAGCACCAAGCACCAAATACCAAGCATCAAGAACCAAACACCAAACACCAAGCACCAAGCACCAAACACCAAGCATATAACACCAAACACCAAACACCAAGCACCAAGCACCAAACACCAAACACCAAGCACCCAGTACCAAACACCAAGCACCAAGCACCAAACACCAAGCACCAAGCACCAAGCAACAAGCACCAAACACCAAACACCAAGCACCAAACACCAAACACCAAACACCAAGCACCAGACACCAAGCACCAGACACCAAGCACCAAACACCAAGCACCAAGCACGAAGCACCAAACACCAAACACCAAGCACCAAACACCAAACACCAAGCACCAAGCACCAATCACCAAGCACCAAAGACCAAACACCAAACAGCAAACACCAAACACCAAACAGCAAACACCAAACACGAAACAGCAAACACCATACAGCAAACACCAAACACCAAAAAGCAGACACCAAACAGCAAACACCAAACACCAAGCACCAAACACCAAGTACCAAGCACCAAACACTAATCACCAAGCACCAAACACAAAGCACCAAGCACCAAACACCAAACACCAAGCACCAAAGACCAAGCACCAAGCACCAAGCACCAAACACCAAGCACCAAGCACCAAGCACCAAACACCAAGCACCAAGCACCAAATACCAACCACCCAGCACCAAGCACCAAGCACCAAACACCAAGCACCAAGCACCAAACACCAAACACCAAACACCAAGCACCAAGCACCAAACACCAAGCACCAAGCACCAAGTACCAAACACCAGGAACCAAGAACCAAACACCAAGCACCAAGCACCAAGTACAAACACCAAGCACCAAGCACCAAACACCAAGGACCAAGTACCAAGCACCAAGCACCAAGCACCAAAAACCAAACACCAAACACAAAACACCAAGCACCAAGCACCAAACACCAAACTCCAAGCACCAAGCACCAAACACCAAACACCAAGCCCCAAGCACCAGGCACCAAACACCAAGCACCAAGCACCAAACACCAAACACCAAACACCAAACAGCAAATAACATACAGCAAACATCAAACACCAAAAAGCAGACACCAAACAGCAAACACCAAACACCAAACACCAAACAACAAACAGAAAACACCAAACACCAAGCACCAAGCACCAAACACCAAACACCAAGCACCAAGCACCAAACACCAAACCCCAAGCACCTAGCACCAAACACTAAGCACCAAGCACCAAACACCAAGCACCAAGCACCAAACACCAAGCACCAAGCACCAAGCCCCAAACACCAAACACCAAACACCAAAGACCAAGCACCAAGCACCAAACACCAAGCACCCAGCACCAAACACCAAGCACCAAACACCAACCACCCAGAACCCAGCACCAAGCACCAAACACCAAGCACCAAGCACCAAACACCAAGCACCAAGCACCTAGTACCAAACACCAAACACCAAGCACCAAACACCAAGCACCAATCACCAAGCACCAAACACCAAGCAGCCAGCAGCAAGCACCAAACACCAAACACCAAGCACGAAGCACCAAAAACCAAACACCAAGCACCAAGCACCAAACACCAAAACACCAAGCACCAAGCACCAAGTACCAAGCACCAAACACCAAGCACCAAACACCAAACACCAAGCACCAAACACCAAGCACCAAACACCAAACACCAAGCACCAAGCACCAAACACCTAATACCAAGCAGCAAACACCAAGCACCAAACACCAAGCACCAAGCACCAAGCACCAGGCACCAAGCACCAAACACCAAGCACCAAACACCAAGCACCAAACACCAAGCACCAAGCACCAAGCACCAAGCACCAAACACCAAGAACCAAGCACCAAGCACCAAGTACAAACACCAAGCACCAAGCACCAAACACCAAGCACCAAGCACCAAACATCAAACACCAAGCATAAAACACCAAGCACCAAACGCCAAACAACAAGCACCAAGCACCAAGCATCAAACACCAAGCATATAACACCAAACACCAAACACCAAGCACCAAGCACCAAGCACCAAACACCAAGCACCCAGCAGCAAACACCAAGCACCAAGCACCAAACACCAAGCACCAAGCACCAAGCAACAAGCACCAAACACCAAACACCAAACACCAAACACCAAGCACCAAACACCAAACACCAAACACCAAGCACCAGACACCAAGCACCAGACACCAAGCACCAAACACCAAGCACCAAGCACCAAGCACCAAACACCAAACACCAAGCACCAAGCACCAAACACCAAGCACCAAAGACCAAACACCAAACAGCAAACACCAAACACCTAACAGCAAACACCAAACACGAAACAGCAAACACCATACAGCAAACACCAAACACCAAAAAGCAGACACCAAACAGCAAACACCAAACACCAAACACCAAACAGAAAACACCAAACACCAAGCACCAAACACCAAGTACCAAGCACCAAACACTAATCACCAAGCACCAAACACAAAGCACCAAGCACCAAACACCAAACACCAAGCACCAAAGACCAAGCACCAAGCACCAAGCACCAAACACCAAGCACCAAGCACCAATCACCAAATACCAACCACCCAGCACCAAGCACCAAGCACCAAACACCAAGCACCAAGCACCAAACACCAAACACCAAACACCAAGCACCAAGCACCAAACACCAAGCACCAAGCACCAAGCACCAAACACCAAGCCCCAAGCACCAAGCACCAAACACCAAGCACCAAACACCAAGCATCAAACACCAAACACCAAACACCAAGCACCAAGCACCAAGCAGCAAACACCAAGCAGCAAACACCAAGCAGCAAACAGAAAGCACCAAACAACAAACACCAAGCACCAAGCACTAAACACCAAGCACCAAGCACCAAGGACCGAACACCAAACACCAAGCACCAAGCACCAAACACCTAACACCAAGCACCAAGTACCAAGCACCAAACACCAAACACCAAGAACCAAGCACAAAACACCAAGCACCAAGCACCAAGTACAAACACCAAGCACCAAACACCAAGCACCAAGCATAAAACACCAAGCATCAAACACCAAACACCAAACACCAAGCACCAAGCACCAAACACCAAGCACCAAACACCAAGCACCCAGCACCAAACACCATGCACCAAGTACCAAGCAACAAACACCAAGCACCAAGCACCAAACACCAAACACCAAGCACCAAACACCAAACACCAAGCACCAAGCACCAAACACCAAACACCAAGCACCAAGCACCAAACACCAAGCACCAAGCTCCAAACACCAAGCACCAAACACCAAGAACCAAGCACCAAACACCAAGCACCAAGCACCAAGTACAAACACCAAGCACCAAGCACCAAACACCAAGCACCAAGCTCCAAACACCAAGCACCAAACACCAAGAACCAAGCACCAAACACCAAGCACCAAGCACCAAGTACAAACACCAAGCACCAAGCACCAAACACCAAGCACCAAGCACCAAACACCAAACACCAAGCACCAAACACCAAACACCAAGCTCCAGACACCAAGCACCAAACACCAAACACGAAGCACCAAGCACCAAGCACCAAACACCAAACACCAAGCACCAAGCACCAAAAACCAAGGACCAAGCACCAAGCACCAAGCACTAAACACCAAACACCAAAGACCAAGCACCAAGCACCAAGCACCAAACACCAAGCACCATGCACCTAGCACGAAACACCAAGCACCAAGCACCAAACACCAACCACCCAGCACCAAGCACCAAGCACCAAACACCAAGCACCAAGCACCAAACACCAAACACCAAACACCAAGCACCAAGCACCAAACACCAAGCACCAAGCACCAAGTACCAAACACCAAGCACCAAGCACCAAACACCAAACACCAAGCACCAAACACCAAGCACCAAGCACCTAGCACCAAAAACCAAACACCAAGCACCAAGCACCAAACACCAAGCATCAATCACCAAGCACCAAACACCAAGCAGCAAGCACCAAGCACCAAATACCAAGCATCAAGAACCAAACACCAAACACCAAGCACCAAGCACCAAACACCAAGCATATAACACCAAACACCAAACACCAAGCACCAAGCACCAAACACCAAACACCAAGCACCAAGCACCAAACACCAAGCACCCAGCACCAAACACCAAGCACCAAGCACCAAACACCAAGCACCAAGCACCAAGCAACAAGCACCAAACACCAAACACCAAACACCAAACACCAAGCACCAAACACCAAACACCAAACACCAAGCACCAGACACCAAGCACCAGACACCAAGCACCAAACACCAAGCACCAAGCACCAAGCACCAAACACCAAACACCAAGCACCAAACACCAAACACCAAGCACCAAGCACCAAACACCAAGCACCAAAGACCAAACACCAAACAGCAAACACCAAACACCAAACAGCAAACACCAAACACGAAACAGCAAACACCATACAGCAAACACCAAACACCAAAAAGCAGACACCAAACAGCAAACACCAAACACCAAACACCAATCAGCAAACACCAAACACCAAGCACCAAACACCAAGTACCAAGCACCAAACACTAATCACCAAGCACCAAACACAAAGCACCAAGCACCAAACACCAAACACCAAGCACCAAAGACCAAGCACCAAGCACCAAGCACCAAACACCAAGCACCAAGCACCAAGCACCAAACACCAAGCACCAAGCACCAAATACCAACCACCCAGCACCAAGCACCAAGCACCAAACACCAAGCACCAAGCACCAAACACCAAACACCAAACACCAAGCACCAAGCACCAAACACCAAGCACCAAGCACCAAGCACCAAACACCAAGCCCCAAGCACCAAGCACCAAACACCAAGCACCAAACACCAAGCATCAAACACCAAACACCAAACACCAAGCACCTAGCACCAAACACCAAACACCAAGCACCAAGCACCAAGCACCAAACACCAAGCAGCAAACAGAAAGCACCAAACAACAAACACCAAGCACCAAGCACTAAACACCAAGCACCAAGCACCAAGGACCAAACACCAAACACCAAGCACCAAGCACCAAACACCTAACACCAAGCACCAAGTACCAAGCACCAAACACCAAACCCCAAGAACCAAGCACAACACACCAAGCACCAAGCACCAAGTACAAACACCAAGCACCAAACACCAAGCACCAAGCATAAAACACCAAGCATCAAACACCAAACACCAAACACCAAGCACCAAGCACCAAACACCAAGCACCAAACACCAAGCACCCAGCACCAAACACCATGCACCAAGTACCAAGCAACAAACACCAAGCACCAAGCACCAAACACCAAACACCAAGCACCAAACACCAAACACCAAGCACCAGGCACCAAACACCAAACACCAAGCACCAAGCACCAAACACCAAGCACCAAGTACCAAGCACCAAACACCAAACACCAAGAACCAAGCACAAAACACCAAGCACCAAGCACCAACTACAAACACCAAGCACCAAACACCAAGCACCAAGCATAAAACACCAAGCATCAAACACCAAACACCAAACACCAAGCACCAAGCACCAAACACCAAGCACCAAACACCAAACACCAAGCTCCAGACACCAAGTACCAAGCACCAAACACCAAACTCCAAGAACCAAGCACAAAACACCAAGCACCCAGCACCAAACACCATGCACCAAGTACCAAGCAACAAACACCAAGCACCAAGCACCAAACACCAAACACCAAACACCAAGCACCAAACACCAAACACCAAGCACCAAGCACCAAACACCAAACACCAAGCACCAAGCACCAAACACCAAGCACCAAGCTCCAAACACCAAGCACCAAACACCAAGTACCAAGCACCAAACACCAAGCACCAAGCACCAAGTACAAACACCAAGCACCATGCACCAAACACCAAGCACCAAGCTCCAAACACCAAGCACCAAACACCAAGAACCAAGCACCAAACACCAAGCACCAAGCACCAAGTACAAACACCAAGCACCAAGCACCAAACACCAAGCACCAAGCACCAAACACCAAACACCAAGCACCAAACACCAAACACCAAGCTCCAGACACCAAGCACCAAACACCAAACACGAAGCACCAAGCACCAAGCACCAAACACCAAACACCAAGCACCAAGCACCAAACACCAAGGACCAGGCACCAAGCACCAAGCACCAAGCACCAAGCACCAAGCACTAAACACCAAACACCAAACACCAAGCACCAAGCACCAAGCACCAAACACCAAGCACCATGCACCTAGCACGAAACACCAAGCACCAAGCACCAAACACCAACCACCCAGCACCAAGCACCAAACACCAAGCACCAAGCACCAAACACCAAACACCAAACACCAAGCACCAAGCACCAAACACCAAGCACCAAGCACCAAGTACCAAACACCAAGCACCAAGCACCAAACACCAAACACCAAGCACCAAACACCAAGCACCTAGCACCAAAAACCAAACACCAAGCACCAAGCACCAAACACCAAGCATCAATCACCAAGCACCAAACACCAAGCAGCAAGCACCAAGCACCAAATACCAAGCATCAAGAACCAAACACCAAACACCAAGCACCAAGCACCAAACACCAAGCATATAACACCAAACACCAAACACCAAGCACCAAGCACCAAACACCAAACACCAAGCACCAAGCACCAAACACCAAGCACCCAGCACCAAACACCAAGCACCAAGCACCAAACACCAAGCACCAAGCACCAAGCAACAAGCACCAAACACCAAACACCAAGCACCAAACACCAAACACCAAACACCAAGCACCAGACACCAAGCACCAGACACCAAGCACCAAACACCAAGCACCAAGCACCAAGCACCAAACACCAAACACCAAGCACCAAACACCAAACACCAAGCACCAAGCACCAAACACCAAGCACCAAAGACCAAACACCAAACAGCAAACACCAAACACCAAACAGCAAACACCAAACACGAAACAGCAAACACCATACAGCAAACACCAAACACCAAAATCAGACACCAAACAGCAAACACCAAACACCAAACACCAAACAGCAAACACCAAACACCAAGCACCAAACACCAAGTACCAAGCACCAAACACTAATCACCAAGCACCAAACACAAAGCACCAAGCACCAAACACCAAACACCAAGCACCAAAGACCAAGCACCAAGCTCCAAGCACCAAACACCAAGCACCAAGCACCAAGCACCAAACACCAAGCACCAAGCACCCAATACCAACCACCCAGCACCAAGCACCAAGCACCAAACACCAAGCACCAAGCACCAAACACCAAACACCAAACACCAAGCACCAAGCACCAAACACCAAGCACCAAGCACCAAGTACCAAACACCAGGAACCAAGAACCAAACACCAAGCACCAAGCACCAAGTACAAACACCAAGCACCAAGCACCAAACACCAAGGACCAAGCACCAAGCACCAAGCACCAAGCACCAAAAACCAAACACCAAACACAAAACACCAAGCACCAAGCACCAAACACCAAACTCCAAGCACCAAGCACCAAACACCAAACACCAAGCCCCAAGCACCAGGCACCAAACACCAAGCACCAAGCACCAAACACCAAGCACCAAGCACCAAACACCAAACACCAAACACCAAACAGCAAATAACATACAGCAAACACCAAACACCAAAAAGCAGACACCAAACAGCAAACACCAAACACCAAACACCAAACAGCAAACACCAAATACCAAGCACCAAACACCAAGTACCAAGCACCAAACACTAATCACCAAGCACCAAACACAAAGCACCAAGCACCAAACACCAAACACCAAGCACCAAAGACCAAGCACCAAGCACCAAGCACCAAACACCAAGCACCAAGCACCAAACACCAAGCACCAAGCACCAAATACCAACCACCCAGCACCAAGCACCAAGCACCAAACACCAAGCACCAAGCACCAAACACCAAACACCAAACACCAAGCACCAAGCACCAAACACCAAGCACCAAGCACGAAGCACCAAACACCAAGCCCCAAGCACCAAGCACCAAACACCAAGCACCAAACACCAAGCATCAAACACCAAACACCAAACACTAAGCACCTAGCACCAAACACCAAACACCAAGCACCAAGCACCAAACAGCAAACACCAAGCAGCAAACAGAAATCACCAAACAACAAACACCAAGCACCAAGCACTAAACACCAAGCACCAAGCACCAAGGACCAAACACCAAACACCAAGCACCAAGCACCAAACACCTAACACCAAGCACCAAACACCAAGCACCCAGCACCAAACACCATGCACCAAGTACCAAGCAACAAACACCAAGCACCAAGCACCAAACACCAAACACCAAGCACCAAACACCAAACACCAAGCACCAGGCACCAAACACCAAACACCAAGCACCAAGCACCAAACACCAAGCACCAAGTACCAAGCACCAAACACCAAACACCAAGAACCAAGCACAAAACACCAAGCAGCAAGCACCAAATACAAACACCAAGCACCAAACACCAAGCACCAAGCATAAAACACCAAGCATCAAAAACCAAAAACCAAACACCAAGCACCAAGCACCAAACACCAAGCACCAAACACCAAACACCAAGCTCCAGACACCAAGTACCAAGCACCAAACACCAAACACCAAGAACCAAGCACAAAACACCAAGCACCCAGCACCAAACACCATGCACCAAGTACCAAGCAACAAACACCAAGCACCAAGCTCCAAACACCAAACACCAAACACCAAGCACCAAACACCAAACACCAAGCACCAAGCACCAAACACCAAACACCAAGCACCAAGCACCAAGCTCCAAACACCAAGCACCAAACACCCAGAACCAAGCACCAAACACCAAGCACCAAGCACCAAGTACAAACACCAAGCACCAAGCACCAAACACCAAGCACCAAGCTCCAAACACCAAGCACCAAACACCAAGAACCAAGCACCAAACACCAAGCACCAAGCACCAAGTACAAACACCAAGCACCAAGCACCAAACACCAAGCACCAAGCACCAAACACCAAACACCAAGCACCAAACACCAAACACCAAGCTCCAGACACCAAGCACCAAACACCAAACACGAAGCACCAAGCACCAAGCACCAAACACCAAACACCAAGCACCAAGCACCAAACACCAAGGACCAAGCACCAAGCACCAAGCACCAAGCACCAAGCACCAAGCACCAAGCACTAAACACCAAACACCAAAGACCAAGCACCAAGCACCAAGCACCAAACACCAAGCACCATGCACCTAGCACGAAACACCAAGCATATAACACCAAACACCAAACACCAAGCACCAAGCACCAAACACCAAACACCAAGCACCAAGCACCAAACACCAAGCACCCAGCACCAAACACCAAGTACCAAGCACCAAACACCAAGCACCAAGCACCAAGCAACAAGCACTAAACACCAAACACCAAGCACCAAACACCAAACACCAAACACCAAGCACCAGACACCAAGCACCAGACACCAAGCACCAAACACCAAGCACCAAGCACCAAGCACCAAACACCAAACACCAAGCACCAAACACCAAACACCAAGCACCAAGCACCAAAGACCAAGCACCAAAGACCAAACACCAAACAGCAAACACCAAACACCAAACAGCAAACACCAAACACCAAAAAGCAGACACCAAACAGCAAACACCAAACACCAAACACCAAACAGCAAACACCAAACACCAAGCACCAAACACCAAGTACCAAGCACCAAACACTAATCACCAAGCACCAAACACAAAGCACCAAGCACCAAACACCAAACACCAAGCACCAAAGACCAAGCACCAAGCACCAAGCACCAAACACCAAGCACCAAGCACCAAGCACCAAACACCAAGCACCAAGCACCAAATACCAACCACCCAGCACCAAGCACCAAGCACCAAACACCAAGCACCAAGCACCAAACACCAAACACCAAACACCAAGCACCAAGCACCAAACACCAAGCACCAAACACCAAGTACCAAACACCAGGAACCAAGAACCAAACACCAAGCACCAAGCACCAAGTACAAACACCAAGCACCAAGCACCAAACACCAAGGACCAAGCACCAAGCACCAAGCACCAAGCACCAAAAACCAAACACCAAACACAAAACACCAAGCACCAAGCACCAAACACCAAACTCCAAGCACCAAGCACCAAACACCAAACACCAAACCCCAAGCACCAGGCACCAAACACCAAGCACCAAGCACCAAACACCAAGCACCAAGCACCAAACACCAAACACCAAACACCAAACAGCAAATAACATACAGCAAACACCAAACACCAAAAAGCAGACACCAAACAGCAAACACCAAACACCAAACACCAAACACCAAACAGGAAACACCAAACACCAAGCACCAAGCACCAAACACCAAACACCAAGCACCAAGCACCAAACACCAAGCACCAAGCACCAAACACCAAACCCCAAGCACCTAGCACCAAACACTAAGCACCAAGCACCAAACACCAAGCACCAAGCACCAAACACCAAGCACCAAGCACCAAGCCCCAAACACCAAACACCAAACACCAAAGACCAAGCACCAAGCACCAAACACCAAGCACCCAGCACCAAACACCAAGCACCAAACACCAACCACCCAGAACCCAGCACCAAGCACCAAACACCAAGCACCAAGCACCAAACACCAAGCACCAAGCACCTTGTACCAAACACCAAACACCAAGCACCAAACACCAAGCACCAATCACCAAGCACCAAACACCAAGCAGCCAGCAGCAAGCACCAAACACCAAACACCAAGCACCAAGCACCAAAAACCAAACACCAAGCACCAAGCACCAAACACCTAACACCAAGCACCAAGCACCAAGTACCAAGCACCAAACACCAAGCACCAAACACCAAACACCAAGCACGAAACACCAAACACCAAGCACCAAGCACCAAACACCTAATACCAAGCAGCAAACACCAAGCACCAAACACCAAGCACCAAGCACCAAGCACCAGGCACCAAGCACCAAACACCAAGCACCAAACACCAAGCACCAAACACCAAGCACCAAGCACCAAGCACCAAGCACCAAACACCAAGAACCAAGCACCAAGCACCAAGTACAAACACCAAGCACCAAGCACCAAACACCAAGCACCAAGCACCAAACATCAAACACCAAGCATAAAACACCAAGCACCAAACACCAAACACCAAGCACCAAGCACCAAGCATCAAACACCAAGCAAATAACACCAAACACCAAACACCAAGCACCAAGCACCAAGCACCAAACACCAAGCACCCAGCACCAAACACCAAGCACCAAGCACCAAACACCAAGCACCAAGCACCAAGCAACAAGCACCAAACACCAAACACCAAACACCAAACACCAAGCACCAAACACCAAACACCAAACACCAAGCACCAGACACCAAGCACCAGACACCAAGCACCAAACACCAAGCACCAAGCACCAAGCACCAAACACCAAACACCAAGCACCAAGCACCAAACACCAAGCACCAAAGACCAAACACCAAACAGCAAACACCAAACACCAAACACCAAACACCAAACACGAAACAGCAAACACCATACACCAAACACCAAACACCAAAAAGCAGACACCAAACAGCAAACACCAAACACCAAACACCAAACAGCAAACACCAAACACCAAGCACCAAACACCAAGTACCAAGCACCAAACACTAATCACCAAGCACCAAACACAAAGCACCAAGCACCAAACACCAAACACCAAGCACCAAAGACCAAGCACCAAGCACCAAGCACCAAACACCAAGCACCAAGCACCAATCACCAAATACCAACCACCCAGCACCAAGCACCAAGCACCAAACACCAAGCACCAAGCACCAAACACCAAACACCAAACACCAAGCACCAAGCACCAAACACCAAGCACCAAGCACCAAGCACCAAACACCAAGCCCCAAGCACCAAGCACCAAACACCAAGCACCAAACACCAAGCATCAAACACCAAACACCAAACACCAAGCACCTAGCACCAAACACCAAACACCAAGCACCAAGCACCAAGCAGCAAGCACCAAACACCAAGCACCAAGCACCAAATACCAACCACCCAGCACCAAGCACCAAGCACCAAACACCAAGCTCCAAGCACCAAACACCAAGCACCAAGCACCAAGCACCAAACACCTAACACCAAGCACCAAGTACCAAGCACCAAGCACCAAACACCAAGCACCAAGCATAAAACACAAAGCATCAAACACCAAACACCAAACACCAAGCACCAAGCACCAAACACCAAGCACCAAACACCAAGCACCCAGCACCAAACACCATGCACCAAGTACCAAGCAACAAACACCAAGCACCAAGCACCAAACACCAAACACCAAGCACCAAACACCAAACACCAAGCACCAAGCACCAAACACCAAACACCAAGCACCAAGCACCAAACACCAAGCACCAAGCTCCAAACACCAAGCACCAAACACCAAGAACCAAGCACCAAGCACCAAGAACCAAGCACCAAGTACAAACACCAAGCCCCAAGCACCAAACACCAAGCACCAAGCTCCAAACACCAAGCACCAAACACCAAGAACCAAGCACCAAACACCAAGCACCAAGCACCAAGTACAAACACCAAGCACCAAGCACCAAACACCAAGCACCAAGCACCAAACACCAAACACCAAGCACCAAACACCAAACACCCAGCTCCAGACACCAAGCACCAAACACCAAACACGAAGCACCAAGCACCAAGCACCAAACACCAAACACCAAGCACCAAGCACCAAACACCAAGGACCAAGCACCAAGCACCAAGCACCAAGCACCAAGCACTAAACACCAAACACCAAAGACCAAGCACCAAGCACCAAGCACCAAACACCAAGCACCATGCACCTAGCACGAAACACCAAGCACCAAGCACCAAACACCGACCACCCAGCGCCAAGCACCAAGCACCAAACACCAAGCACCAAGCACCAAACACCAAACACCAAACACCAAGCACCAAGCACCAAACACCAAGCACCAAGCACCAAGTACCAAACACCAAGCACCAAGCACCAAACACCAAACACCAAGCACCAAACACCAAGCACCAAGCACCTAGCACCAAAAACCAAACACCAAGCACCAAGCACCAAACACCAAGCATCAATCACCAAGCACCAAACACCAAGCAGCAAGCACCAAGCACCAAATACCAAGCATCAAGAACCAAACACCAAACACCAAGCACCAAGCACCAAACACCAAGCATATAACACCAAACACCAAACACCAAGCACCAAGCACCAAACACCAAACACCAAGCACCAAGCACCAAACACCAAGCACCCAGCACCAAACACCAAGCAACAAGCACCAAACACCAAGCATCAAGCACCAAGCAACAAACACCAAACACCAAACACCAAACACCAAACACCAAGCACCAAACACCAAACACCAAACACCAAGCACCAGACACCAAGCACCAGACACCAAGCACCAAACACCAAGCACCAAGCACCAAGCACCAAACACCAAACACCAAGCACCAAACACCAAACACCAAGCACCAAGCACCAAACACCAAGCACCAAAGACCAAAGACCAAACAGCAAACACCAAACACCAAACAGCAAACACCAAACACGAAACAGCAAACACCATACAGCAAACACCAAACACCAAAAAGCAGACACCAAACAGCAAACACCAAACACCAAACACCAAACAGCAAACACCAAACACCAAGCACCAAACACCAAGTACCAAGCACCAAACACTAATCACCAAGCACCAAACACAAAGCACCAAGCACCAAACACCAAACACCAAGCACCAAAGACCAAGCACCAAGCACCAAGCACCAAACACCAAGCACCAAGCACCAAGCACCAAACACCAAGCACCAAGCACCAAATACCAACCACCCAGCACCAAGCACCAAGCACCAAACACCAAGCACCAAGCACCAAACACCAAACACCAAACACCAAGCACCAAGCACCAAACACCAAGCACCAAGCACCAAGCACCAAACACCAAGCCCCAAGCACCAAGCACCAAACACCAAGCACCAAACACCAAGCATCAAACACCAAACACCAAACACCAAGCACCTAGCACCAAACACCAAACACCAAGCACCAAGCACCAAGCAGCAAACACCAAGCAGCAAACAGAAAGCACCAAACAACAAACACCAAGCACCAAGCACTAAACACCAAGCACCAAGCACCAAGGACCAAACACCAAACACCAAGCACCAAGCACCAAACACCTAACACCAAGCACCAAGTACCAAGCACCAAACACCAAACCCCAAGAACCAAGCACAAAACACCAAGCACCAAGCACCAAGTACAAACACCAAGCACCAAACACCAAGCACCAAGCATAAAACACCAAGCATCAAACACCAAACACCAAACACCAAGCACCAAGCACCAAACACCAAGCACCAAACACCAAGCACCCAGCACCAAACACCATGCACCAAGTACCAAGCAACAAACACCAAGCACCAAGCACCAAACACCAAACACCAAGCACCAAACACCAAACACCAAGCACCAGGCACCAAACACCAAACACCAAGCACCAAGCACCAAACACCAAGCACCAAGCTCCAAACACCAAGCACCAAACACCAAGAACCAAGCACCAAACAGCAAGCACCAAGCACCAAGTACAAACACCAAGCACCAAGCACCAAACACCAAGCACCAACCTCCAAACACCAAGCACCAAACACCAAGAACCAAGCACCAAACACCAAGCACCAAGCACCAAGTACAAACACCAAGCACCAAGCACCAAACACCAAGCACCAAGCACCAAACACCAAACACCAAGCACCAAACACCAAACACCAAGCTCCAGACACCAAGCACCAAACACCAAACACGAAGCACCAAGCACCAGGCACCAAACACCAAACACCAAGCACCAAGCACCAAACACCAAGGACCAAGCACCAAGCACCAAGCACCAAGCACCAAGCACTAAACACCAAACACCAAAGACCAAGCACCAAGCACCAAGCACCAAACACCAAGCACCATGCACCTAGCACCAAACACCAAGCACCAAGCACCAAACACCAACCACCCAGCACCAAGCACCAAGCACCAAACACCAAGCACCAAGCACCAAACACCAAACACCAAACACCAAGCACCAAGCACCAAACACCAAGCACCAAGCACCAAGTACCAAACACCAAGCACCAAGCACCAAACACCAAACACCAAGCACCAAACACCAAGCACCAAGCACCTAGCACCAAAAACCAAACACCACGCACCAAGCACCAAACACCAAGCATCAATCACCAAGCACCAAACACCAAGCAGCAAGCACCAAGCACCAAATACCAAGCACCAAGAACCAAACACCAAACACCAAGCACCAAGCACCAAACACCTAACACCAAGCACCAAGCACCAAGCACCAAGCACCAAACACCAAGCACCAAGCACCAAACACCAAGCACCAAACACCAAGAACCAAGCACCAAACACCAAGCACCAAGCACCAAGTACAAACACCAAGCACCAAGCACCAAACACCAAGCACCAAGCACCAAACACCAAACACCAAGCACCAAACACCAAACACCAAGCTCCAGACACCAAGCACCAAACACCAAACACGAAGCACCAAGCACCAAGCACCAAACACCAAACACCAAGCACCAAGCACCAAACACCAAGCACCAAAGACCAAACACCAAACAGCAAACACCAAACACCAATCAGCAAACACCAAACACGAAACAGCAAACACCATACAGCAAACACCAAACACCAAAAAGCAGACACCAAACAGCAAACACCAAACACCAAACACGAAACACCAAACAGCAAACACCAAACACCAAGCACCAAACACCAAGCACCAAGCACCAAACACCAAACACCAAACACCAAGCACCAAGCACCAAGTACCAAACACCAAGAACCAAGAACCAAACACCAAGCACCAAGCACCAAGTACAAACACCAAGCACCAAGCACCAAACACCAAGGACCAAGCACCAAGCACCAAGCACCAAGCACCAAAAACCAAACACCAAACACAAAACACCAAGCACCAAGCACCAAACACCAAACTCCAAGCACCAAACACCAAACACCAAGCACCAAGCACCAGGCACCAAACACCAAGCACCAAGCACCAAACACCAAGCACCCTGCACCAAACACCAAACACCAAACACCAAACAGCAAATAACATACAGCAAACACCAAACACCAAAAAGCAGACACCAAACAGCAAACACCAAACACCAAACACCAAACAGCAAACACCAAACAACAAACACCAAACAACAAACACCAAACAGCAAACAGCAAACACCAAACACCAAGCACCAAGCACCAAACACCAAACACCAAGCACCAAGCACCAAACACCAAGCACCAAGCACCAAACACCAAACCCCAAGCACCTAGCACCAAACACTAAGCACCAAGCACCAAACACCAAGCACCAAGCACCAAACACCAACCACCAAGCACCAAGCACCAAACACCAAACACCAAACACCAAACACCAAAGACCAAGCACCAAGCACCAAACACCAAGCACCCAGCACCAAACACCAAGCACCAAAGACCAACCACCCAGAACCCAGCACCAAGCACCAAACACCAAGCACCAAGCACCAAACACCAAACACCAAGCACCAAGCACCACACACCAAGCACCAAGCACCTAGTACCAAACACCAAACACCAAGCACCAAACACCAAGCACCTATCACCAAGCACCAAACACCAAGCAGCCAGCAGCAAGCACCAAACACCAAACACCAAGCACCAAGCACCAAAAACCAAACACCAAGCACCAAGCACCAAACACCTAACACCAAGCACCAAGCACCAAGTACCAAGCACCAAACACCAAGCACCAAACACCAAACACCAAGCACCAAGCACCAAACACCAAGCACCAAACACCAAACACCAACCACCAAGCACCAAATACCTAATACCAAGCACCAAACACCAAGCACCAAACAGCAAGCACCAAGCACCAAGCACCAGGCACCAAGCACCAAACACCAAGCACCAAACACCAAGCACCAAGCACCAAGCACCAAGCACCAAACACCAAGAACCAAGCACCAAGCACCAAGTATAAACACCAAGCACCAAGCACCAAACACCAAGCACCAAGCACCAAACATCAAACACCAAGCATAAAACACCAAGCACCAAACACCAAACACCAAGCACCAAGCACCAAGCATCAAACACCAAGCATATAACACCAAACACCAAACACCAAGCACCAAGCACCAAACACCAAACACCAAGCACCAAGCACCAAGCACCAAACACCAAGCACCCAGCACCAAACACCAAGCACCAAGCACCAAACACCAAGCACCAAGCACCAAGCAACAAGCACCAAACACCAAAAACCAAACACCAAGCACCAAACACCAAACACCAAACACCAAGCACCAGACACCAAGCACCAAACACCAAACAGCAAACACCAAGCAGCAAGCACCAAGCACCAAACACCAAACACCAAGCACCAAACACCAAACACCCAGCACTAAGCACCAAACACCAAGCACCAAAGACCAAACACCAAACAGCAAACACCAAACACCAAACAGCAAACACCAAACACGAAACAGCAAACATCATACAGCAAACACCAAACACCAAAAAGCAGACACCAAACAGCAAACACCAAACACCAAACACCAAACAGCAAACACCAAACACCAAGCACCAAACACCAAGTACCAAGCACCAAACACCAAACCCCAAGCACCAAGCACCAAACACTAATCACCAAGCACCAAACACAAAGCACCAAGCACCAAACACCAAACACCAAGCACCAAAGACCAAGCACCAAGCACCAAGCACCAAACACCAAGCACCAAGCACCAAGCACCAAACACCAAGCACCAAGCACCAAATACCAACCACCCAGCACCAAGCACCAAGCACCAAACACCAAGCACCAAGCACCAAACACCAAACACCAAACACCAAGCACCAAGCACCAAACACCAAGCACCAAGCACCAAGCACCAAACACCAAGCCCCAAGCACCAAGCACCAAACACCAAACACCAAGCATCAAACACCAAACACCAAACACCAAGCACCTAGCACCAAACACCAAACACCAAGCACCAAGCACCAAGCAGCAAACACCAAGCAGCAAGCAGAAAGCACCAAACAACAAACACCAAGCACCAAGCACTAAACACCAAGCACCAAGCACCAAGGACCAAACACCAAACACCAAGCACCAAGCACCAAACACCTAACACCAAGCACCAAGTACCAAGCACCAAACACCAAACACCAAGAACCAAGCACAAAACACCAAGCACCAAGCACCAAGTACAAACACCAAGCACCAAACACCAAGCACCAAGCATAAAACACCAAGCATCAAACACCAAACACCAAACACCAAGCACCAAGCACCAAACACCAAGCACCAAACACCAAGCACCCAGCACCAAACACCATGCACCAAGTACCAAGCAACAAACACCAAGCACCAAGCACCAAACACCAAACACCAAGCACCAAACACCAAACACCAAGCACCAAGCACCAAACACCAAACACCAAGCACCAAGCACCAAACACCAAGCACCAAGCAACAAGCGACAAACAACAAGCACCAAGCACCATGCACCAAACACCAAGCACCAAACATCCAGCACCAAGCACCAAGCACCAAACACCAAGCACCAAACACCAAACACCAAGCACCAAGCACCAAGCACCAAATCAAGCCCCAAGCACCAAGCACCAAACACCAAACACCAAACACCAAGCACCAAGCACCAAACACCAAGCACCAAACAGCAAGCACCAAACACCAAACAGCAAACACCAAACAGCAAACACCAAACACCAAACACCAAACAGCAAACACCAAACAGCAAACAGCAAACAGCAAACACCAAACACCAAGCACCAAACAACAAACACCAAGCACCAAGCATCAAACACCAAACACCAAACACCAAGCACCAAGCACCAAGCACCAAGCACCAAGCACGCAGCACCAAACACCAAGCCCCAAGCACCAAACACCAAACACCAAGCACCAAGCACCAATCACCAAACAACAAGCACCAAGCACCAAGCACCAAACACCAAGCACCAAGCACCAAACACCAAACACCAAGCACCAAGCACCAAACACCAAGCACCAAGCACCAAACACCAAGCACCAAGCACCAAGTACCAAACACCAATCCCCAAGCACCAACCACCAAACACCAAACACCAAGCACCAAACACCATGCACCAAGCACCAAACACCAAACCCCAAGCACCTAGCACCAAACACTAAGCACCAAGCACCAAACACCAAGCACCAAGCACCAAACACCAAGCACCAAGCACCAAGCACCAAACACCTAACACCAAGCACCAAGCACCAAGTACCAAGCACCAAACACCAAGCACCAAACACCAAACACCAAGCACCAAGCACCAAACACCAAGCACCAAACACCAAGCACCAAGCACCAAGCACCAAATACCTAATACCAAGCACCAAACACCAAGCACCGAACAGCAAGCACCAAGCACCAAGCACCAGGCACCAAGCACCAAACACCAAGCACCAAACACCAAGCACCAAGCACCAAGCACCAAGCACCAAACACCAAGAACCAAGCACCAAGCACCAAGTATAAACACCAAGCACCAAGCACCAAACACCAAGCACCAAGCACCAAACATCAAACACCAAGCATAAAACACCAAGCACCAAACACCAAACACCAAGCACCAAGCACCAAGCATCAAACACCAAGCATATAATACCAAACACCAAACACCAAGCACCAAGCACCAAACACCAAACACCAAGCACCAAGCACCAAGCACCAAACACCAAGCACCCAGCACCAAACACCAAGCACCAAGCACCAAACACCAAGCACCAAGCACCAAGCAACAAGCACCAAACACCAAAAACCAAACACCAAGCACCAAACACCAAACACCAAACACCAAGCACCAGACACCAAGCACCAAACACCAAACAGCAAACACCAAGCACCAAGCACCAAGCACCAAACACCAAACACCAAGCACCAAACACCAAACACCCAGCACTAAGCACCAAACACCAAGCACCAAAGACCAAACACCAAACAGCAAACACCAAACACCAAACAGCAAACACCAAACACGAAACAGCAAACATCATACAGCAAACACCAAACACCAAAAAGCAGACACCAAACAGCAAACACCAAACACCAAACACCAAACAGCAAACACCAAACACCAAGCACCAAACACCAAGTACCAAGCACCAAACACCAAACCCCAAGCACCAAGCACCAAACACTAATCACCAAGCACCAAACACAAAGCACCAAGCACCAAACACCAAACACCAAGCACCAAAGACCAAGCACCAAGCACCAAGCACCAAACACCAAGCACCAAGCACCAAGCACCAAACACCAAGCACCAAGCACCAAATACCAACCACCCAGCACCAAGCACCAAGCACCAAACACCAAGCACCAAGCACCAAACACCAAACACCAAACACCAAGCACCAAGCACCAAACACCAAGCACCAAGCACCAAGCACCAAACACCAAGCCCTAAGCACCAAGCACCAAACACCAAACACCAAGCATCAAACACCAAACACCAAACACCAAGCACCTAGCACCAAACACCAAACACCAAGCACCAAGCACCAAGCAGCAAACACCAAGCAGCAAGCAGAAAGCACCAAACAACAACCACCAAGCACCAAGCACTAAACACCAAGCACCAAGCACCAAGGACCAAACACCAAACACCAAGCACCAAGCACCAAACACCTAACACCAAGCACCAAGTACCAAGCACCAAACACCAAACACCAAGAACCAAGCACAAAACACCAAGCACCAAGCACCAAGTACAAACACCAAGCACCAAACACCAAGCACCAAGCATAAAACACCAAGCATCAAACACCAAACACCAAACACCAAGCACCAAGCACCAAACACCAAGCACCAAACACCAAGCACCCAGCACCAAACACCATACACCAAGTACCAAGCAACAAACACCAAGCACCAAGCACCAAACACCAAACACCAAGCACCAAACACCAAACACCAAGCACCAAGCACCAAACACCAAACACCAAGCACCAAGCACCAAACACCAAGCACCAAGCAACAAGCGACAAACAACAAGCACCAAGCACCATGCACCAAACACCAAGCACCAAACATCCAGCACCAAGCACCAAGCACCAAACACCAAGCACCAAACACCAAACACCAAGCACCAAGCACCAAGCACCAAATCAAGCCCCAAGCACCAAGCACCAAACACCAAACACCAAACACCAAGCACCAAGTACCAAACACCAAGCACCAAACAGCAAGCACCAAACACCAAACAGCAAACACCAAACAGCAAACACCAAACACAAAACACCAAACAGCAAACACCAAACACCAAGCAGCAAACACCAAACACCAAACACCAAACACCAAACAACATACAGCAAACACCAAACACCAAAAAGCAGACACCAAACAGCAAACACCAAATACCAAACACCAAACAGCAAACACCAATCAACAAACACCAAACAACAAACACCAAACAGCAAACAGCAAACACCAAACACCAAGCACCAAGCACCAAACACCAAGCACCAAGCACCAAACACCAAGCACCAAGCACCAAACACCAAACCCCAAGCACCTAGCACCAAACACTAATCACCAAGCACCAAACACCAACCACCCAGCACCAAGTACCAAACACCAATCCCCAAGCACCAACCACCAAACACCAAACAGCAAGCACCAAACACCATGCACCAAGCACCTAGCACCAAAAACCAAACACTGAGCACCAAGCACCAAACACCAAGCATCAATCACCAAGCACCAAACACCAAGCAGCAAGCACCAAGCACCAAATACCAAGCACCAAGAACCAAACACCAAACACCAAGCACCAAGCACCAAACACCAAGCACCAAGCACCAAACACCAAACACCAAGCACCAAACACCAAACATCAGGCACCAGACACCAAGCACCAAAAACAAACACCAAACACGAAGCACCAAACACCAAACAGCAAACACCAAACACGAAACAGCAAACACCATACAGCAAACACCAAACACCAAAAAGCAGACACCAAACAGCAAACACCAAACACCAAACACCAAACACCAAACAGCAAACACCAAGCACCAAACACCAAGCACCAAGCACCAAACACCTAACACCAAGCACCAAGCACCAAGCACCAAGCACCAAACACCAAGCACCAAACACCAAACACCAAGCACCAAGCACCAAGCACCAAGTACCAAACACCAAGAACCAAGAACCAAACACCAAGCACCAAGCACCAAGTACAAACACCAAGCACCAAGCACCAAACACCAAGGACCAAGCGCCAAGCACCATGAACCAAGCACCAAAAACCAAACACCAAACACAAAACACCAAGCACCAAGCACCAAACACCAAACTCCAAGCCCCAAGCACCAAGCACCAAACACCAAACAACCAAGTACCAAGCACCAGGCACCAAACACCAAGCCCCAAGCACCAAACACCAAGCACCAAGCAGCAAACACCAAACACCAAACACCAAACACCAAACAACATACAGCAAACACCAAACACCAAGCACCAAGCACCAAGTACCAAACACCAATCCCCAAGCACCAACCACCAAACACCAAACACCAAGCACCAAACACCATGCACCAAGCACCTAGCACCAAAAACCAAACACTGAGCACCAAGCACCAAACACCAAGCATCAATCACCAAGCACCAAACACCAAGCAGCAAGCACCAAGCACCAAATACCAAGCACCAAGAACCAAACACCAAACACCAAGCACCAAGCACCAAACACCAAGCACCAAGCACCAAACACCAAACACCAAGCACCAAACACCAAACATCAAGCACCAGACACCAAGCACCAAAAACAAACACCAAACACGAAGCACCAAACACCAAACAGCAAACACCAAACACGAAACAGCAAACACCATACAGCAAACACCAAACACCAAAAAGCAGACACCAAACAGCAAACACCAAACACCAAACACCAAACACCAAACAGCAAACACCAAGCACCAAGCACCAAACACCAAGCACCAAACACCAAACACCAAGCACCAAGCACCAAGCACCAAGTACCAAACACCAAGAACCAAGAACCAAACACCAAGCAGCAAGCACCAAGTACAAACACCAAGCACCAAGCACCAAACACCAAGGACCAAGCGCCAAGCACCAAGCACCAAGCACCAAAAACCAAACACCAAACACAAAACACCAAGCACCAAGCACCAAACACCAAACTCCAAGCCCCAAGCACCAAGCACCAAACACCAAACAACCAAGTACCAAGCACCAGGCACCAAACACCAAGCCCCAAGCACCAAACACCAAGCACCAAGCAGCAAACACGAAACACCAAACACCAAACACCAAACAGCAAACAACATACAGCAAACACCAAAAAGCAGACACCAAACAGCAAACACCAAATACCAAACACCAAACAGCAAACACCAATCAACAAACACCAAACAACAAACACCAAACAGCAAACAGCAAACACCAAACACCAAGCACCAAGCACCAAACACCAAGCACCAAGCACCAAACACCATGCACCAAGCACCAAACACCAAACCCCAAGCACCTAGCACCAAACACTAATCACCAAGCACCAAACACCAACCACCCAGCACCAAGCACCAAACACCAAGCACCAAACACCAAACACCAAGCACCAAGCACCAAACACCTAACACCAAGCACCAAACACCAAGCACCAAACACCAAGCACCAAACACCAAACACCAAGCACCAAACACCAAGCACCTAGCACCAAACACCAAGCACCAAGTACCAAACACCAAGAACCAAGAACCAAACACCAAGCACCAAGCACCAAGCAACAAGCACCAAACACCAAACACCAAACACCAAACACCAAGCACCAAACACCAAACACCAAACACCAAGCAACAAACACCAAACACCAAACACCAAGCACCAGACACCAAGCACCAAACACCAAACACCAAACACCAAGCACCAAGCACCAAGCAACAAACACCAAACACCAAGCAACAAGCACCAAACACCAAACACCAAGCACCAAGCACCAAACACCAAGCACCAAAGACCAAACAGCAAACACCAAACACCAAACAGCAAACACCAAACACCAAACAGCAAACACCATACAGCAAACACCAAACACCAAAAAGCAAACAGCAAACAGCAAACAGCAAACACCAAACACCAAACAGCAAACACCAAACACCAAGCACCAAACACCAAGTACCAAGCACCAAACACCAAACCCCAAGCACCAAGCACCAAACACTAATCACCAAGCACCAAACACCAAGCACCAAGCACCAAGCACCAAACACCAAGCACCAAAGACCAAGCACCAAGCACCAAGCACCAAACAGCAAGCACCAAGCACCAAGCACCAAACACCAAGCACCAAGCACCAAATACCAACCACCCAGCACCAAGCACCAAGCACCAAACACCAAGCACCAAGCACCAAACACCAAACACCAAACACCAAGCACCAAGCACCAAACACCAAGCACCAAGCACCAAGCACTAAACACCAAGCCCCAAGCACCAAGCACAAAACACCAAACACCAAGCACCAAACACCAAGAATCAAACACCAAACACCAAACACCAAGCACCTAGCACCAAACACCAAACCACAAGCACCAAGCACCAAGCACCAAACGCCAAGCAGCAAGCAGAAAGCACCAAACAACAAACACCAAGCACCAAGCACTAAACAACAAGCACCAAGGACCAAACACCAAACACCAAGCACCAAGCACCAAACACCTAACACCAAGCACCAAGCACCAAGCACCAAACACCAAACACAAAGAACCAAGCACAAAACACCAAGCACCAAGTACAAACACCAAGCACCAAACACCAAGCACCAAGCACCAAGCATCAAACACCAAGCATCAAACACCAAACACCAAACACCAAGCACCAAGCACCAAACACCAAGCACCAAACACCAAGCACCCAGCACCAAACACCATGCACCAAGTACCAAGCAACAAACACCAAGCACCAAGCACCAAACACCAAACACCAAGCACCAAACACCAAACACCAAGCACCAAGCACCAAACACCAAGCACCCAGCACCAAACACCATGAACCAAGTACCAAGCAACAAACACCAAGCACCAAGCACCAAACACCAAACACCAAGCACCAAACACCAAACACCATACACCAAGCACCAAGCACCAAACACCTAACACCAAGCACCAAACACCAAGCACCAAACACCAAGCACCAAGCACCAGGCACCAAGCACCAAACACCAAGCACCAAACACCAAGCACCAAACACCAAGCACCAAGCACCAAGCACCAAGCACCAAGCACCAAGAACCAAGAACCAAGCACCAAGTACAAACACCAAGCACCAAACACCAAATACCAAGCACCAAGCACCAAGCATCAAACACCAAGCATATAACACCAAACACCAAACACCAAGCACCAAGCACCAAACACCAAACAGCAAGCACCAAGCACCAAGCACCAAACACCAAGCACCCAGCACCAAACACCAAGCACCAAGTACCAAACACCAAGAACCAAGAACCAAACACCAAGCACCAAGCACCAAGCAACAAGCACCAAACACCAAACACCAAACACCAAACACCAAGCACCAAACACCAAACACCAAACACCAAGCACCAAACACCAAACACCAAACACCAAGCACCAGACACCAAGCACCAAACACCAAACACCAAACACCAAGCACCAAGCACCAAGCAACAAACACCAAACACCAAGCACCAAGCACCAAACACCAAACACCAAGCACCAAGCACCAAACACCAAGCACCAAAGACCAAACAGCAAACACCAAACACCAAACAGCAAACACCAAACACCAAACAGCAAACACCATACAGCAAACACCAAACACCAAAAAGCAAACAGCAAACAGCAAACAGCAAACACCAAACACCAAACAGCAAACACCAAACACCAAGCACCAAACACCAAGTGCCAAGCACCAAACACCAAACCCCAAGCACCAAGCACCAAACACTAATCACCAAGCACCAAACACCAAGCACCAAGCACCAAGCACCAAACACCAAGCACCAAAGACCAAGCACCAAGCACCAAGCACCAAACAGCAAGCACCAAGCACCAAGCACCAAACACCAAGCACCAAGCACCAAATACCAACCACCCAGCACCAAGCACCAAGCACCAAACACCAAGCACCAAGCACCAAACACCAAACACCAAACACCAAGCACCAAGCACCAAACACCAAGCACCAAGCACCAAGCACTAAACACCAAGCCCCAAGCACCAAGCACAAAACACCAAACACCAAGCACCAAACACCAAGAATCAAACACCAAACACCAAACACCAAGCACCTAGCACCAAACACCAAACCACAAGCACCAAGCACCAAGCACCAAACGCCAAGCAGCAAGCAGAAAGCACCAAACAAAAAACACCAAGCACCAAGCACTAAACACCAAGCACCAAGGACCAAACACCAATCACCAAGCACCAAGCACCAAACACCTAACACCAAGCACCAAGCACCAAGCACCAAACACCAAACACAAAGAACCAAGCACAAAACACCAAGCACCAAGTACAAACACCAAGCACCAAACACCAAGCACCAAGCACCAAGCATCAAACACCAAGCATCAAACACCAAACACCAAACACCAAGCACCTAGCACCAAACACCAAGCACCAAACACCAAGCACCCAGCACCAAACACCATGCACCAAGTACCAAGCAACAAACACCAAGCACCAAGCACCAAACACCAAACACCAAGCACCAAACACCAAACACCAAGCACCAAGCACCAAACACCAAGCACCCAGCACCAAACACCATGAACCAAGTACCAAGCAACAAACACCAAGCACCAAGCACCAAACACCAAACACCAAGCACCAAACACCAAACACCATACACCAAGCACCAAGCACCAAACACCAAGCACCAAGCACCAAGTACCAAACACCAAGCCCCAAGCACCAAGCAGCAAACACCAAACACCAAGCACCAAACACCAAGCACCAAGCACCTAGCACCAAAAACCAAACACCAAGCACCAAGCATCAAACACCAAGCATCAATCACCAAGCACCAAACACCAAGCAGCAAGCACCAAGCACCAAATACCAAGCACCAAGAACCAAACACCAAACACCAAGCACCAAGCACCAAACACCAAACACCAAGCACCAAGCACCAAGCACCAAACACCAAACACCAAGCACCAAGCACAAACACCAAGCACCAAGCACCAAACACCAATCACCAAGCACCAAACACCAAACACCAAGCACCAAACACCAAACACCAAGCTCCAGACAACAAGCACCAAACACCAAACACGAGGCACCAAGCACCAAGCACCAAACACCAAACACCAAGCACCAAGCACCAAACACCAAGCACCAAAGACCAAACACCAAACAGCAAACACCAAACACCAAACAGCAAACACCAAACACGAAACAGCAAACACCATACACCAAACACCAATCACCAAAAAGCAGACACCAAACAGCAAACACCAAACACCAAGCACCAAACACCAAACAGCAAACACCAAACACCAAGCACCAAACACCAAGCACCAAGCACCAAACACCTAACACCAAGCACCAAGCACCAAGCACAAAACACCAAGCACCAAACACCAAACACCAAGCACCAAGCACCAAGCACCAAGTACCAAACACCAAGAACCAAGAACCAAACACCAAGCACCAAGCACCAAGTACAAACACCAAGCACCAAGCACCAAACACCAAGGACCAAGCAACAAGCACCAAGCACCAAGCACCAAAAACCAAACACCAAACACAAAACACCAAGCACCAAGCACCAAACACCAAATTCCAAGCACCAAGCACCAAACACCAAACACCAAGCACCAAGCACCAAACACCAAACACCAAACACCAAACAGCAAATAACATACAGCCAACACCAAACACCAAAAAGCAGACACCAAACAGCAAACACCAAACACCAAACACCAAACAGCAAACACCAAACACCAAACACCAAGCACCAAGCACCAAACACCAAACACCAAGCACCAAGCACCAAACACCAAGCACCAAGCACCAAACACCAAACCCCAAGCACCTAGCACCAAACACTAAGCACCAAGCACCAAACACCAAGCACCAAGCACCAAACACGAAGCACCAAGCACCAAGCACCAAACACCAAACACCAAACACCAAAGACCAAGCACCAAGCACCAAACACCAAGCACCCAGCACCAAACACCAAGCACCAAACACCAAGCACCAAGCACCAAACACAAAACACCAAGCACCAAGCACCAAAAACCAAACACCAAGCACCAAGCACCAAACACCTAACACCAAGCACCAAGCACCAAGTACCAAGCACCAAACACCAAGCACCAAACACCAAACACCAAGCACCAAGCACCAAACACCAAGCACCAAACACCAAACACCAAGCACCAAGCACCAAACACCTAATACCAAGCACCAAACACCAAGCACCAAACACCAAGCACCAAGCACCAAGCACCAGGCACCAAGCACCAAACACCAAGCACCAAACACCAAGCACCAAACACCAAGCACCAAGCACCAAGCACCAAGCACCAAACACCAAGAACCAAGCACCAAGCACCAAGTACAAACACCAAGCACCAAGCACCAAACACCAAGCACCAAGCACCAAACATCAAACACCAAGCATAAAACACCAAGCACCAAACACCAAACACCAAGCACCAAGCACCAAGCACCAAACACCAAACACCAAGCACCAAGCACCAAGCACCAAACACCAAGCACCCAGCACCAAACACCAAGCACCAAGCACCAAACACCAAGCACCAAGTACCAAGCAACAAGCACCAAACACCAAACACCAAACACCAAACACCAAGCACCAAACACCAAACACCAAACACCAAGCACCAGACACCAAGCACCAAACACCAAACACCAAACACCAAGCACCAAGCACCAAGCACCAAACACCAAACACCAAGCACCAAACACCAAACACCAAGCACCAAGCAACAAACACCAAGCACCAAATACCAAACACCAAACAGCAAACACCAAACACCAAACAGCAAACACCAAACACGAAACAGCAAACACCATACAGCAAACACCAAACACCAAACACCAAACAGCAAACACCAAACACCAAGCACCAAACACCAAGTACCAAGCACCAAACACCAAACCCCAAGCACCAAGCACCAAACACTAATCACCAAGCACCAAACACAAAGCACCAAGCACCAAACACCAAACACCAAGCACCAAAGACCAAGCACCAAGCACCAAACAGCAAACACCAATCAACAAACACCAAACAACAAACACCAAACAGCAAACAGCAAACAGCAAACACCAAGCACCAAGCACCAAACACCAAGCACCAAGCACCAAACACCAAGCACCAAGCACCAAACACCAAACCCCAAGCACCTAGCACCAAACACTAATCACCAAGCACCAAACACCAACCACCCAGCACCAAGCACCAAGCACCGAGCACCAAACACCAAACACCAAACACCAAGCACCAAGCACCAAACACCAAACACCAAGCACCTAGTACCAAACACCAAACACCAAGCACCAAACACCAAGCACCAATCACCAAGCACCAAACACCAAGCAGCCAGCAGCAAGCACCAAACACCAAACACCAAGCACCAAGCACCAAAAACCAAACACCAAGCACCAAGCACCAAACACCTAACACCAAGCACCAAGCACCAAGTACCAAGCACCAAACACCAAGCACCAAACACCAAACACCAAGCACCAAGCACCAAACACCAAGCACCAAACACCAAACACCAAGCACCAAGCACCAAACACCTAACACCAAGCACCAAACACCAAGCACCAAACACCAAGCACCAAGCACCAAGCACCAGGCACCAAGCACCAAACACCAAGCACCAAACACCAAGCACCATACACCAAGCACCAAGCACCAAGCACCAAGCACCAAGCACCAAGAACCAAGCACCAAGTACAAACACCAAGCACCAAACACCAAATACCAAGCACCAAGCACCAAGCATCAAACACCAAGCATATAACACCAAACACCAAACACCAAGCACCAAGCACCAAACACCAAACAGCAAGCACCAAGCACCAAGCACCAAACACCAAGCACCCAGCACCAAACACCAAGCACCAAGTACCAAACACCAAGAACCAAGAACCAAACCCCAAGCACCAAGCACCAAGCAACAAGCACCAAACACCAAACACCAAACACCAAACACCAAGCACCAAACACCAAACACCAAACACCAAGCACCAAACACCAAACACCAAACACCAAGCACCAGACACCAAGCGCCAAACACCAAACACCAAACACCAAGCACCAAGCACCAAGCATCAAACACCAAACACCAAGCACCAAGCACCAAACACCAAACACCAAGCACCAAGCACCAAACACCAAGCACCAAAGACCAAACAGCAAACACCAAACACCAAACAGCAAACACCAAACACCAAACAGCAAACACCATACAGCAAACACCAAACACCAAAAAGCAAACAGCAAACAGCAAACAGCAAACACCAAACACCAAACAGCAAACACCAAACACCAAGCACCAAACACCAAGTACCAAGCACCAAACACCAAACCCCAAGCACCAAGCACCAAACACTAATCACCAAGCACCAAACACCAAGCACCAAGCACCAAGCACCAAACACCAAGCACCAAAGACCAAGCACCAAGCACCAAGCACCAAACACCAAGCACCAAGCACCAAGCACCAAACACCAAGCACCAAGCACCAAATACCAACCACCCAGCACCAAGCACCAAGCACCAAACACCAAGCACCAAGCACCAAACACCAAACACCAAACACCAAGCACCAAGCACCAAACACCAAGCACCAAGCACCAAGCACTAAACACCAAGCCCCAAGCACCAAGCACAAAACACCAAACACCAAGCACCAAACACCAAGCATCAAACACCAAACACCAAACACCAAGCACCTAGCACCAAACACCAAACACCAAGCACCAAGCACCAAGCACCAAACGCCAAGCAGCAAGCAGAAAGCACCAAACAACAAACACCAAGCACCAAGCACTAAACACCAAGCACCAAGGACCAAACACCAAACACCAAGCACCAAGCACCAAACACCTAACACCAAGCACCAAGCACCAAGCACCAAACACCAAACACAAAGAACCAAGCACAAAACACCAAGCACCAAGTACAAACACCAAGCACCAAACACCAAGCACCAAGCACCAAGCATCAAACACCAAGCATCAAACACCAAACACCAAACACCAAGCACCAAGCACCAAACACCAAGCACCAAACACCAAGCACCCAGCACCAAACACCATGCACCAAGTACCAAGCAAACAAACACCAAGCACCAAGCACCAAACACCAAACACCAAGCACCAAACACCAAACACCAAGCACCAAGCACCAAACACCAAGCACCCGGCACCAAACACCATGAACCAAGTACCAAGCAACAAACACCAAGCACCAAGCACCAAACACCAAACACCAAGCACCAAACACCAAACACCATACACCAAGCACCAAGCACCAAACACCAAGCACCAAGCACCAAGTACCAAACACCAAACACCAAGCACCAAGCACCAAACACCAAGCACCCGGCACCAAACACCATGAACCAAGTACCAAGCAACAAACACCAAGCACCAAGCACCAAACACCAAACACCAAGCACCAAACACCAAGCACCAAGCACCTAGCACCAAAAGCCAAACACCAAGCACCAAGCATCAAACACCAAGCATCAATCACCAAGCACCAAACACCAAGCAGCAAGCACCAAGCACCAAATACCAAGCACCAAGAACCAAACACCAAACACCAAGCACCAAGCACCAAACATCAAACACCAAGCACCAAGCACCAAGCACCAAACACCAAACACCAAGCACCAAGCACCAAGCACCAAGTACCAAACACCAAGAACCAAGAACCAAACACCAAGCACCAAGCACCAAGTACAAACACCAAGCACCAAGCACCAAACACCAAGGACCAAGCAACAAGCACCAAGCACCAAGCACCAAAAACCAAACACCAAACACAAAACACCAAGCACCAAGCACCAAACACCAAATTCCAAGCACCAAGCACCAAACACCAAACACCAAGCACCAAGCACCAAACACCAAACACCAAACACCAAACACCAAATAACATACAGCCAACACCAAACACCAAAAAGCAGACACCAAACAGCAAACACCAAACACCAAACACCAAACAGCAAACACCAAACACCAAACACCAAGCACCAAGCACCAAACACCAAACACCAAGCACCAAGCACCAAACACCAAGCACCAAGCACCAAACACCAAACCCCAAGCACCTAGCACCAAACACTAAGCACCAAGCACCAAACACCAAGCACCAAGCACCAAACACGAAGCACCAAGCACCAAACACCAAACACCAAACACCAAAGACCAAGCACCAAGCACCAAACACCAAGCACCCAGCACCAAACACCAAACACCAAACACCAACCACCCAGCACCCAGCACCAAGCACCAAACACCAAGCACCAAGCACCAAACACCAAACACCAAGCACCAAGCACCAAACACCAAGCACCAAGCACCTAGTACCAAACACCAAACACCAAGCACCAAACACCAAGCACCAATCACCAAGCACCAAACACCAAGCAGCCAGCAGCAAGCACCAAACACCAAACACCAAGCACCAAGCACCAAAAACCAAACACCAAGCACCAAGCACCAAACACCTAACACCAAGCACCAAGCACCAAGTACCAAGCACCAAACACCAAGCACCAAACACCAAACACCAAGCACCAAGCACCAAACACCAAGCACCAAACACCAAACACCAAGCACCAAGCACCAAACACCTAATACCAAGCACCAAACACCAAGCACCAAACACCAAGCACCAAGCACCAAGCACCAGGCACCAAGCACCAAACACCAAGCACCAAACACCAAGCACCGAACACCAAGCACCAAGCACCAAGCACCAAGCACCAAACACCAAGAACCAAGCACCAAGCACCAAGTACAAACACCAAGCACCAAGCACCAAACACCAAGCACCAAGCACCAAACATCAAACACCAAGCATAAAACACCAAGCACCAAACACCAAACACCAAGCACCAAGCACCAAACACCAAACACCAAACACCAAGCACCAAGCACCAAGCACCAAACACCAAGCACCCAGCACCAAACACCAAGCACCAAGCACCAAACACCAAGCACCAAGTACCAAGCCACAAGCACCAAACACCAAACACCAAACACCAAACACCAAGCACCAAACACCAAACACCAAACACCAAGCACCAGACACCAAGCACCAAACACCAAACACCAAACACCAAGCACCAAGCACCAAGCACCAAACACCAAACACCAAGCACCAAACACCAAACACCAAGCACCAAGCACCAAACACCAAGCATCAAATACCAAACACCAAACAGCAAACACCAAACACCAAACAGCAAACACCAAACACGAAACAGCAAACACCATACAGCAAACACCAAACACCAAACACCAAACAGCAAACACCAAACACCAAGCACCAAACACCAAGTACCAAGCACCAAACACCAAACCCCAAGCACCAAGCACCAAACACTAATCACCAAGCACCAAACACAAAGCACCAAGCACCAAACACCAAACACCAAGCACCAAAGACCAAGCACCAAGCACCAAACAGCAAACACCAATCAACAAACACCAAACAACAAACACCAAACAGCAAACAGCAAACAGCAAACACCAAGCACCAAGCACCAAACACCAAGCACCAAGCACCAAACACCAAGCACCAAGCACCAAACACCAAACCCCAAGCACCTAGCACCAAACACTAATCACCAAGCACCAAACACCAACCACCCAGCACCAAGCACCAAGCACCAAGCACCAAACACCAAACACCAAACACCAAGCACCAAGCACCAAACACCAAACACCAAGCACCTAGTACCAAACACCAAACACCAAGCACCAAACACCAAGCACCAATCACCAAGCACCAAACACCAAGCAGCCAGCAGCAAGCACCAAAAACCAAACACCAAGCACCAAGCACCAAAAACCAAACACCAAGCACCAAGCACCAAACACCTAACACCAAGCACCAAGCACCAAGTACCAAGCACCAAACACCAAGCACCCAACACCAAACACCAAGCACCAAGCACCAAACACCAAGCACCAAACACCAAACACCAAGCACCAAGCACCAAACACCTAACACCAAGCACCAAACACCAAGCACCAAACACCAAGCACCAAGCACCAAGCACCAGGCACCAAGCACCAAACACCAAGCACCAAACACCAAGCACCAAACACCAAGCACCAAGCACCAAGCACCAAGCACCAAGCACCAAGAACCAAGAACCAAGCACCAAGTACAAACACCAAGCACCAAACACCAAATACCAAGCACCAAGCACCAAGCATCAAACACCAAGCATATAACACCAAACACCAAACACCAAGCACCAAGCACCAAACACCAAACAGCAAGCACCAAGCACCAAGCACCAAACACCAAGCACCCAGCACCAAACACCAAGCACCAAGTACCAAACACCAAGAACCAAGAACCAAACCCCAAGCACCAAGCACCAAGCAACAAGCACCAAATACCAAACACCAAACACCAAGCACCAAACACCAAACACCAAACACCAAGCACCAAACACCAAACACCAAACACCAAGCACCAGACACCAAGCGCCAAACACCAAACACCAAACACCAAGCACCAAGCACCAAGCAACAAACACCAAACACCAAGCACCAAGCACCAAACACCAAACACCAAGCACCAAGCACCAAACACCAAGCACCAAAGACCAAACAGCAAACACCAAACACCAAACAGCAAACACCAAACACCAAACAGCAAACACCATACAGCAAACACCAAACACCAAAAAGCAAACAGCAAACACCAAACAGCAAACACCAAACACCAAGCACCAAACACCAAGTACCAAGCACCAAACACCAAACCCCAAGCACCAAGCACCAAACACTAATCACCAAGCACCAAACACCAAGCACCAAGCACCAAGCACCAAACACCAAGCACCAAAGATCAAGCACCAAGCACCAAGCACCAAACACCAAGCACCAAGCACCAAGCACCAAACACCAAGCACCAAGCACCAAATACCAACCACCCAGCACCAAGCACCAAGCACCAAACACCAAGCACCAAGCACCAAACACCAAACACCAAACACCAAGCACCAAGCACCAAACACCAAGCACCAAGCACCAAGCACTAAACACCAAGCCCCAAGCACCAAGCACAAAACACCAAACACCAAGCACCAAACACCAAGCATCAAACACCAAACACCAAACACCAAGCACCTAGCACCAAACACCAAACACCAAGCACCAAGCACCAAGCACCAAACGCCAAGCAGCAAGCAGAAAGCACCAAACAACAAACACCAAGCACCAAGCACTAAACACCAAGCACCAAGGACCAAACACCAAACACCAAGCACCAAGCACCAAACACCTAACACAAAGCACCAAGCACCAAGCACCAAACACCAAACACAAAGAACCAAGCACAAAACACCAAGCACCAAGTACAAACACCAAGCACCAAACACCAAGCACCAAGCACCAAGCATCAAACACGAAGCATCAAACACCAAACACCAAACACCAAGCACCAAGCACCAAACACCAAGCACCATACACCAAGCACCCAGCACCAAACACCATGCACCAAGTACCAAGCAAACAAACACCAAGCACCAAGCACCAAACAGCAAACACCAAGCACCAAACACCAAACACCAAGCACCAAGCACCAAACACCAAGCACCCGGCACCAAACACCATGAACCAAGTACCAAGCAACAAACACCAAGCACCAAGCACCAAACACCAAACACCAAGCACCAAACACCAAACACCATACACCAAGCACCAAGCACCAAACACCAAGCACCAAGCACCAAGTACCAAACACCAAGCCCCAAGCACCAAGCAGCAAACACCAAACACCAAGCACCAAACACCAAGCACCAAGCACCTAGCACCAAAAACCAAACACCAAGCACCAAGCATCAAACACCAAGCATCAATCACCAAGCACCAAACACCAAGCAGCAAGCACCAAGCACCAAATACCAAGCACCTAGAACCAAACACCAAACACCAAGCACCAAGCACCAAACATCAAACACCAAGCACCAAGCACCAAGCACCAAACACCAAACACCAAGCACCAAGCACCAAACACCAAGCACCAAGCACCAAACACCAAGCACCAAACACCAAGAACCAAGCACCAAACACCAAGCACCAAGCACCAAGTACAAACACCAAGCACCAAGCACCAAACACCAAGCACCAAGCACCAAACACCAAACACCAAGCACCAAACACCAAACACCAAGCTCCAGACACCAAGCACCAAACACCAAACACGAAGCACCAAGCACCAAGCACCAAACACCAAACACCAAGCACCAAGCACCAAACACCAAGCACCAAAGACCAAACACCAAACAGCAAACACCAAACACCAAACACCAAACACCAAACACGAAACAGCAAACACCATACAGCAAACACCAAACACCAAACACCAAACACCAAACAGCAAACACCAAACACCAAGCACCAAACACCAAGCACCAAGCACCAAACACCTAACACCAAGCACCAAGCACCAGGCACCAAACACCAAGCACCAAACACCAAACACCAAGCACCAAGCACCAAGCACCAAGTACCAAACACCAAGAACCAAGAACCAAACACCAAGCACCAAGCACCAAGTACAAACACCAAGCACCAGGCACCAAACACCAAGGACCAAGCAACAAGCACCAAGCACCAAGCACCAAAAACCAAACACCAAACACAAAACACCAAGCACCAAGCACCAAACACCAAACTCCAAGCACGAAGCACCAAACACCAAACACCAAGCACCAAGCACCAAACACCAAACACCAAACACCAAACAGCAAATAACATACAGCCAACACCAAACACCAAAAAGCAGACACCAAACAGCAAACACCAAACACCAAACACCAAACAGCAAACACCAAACACCAAACACCAAGCACCAAGCACCAAACACCAAACACCAAGCACCAAGCACCAAACACCAAGCACCAAGCACCAAACACCAAACCCCAAGCACCTAGCACCAAACACTAAGCACCAAGCACCAAACACCAAGCACCAAGCACCAAACACCAAGCACCAAGTACCAAGCACCAAACACCAAACACCAAAGACCAAAGACCAAGCACCAAGCACCAAACACCAAGCACCCAGCACCAAACACCAAACACCAAACACCAACCACCCAGCACCCAGCACCAAGCACCAAACACCAAGCACCAAGCACCAAACACCAAACACCAAGCACCAAGCACCAAACACCAAGCACCAACCACCCAGCACCAAACACCAAACACCAAGCACCAAACACCAAGCACCAAACACCAAGCACCAATCACCAAGCACCAAACACCAAGCAGCCAGCAGCAAGCACCAAACACCAAACACCAAGCACCAAGCACCAAAAACCAAACACCAAGCACCAAGCACCAAACACCTAACACCAAGCACCAAGCACCAAGTACCAAGCACCAAACACCAAGCACCAAACACCAAACACCAAGCACCAAGCACCAAACACCAAGCACCAAACACCAAACACCAAGCACCAAGCACCAAACACCTAATACCAAGCACCAAACACCAAGCACCAAACACCAAGCACCAAGCACCAGGCACCAAGCACCAAACACCAAGCACCAAACACCAAGCACCAAACACCAAGCACCAAGCACCAAGCACCAAGCACCAAACACCAAGAACCAAGCACCAAGCACCAAGTACAAACACCAAGCACCAAGCACCAAACACCAAGCACCAAGCACCAAACATCAAACACCAAGCATAAAACACCAAGCACCAAACACCAAACACCAAGCACCAAGCACCAAGCACCAAACACCAAACACCAAGCACCAAGCACCAAGCACCAAACACCAAGCACCCAGCACCAAACACCAAGCACCAAGCACCAAACACCAAGCACCAAGTACCAAGCAACAAGCACCAAACACCAAACACCAAACACCAAACACCAAGCACCAAACACCAAACACCAAACACCAAGCACCAGACACCAAGCACCAAACACCAAACACCAAACACCAAGCACCAAGCACCAAGCACCAAACACCAAACACCAAGCACCAAACACCAAACACCAAGCACCAAGCACCAAACACCAAGCACCAAAGACCAAACACCAAACAGCAAACACCAAACACCAAACAGCAAACACCAAACACGAAACAGCAAACACCATACAGCAAACACCAAACACCAAACACCAAACAGCAAACACCAAACACCAAGCACCAAACACCAAGTACCAAGCACCAAACACCAAACCCCAAGCACCAAGCACCAAACACTAATCACCAAGCACCAAACACAAAGCACCAAGCACCAAACACCAAACACCAAGCACCAAAGACCAAGCACCAAGCACCAAGCACCAAACACCAAGCACCAAGCACCAAGCACCAAACACCAAGCACCAAGCACCAAACACCAAACACCAAGCCCCAAGCACCAAGCACCAAACACCAAGCACCAAACACCAAGCATCAAACACCAAACACCAAACACCAAGCACCAAACACCAAGCACCAAGCACCAAGCACCAAACACCAAGCCCCAAGCACCAAGCACCAAACACCAAGCACCAAACACCAAGCATCAAACACCAAACACCAAACACCAAGCACCTAGCACCAAACACCAAACACCAAGCACCAAGCACCAAGCAGCAAACACCAAGCAGCAAGCAGAAAGCACCAAACAACAAACACCAAGCACCAAGCACTAAACACCAAGCACCAAGCACCAAGGACCAAACACCAAACACCAAGCACCAAGCACCAAACACCTAACACCAAGCACCAAGTACCAAGCACCAAACACCAAACACCAAGAACCAAGCACAAAACACCAAGCACCAAGCACCAAGTACAAACACCAAGCACCAAACACCAAGCACCAAGCATAAAACACCAAGCATCAAACACCAAACACCAAACACCAAGCACCAAGCACCAAACACCAAGCACCAAACACCAAGCACTCAGCACCAAACACCATGCACCAAGTACCAAGCAGCAAACACCAAGCACCAAGCACCAAACACCAAACACCAAGCACCAAACACCAAACACCAAGCACCAAGCACCAAACACCAAACACCAAGCACCAAGCACCAAACACCAAGCACCAAGCAACAAGCGACAAACAACAAGCACCAAGCACCATGCACCAAACACCAAGCACCAAACACCCAGCACCAAGCACCAAGCACCAAACACCAAGCACCAAACACCAAACACCAAGCACCAGGCACCAAGCACCAAATCAAGCCCCAAGCACCAAGCACCAAACACCAAACACCAAACACCAAGCACCAAGCACCAAACACCAAGCACCAAACAGCAAGCACCAAACACCAAACAGCAAACACCAAACAGCAAACACCAAACACCAAACACCAAACAGCAAACACCAAACAGCAAACAGCAAACAGCAAACACCAAACACCAAGCACCAAACACCAAACACCAAGCACCAAGCATCAAACACCAAACACAAAACACCAAGCACCAAGCACCAAGCACCAAGCACCAAGCACGCAGCACCAAATACCAAGCCCCAAGCACCAAACACCAAACACCAAGTACCAAGTACCAATCATCAAACAACAAGCACCAAGCACCAAGCACCAAACACCAAGCACCAAGCACCAAACACCAAACACCAAGCACCAAGCACCAAACACCAAGCACCAAGCACCAAGCATCAAGCACCAAGCATCAAACACCAAACACCAAGCACCAAACACCAAACACCAAACACAAAGCATCAAACACCAAGCATCAAACACCAAGCACCAAGCACCAAGCACCAAGCACCAAGCACGCAGCACCAAAAACCAAGCCCCAAGCACCAAACACCAAACACCAAGCACCAAGCACCAATCACCAAACAACAAGCACCAAGCACCAAGCACCAAACACCAAGCACCAAGCACCAAACACCAAACAGCAAGCACCAAGCACCAAATACCAAGCACCAAGCACCAAACACCAAACACCAAGCACCAAGCACCAAACACCAAGCACCAAGCACCAAGTACCAAACACCAATCCCCAAGCACCAACCACCAAACACCAAACACCAAGCACCAAACACCATGCACCAAGCACCTAGCACCAAAAACCAAACACTGGGCACCAAGCACCAAACACCAAGCATCAATCACCAAGCACCAAACACCAAGCAGCAAGCACCAAGCACCAAATACCAAGCACCAAGAACCAAACACTAAACACCAAGCACCAAACACCTAACACCAAGCACCAAGCACCAAGCACCAAACACCAAACACCAAGCACCAAGCACCAAACACCAAGCACCAAGCACCAAACACCAAGCACCAAACACCAAGAACCAAGCACCAAACACGAAGCACCAAGCACCAAGTACAAACACCAAGCACCAAGCACCAAACACCAAGCACCAAGCACCAAACACCAAACACCAAACATCAAGCACCAGACACCAAGCACCAAAGACCAAACACCAAACACGAAGCACCAAACACCAAACAGCAAACACCATACAGCAAACACCAAACACCAAAAAGCAGACACCAAACAGCAAACACCAAACACCAAACACCAAACACCAGACAGCAAACACCAAGCACCAAACACCAAGCACCAAGCACCAAACACCTAACACCAAGCACCAAGCACCAAGCACCAAGTACCAAACACCAAGAACCAAGAACCAAACACCAAGCACCAAGCACCAAGTACAAACACCAAGCACCAAGCACCAAACACCAAGGACTAAGCACCAAGCACCAAGCACCAAGCACCAAAAACCAAACACCAAACACAAAACACCAAGCACCAAGCACCAAACACCAAACTCCAAGCACTAAGCACCAAGCACCAAACACCAAACACCAAGTACCAAGCACCAGGCACCAAACACCAAGCACCAAGTACCAAACACCAAGCACCAAGCACCAAATACCAAACACCAAACACCAAACACCAAACACCAAACAACATACAGCAAACACCAAACACCAAAAAGCAGACACCAAACAGCAAACACCAAATACCAAACACCAAACAGCAAACACCAAACAACAAACACCAAACAACAAACACCAAACACCTAACAGCAAACACCAAACACCAAGCACCAAGCACCAAACACCAAGCACCAAGCACCAAACACCAAACCCCAAGCACCTAGCACCAAACACTAATCACCAAGCACCAAACACCAACCACCCAGCACCAAGCACCAAGCAGCAAGCACCAAACACCAAACACAAAACACCAAGCACCAAGCGCCAAACACCAATCACCAAGCACCTAGTACCAAACACCAAACACCAAGCACCAAACACCAAGCACCAATCACCAAGCACCAAACACCAAGCAGCCAGCAGCAAGCACCAAACACCAAACACCAAGCAACAAGCACCAAAAACCAAACACCAAGCACCAAGCACCAAACACCAAGTACCAAGCACCAAACACCAAGCACCAAACACCAAACACCAAGCACCAAGAACCAAACACCAAGCACCAAGCACCAAACACCTAACACCAAGCACCAAACACCAAGCACCAAACACCAAGCACCAAGCACCAAGCACCAGGCACCAAGCACCAAACACCAAGCACCAAACACCAAGCACCAAACACCAAGCACAAAGCACCAAGCCCCAAGCACCAAGCACCAAGAACCAAGCACCAAGCACCAAGTACAAACACCAAGCACCAAGCACCAAACACCAAGGACCAAGCACCAAGCATCAAACACCAAGCACCAAACACCAAACACCAAATACCAAGCACCAAGCACCAAGCATCAAACACCAAGCATATAACACCAAACACCAAACACCAAGCACCAAGCACCAAACACCAAACACCAAGCACCAAGCACCAAGCACCAAACACCAAGCACCCAGCAACAAACACCAAGCACCAAGCACCAAACACCAAGCACCAAGCACCAAGCACCAAGCACCAAACACCAAACACCAAACACCAAACACCAAGCACCAAACACCAAACACCAAACACCAAGCACCAAACACCAAACACCAAACACCAAGCACCAGACACCAAGCACCAAACACCATACACCAAACACCAAGCACCAAGCACCAAGCAACAAACACCAAACACCAAGCACCAAGCACCAAACACCAAACACCAAGCACCAAGCACCAAACAGCAAACACCAAACACCAAACAGCAAACACCAAACACCAAACAGCAAACACCATACAGCAAACACCAAACACCAAAAGGCAAACAGCAAACACCAAACACCAAACACCAAACAGCAAACACCAAACACCAAGCACCAAACACCAAGTACCAAGCACCAAACACCAAACCCCAAGCAGCAAGCACCAAACACTAATCACCAAGCACCAAACACCAAGCACCAAGCACCAAGCACCAAACACCAAGCACCAAAGACCAAGCACCAAGCACCAAGCACCAAACACCAAGCACCAAGCACCAAGCACCAAACACCAAGCACCAAGCACCAAATACCAACCACCCAGCACCAAGCACCAAGCACCAAACACCAAGCACCAAGCACCAAACACCAAACACCAAGCACCAAGCACCAAACACCAAGCACCAAGCACCAAGCACTAAACACCAAGCCCCAAGCACCAAGCACAAAACACCAAACACCAAGCACCAAACACCAAGCATCAAACACCAAACACCAAACACCAAGCACCTAGCACCAAACACCATACACCAAGCACCAAGCACCAAGCACCAAACACCAAGCAGCAAGCAGAAAGCACCAAACAACAAACTCCAAGCACCAAGCACTAAACACCAAGCACCAAGGACCAAACACCAAACACCAAGCACCAAGCACCAAACACCTAACACCAAGCACCAAGCACCAAGCACCAAACACCAAACACAAAGAACCAAGCACAAAACACCAAGCACCAAGTACAAACACCAAGCACCAAACACCAAGCACCAAGCACCAAGCATCAAACACCAAGCATCAAACACCAAACACCAAACACCAAGCACCAAGCACCAAACACCAAGCACCAAACACCAAGCACCCAGCACCAAACACCATGCACCAAGTACCAAGCAACAAACACCAAGCACCAAGCACCAAACACCAAGCACCAAACACCAAAAACCAAGCACCAAGCACCAAACACCAAACACCAAGCACCAACACCAAGCACCAAGCACCAAGCGAAAAAAAAACCAAGCACCAAGCACCATGCACCAAACACCAAGCACCAAACACCCAGCACCAAGCACCAAACAGCAAGCACCAAACACCAAGCACCAAACACCAAACACCAAGCACCAAGCACCAAGCAACAAACACCAAGCCCCAAGCACCAAGCACCAAACACCAAACACCAAACACCAAACACCAAGCACCAAACACCAAGCACCAAACAGCAAGCACCAAACACCAAACAGCAAACACCAAACAGCAAACACCAAACACCAAACAGCAAATACCAAACAGCAAACAGCAAACAGCAAACACCTAACGCCAAGCACCAAACACCAAGCACCAAACACCAAGCACCAAGCACCAAGTACAAACAACAAGCACCAAACACCAAGCACCAAGCATCAAGCACCAAGCATCAAACACCAAACACCAAGCACCAAGCACCAAACACCAAACACCAAACACCAAGCATCAAACACCAAACACAAAACACCAAGCACCAAGCACCAAGCACCAACCACGCAGCACCAAACACCAAGACCCAAGCACCAAACACCAAACACCAAGCACCAAGCACAAATCACCAAACAACAAGCACCAAGCACCAAACACCAAGCACCAAGCACCAAACACCAAGCACCAAAGACTAAAGACCAAACAGGAAACACCAAACACCAAACACCAAACACCAAACAGCAAACAATAAACACGAAACAGCAAACACCATACAGCAAACACCAAACACCAAAAAGCAGACACCAAACAGCAAACAGCAAACAGCAAACACCAAACACCAAACAGCAAAAACCAAACACCAAGCACCAAACACCAAGCACCAAGCACCCAACACCAAGCACCAAGCACCAAACACCAAACCACAAGCACCAAGCACCAAACACTAATCACCAAGCACCAAGCACCAAACACCAAGCACCAAGCACCAAACACCAAACACCAAACACCAAGCACCAAAGACCAAGCACCAAGCACCAAGCACCAAACACCAAGCACCAAGCACCAAGCACCAAACACCAAGCACCAAGCACCAAACACCAACCACCCAGCACCAAGCACCAAGCACCAAACACCAAACACCAAGCACCAAGCACCAAACACCAAGCACCAAGCACCAAACACCAAGCCCCAAGTACCAAGCACCAAACACCAAGCACCAAACACCAAGCACCAAGCACCAAGCACCTAGCACCAAACACCAAGCCCCAAGCACGAAGCACCAAACACCAAACACCAAGCACCAAACACCAGACACCAAACACCAAGCACCTAGCACCAAACACCAAACACCAAGCACCAAGCACCAAACACCAAGCACCAATCACCAAGCACCAAACACCAAGCAGCAAGCAGAAAGCACCAAACAACAAACACCAAGCGCCAAACACCAAACACCAAGACCCAAGCACAAAACACCAAGCACCAAGCACCAAGTACAAACACCAAGCACCAAACACCAAGCACCAAGCATCAAACACCAAGCATCAAACACAATGCACCAAGTACCAAGCAACAAACACCAAGCACCAAGCACCAAACACCAAACACCAAACATCAAGCACCAAACACCAAACACCAAGCACCAAGCACAAAACACCAAACACCAAGCACCAAACACCAAGCACCAAGCATCAAGCGACAACCACCAAAAACCAAGCACCATGCACCAAACACCAAGCACCAAGCACCAAACACCCAGCACCAAGCACCAAGCACCAAACACCAAGCACCAAACACCAAACACCAAGCACCAAGCACCAAGCACCAAACACCAAGCCCCAAGCACCAAGCACCAAACACCAAACACCAAGCACCAAACAGCAAACACCAAACAGCAAACACCAAACACCAAACACCAAGCAGCAAACACCAAACACCATACAGCAAAGAGCAAACACCAAACACCAAGCACCAAACACCAAGCACCAAACACCAAGCACCAAGCACCAAGTACAATCACCAAGCACCAAGCACCAAACACCAAGCACCAAGCACCAAGCATCAAGCACCAAGCATCAAACACCAAACACCAAGCACCAAGCACCAAACACCAAACACCAAACACCAAGCATCAAACACCAAACACAAAACACCAAGCACCAAGCACCAAACACCAAGCCCCAAGCACCAACCACCAAACACCAAGCACCAATCACCGAACAACAAGCACCAACCACCAAGCACCAAACACCAAGCACCAAGCACCAAACACCAAGCACCAAAGACTAAAGACCAAACAGGAAACACCAAACACCAAACACCAAACAGCAAACAATAAACACGAAACAGCAAACACCATACAGCAAACACCAAACACCAAAAAGCAGATACCAAACAGCAAACAGCAAACACCAAACACCAAACACCAAACAGCAAACAGCAAAAACCAAACACCAAGCACCAAACACCAAGCACCAAGCACCAAACACCAAGCACCAAGCACCAAACACCAAACCACAAGCACCAAGCACCAAACACTAATCACCAAGCACCAAGCACCAAACACCAAGCACCAAGCACCAAACACCAAGCACCAAAGACCAAGCACCAAACACCAAGCACCAAGCACCAAACACCAAACACCAGACACCAAGCACCAAGCACCAAACACCAAGCACCAAACACCTAGTACCAAACACCAAACACCAAGCACCAAACACCAAGCACCAATCACCAAGCACCAAACACCAAGCAGCCAGCAGCAAGCACCAAACACCAAACACCAAGCACCAAGCACCAAAAACCAAACACCAAGCACCAAGCACCAGACACCTAACACCAAGCACCAAGCACCAAGTACCAAGCACCAAACACCAAGCACCAAACACCAAACACCAAGCACCAAGCACCAAACACCAAGCACCAAACACCAAGCACCAAGCACCAAACACCTAACACCAAGCACCAAACACCAAGCACCAAACACCAAGCACCAAGCACCAAGCACCAGGCACCAAGCACCAAACACCAAGCACCAAACACCAAGCACCAAACACCAAGCACCAAGCACCAAACACCAAGCACCAAACACCAAGAACCAAGCACCAAGCACCAAGTACAAACACCAACCACCAAGCACCAAACACCAAGCACCAAGCACCAAGCATCAAACACCAAGCATATAACACCAAACACCAAACACCAAGCACCAAGCACCAAACACCAAACACCAAGCACCAAGCACCAAGCACCAAACACCACGCACCCAGCACCAAACACCAAGCACCAAGCACCAAACACCAAGCACCAAGCACCAAGCAACAAGCACCAAACACCAAACACGAAACACCAAACACCAAGCACCAAGCACCAAACACCAAACACCAAACACCAAGCACCAAACACCAAACACCAAACACCAAGCACCAGACACCAAGCACCAAACACCAAACACCAAGCACCAAGCACCAAGCACCAAACACCAAACACCAAGCACCAAACACCAAACACCAAGCACCATAGACCAAACAGCAAACAACAAACACAAAACAGCAAACACCAAACACCAAACAGCAAACACCATACAGCAAACACCAAACACCAAAAAGCAGACACCAAACAGCATACACCAAACACCAAACACCAAACACCAAACACCAAGCACCAAACACCAAGTACCAAGCACCAAACACCAAACCCCAAGCACCAAGCACCAAACACTAAACACCAAGCAACAAACACTAAGCACCAAGTACCAAGCACCAAACACCAAACCCCAAGCACCAAGCACCAAACACTAAACACCAAGCAACAAACACCAAGCACCAAGCACCAAGCACCAAACCCCAAGCACCAAAGACCAAGCACCAAGCACCAAGCACTAAACACCAAGCACCAAGCACCAAGCACCAAACACCAAGCACCAAGCACCAAATACCAACCACCCAGCACCAAGCACCAAGCACCAAACACCAAGCACCAAGCACCAAAGACCAAACACCAAACACCAAGCAGCAAACACCAAGCACCAAGCACCAAGCACCAAGCACCAAACACCAAGCCCCAAGCACCAAGCACCAAACACCAAACACCAAGCACCAAACACCAAGCATCAAACACCAAACACCAAACACCAAACACCAAGCACCTAGCACCAAACACCAAGCACCAAACACCAAGCAGCAAGCAGAAAACACCAAACAACAAACACCAAGCACCAAGTACCTAAACACCAAGCACCAAGGACCAAACACCAAACACCAAGCACCAAGCACGAAACACCTAACACCAAGCACCAAGCACCAAGCACCAAACACCAAACACCAAGAACCAAGCACAAAACACCAAGCACCAAACACCAAGTACAAACACCAAGCACCAAACACCAAGCACCAAGCACCAAGTATCAAACACCAAGCATCAAACACCAAACACCAAACACCAAGCACCAAGCACCAAACACCAAGCACCAAACACCAAGCACACAGTACCAAACACCATGCACCAAGTACCAAGCAACAAACACCAAGCAGCAAGCACCAAACACCAAACACCAAGCACCAAACACCAAACACCAAGCACCAAGCACCAAACACCAAACACCAAGCACCAAGCACCAAACACCAAGCACCAAGCACCAAGCGACAAACACCAAGCACCAAGCACCATGCACCAAACACCAAGCACCAAACACCCAGCACCAAGCACCAAGCACCAAACACCAAACACCAAGCACCAAGCACCAAGCACCAAACACCAAGCCCCAAGCACCAAGCACCAAACACCAAACACCAAACACTAAGCAGCAAGCACCAAACACCAAACACCCAACAGCAAGCACCAAACACCAAACAGCAAACACCAAACAGCAAACACTAAACAGCAAACAGCAAACAGCAAACAGCAAACACCAAACACCAAGCACCAAACACCAAGCACCAAGCACCAAGTACAAACACCAAGCACCAAACACCAAGCACCAAGCATCAAGCACCAAGCATCAAACACCAAGCACCAAGCACCAAACACCAAACACCAAACACCAAGCACCAAACACCAAACACCAAACACCAAGCATCAAACACCAAACACAAAACACCAAGCACCAAGCACCAAGCACCAAGCACGCAACACCAAACACCAAGCCCCAAGCACCAAACACCAAACACCAAGCACCAAGCACCAAACACCAAGCCCCAAGTACCAAGCACCAAACACCAAGCAACAAACACCAAACACCAAACACCAAGCAGCTAGCACCAAACACCAAACACCAAGCACCAAGCACCAAACACCAAGCACCAATCACCAAGCACCAAACACCAAGCAGCAAGCAGAAAGCACCAAACAAAAAACACCAAGCACCAAGCACTAAACACCAAGCACCAAGGACCAAACACCAAACACCAAGCACCAAGCACCAAACACCTAACACCAAGCACCAAGCACAAAACACCAAGCACCAAGCACCAAGTACAAACACCAAGCACCAAACACCAAGCACCAAGCATCAAGCGACAAACACCAAAAACCAAGCACCATGCACCAAACACCAAGCACCAAGCACCAAACACCCAGCACCAAGCACCAAGCACCAAACACCAAGCACCAAACACCAAACACCAAGCACCAATCACCAAGCACCAAACACCAAGCCCCAAGCACCAAGCACCAAACACCAAACACCAAACACCAAGCACCAAGCACCAAACACCAAGCACCAAACACCAAACACCAAACAGCAAACACCAAACACCAAACAGCAAAGAGCAAACACCAAACACCAAGCACCAAACACCAAGCACCAAACACCAAGCACCAAGCACCAAGTACAATCACCAAGCACCAAGCACCAAACACCAAGCACCAAGCACCAAGCATCAAGCACCAAGAATCAAACACCAAACACCAAGCACCAAGCACCAAACACCAAACACCAAACACCAAGCATCAAACACCAAACACAAAACACCAAGCACCAAGCACCAAGCACCAAGCACGCAGCACCAAACACCAAGCCCCAAGCACCAACCACCAAACACCAAGCACCAATCACCAAACAACAAGCACCAACCACCAAGCACCAAACACCAAGCACCAAGCACCAAACACCAAGCACCAAAGACTAAAGACCAAACAGGAAACACCAAACACCAAACACCAAACAGCAAACAATAAACACGAAACAGCAAACACCATACAGCAAACACCAAACACCAAAAAGCAGACACCAAACAGCAAACAGCAAACACCAAACACCAAACAGCAAACAGCAAAAACCAAACACCAAGCACCAAACACCAAGCACCAAGCACCAAACACCAAGCACCAAAGACTAAAGACCAAACAGGAAACACCAAACACCAAACACCAAACAGCAAACAATAAACACGAAACAGCAAACACCATACAGCAAACACCAAACACCAAAAAGCAGACACCAAACAGCAAACAGCAAACACCAAACACCAAACAGCAAACAGCAAAAACCAAACACCAAGCACCAAACACCAAGCACCAAGCATCAAGCACCAAGCATCAAACACCAAGCACCGAGCACCAAACACCAAACACCAAACACCAAGCACCAAACACCAAACACCAAACACCAAGCATCAAACACCAAACACAAAACACCAAGCACCAAGCACCAAGCACCAAGCACGCAACACCAAACACCAAGCCCCAAGCACCAAACACCAAACACCAAGCACCAAGCACCAAACACCAAGCCCCAAGTACCAAGCACCAAACACCAAGCACCAAACACCAAACACCAAACACCAAGCACCTAGCACCAAACACCAAACACCAAGCACCAAGCACCAAACACCAAGCACCAATCACCAAGCACCAAACACCAAGCAGCAAGCAGAAAGCACCAAACAAAAAACACCAAGCACCAAGCACTAAACACCAAGCACCAAGGACCAAACACCAAACACCAAGCACCAAGCACCAAACACCTAACACCAAGCACCAAGCGCCAAACACCAAACACCAAGAACCAAGCACAAAACACCAAGCACCAAGCACCAAGTACAAACACCAAGCACCAAACACCAAGCACCAAGCATCAAACACCAAGCATCAAACACCATGCACCAAGTACCAAGCAACAAACACCAAGCACCAAGCACCAAACACCAAACATCAAGCACCAAACACCAAACACCAAGCACCAAGCACCAAACACCAAACACCAAGCACCAAACACCAAGCACCAAGCATCAAGCGACAAACACCAAAAACCAAGCACCATGCACCAAACACCAAGCACCAAGCACCAAACACCCAGCACCAAGCACCAAGCACCAAACACCAAGCACCAAACACCAAACACCAAGCACCAAGCACCAAGCACCAAACACCAAGCCCCAAGCACCAAGCACCAAACACCAAACACCAAACACCAAGCACCAAGCACCAAACACCAAGCACCAAACAACAAACACCAAACAGCAAACACCAAACACCAAACACCAAACAGCAAACACCAAACACCAAACAGCAAAGAGCAAACACCAAACACCAAGCACCAAACACCAAGCACCAAACACCAAGCACCAAGCACCAAGTACAATCACCAAGCACCAAGCACCAAACACCAAGCACCAAGCACCAAGCATCAAGCACCAAGCATCAAACACCAAACACCAAGCACCAAGCACCAAACACCAAACACCAAACACCAAGCATCAAACACCAAACACAAAACACCAAGCACCAAGCACCAAGCACCAAGCACGCAGCACCAAACACCAAGCACCAAGCACCAACCACCAAACACCAAGCACCAATCACCAAACAACAAGCACCAACCACCAAGCACCAAACACCAAGCACCAAGCACCAAACACCAAGCACCAAAGACTAAAGACCAAACAGGAAACACCAAACACCAAACACCAAACAGCAAACAATAAACACGAAACAGCAAACACCATACAGCAAACACCAAACACCAAAAAGCAGACACCAAACAGCAAACAGCAAACACCAAACACCAAACAGCCAACAGCAAAAACCAAACACCAAGCACCAAACACCAAGCACCAAGCACCAAACACCAAGCACCAAGCACCAAACACCAAACCACAAGCACCAAGCACCAAACACTAATCACCAAGCACTAAGCACCAAACACCAAGCACCAAGCACCAAACACCAAGCACCAAAGACCAAGCACCAAACACCAAGCACCAAGCACCAAACACCAAACACCAGACACCAAGCACCAAGCACCAAACTCCAAGCACCAAGCACCTAGTACCAAACACCAAACACCAAGCACCAAACACCAAGCACCAATCACCAAGCACCAAACACCAAGCAGCCAGCAGCAAGCACCAAACACCAAACACCAAGCACCAAACACCAAAAACCAAACACCAAGCACCAAGCACCAAACACCTAACACCAAGCACCAAGCACCAAGTACCAAGCACCAAACACCAAGCACCAGACACCAAACACCAAGCACCAAGCACCAAATACCAAGCACCAAACACCAAGCACCAAGCACCAAACACCTAACACCAAGCACCAAACACCAAGCACCAAACACCAAGCACCAAGCACCAAGCACCAGGCACCAAGCACCAAACACCAAGCACCAAACACCAAGCACCAAGTACAAACACCAAGCACCAAGCACCAAACACCAAGCACCAAGCACCAAGCATCAAACACCAAGCATATAACACCAAACACCAAACACCAAGCACCAAGCACCAAACACCAAACACCAAGCACCAAGCACCAAGCACCAAGCACCAAGCACCAAGCAACAAGCACCAAACACCAAACACGAAACACCAAACACCAAGCACCAAGCACCAAACACCAAGCACCAAGCACCAAACACCAAACACCAAACACCAAGCACCAAACACCAAACACCAAGCACCAAGCACCAAACACCAAGCACCAAGCACCAAGCACCAAACACCAGGCACCAAGCACCAAACACCAAGCACCAAGTACCAAGCAACAAGCACCACACACCAAGCACCAAGCACCAAACACCAAGCACCAAGCACCAAGCATATAACACCAAACACCAAACACCAAACACCAAGCACCAAACACCAAACACCAAGCACCAAGCACCAAACACCAAGCACCAAGCACCAAACACCAAGCACCAAGCACCAAGCAACAAGCACCAAACACCAAACACGAAACACCAAACACCAAGCACCAAGCACCAAACACCAAACACCAAACACCAAGCACCAAACACCAAACACCAAACACCAAGCACCAAGCACCAAACACCAAACACCAAGCACCAAACACCAAACACCAAGCACCAAGCACCAAACACCAAGCACCAAAGACCAAAGACCAAACAGCAAACACTAAACACAAAACAGCAAACACCAAACACCAAACAGCAAACACCATACAGCAAACACCAAACACCAAAAAGCAGACACCAAACAGCATACACCAAACACCAAACACCAAACAGCAAACACCAAACACGAAGCACCAAACACCAAGTACCAAGCACCAAACACCAAACCCCAAGCACCAAGCACCAAACACTAATCACCAAGCACCAAACACCAAGCACCAAGCACCAAGCACCAAACACCAAGCACCAAAGACCAAGCACCAAGCACCAAGCACCAAACACCAAGCACCAAGCACCAAGCACCAAACACCAAGCACCAAGCACCAAATACCAACCACCCAGCACCAAGCACCAAGCACCAAACACCAAGCCGCAAGCACCAAGCACCAAACACCAAACACCAAGCACCAAACACCAAGCATCAAACACCAAACACCAAACACCAAACACCAAGCACCTAGCACCAAACACCAAACACCAAGCACCAAGCACCAAGCACCAAACACCAAGCAACAAGCAGAAAACACCAAACAACAAACACCAAGCACCAAGCACTAAACACCAAGCACCAAGGAACAAACACCAAACACCAAGCACCAAGCACCAAACACCTAACACCAAGCACCAAGCACCAAGCACCAAACACCAAACACCAAGAACCAAGCACAAAACACCAAGCACCAAACACCAAGTACAAACACCAAGCACCAAACACCAAGCACCAAGCACCAAGCATCAAACACCTAGCATCAAACACCAAACACCAAACACCAAGCACCAAGCACCAAACACCAAGCACCAAACACCAAGCACCCAGCACCAAACACCAAACACCAAGCACCAAACACCAAACACCAAGCACGAAGCACCAAACACCAAACACCAAGCACCAATCACCAAATACCAAGCACCAAACACCAAGCACCAAGCACCAAGCGACAAACACCAAGCACCAAGCACCATGAACCAAACACCAAGCACCAAACACCCAGCACCAAGCACCAAACACCAAGCACCAAACACCAAACACCAAGCACCAAGCACCAAGCACCAAACACCAAGCCCCAAGCACCAAGCACCAAACACCAAACACCAAACAGTAAGCACCAAGCACCAAACACCAAGCACCCAACAGCAAGCACCAAACACCAAACAGCAAACACCAAACAGCAAACACCAAACAGCAAACACCAAACAGCAAACAGCAAACACCAAACAGCAAGCACCAAACACCAAGCACCAAACACCAAGCACCAAGCACCAAGTACAAACACCAAGCACCAAACACCAAGCACCAAGCATCAAGCACCAAGCATCAAACACCAAGCACCAAGCACCAAACACCAAACACCAAACACCAAGCACCAAACACCAAACACCAAACACCAAGTATCAAACACCAAACACAAAACACCAAGCACCAAGCACCAAGCACCAAGCACGCAGCACCAAGCACCAAGCCCCAAGCACCAAACACCAAACACCAAGCACCAACACCAATCACCAAACAACAAGCACCAAGCACCAAGCACCAAACACCAAGCACCAAGAACCAAACACCAAACACCAAGCACCAAGCACCAAACACCAAGCACCAAAGACTAAAGACCAAACAGGAAACACCAAACACCAAACACCAAACACCATACAGCAAACACCAAACACCAAAAAGCAGACACCAAACAGCAAACAGCAAACACCAAACACCAAACACCAAACACCAAACACCAAAAAGCAGACACCAAACAGCAAACACCAAGCACCAAACACCAAGCACCAAGCACCAAACACCAAGCACCAAGCACCAAACACCAAACCACAAGCACCAAGCACCAAACACCAATCACCAAGCACCAAACACCAAACACCAAGCACCAAAGACCAAGCACCAAGCACCAAGCACCAAACACCAAGCACCAAGCACCAAGCACCAAATACCAAGCACCAAGCACCAAACACCAACCACCCAGCACCAAGCACCAAGCACCAAGCACCAAACACCGAACACCAAGCACCAAGCACCAAACCCCAAGCACCAAGCACCAAACACCAAGCCCCAAGTACCAAGCACCAAACACCAAGCACCAAACACCAAGCACCAAGCACCTAGCACCAAACACCAAGCCCCATGCACGAAGCACCAAACACCAAACACCAAGCACCAAACACCAAGCACCAAACACCAAGCACCCAGCACCAAACACCATGCACCAAGTACCGAGCAACAAACACCAAGCACCAAGCACCAAACACCAAACACCAAGCACCAAACACCAAACACCAAGCACCAAGCACCAAACACCAAACACCAAGCACCATACACCAAGCACCAAGCACCAAGCGACAAACACCAAAAACAAAGCACCATGCACCAAACACCAAGCACCAAGCACCAAACACCCAGCACCAAGCACCAAGCACCAAACACCAAGCACCAAACACCAAACACCAAGCACCAAGCACCAAGCACCAAGCACCAAACACCAAGCCCTAAGCACCAAGAACCAAACACCAAACACCAAACACCAAGCACCAAGCACCAAACACCAAGCACCAAACAGCAAACACCAAACAGCAAACACCAAACACCAAACACGAAACAGCAAACACCAAACACCAAACAGCAAAGAGCAAACACCAAACACCAAGCACCAAACACCAAGCACCAAACACCAAGCACCAAGCACCAAGTACAAACACCAAGCACCAAGCACCAAATACCAAGCACCAAGCACCAAGCATCAAGCACCAAGCATCAAACACCAAACACCAAGCACCAAGCACCAAACACCAAACACCAAACACCAAGCATCAAACACCAAACACAAAACACCAAGCACCAAGCACCAAGCACCAAGCACCAAGCACGCAGCACCAAACACCAAGCCCCAAGCACCAAACACCAAACACCAAGCACCAATCACCAAACAACAAGCACCAAGCACCAAGCACCAAACACCAAGCACCAAGCACCAAGCACCAAACACCAAGCACCAAAGACTAAAGACGAAAAAGGAAACACCAAACACCAAACACCAAACACCATACAGCAAACAACAAACACCAAAAAGCAGACACCAAACAGCACACAGCAAACAGCAAACACCAAACACCAAACACCAAACAGCAAAACCGAAACACCAAGCACCAAACACCAAGCACCAAGCACCAAACACCAAGCACCAAGCACCAAACACCAAACCACAAGCACCAAGCACCAAACACTAATCACCAAGCACCAAGCACCAAACACCAAGCACCAAGCACCAAACACCAAACACCAAGCACCAAAGACCAAGCACCAAGCACCAAGCACCAAACACCAAGCACCAAGCACCAAGCACCAAACACCAAGCACCAAGCACCAAACACCAACCACCCAGCACCAAGCACCAAGCACCAAGCACCAAACACCAAACACCAAGCACCAAGCACCAAACCCCAAGCACCAAGCACCAAACACCAAGCCCCAAGTACCAAGCACCAAACACCAAGCACCAAACACCAAGCACCAAGCACCAAGCACCTAGCACCAAACACCAAGCCCCAAGCACGAAGCACCAAACACCAAACACCAAGCACCAAACACCAAGCACCAAACACCAAGCACCCAGCACCAAACACCATGCACCAAGTACCGAGCAACAAACACCAAGCACCAAGCACCAAACACCAAGCACCAAGCACCAAACACCAAACACTAAGCACCAAACACCAAGCACCAAGCACCAAGTGACAAACACCAAAAACAAAGCACCATGCACCAAACACCAAGCACCAAGCACCAAACACCCAGCACCAAGCACCAAGCACCAAACACCAAGCACCAAACACCAAACACCAAGCACCAAGCACCAAGCACCAAACACCAAGCCCCAAGCACCAAGCACCAAACACCAAACACCAAACACCAAGCACCAAGCACCAAACACCAAGCACCAAACAGCAAACACCAAACAGCAAACACCAAACACCAAACACGAAACAGCAAACACCAAACACCAAACAGCAAAGAGCAAACACCAAACACCAAGCACCAAACACCAAGCACCAAACACCAAGCACCAAGCACCAAACAACAAGCACCAAGCACCAAGCACCAAACACCAAGCACCAAGCACCAAGCACCAAACACCAAGCACCAAAGACTAATGACCAAACAGGAAACACCAAACACCAAACAGCAAACAATAAACACGAAACAGCAAACACCATACAGCAAACACCAAACACCAAAAAGCAGACACCAAACACCAAACAGCAAAAACCAAACACCAAGCACCAAACACCAAGCACCAAGCACCAAACACCAAGCACCAAACACCAAACCACAAGCACCAAGCACCAAACACTAATCACCAAGCACCAAGCACCAAACACCAAGCACCAAGCACCAAACACCAAACACCAAGCACCAAAGACCAAGCACCAAACACCAAGCACCAAGCACCAAGCGCCAAACACCAAGCACCAAGCACCAAACGCCAACAACCCAGCACCAAGCACCAAGCACCAAACACCAAGCACCAAACACCAAACACCAAGCACCAAGCACCAAACAACAAGCACCAAACACCAAGCACCAATCACCAGGCACCAAACACCAAGCAGCAAGCAGCAAGCACCAAACACCAGACACCAAGCACCAAGCACCAAGCACCAAGCACCAATCACCAAACACCAAGCACCAAACACCAAACACCAAGCATCAAGCACCAAACACCATGCACCAGGAACCAAGCACCAAACACCAACCACCAAGCACCAAGCACCAAACAACAAGCACCAAGCACCAAGCACCAAACACCAAGCACCAAGCACCAAACACCAAACACCAAACACCAAGCACCAAACACCAAGCACCAAACACCAAGCACCAAGCACCAAACACCAAGCACCGAGCACGAAGCACAAAACACCAAGCACCAAGCACCAAACACCTAACACCAACCACCAAGCACCAAGCACCAAGCACCAAACACCAAGCACCAAACACCAAACACCAAGCACCAAGCACCAAACACCAAGCACCAAGCACCAAACACCAAGAACCAAGCACCAAACACCAAGCACCAAGCACCAAACACCAAGCACCAAGCACCAAGTACAAACACCAAGCACCAAGCACCAAACACCAAGCACCAAGCACCAAGCATCAAACACCAAGCATCAAACACCAAACACCAAGCACCAAGCACCAAACACCAAACACCAAGCACCAAGCACCAAACACCAAGCACAAAACACCAAACACCAAGCACCAAGCACCAAACACCAAACACCAAGCACCAAGCACCAAACACCAAACACCAAGCACCAAACACCAGACACCAAGCACCAAACACCAAACATCAAGCACCAAGCACCAAACACCAAACAACAAGCACCAGGCACCAAGCACCAAACACCAAACACCAAGCACTAAGCACCAAACACCAAGCACCAAACACCAAACACCAAGCACCAAGCACCAAGCACAAAACACCAAACAGCAAAGAGGAAACACCAAACAGCAAGCAGCAAACACGAAAAAGCAGACACCAAACAGCAAAGAGCAAACACCAAACATCAAACAGCAAACAACAAACACAAAACACCAAGCACCAAGCACCAAGCACCAAACAACAAGCACCAGGCACCAAGCACCAAACACCAAGCACCAAGCACTAAGCACCAAACACCAAGCACCAAACACCAAACACCAAGCACCAAGCACCAAGCACCAAACACCAAACATGAAACAGCAAACACCATACAGCAAACACCAAACGCGAAAAAGCAGACACCAAACAGCAAAGAGCAAACACCAAACACCAAACACCAAACAACAAACACAAAACACCAAGCACCAAGCACCAAGCACCAAACACCAAACACCAAGCACCAAACACCAAGCACCAAGCACCATGCACCAAACACCAAGCACCAAGCACCAAACACCCAGCACCAAGCACCAAGCACCAAACACCAAGCACCAAACACCAAACATCAAGCCCCAAGCACCAAACACAAAACACCAAGCACCAAGCACCAAACACCAAGCACCAAACAGCAAGCACCAAACACCAAACACCAAACAGCAAACACCAAACAGCAAACGGCAAACACCAAACAGCAAACAGCAAACACCAAACACGAAGCACCAAGCACCAAACACCAAGCACTAAGCACCAAACACCAAGCACCTAGCACCAAGCACCAAACACCAAGCACCAAACACCAAACACCAAGCACCAAGCACCAGGCACAAAACACCAAGCACGCAGCAGGAAACACCAAGCACCAAGCACCAAACACCAAGCACCAAGCACCAAACACCAAACACCAAACACCAAACAACAAGCACCAAGCACCAAGCACCAAACACCAAGCACCAAGCACCAAACACCAAATACCAAGCACCAAGCACCAAACACCAAGCACCAAAGACTAAAGACCAAACAGGAAACACCAAACACCAAACAGCAAACAATAAACACGAAACAGCAAACACCATACAGCAAACACCAAACACCAAAAAGCAGACACCAAACAGCAAACAGCAAACACCAAACACCAAACACCAAACACCAAACACCAAACACCAAGCACCAAACACCAAACACCAAGCACCAAACACCAAGCACCAAGCACCAAACACCAAACCCCAAGCAGCAAGCACCAAGCACTAATCACCAAGCACCAAGCACCAAACACCAGACACCAAGCACCAAACACCAAACATCAAGCCCCAAGCACCAAACACCAAACACCAAGCACCAAGCACCAAGCACCAAACACCAAACAGCAAACAGGAAACAGCAAACAGCAAACAGCAAACTCCAAACATGAAACAGCAAACACCATACAGCAAACACCAAACACGAAAAAGCAGACACCAAACAGCAAACAGCAAACACCAAACACCAAACAGCAAACAGCAAACACCACAGACCAAGCACCAAGCACCAAACACCAAACACCAAGCACCAAACACCAAGCACCAAGCACCAAGCGACATACACCAAGCACCAAGCACCATGCAGCAAACACCAAGCACCAAGCACCAAACTCCCAGCACCAAGCACCAAGCACCAAACACCAAACACCAAACACCAAGCACCAAGAACCAAGCACCAAACACCAAGCACCAAGCACCAAGCACCAAACACCAAACACCAAGCACCAAACACCAAGCACCAAGCACCTAGCACCAAAAACCAAACACCTAGCACCAAGCACAAAACACCAAGCATCAATCACCAAGCACCAAACACCAAGCACCAAGCACCAAACATCAAACACCAAACACCAAACACCAAGCACCAAGCACCAAGCACCAAACACCAAGCACGCAGCACGAAACACCAAGCACCAAGCACCAAACACCAAATACCAAGCACCAAGCACCAAACACCAAGCACGAAAGACTAAAGACCTAATAGGAAACACCAAACACCAAACACCAAACACCATAGAGCAAACACCAAACACCAAAAAGCAGACACCAAACAGCAAACAGCAAACACCAAATACCAAACACCAAACACCAAACAGCAAACACCAAACACCAAGCACCAAACACCAAGCACCAAGCACCAAACACCAAGCACCAAGAACCAAACAACAAACCCCAAGCACCAAGCACCAAACACTAACACCAAGCACCAAGCACCAAACACCAAGCAACAAGCACCAAACACCAAACACCAAGCACCAAAGACCAAGCACCAAGCACCAAGCACCAAACACCAAGCACCAAGCACCAAGCACCAAACACCAAGCACCAAGCACCGAACGCCAACCACCCAGCACCAAGCACCAAGCACCAAACACCAAGCACCAAACACCAAACACCAAGCACCAAGCACCAAACACCAAGCACGAAGCACCAAGCACCAAACACCAAGCCCTAAACACCAAGCACCAAGCACCTAGCACCAAACACCAAGCACCAAGCACCAACCACCAAACACCAAGCACCAAGCACCAAGCACCAAACACCAAGCATCAATCACCAAGCACCAAACACCAAGCAGCAAGAAGCAAGCAGCAAGCACCAAACACCAAGCACCAAGCACCAAGCACCAAGCACCAAGCACCAAACACCTAACACCTAACACCAAGCATCAAGCACCAAGCACCAAACACCAAACACCAAACACCAAACACCAAGCACCAAGCAACAAACACCATGCACCAGGCACCAAGCATGAAGCACCAAACACCTAACAACAAACACCAAGCACCAAGCACCAAAAACCAAGCACCAAACACCAAGCACCAAGCACCAAACACCAAGCACCAAGCACCAAACACCAAGCACCAAGCAACAAACACCAAGCACCAAACACCAAGCACCAAGCACCAAGTACAAACACCAAGCACCAAGCACCAAACACCAAGCACCAAGCACCAAACACCAAACACCAAGCATCAAACACCAAACACCAAGCACCAAGCACCAAACACCAAACACCAAGCATCAAACACCAAACACAAAACACCAAGCACCAAGCACCAAGCATGCAGCACCAAACACCAAGCCCCAAGCACCAAACACCAAACACCAAGCACCAAACACCAAGCACCAAGCACCAAACACCAAGCACCAAGCACGAAGCACAAAACACCAAGCACCAAGCACCAAACACCTAACACCAACCACCAAGCACCAAGCACCAAGCACCAAACACCAAGCACCAAACACCAAACACCAAGCACCAAGCACCAAACACCAAGCACCAAGCACCAAACACCAAGAACCAAGCACCAAGTACAAACACCAAGCACCAAGCACCAAACACCAAGCACCAAGCACCAAGCATCAAACACCAAGCATCAAACACCAAACAACAAGCACCAAACACCAAGCACCAAGCACCAAACACCAAGCCCCAAGTACCAAGCACCAAACACCAAGCACCAAACACCAAGCACCAAGCACCAAGCACCTAGCACCAAACACCAAACACCAAGCACCAAGCACCAAACACCAAGCACCAATCACCAGGCACCAAACACCAAGCAGCAAGCAGCAAGCACCAACCACCAAACACCAAGCACCAAGCACCAAGCACCAAGCACCAATCACCAAACACCAAGCACCAAACACCAAACACCAAGCATCAAGCACCAAACACCATGCACCAGGCACCAAGCACCAAACACCAACCACCAAGCACCAAGCACCAAACACCAAGCACCAAACACCAAACACCAAGCACCAAACACCAAGAACCAAGCACCAAACACCAAGCACCAAGCACCAAGTACAAACACCAAGCACCAAGCACCAAACACCAAGCACCAAGCATCAAACTCCAAGCATCAAACACCAAACACCAAACACCAAACACCAAGCACCAAACACCAAACACCAAGCACCAAGCACCAAACACCAAACACCAAGCACCAAGCACCAAACACCAAACACCAAGCACCAAACACCAGACACCAGGCACCAAACACCAAACATCAAGCACCAAGCACCAAACACAAAACAAAAAGCACCAGGCACCAAGCACCAAACACCAAACACCAAGCACTAAGCACCAAACACCAAGCACCAAACACCAAACACCAAGCACTAAGCAACAAGCACCAAACACCAAACAGCAAACAGGAAACACCAAACAGCAAACAGCAAACTCCAAACATGAAACAGCAAACACCATACAGCAAACACCAAGCACCAAAAAGCAGACACCAAACAGCAAACAGCAAACAGCAAACAGCAAACAGCAAACACCAAACAGCAAACAGCAAACACCAAACACCAAGCACCAAGCACCAAGCACCAGACACCAAAGACCAAGCACCAAACACCAAACACCAAGCACCAAGAACCACGCACCAAGCACCGAACACCAAGCCCCAAGCACCAAGCACCAAACACAAAACACCAAGCACCAAGCACCAAACACCAAGCACCAAACAGCAAGCACCAAACACCAAACACCAAACAGCAAACACCAAACAGCAAACAGCAAACACCAAACACGAAGCACCAAGCACCAAACACCAAGCACTAAGCACCAAACACCAAGCACCAAGCACCAAGCACCAAACACCAAGCACCAAGCACCAAACAGCAAGCACCAAGCACCAAGGACCAAACACCAAGCACGCAGCACGAAACACCAAGCACCAAGCACCAAACACCAAGCACCAAGCACCAAACACCAAACACCAAACACCAAACAACAAGCACCAAGCACCAAGCACCAAACACCAAGCACCAAGCACCAAACACCAAATACCAACACCAAGCACCAAACACCAAGCACCAAAGACTAAAGACCAAACAGGAAACACCAAACACCAAACACCAAACACCAAACAGCAAACAGTAAACACGAAACAGCAAACACCATACAGCAAACACCAAACACCAAAAAGCAGACACCAAACAGCAAACAGCAAACACCAAACACCAAACACCAAACACCAAACAGCAAACACCAAACACCAAGCACCAAACACCAAGCACCAAGCACCAAGCACGCAGCACCAAACACCAAACCCCAAGCACCAAGCACCAAACACTAATCACCAAGCACCAAGCACCAAACACCAAGCACCAAACACCAAACACCAAGCACCAAAGACCAAGCACCAGGTACCAAGCACCAAACACCAAGCACCAAGCACCAAGCACCAAACACCAAGCACCAAGCACCAAACGCCAAGCACCCAGCACCAAGCACCAAGCACCAAACACCAAGCACCAAACACCAAACACCAAGCACCAAGCACCAAACACCAAGCACGAAGCACGAAGCACCAAACACCAAGCCCCAAGTACCAAACACCAAGCACCAAGCACCAAACACCAAGCACCAATCACCAGGCACCAAACACCAAGCAGCAAGCAGCAAGCACCAACCACCAAACACCAAGCACCAAGCACCAAGCACCAAGCACCAATCACCAAACACCAAGCACCAAACACCAAACACCAAGCATCAAGCACCAAACACCATGCACCAGGCACCAAGCACCAAACACCAACCACCAAGCACCAAGCACCAAACACCAAGCACCAAACACCAAACACCAAGCACCAAACACCAAGAACCAAGCACCAAACACCAAGCACCAAGCACCAAGTACAAACACCAAGCACCAAGCACCAAACACCAAGCACCAAGCATCAAACTCCAAGCATCAAACACCAAACACCAAACACCAAACACCAAGCACCAAACACCAAACACCAAGCACCAAGCACCAAACACCAAACACCAAGCACCAAGCACCAAACACCAAACACCAAGCACCAAACACCAGACACCAGGCACCAAACACCAAACATCAAGCACCAAGCACCAAACACAAAACAAAAAGCACCAGGCACCAAGCACCAAACACCAAACACCAAGCACTAAGCACCAAACACCAAGCACCAAACACCAAACACCAAGCACTAAGCAACAAGCACCAAACACCAAACAGCAAACAGGAAACACCAAACAGCAAACAGCAAACTCCAAACATGAAACAGCAAACACCATACAGCAAACACCAAGCACCAAAAAGCAGACACCAAACAGCAAACAGCAAACAGCAAACAGCAAACAGCAAACACCAAACAGCAAACAGCAAACACCAAACACCAAGCACCAAGCACCAAGCACCAGACACCAAAGACCAAGCACCAAACACCAAACACCAAGCACCAAGAACCACGCACCAAGCACCGAACACCAAGCCCCAAGCACCAAGCACCAAACACAAAACACCAAGCACCAAGCACCAAACACCAAGCACCAAACAGCAAGCACCAAACACCAAACACCAAACAGCAAACACCAAACAGCAAACAGCAAACACCAAACACGAAGCACCAAGCACCAAACACCAAGCACTAAGCACCAAACACCAAGCACCAAGCACCAAGCACCAAACACCAAGCACCAAGCACCAAACAGCAAGCACCAAGCACCAAGGACCAAACACCAAGCACGCAGCACGAAACACCAAGCACCAAGCACCAAACACCAAGCACCAAGCACCAAACACCAAACACCAAACACCAAACAACAAGCACCAAGCACCAAGCACCAAACACCAAGCACCAAGCACCAAACACCAAATACCAACACCAAGCACCAAACACCAAGCACCAAAGACTAAAGACCAAACAGGAAACACCAAACACCAAACACCAAACACCAAACAGCAAACAGTAAACACGAAACAGCAAACACCATACAGCAAACACCAAACACCAAAAAGCAGACACCAAACAGCAAACAGCAAACACCAAACACCAAACACCAAACACCAAACAGCAAACACCAAACACCAAGCACCAAACACCAAGCACCAAGCACCAAGCACGCAGCACCAAACACCAAACCCCAAGCACCAAGCACCAAACACTAATCACCAAGCACCAAGCACCAAACACCAAGCACCAAACACCAAACACCAAGCACCAAAGACCAAGCACCAGGTACCAAGCACCAAACACCAAGCACCAAGCACCAAGCACCAAACACCAAGCACCAAGCACCAAACGCCAAGCACCCAGCACCAAGCACCAAGCACCAAACACCAAGCACCAAACACCAAACACCAAGCACCAAGCACCAAACACCAAGCACGAAGCACGAAGCACCAAACACCAAGCCCCAAGTACCAAGCACCAAACACCAAGCACCAAACTCCAAGCATCAAGCACCAAGCACCAAACACCAAGCACCAAGCACCAAACACCAAGCACCAATCACCAAGCACCAAACACCAAGCAGCAAGCAGCAAGCACCAAACACCAAACACCAAGCACCAAACACCAAGCACCAAGCAGCAAACACCTAACACCTAACACCAAGCACCAAGCACCAAGCACCAAACACCAAGCACCAAACACCAAACACCAAGCACCAAGCAACAAACACCATGCACCAGGCACCAAGCACCAAACACCAAGCACCATGGCACCAAACACCAAGCACCAAGCATGAAGCACCAAACACCTAATACCAAACACCAAGCACCAAACACCAAGCACCAAACACCAAACACCAAGCACCAAGCACCAAACACCAAGCACCAAGCACCAAACACCAAGCACCAAACACCAAGCACCAAGCACCAAGTACAAACATCAAGCACCAAGCACCAAACACCAAGCACCAAGCACCAAGCATCAAGCACCAAGCATCAAACACCAAACACCAAGCACCAAGCACCAAACACCAAACACCAAGCATCAAACACCAAACACAAAACACCAAGCACCAAGCACCAAGCACCAAGCACCAAGCACGCAGCACCAAACAGCAAACACCAAGCACCAATCACCAAACAACAAGCACCAGGCACCAAGCACCAAACACCAAACACCAAGTAGCAAGCACCAAACACCAAACACCAAGCACCAAGCACCAAACACCAAGCACCAAACACCAAACACCAAACACCAAGCACCAAACACTAATCACAATGCACCAAGCACCAAGCACCAAACACCAAGCACCAAGCACCAAGCACTAAACACCAAACATCAAAGACCAAACACCAAGCACCAAGCACCAAACACCAAGCACCAAGCACCAAGCACCAAACACCAAGCACCAAGCACCAAACACCAACCATCCAGCACCAAGCACCAAGCACCAAACACCAAGCACCAAACACCAAACACCAAGCACCAAGCACCTAGCACCAAAAACCAAACACCAAGCACCAAGCACCAAACACCAAGCATCAATCACCAAGCACCAAACACCAAACACCAAGCACCAAGCACCAAACACCAAGCACCAAGCACCAAACACCTAACACCAATCACCAAGCACCAAGCACCAAACACCAAACACCAAGCACCAAGCACCAAGCATCAAACACCAAGCACCAAACACCAAACACCAAGCACCAAGCACCAAACACCAAACACCAAGCACCAAGCACCAAGCACCAAACACCAAGCACCAAGCACCAAACACCAAGCACCAAACACCAAGAACCAAGCACCAAACACCAAGCACCAAGCACCAAGTACAAACACCAAGCACCAAGCACCAAACACCAAGCACCAAGCACCAAGCATCAAACACCAAGCACCAAACACCAAACACCAAGCACCAAGCACCAAACACCAAACACCAAGCACCAAGCACCAAGCACCAAACACCAAGCACCAAGCACCAAACACCAAACACCAAGCACCAAACACCAAACACCAAGCACCAAGCACCAAGCACCAAACACCAAACACCAAGCACCAAACACCAGACACCAAGCACCAAACACCAAACATCAAGCACCAAGCACCAAACACCAAACAACAATCACCAGGCACCAAGCACCAAACACCAAGCACTAAGCACCAAACACCAAGCACCAAGCACCAAGAACCAAGCACCAAACACCAAACAGCAAACAGGAAACACCAAACAGCAAACAGCAAACTCCAAACATGAAACAGCAAACACCATACAGCAAACACCAAACACGAAAAATCAGACACCAAACAGCAAACAGCAAACACCAAACACCAAACAGCAAACAGCAAACACCAAACACCCAGCACCAAGCACCAAACACCAAACACCAAGCACCAAACACCAAGCACCAAGCACCAAGCGACAAACACCAAGCACCAAGCACCATGCACCAAACACCAAGCACCAAGCACCAAACACCCAGCACCAAGCAGCAAGCACCAAACACCAAGCACCAAGAACCAAGCACCAAGCACCAAACATCAAGCCCCAAGCACCAAGCACCAAGCACCAAACAGCAAGCACCAAACAGCAAACAGCAAACACCAAACAGCAAACAGCAAACACCAAACAGCAAGCACCATGCACCAAACACCAAGCACTAAGCACCAAACACCAAGCACCAAGCACCAAGCACCAAGCACCAAACACCAAACACCAAGCACAAAGCACCAAGCATCAAACACCAAACACCAAACACCAAGCACCAAGCACCAAGCACCAAACACCAAGCACGCAGCACGAAACACCAAGCACCAAGCACCAAACAGCAAGCACCAAACAGCAAACAGCAAACACCAAACACCAAACAGCAAACACCAAACAGCAAACAGCAAACACCAAACAGCAAACAGCAAACACCAAACACCAAGCACCATGCACCAAACACCAAGCACTAAGCACCAAACACCAAGCACCAAGCACCAAGCACCAAGCACCAAACACCAAACACCAAGCACCAAGCACCAAGCATCAAACACCAAACACCAAACACCAAGCACCAAGCACCAAGCACCAAACACCAAGCACGCAGCACGAAACACCAAGCACCAAGCACCAAACACCAAGCACCAAGCACCAAACACCAAGCACCAAGCACCAAACACCAAACACCAAGCACCAAGCACCAAACACCAAACACCAAGCATCAAACAGCAAACACAAAACACCAAGCACCAAGCACCAAGCACCAAGCATGCAGCACCAAACACCAAGCCCCAAGCACCAAACACCAAACACCAAGCACCAAACACCAAGCACCAAGCACCAAACACCAAGCACCAAGCACGAAGCACAAAACACCAAGCACCAAGCACCAAACACCTAACACCAACCACCAAGCACCAAGCACCAAGCACCAAACACCAAGCACCAAACACCAAACACCAAGCACCAAGCACCAAACACCAAGCACCAAGCACCAAACACCAAGAACCAAGCACCAAGTACAAACACCAAGCACCAAGCACCAAACACCAAGCACCAAGCACCAAGCATCAAACACCAAGCATCAAACACCAAACAACAAGCACCAAACACCAAGCACCAAGCACCAAACACCAAGCCCCAAGTACCAAGCACCAAACACCAAGCACCAAACACCAAGCACCAAGCACCAAGCACCTAGCACCAAACACCAAACACCAAGCACCAAGCACCAAACACCAAGCACCAATCACCAGGCACCAAACACCAAGCAGCAAGCAGCAAGCACCAACCACCAAACACCAAGCACCAAGCACCAAGCACCAAGCACCAATCACCAAACACCAAGCACCAAACACCAAACACCAAGCATCAAGCACCAAACACCATGCACCAGGCACCAAGCACCAAACACCAACCACCAAGCACCAAGCACCAAACACCAAGCACCAAACACCAAACACCAAGCACCAAACACCAAGCACCAAGCACCAAACACCAAGCACCAAGCATCAAACTCCAAGCATCAAACACCAAACACCAAACACCAAACACCAAGCACCAAACACCAAACACCAAGCACCAAGCACCAAACACCAAACACCAAGCACCAAGCACCAAACACCAAACACCAAGCACCAAACACCAGACACCAGGCACCAAACACCAAACATCAAGCACCAAGCACCAAACACAAAACAAAAAGCACCAGGCACCAAGCACCAAACACCAAACACCAAGCACTAAGCAACAAGCACCAAACACCAAACAGCAAACAGGAAACACCAAACAGCAAACAGCAAACTCCAAACATGAAACAGCAAACACCATACAGCAAACACCAAGCACCAAAAAGCAGACACCAAACAGCAAACAGCAAACAGCAAACAGCAAACAGCAAACACCAAACAGCAAACAGCAAACACCAAACACCAAGCACCAAGCACCAAGCACCAGACACCAAAGACCAAGCACCAAACACCAAACACCAAGCACCAAGAACCACGCACCAAGCACCGAACACCAAGCCCCAAGCACCAAGCACCAAACACAAAACACCAAGCACCAAGCACCAAACACCAAGCACCAAACAGCAAGCACCAAACACCAAACACCAAACAGCAAACACCAAACAGCAAACAGCAAACACCAAACACGAAGCACCAAGCACCAAACACCAAGCACTAAGCACCAAACACCAAGCACCAAGCACCAAGCACCAAACACCAAGCACCAAGCACCAAACAGCAAGCACCAAGCACCAAGGACCAAACACCAAGCACGCAGCACGAAACACCAAGCACCAAGCACCAAACACCAAGCACCAAGCACCAAACACCAAACACCAAACACCAAACAACAAGCACCAAGCACCAAGCACCAAACACCAAGCACCAAGCACCAAACACCAAATACCAACACCAAGCACCAAACACCAAGCACCAAAGACTAAAGACCAAACAGGAAACACCAAACACCAAACACCAAACACCAAACAGCAAACAGTAAACACGAAACAGCAAACACCATACAGCAAACACCAAACACCAAAAAGCAGACACCAAACAGCAAACAGCAAACACCAAACACCAAACACCAAACACCAAACAGCAAACACCAAACACCAAGCACCAAACACCAAGCACCAAGCACCAAGCACGCAGCACCAAACACCAAACCCCAAGCACCAAGCACCAAACACTAATCACCAAGCACCAAGCACCAAACACCAAGCACCAAACACCAAACACCAAGCACCAAAGACCAAGCACCAGGTACCAAGCACCAAACACCAAGCACCAAGCACCAAGCACCAAACACCAAGCACCAAGCACCAAACGCCAAGCACCCAGCACCAAGCACCAAGCACCAAACACCAAGCACCAAACACCAAACACCAAGCACCAAGCACCAAACACCAAGCACGAAGCACGAAGCACCAAACACCAAGCCCCAAGTACCAAACACCAAGCACCAAGCACCAAACACCAAGCACCAATCACCAGGCACCAAACACCAAGCAGCAAGCAGCAAGCACCAACCACCAAACACCAAGCACCAAGCACCAAGCACCAAGCACCAATCACCAAACACCAAGCACCAAACACCAAACACCAAGCATCAAGCACCAAACACCATGCACCAGGCACCAAGCACCAAACACCAACCACCAAGCACCAAGCACCAAACACCAAGCACCAAACACCAAACACCAAGCACCAAACACCAAGAACCAAGCACCAAACACCAAGCACCAAGCACCAAGTACAAACACCAAGCACCAAGCACCAAACACCAAGCACCAAGCATCAAACTCCAAGCATCAAACACCAAACACCAAACACCAAACACCAAGCACCAAACACCAAACACCAAGCACCAAGCACCAAACACCAAACACCAAGCACCAAGCACCAAACACCAAACACCAAGCACCAAACACCAGACACCAGGCACCAAACACCAAACATCAAGCACCAAGCACCAAACACAAAACAAAAAGCACCAGGCACCAAGCACCAAACACCAAACACCAAGCACTAAGCACCAAACACCAAGCACCAAACACCAAACACCAAGCACTAAGCAACAAGCACCAAACACCAAACAGCAAACAGGAAACACCAAACAGCAAACAGCAAACTCCAAACATGAAACAGCAAACACCATACAGCAAACACCAAGCACCAAAAAGCAGACACCAAACAGCAAACAGCAAACAGCAAACAGCAAACAGCAAACACCAAACAGCAAACAGCAAACACCAAACACCAAGCACCAAGCACCAAGCACCAGACACCAAAGACCAAGCACCAAACACCAAACACCAAGCACCAAGAACCACGCACCAAGCACCGAACACCAAGCCCCAAGCACCAAGCACCAAACACAAAACACCAAGCACCAAGCACCAAACACCAAGCACCAAACAGCAAGCACCAAACACCAAACACCAAACAGCAAACACCAAACAGCAAACAGCAAACACCAAACACGAAGCACCAAGCACCAAACACCAAGCACTAAGCACCAAACACCAAGCACCAAGCACCAAGCACCAAACACCAAGCACCAAGCACCAAACAGCAAGCACCAAGCACCAAGGACCAAACACCAAGCACGCAGCACGAAACACCAAGCACCAAGCACCAAACACCAAGCACCAAGCACCAAACACCAAACACCAAACACCAAACAACAAGCACCAAGCAACAGGCACCAAACACCAAGCACCAAGCACCAAACACCAAATACCAACACCAAGCACCAAACACCAAGCACCAAAGACTAAAGACCAAACAGGAAACACCAAACACCAAACACCAAACACCAAACAGCAAACAGTAAACACGAAACAGCAAACACCATACAGCAAACACCAAACACCAAAAAGCAGACACCAAACAGCAAACAGCAAACACCAAACACCAAACACCAAACACCAAACAGCAAACACCAAACACCAAGCACCAAACACCAAGCACCAAGCACCAAGCACGCAGCACCAAACACCAAACCCCAAGCACCAAGCACCAAACACTAATCACCAAGCACCAAGCACCAAACACCAAGCACCAAACACCAAACACCAAGCACCAAAGACCAAGCACCAGGTACCAAGCACCAAACACCAAGCACCAAGCACCAAGCACCAAACACCAAGCACCAAGCACCAAACGCCAAGCACCCAGCACCAAGCACCAAGCACCAAACACCAAGCACCAAACACCAAACACCAAGCACCAAGCACCAAACACCAAGCACGAAGCACGAAGCACCAAACACCAAGCCCCAAGTACCAAGCACCAAACACCAAGCACCAAACTCCAAGCATCAAGCACCAAGCACCAAACACCAAGCACCAAGCACCAAACACCAAGCACTAATCACCAAGCACCAAACACCAAGCAGCAAGCAGCAAGCACCAAACACCAGACACCAAGCACCAAACACCAAGCACCAAGCACCAAACACCTAACACCTAACACCAAGCACCAAGCACCAAGCACCAAACACCAAGCACCAAACACCAAACACCAAGCACCAAGCAACAAACACCATGCACCAGGCACCAAGCACCAAACACCAAGCACCATGGCACCAAACACCAAGCACCAAGCATGAAGCACCAAACACCTAATACCAAACACCAAGCACCAAACACCAAGCACCAAACACCAAACACCAAGCACCAAGCACCAAACACCAAGCACCAAGCACCAAACACCAAGCACCAAACACCAAGCACCAAGCACCAAGTACAAACATCAAGCACCAAGCACCAAACACCAAGCACCAAGCACCAAGCATCAAGCACCAAGCATCAAACACCAAACACCAAGCACCAAGCACCAAACACCAAACACCAAGCATCAAACACCAAACACAAAACACCAAGCACCAAGCACCAAGCACCAAGCACCAAGCACGCAGCACCAAACAGCAAACACCAAACACCAAGTAGCAAGCACCAAACACCAAACACCAAGCACCAAGCACCAAACACCAAGCACCAAACACCAAACACCAAACACCAAGCACCAAACACTAATCTCAATGCACCAAGCACCAAGCACCAAACACCAAGCACCAAGCACCAAGCACTAAACACCAAACATCAAAGACCAAACACCAAGCACCAAGCACCAAACACCAAGCACCAAGCACCAAGCACCAAACACCAAGCACCAAGCACCAAACACCAACCATCCAGCACCAAGCACCAAGCACCAAACACCAAGCACCAAACACCAAACACCAAGCACCAAGCACCTAGCACCAAAAACCAAACACCAAGCACCAAGCACCAAACACCAAGCATCAATCACCAAGCACCAAACACCAAACACCAAGCACCAAGCACCAAACACCAAGCACCAAGCACCAAACACCTAACACCAATCACCAAGCACCAAGCACCAAACACCAAACACCAAGCACCAAGCACCAAGCATCAAACACCAAGCACCAAACACCAAACACCAAGCACCAAGCACCAAACACCAAACACCAAGCACCAAGCACCAAGCACCAAACACCAAGCACCAAGCACCAAACACCAAGCACCAAACACCAAGAACCAAGCACCAAACACCAAGCACCAAGCACCAAGTACAAACACCAAGCACCAAGCACCAAACACCAAGCACCAAGCACCAAGCATCAAACACCAAGCACCAAACACCAAACACCAAGCACCAAGCACCAAACACCAAACACCAAGCACCAAGCACCAAGCACCAAACACCAAGCACCAAGCACCAAACACCAAACACCAAGCACCAAACACCAAACACCAAGCACCAAGCACCAAGCACCAAACACCAAACACCAAGCACCAAACACCAGACACCAAGCACCAAACACCAAACATCAAGCACCAAGCACCAAACACCAAACAACAATCACCAGGCACCAAGCACCAAACACCAAGCACTAAGCACCAAACACCAAGCACCAAGCACCAAGAACCAAGCACCAAACACCAAACAGCAAACAGGAAACACCAAACAGCAAACAGCAAACTCCAAACATGAAACAGCAAACACCATACAGCAAACACCAAACACGAAAAATCAGACACCAAACAGCAAACAGCAAACACCAAACACCAAACAGCAAACAGCAAACACCAAACACCCAGCACCAAGCACCAAACACCAAACACCAAGCACCAAACACCAAGCACCAAGCACCAAGCGACAAACACCAAGCACCAAGCACCATGCACCAAACACCAAGCACCAAGCACCAAACACCCAGCACCAAGCAGCAAGCACCAAACACCAAGCACCAAGAACCAAGCACCAAGCACCAAACATCAAGCCCCAAGCACCAAGCACCAAGCACCAAACAGCAAGCACCAAACAGCAAACAGCAAACACCAAACAGCAAACAGCAAACACCAAACAGCAAGCACCATGCACCAAACACCAAGCACTAAGCACCAAACACCAAGCACCAAGCACCAAGCACCAAGCACCAAACACCAAACACCAAGCACAAAGCACCAAGCATCAAACACCAAACACCAAACACCAAGCACCAAGCACCAAGCACCAAACACCAAGCACGCAGCACGAAACACCAAGCACCAAGCACCAAACAGCAAGCACCAAACAGCAAACAGCAAACACCAAACACCAAACAGCAAACACCAAACAGCAAACAGCAAACACCAAACAGCAAACAGCAAACACCAAACACCAAGCACCATGCACCAAACACCAAGCACTAAGCACCAAACACCAAGCACCAAGCACCAAGCACCAAGCACCAAACACCAAACACCAAGCACCAAGCACCAAGCATCAAACACCAAACACCAAACACCAAGCACCAAGCACCAAGCACCAAACACCAAGCACGCAGCACGAAACACCAAGCACCAAGCACCAAACACCAAGCACCAAGCACCAAACACCAAACACCAAACACCAAACAACAAGCACCAAGCACCAAGCACCAAACACCAAGCACCAAGCACCAGACACCAAATACCAAGCACCAAGCACCAAACACCAAGCACGAAAGACTAAAGACCAAATAGGAAACACCAAACACCAAACACCAAACACCAAACAGCAAACACCATAGAGCAAAGACCAAACACCAAAAAGCAGACACCAAACAGCAAGAAGCAAACACCAAATACCAAACACCAAACACCAAACAGCAAACACCAAACACCAAGCACCAAACACCAAGCACCAAGCACCAAACACCAAGCACCAAGAACCAAACACCAAACCCCAAGCACCAAGCACCAAACACTAATCACCAAGCACCAAGCACCAAACACCAAGCAACAAGCACCAAACACCAAACACCAAGCACCAAAGACCAAGCACCAAGCACCAAGCACCAAACACCAAGCACCAAGCACCAAGCACCAAACACCAAGCACCAAGCACCGAACGCCTACCACCCAGCACCAAGCACCAAGCACCAAACACCAAGCACCAAACACCAAACACCAAGCACCAAGCACCAAACACCAAGCACGAAGCACCAAGCACCAAACACCAAGCCCTAAACACCAAGCACCAAGCACCTAGCACCAAACACCAAGCACCAAGCACCAACCACCAAACACCAAGCACCAAGCACCAAGCACCAAACACCAAGCACCAATCACCAAGCACCAAACACCAAGCAGCAAGAAGCAAGCAGCAAGCACCAAACACCAAGCACCAAGCACCAAGCACCAAGCACCAAACACCTAACACCTAACACCAAGCATCAAGCACCAAGCACCAAACACCAAGCACCAAACACCAAACACCAAGCACCAAGCAACAAACACCATGCACCAGGCACCAAGCACCAAACACCAAGAACAAAGCACAAAACACCAAGCACCAAGCATGAAGCACCAAACACCTAACAACAAGCACCAAGCACCAAGCACCAAACACCAAGCACCAAACACCAAGCACCAAGCACCAAACACCAAGCACCAAGCACCAAACACCAAGCACCAAGCAACAAACACCAAGCACCAAACACCAAGCACCAAGCACCAAGTACAAACACCTAGCACCAAGCACCAAACACCAAGCACCAAGCACCAAACACCAAACACCAAGCATCAAACACCAAACACCAAGCACCAAGCACCAAACACCAAACACCAAGCATCAAACACCATACACAAAACACCAAGCACCAAGCACCAAGCACCAAGCATGCAGCACCAAACACCAAGCCCCAAGCACCAAACACCAAACACCAAACACCAAGCATCAAACACCATACACAAAACACCAAGCACCAAGCACCAAGCACCAAGCATGCAGCACCAAACACCAAGCCCCAAGCACCAAACACCAAACACCAAGCACCAAGCACCAATCACCAAACAACAAGCACCAAGCACCAAGCACCAAACACCAAGCACCAAGCACCAAACACCAAACACCAAACACCAAGCACCAAACACCAAGCACCAAACGCCAAGCACCAAGCACAAAACACCAAGCACCAAGCACCAAGCACCAAGCATGCAGCACCAAACACCAAGCCCCAAGCACCAAACAGCAAACAGCAAACACCAAACACCAAACACCAAACACCAAACAGCAAACAGCAAACACCAAGCACCAAACACCAAACACCAAGCACCAAACACCAAGCACCAAGCACCAAACACCAAACCCCAAGCAGCAAGCACCAAACACTAATCACCAAGCACCAAGCACCAAACACCAGACACCAAGCACCAAACACCAAACATCAAGCCCCAAGCACCAAACACCAAACACCAAGCACCAAGCACCAAGCACCAAACACCAAACAGCAAACAGGAAACAGCAAACAGCAAACAGCAAACTCCAAACATGAAACAGCAAACACCATACAGCAAACACGAAACACGAAAAAGCAGACACCAAACAGCAAACAGCAAACACCAAACACCAAACAGCAAACAGCAAACACAACACACCAAGCACCAAGCACCAAACACCAAACACCAAGCACCAAACACCAAGCACCAAGCACCAAGCGACAAACACCAAGCACCAAGCACCATGCAGCAAACACCAAGCAACAAGCACCAAACACCAAACACCAAACACCAAACACCAAGCACCAAGAACCAAGCACCAAACACCAAGCACCAAGTACCAAGCACCAAACACCAAACACCAAGCACCAAACACCAAGCACCAAGCACCTAGCACCAAAAGCCAAACACCTAGCACCAAGCACCAAACACCAAGCATCAATCACCAAGCACCAAACACCAAGCACCAAGCACCAAGCATCAAACACCAAACACCAAACACCAAGCACCAAGCACCAAGCACCAAACACCAAGCACGCAGCACGAAACACCAAGCACCAAGCACCAAGCACCAAGCACCAAGCACCAAACACCAAACACCAAACACCAAACAACAAGCACCAAGCACCAAGCACCAAACACCAAGCACCAAGCACCAAACACCAAATACCAAGCACCAAGCACCAAACACCAAGCACGAAAGACTAAAGACCAAATAGGAAACACCAAACACCAAACACCAAACACCAAACAGCAAACACCATAGAGCAAACACCAAACACCAAAAAGCAGACACCAAACAGCAAACAGCAAACACCAAATACCAAACACCAAACACCAAACAGCAAACACCAAACACCAAGCACCAAACACCAAGCACCAAGCACCAAACACCAGGCACCAAGAACCAAACACCAAACCCCAAGCACCAAGCACCAAACACTAATCACCAAGCACCAAGCACCAAACACCAAGCAACAAGCACCAAACACCAAACACCAAGCACCAAAGACCAAGCACCAAGCACCAAGCACCAAACACCAAGCACCAAGCACCAAGCAAAAACACCAAGCACCAAGCACCGAACGCCTACCACCCAGCACCAAGCACCAAGCACCAAACACCAAGCACCAAACACCAAGCACCAAGCACCTAGCACCAAACACCAAGCACCAAGCACCAATCACCAAACACCAAGCACCAAGCACCAAGCACCAAACACCAAGCACCAATCACCAAGCACCAAGCACCAAGCAGCAAGAAGCAAGCAGCAAGCACCAAACACCAAGCACCAAGCACCAAGCACCAAGCACCAAGCACCAAACACCTAACACCTAACACCAAGCATCAAGCACCAAGCACCAAACACCAAGCACCAAACACCAAACACCAAGCACCAAGCAACAAAAACCATGCACCAGGCACCAAGCACCAAACACCAAGAACAAAGCACAAAACACCAAGCACCAAGCATGAAGCACCAAACACCTAACAACAAGCACCAAGCACCAAGCACCAAACACCAAGCACCAAACACCAAGCACCAAGCACCAAACACCAAGCACCAAGCACCAAACACCAAGCACCAAGCAACAAACACCAAGCACCAAACACCAAGCACCAAGCACCAAGCACCAAGCATGCAGCACCAAACACCAAGCCCCAAGCACCAAACACCAAACACCAAGCACCAAGCACCAATCACCAAACAACAAGCACCAAGCATCAAGCACCAAACACCAGGCACCAAGCACCAAACACCAAACACCAAACACCAAGCACCAAACACCAAGCACCAAACACCAAGCACCAAGCACCAAACACCAAACACCAAGCACGAAGCACAAAACACCAAGCACCAAGCACCAAACACCTAACACCAACCACCAAGCACCAAGCACCAAGCACCAAACACCAAGCACCAAACACCAAACACCAAGCACCAAGCACCAAACACCAAGCACCAAGCACCAAACACCAAGAACCAAGCACCAAACACCAAGCACCAAGCACCAAACACCAAGCACCAGGCACCAAGTACAAACACCAAGCACCAAGCACCAAACACCAAGCACCAAGCACCAAACACCAAACACCAAGCACCAAGCACCAAACACCAAGCACAAAACACCAAACACCAAGCACCAAGCACCAAACACCAAACACCAAGCACCAAGCACCAAACACCAAACACCAAGCACCAAACACCAGACACCAAGCACCAAACACCAAACATCAAGCACCAAGCACCAAACACCATACAACAAGCACCAGGCACCAAGCACCAAACACCAAACACCAAGCACTAAGCACCAAACACCAAGCACCAAACACCAAACACCAAGCACCAAGCACCAAGCACCAAACACCAAACAGCAAAGAGGAAACACCAAACAGCAAACAGCAAACACGAAAAAGCAGACACCAAACAGCAAAGAGCAAACACCAAACATCAAACAGCAAACAACAAACACAAAAAACCAAGCACCAAGCACCAAGCACCAAACAACAAGCACCAGGCACCAAGCACCAAACACGAAACACCAAGCACTAAGCACCAAACACCAAGCACCAAACACCAAACACCAAGCACCAAGCACCAAGCACCAAACACCAAACATGAAACAGCAAACACCATACAGCAAACACCAAACACGAAAAAGCAGACACCAAACAGCAAAGAGCAAACACCAAACACCAAACAGCAAACAACAAACACAAAACACCAAGCACCAAGCACCAAGCACCAAACACCAAACACCAAGCACCAAACACCCAGCACCAAGCACCAAGCACCAAACACCAAGCACCAAACACCAAACATCAAGCCCCAAGCACCAAACACAAAACACCAAGCACCAAGCACCAAACACCAAGCACCAAACAGCAAGCACCAAACACCAAACACCAAACAGCAAACACCAAACAGCAAACGGCAAACACCAAACAGCAAACAGCAAACACCAAACACGAAGCACCAAGCACCAAACACCAAGCACTAAGCACCAAACACCAAGCACCTAGCACCAAGCACCAAACACCAAGCACCAAACACCAAACACCAAGCACCAAGCACCAGGCACAAAACACCAAGCACGCAGCAGGAAACACCAAGCACCAAGCACCAAACACCAAGCACCAAGCACCAAACACCAAACACCAAACACCAAACAACAAGCACCAAGCACCAAGCACCAAACACCAAGCACCAAGCACCAAACACCAAATACCAAGCACCAAGCACCAAACACCAAGCACCAAAGACTAAAGACCAAACAAAACACCAAACACCAAAAAGCAGACACCAAACAGCAAACAGCAAACACCAAACACCAAACACCAAACACCAAACAGCAAACACCAAACACCAAGCACCAAACACCAAACACCAAGCACCAAACACCAAGCACCAAGCACCAAACACCAAACCCCAAGCAGCAAGCACCAAACACTAATCACCAAGCACCAAGCACCAAACACCAGACACCAAGCACCAAACACCAAACATCAAGCCCCAAGCACCAAACACCAAAAACCAAGCACCAAGCACCAAGCACCAAACACCAAACAGCAAACAGGAAACAGCAAACAGCAAACAGCAAACTCCAAACATGAAACAGCAAACACCATACAGCAAACACCAAACACGAAAAAGCAGACACCAAACAGCAAACAGCAAACACCAAACACCAAACAGCAAACAGCAAACACCACACACCAAGCACCAAGCACCAAACACCAAACACCAAGCACCAAACACCAAGCACCAAGCACCAAGCGACAAACACCAAGCACCAAGCACCATGCAGCAAACACCAAGCAACAAGCACCAAACTCCCAGCACCAAGCACCAAGCACCAAACACCAAGCACCAAACACCAAACACCAAACACCAAGCACCAAGAACCAGGCACCAAACACCAACCACCAAGCACCAAGCACCAAACACCAAACACCAAGCACCAAACACCAAGCACCAAGCACCTAGCACCAAACACCAAACACCTAGCACCAAGCACCAAACACCAAGCATCAATCACCAAGCACCAAACACCAAGCACCAAGCACCAAGCATCAAACACCAAACACCAAACACCAAGCACCAAGCACCAAGCACCAAACACCAAGCACGCAGCACGAAACACCAAGCACCAAGCACCAAGCACCAAGCACCAAGCACCAAACACCAAACACCAAACACCAAACAACAAGCACCAAGCACCAAGCACCAAACACCAAGCACCAAGCACCAAACACCAAATACCAAGCACCAAGCACCAAACACCAAGCACGAAAGACTAAAGACCAAATAGGAAACACCAAACACCAAACACCAAACACCAAACAGCAAACACCATAGAGCAAACACCAAACACCAAAAAGCAGACACCAAACAGCAAACAGCAAACACCAAATACCAAACACCAAACACCAAACAGCAAACACCAAACACCAAGCACCAAACACCAAGCACCAAGCACCAAACACCAAGCACCAAGAACCAAACACCAAACCCCAGGCACCAAGCACCAAACACTAATCACCAAGCACCAAGCACCAAAGACCAAGCACCAAGCACCAAGCACCAAACACCAAGCACCAAGCACCAAGCACCAAACACCAAGCACCAAGCACCGAACGCCTACCACCCAGCACCAAGCACCAAGCACCAAACACCAAGCACCAAACACCAAACACCAAGCACCAAGCACCAAACACCAAGCACGAAGCACCAAGCACCAAACACCAAGCCCTAAACACCAAGCACCAAGCACCTAGCACCAAACACCAAGCACCAAGCACCAATCACCAAACACCAAGCACCAAGCACCAAACACCAAACAGCAAAGAGGAAACACCAAACAGCAAACAGCAAACACGAAAAAGCAGACACCAAACAGCAAAGAGCAAACACCAAACATCAAACAGCAAACAACAAACACAAAAAACCAAGCACCAAGCACCAAGCACCAAACAACAAGCACCAGGCACCAAGCACCAAACACCAAACACCAAGCACTAAGCACCAAACACCAAGCACCAAACACCAAACACCAAGCACCAAGCACCAAGCACCAAACACCAAACATGAAACAGCAAACACCATACAGCAAACACCAAACACGAAAAAGCAGACACCAAACAGCAAAGAGCAAACACCAAACACCAAACAGCAAACAACAAACACAAAACACCCAGCACCAAGCACCAAGCACCAAACACCAAGCACCAAACACCAAACATCAAGCCCCAAGCACCAAACACAAAACACCAAGCACCAAGCACCAAACACCAAGCACCAAACAGCAAGCACCAAACACCAAACACCAAACAGCAAACACCAAACACGAAGCACCAAGCACCAAACACCAAGCACTAAGCACCAAACACCAAGCACCTAGCACCAAGCACCAAACACCAAGCACCAAACACCAAACACCAAGCACCAAGCACCAGGCACAAAACACCAAGCACGCAGCAGGAAACACCAAGCACCAAGCACCAAACACCAAGCACCAAGCACCAACCACCAAACACCAAACACCAAACAACAAGCACCAAGCACCAAGCACCAAACACCAAGCACCAAGCACCAAACACCAAATACCAAGCACCAAGCACCAAACACCAAGCACCAAAGACTAAAGACCAAACAAAACACCAAACACCAAACAGCAAACAATAAACACGAAACAGCAAACACCATACAGCAAACACCAAACACCAAAAAGCAGACACCAAACAGCAAACAGCAAACACCAAACACCAAACACCAAACACCAAACAGCAAACACCAAACACCAAGCACCAAACACCAAACACCAAGCACCAAACACCAAGCACCAAGCACCAAACACCAAACCCCAAGCAGCAAGCACCAAACACTAATCACCAAGCACCAAGCACCAAACACCAGACACCAAGCACCAAACACCAAACATCAAGCCCCAAGCACCAAACACCAAACACCAAGCACCAAACACCAAGCACCAAACACCAAACAGCAAACAGGAAACAGCAAACAGCAAACAGCAAACTCCAAACATGAAACAGCAAACACCATACAGCAAACACCAAACACGAAAAACCAGACACCAAACAGCAAACAGCAAACACCAAACACCAAACAGCAAACAGCAAACACCACACACCAAGCACCAAGCACCAAACACCAACACCAAGCACCAAACACCAAGCACCAAGCACCAAGCGACAAACACCAAGCACCAAGCACCATGCAGCAAACACCAAGCAACAAGCACGAAACTCCCAGCACCAAGCACCAAGCACCAAACACCAAGCACCAAACACCAAACACCAAACACCAAGCACCAAGAACCAAGCACCAAACACCAAGCACCAAGCACCAAGCACCAAACACCAAACACCAAGCACCAAACACCAAGCACCAAGCACCTAGCACCAAAAACCAAACACCTAGCACCAAGCACCAAACACCAAGCATCAATCACCAAGCACCAAACACCAAGCACCAAGCACCAAGCATCAAACACCAAACACCAAACACCAAGCACCAAGCACCAAGCACCAAACACCAAGCACGCAGCACGAAACACCAAGCACCAAGCACCAAACACCAAGCACCAAGCACCAAACACCAAACACCAAACACCAAACAACAAGCACCAAGCACCAAGCACCAAACACCAAGCACCAAGCACCAAACACCAAATACCAAGCACCAAGCACCAAACACCAAGCACGAAAGACTAAAGACCAAATAGGAAACACCAAACACCAAACACCAAACACCAAACAGCAAACACCATAGAGCAAACACCAAACACCAAAAAGCAGACACCAAACAGCAAACAGCAAACACCAAATACCAAACACCAAATACCAAACAGCAAACACCAAACACCAAGCACCAAACACCAAGCACCAAGCACCAAACACCAAGCACCAAGAACCAAACACCAAACCCCAAGCACCAAGCACCAAACACTAATCACCAAGCACCAAGCACCAAACACCAAGCAACAAGCACCAAACACCAAACACCAAGCACCAAAGACCACGCACCAAGCACCAAGCACCAAACACCAAGCACCAAGCACCAAGCACCAAACACCAAGCACCAAGCACCGAACGCCAACCACCCAGCACCAAGCACCAAGCACCAACCACCAAACACCAAGCACCAAGCACCAAGCACCAAACACCAAGCATCAATCACCAAGCACCAAACACCAAGCAGCAAGAAGCAAGCAGCAAGCACCAAACACCAAGCACCAAGCACCAAGCACCAAGCACCAAGCACCAAACACCTAACACCTAACACCAAGCATCAAGCACCAAGCACCAAACACCAAGCACCAAACACCAAACACCAAGCACCAAGCAACAAACACCATGCACCAGGCACCAAGCACCAAACACCAAAAACAAAGCACCAAACACCAAGCACCAAGCATGAAGCACCAAACACCTAACAACAAATACCAAGCACCAAGCACCAAACACCAAGCACCAAACACCAAGCACCAAGCACCAAACACCAAGCACCAAGCACCAAACACCAAGCACCAAGCAACAAACACCAAGCACCAAACACCAAGCACCAAGCACCAAGTACAAACACCAAGCACCAAGCACCAAACACCAAGCACCAAGCACCAAACACCAAACACAAAGCATCAAACACCAAACACCAAGCACCAAGCACCAAACACCAAACACCAAGCATCAAACACCAAACACAAAACACCAAGCACCAAGCACCAAGCACCAAGCATGCAGCACCAAACACCAAGCCCCAAGCACCAAACACCAAACACCAAGCACCAAGCACCAATCACCAAACAACAAGCACCAAGCACCAAGCACCAAACACCAAGCACCAAGCCACAAACACCAAACACCAAACACCAAGCACCAAACACCAAGCACCAAGCACCAAACACCAAGCACCAAGCACGAAGCACAAAATACCAAGCACCAAGCACCAAACACCTAACACCAACCACCAAGCACCAAGCACCAAGCACCAAACACCAAGCACCAAACACCCAAACACCAAGCACCAAGCACCAAACACCAAGCACCAAGCACCAAACACCAAGAACCAAGCACCAAACACCAAGCACCAAGCACCAAACACCAAGCACCAAGCACCAAGTACAAACACCAAGCACCAAGCACCAAACACCAAGCACCAAGCACCAAGCATCAAACACCAAGCATCAAACACCAAACACCAAGCACCAAGCACCAAACACCAAACACCAAGCACCAAGCACCAAACACCAAGCACAAAACACCAAACACCAAGCACCAAGCACCAATCACCAAACACCAAGCACCAAGCACCAAACACCAAACACCAAGCACCAAACACCAGACACCAAGCACCAAACACCAAACATCAAGCCCCAAGCACCAAACACCAAACAACAAGCACCAGGCACCAAGCACCAAACACCAAACACCAAGCACTAAGCACCAAACACCAAGCACCAAACACCAAACACCAAGCACCAAGCACCAAGCACCAAACACCAAACATGAAACAGCAAACACCATACAGCAAACACCAAACACGAAAAAGCAGACACCAAACAGCAAAGAGCAAACACCAAACACCAAACAGCAAACAACAAACACAAAACACCAAGCACCAAGCACCAAGCACCAAACACCAAACACCAAGCACCAAACACCAAGCACCAAGCACCAAGCACCAAGCACCAAACACCAAGCACCAAACACCAAACATCAAGCCCCAAGCACCAAACACAAAACACCAAGCACCAAGCACCAAACACCAAGCACCAAACAGCAAGCACCAAACACCAAACACCAAACAGCAAACACCAAACAGCAAACGGCAAACACCAAACAGCAAACAGCAAACACCAAACACGAAGCACCAAGCACCAAACACCAAGCACTAAGCACCAAACACCAAGCACCTAGCACCAAGCACTAAACACCAAGCACCAAACACCAAACACCAAGCACCAAGCACCAGGCACAAAACACCAAGCACGCAGCAGGAAACACCAAGCACCAAGCACCAAGCACCAAACACCAAGCACCAAGCACCAACCACCAAACACCAAACACCAAACAACAAGCACCAAGCACCAAGCACCAAACACCAAGCACCAAGCACCAAACACCAAATACCAAGCACCAAGCACCAAACACCAAGCACCAAAGACTAAAGACCAAACAGGAAACACCAAACACCAAACAGCAAACAATAAACACGAAACAGCAAACACCATACAGCAAACACCAAACACCAAAAAGCAGACACCAAACAGCAAACAGCAAACACCAAACACCAAACACCAAACACCAAACAGCAAACACCAAACACCAAGCACCAAACACCAAACACCAAGCACCAAACACCAAGCACCAAGCACCAAACTCCAAACCCCAAGCAGCAAGCACCAAACACTAATCACCAAGCACCAAGCACCAAACACCAGACACCAAGCACCAAACACCAAACATCAAGCCCCAAGCACCAAGCACCAAACACCAAACAGCAAACAGGAAACAGCAAACAGCAAACAGCAAACTCCAAACATGAAACAGCAAACACCATACAGCAAACACCAAACACGAAAAAGCAGACACCAAACAGCAAACAGCAAACACCAAACACCAAACAGCAAACAGCAAACACCACACACCAAGCACCAAGCACCAAGCACCAAACACCAAACACCAAGCACCAAACACCAAGCACCAAGCACCAAGCGACAAACACCAAGCACCAAGCACCATGCACCAAACACCAAGCACCAAGCACCAAACACCCAGCACCAAGCACCAAACACCAAACACCAAGCACCAAACACCAAACACCAAACACCAAGCACAAAGAACCAAGCACCAAAAACCAAGCACCAAGCACCAAGTACAAACACCAAGCACCAAGCACCAAACACCAAGCACCAAGCACCAAGCATGAAACACCAAGCATCAAACACCAAACACCAAGCACCAAGCACCAAACACCAAACACCAAGCACCAAGCACCAAACACCAAGCACAAAACACCAAACACCAAGCACCAAGCACCAAACACCAAACACCAAGCACCAAGCACCAAACACCAAACACCAAGCACCAAACACCAGACACCAAGCACCAAACACCAAACATCAAGCACCAAGCACCAAACACCAAACAACAAGCACCAGGCACCAAGCACCAAACACCAAACACCAAGCACTAAGCACCAAACACCAAGCACCAAACACCAAACACCAAGCACCAAGCACCAAGCACCAAACACCAAACAGCAAAGAGGAAACACCAAACAGCAAACAGCAAACACGAAAAAGCAGACACCAAACAGCAAAGAGCAAACACCAAACACCAAACCGCAAACAACAAACACAAAACACCAAGCACCAAGCACCAAGCACCAAACAACAAGCACCAGGAACCAAGCACCAAACACCAAACACAAAGCACTAAGCACCAAACACCAAGCACCAAACACCAAACACCAAGCACCAAGCACCAAGCACCAAACACCAAACATGAAACAGCAAACACCATACAGCAAACACCAAACACGAAAAAGCAGACACCAAACAGCAAAGAGCAAACACCAAACACCAAACAGCAAACAACAAACACAAAACACCAAGCACCAAGCACCAAGCACCAAACACCAAACACCAAGCACCAAACACCAAGCACCAAGCACCAAGCGACAAACACCAAGCAACAAGCACCATGCACCAAACACCAAGCACCAAGCACCAAGCACCAAACACCCAGCACCAAGCACCAAGCACCAAACACCAAGCACCAATCACCAAACATCAAGCCCCAAGCACCAAACACAAAACACCAAGCACCAAGCACCAAACACCAAGCACCAAACAGCAAGCACCAAACACCAAACACCAAACAGCAAACACCAAACAGCAAACGGCAAACACCAAACAGCAAACAGCAAACACCAAACACGAAGCACCAAGCACCAAACACCAAGCACTAAGCACCAAACACCAAGCACCTAGCACCAAGCACCAAACACCAAGCACCAAACACCAAACACCAAGCACCAAGCACCAGGCACAAAACACCAAGCACGCAGCAGGAAACACCAAGCACCAAGCACCAAGCACCAAACACCAAGCACCAAGCACCAACCACCAAACACCAAACACCAAACAACAAGCACCAAGCACCAAGCACCAAACACCAAGCACCAAGCACCAAACACCAAATACCAAGCACCAAGCACCAAACACCAAGCACCAAAGACTAAAGACCAAACAGGAAACACCAAACACCAAACAGCAAACAATAAACACGAAACAGCAAACACCATACAGCAAACACCAAACACCAAAAAGCAGACACCAAACAGCAAACAGCAAACACCAAACACCAAACACCAAACACCAAACAGCAAACACCAAACACCAAGCACCAAACACCAAACACCAAGCACCAAACACCAAGCACCAAGCACCAAACTCCAAACCCCAAGCAGCAAGCACCAAACACTAATCACCAAGCACCAAGCACCAAACACCAGACACCAAGCACCAAACACCAAACATCAAGCCCCAAGCACCAAACACCAAACACCAAGCACCAAGCACCAAGCACCAAACACCAAACAGCAAACAGGAAACAGCAAACAGCAAACAGCAAACTCCAAACATGAAACAGCAAACACCATACAGCAAACACCAAACACGAAAAAGCAGACACCAAACAGCAAACAGCAAACACCAAACACCAAACAGCAAACAGCAAACACCACACACCAAGCACCAAGCACCAAGCACCAAACACCAAACACCAAGCACCAAACACCAAGCCCCAAGCACCAAGCGACAAACACCAAGCACCAAGCACCATGCACCAAACACCAAGCACCAAGCACCAAACACCCAGCACCAAGCACCAAGCACCAAACACCAAGCACCAAACACCAAACACCAAACACCAAGCACCAAGAACCAAGCACCAAAAACCAAGCACCAAGCACCAAGCACCAAACACCAAACACCAAGCACCAAACACCAAATACCAAGCAGCAAGCACCAAGCACCAAACACCAAGCACCAAGAACCAAACACCAAACACCAAGCACCAAGCACCAAACACCTAACACCAAGCACCAAGCACCAAGCACCAAACACCAAGCACCAAGCACCAAGCACCAAACACCAAGCACCAAACACCAAACACCAAGCACCAAGCACCAGGCACCAAACACCAAGCACGCAGCACGAAACACCAAGCACCAAGCACCAAACACCAAGCACCAAGCACCAAACACCAAACACCAAACACCAAACAACAAGCACCAAGCACCAAGCACCAAACACCAAGCACCAAGCACCAAACACCAAATACCAAGCACCAAGCACCAAACACCAAGCACCAAAGACTAAAGACCAAACAGGAAACACCAAACACCAAACACCAAACACCAAACAGCAAACAATAAACACGAAACAGCAAACACCATACAGCAAACACCAAACACCAAAAAGCAGACACCAAACAGCAAACAGCAAACACCAAACACTAAACACCAAACACCAAACAGCAAACACCAAACACCAAGCACCAAACACCAAACTCCAAGCACCAAACACCAAGCACCAAGCACCAAACACCAAACCCCAAGCAGCAAGCACCAAACACTAATCACCAAGCACCAAGCACCAAACACCAAGCACCAAGCAGCAAACACCAAACACCAAGCACCAAAGACCAAGCACCAGGCACCAAGCACCAAACACCAAGCACCAAGCACCAAGCACCAAACACCAAGCACCAAGCACCAAACGCCAACCACCCAGCACCAAGCACCAAGCACCAAACACCAAGCACCAAACACCAAACACCAAGCACCAAGCACCAAACACCAAGCACGAAGCACCAAGCACCAAACACCAAGGACCAATCACCAAGCACCAAGCAGCAAGCAGCAAGCACCAAACACCAAACACCAAGCCCCAAGTACCAAGCACCAAACACCAAGCACCAAACACCAAGCACCAAGCACCAAGCACCTAGCACCAAACACCAAACACCAAGCACCAAACACCAAGCACCAAACACCAAGCACCAAACACCAAGCAGCAAGCACCAAGCACCAAACACCAAGCACCAAGAACGAAACACCAAACACCAAGCACCAAGCACCAAACACCTAACACCAAGCACCAAGCACCAAACACCAAGCACCAAGCACCAGGCACCAAACACCAAGCACGCAGCACGAAACACCAAGCACCAAACACCAAGCACCAAGCACCAAACACCAAACACCAAACACCAAACACCAAACAACAAGCACCAAGCACCAAGCACCAAACACCAAGCACCAAGCACCAAACACCAAATACCAAGCACCAAGCACCAAACACCAAGCACGAAAGACTAAAGACCAAACAGGAAACACCAAACACCAAACACCAAACACCAAACAGCAAACAATAAACACGAAACAGCAAACACCATACAGCAATCACCAAACACCAAAAAGCAGACACCAAACAGCAAACACCAAACACCAAGCACCAAACACCAAACACCAAGCACCAAACACCAAGCACCAAGCACCAAACACCAAACCCCAAGCAGCAAGCACCAAACACTAATCACCAAGCACCAAGCACCAAACACCAAGCACCAAGCACCAAACACCAAACACCAAGCACCAAAGACCAAGCCCCAGGCACCAAGCACCAAACACCAAGCACCAAGCACCAAGCACCAAACACCAATCACCAAGCACCAAACGCCAACCACCCAGCACCAAGCACCAAGCACCAAACACCAAGCACCAAACACCAAACACCAAGCACCAAGCACCAAACACCAAGCACGAAGCACCAAGCACCAAACACCAAGCCCCAAGTACCAAGCACCAAACACCAAGCACCAAACACCAAGCACCAAGCACCAAGCACCTAGCACCAAACACCAAACACCAAGCACCAAGCACCAAACACCAAGGACCAATCACCAAGCACCAAGCAGCAAGCAGCAAGCACCAAACACCAAACACCAAGCACCAAGCACCAAAAACCAAGCACCAAGCACCAAACACCAAGCACCAATCACCAAGCACCAAACACCAAGCAGCAAGAAGCAAGCACCAAACACCAAACACCAAGCACCAAGCACCAAACACCAAGCACCAAGCAACAAACACCATGCACCAGGCACCAAGCACCAAACACCAAGCACCAAGCACCAAGCATCAAGTACCAAGCATCAAACACCAAACACCAAGCACCAAGCACCAAACACCAAACACCAAGCATCAAACACCAAACACAAAACACCAAGCACCAAGCAGCAAGCACCAAGCACGCAGCACCAAACAGCAAACACCAAGCACCAATCACCAAACAACAAGCACCAGGCACCAAGCACCAAACACCAAACACCAAGCAGCAAGCACCAAACACCAAACACCAAGAACCAAGCACCAAACACCAAACAGCAAACAATAAACACGAAACAGCAAACACCAAACACCAAACAGCAAACACCAAATATGAAACAGCAAACACCATAGAGCAAACACCAAACACCAAAAAGCAGACACCAAACAGCAAACAGCAAACACCAAACACCAAACAGCAAACAGCAAACAGCAAACACCAAGCACCAAACACCAAGTACCAAGCACCAAACACCAAGCACCAAGCACCAAACACCAAACCCCAAGCACCAAGCACCAAACACTAATCACAATGCACCAAGCACCAAGCACCAAACACCAAGCACCAAGCACCAAGCACCAAGCACCAAGCACCAAACACCAACCACCCAGCACCAAGCACCAAACACCAAGCACCAAGCCCCAAGCACCAAACACCAAGCACCAAGCACCAAACACCAACCACCCAGCACCAAGCACCAAACACCAAGCACCAAGCACCAAGCACCAAACACCAAACACCAAGCACCAAACACCAAGCACCAAGCACCTAGCACCAAAAACCAAACACCTAGCACCAAGCACCAAACACCAAGCATCAATCACCAAGCACCAAACACCAAGTAGCAAGCACCAAGCACCAAACACCAAGCACCAAGAACCAAACACCAAACACCAAGCACCAAGCACCAAACACCTAACACCAAGCACCAAGCACCAAACACCAAACACCAAGCACCAAGCACCAAACACCAAGCACCAGGCACCAAACACCAAACACCAAGCACCAAGCACCAAGCAACAAGCACCAAGCACGAAGCACAAAACACCAAGCACCAAGCACCAAACACCTAACAGCAACCACCAAGCACAAAGCACCAAGCACCAAACACCAAGCACCAAACACCAAACACCAAGAACCAAGCACCAAACACCAAGCAGCAAGCACCAAGTACAAACACCAAGCACCAAGCTCCAAACACCAAGCACCAATCACCAAGCATCAAACACCAAGCATCAAACACCAAACACCAAACACCAAGCACCAAACACCAAACACCAAACACCAAACAACAAGCACCAAGCACCACCACCAAACACCAAGCACCAAGCACCAAACACCAAATACCAAGCACCAAGCACCAAACACCAAGCACCAAAAACTAAAGACCAAACAGGAAACACCAAACACCAAACACCAAACAGCAAACAGCAAACACCAAACACCAAGCACCAAGCACCAAACACCAAGCACTAAGCACCATACACCAAGCACCAAGCACCAAGCACCAAACACCAAGCACCAAACACCAAACACCAAGCACCAAGCACCAAGCATCAAACACCAAACACCAAGCAAAAAGCACCAAGCACCAAACACCAAGCACGCAGCACGAAACACCAAGCACGAAGCACCAAACACCAGCACCAAGTACGAAACACCAAATACCAAGCACCAAGCACCAAACACCAAGCACCAAAGACTAAAGACCAAACAGGAAACACCAAACACCAAACACCAAACACCAAACAGCAAACAATAAACACGAAACAGCAAACACCATACAGCAAACACCAAACACCAAAAAGCAGACACCAAACAGCCAACAGCAAACACCAAACACCAAACACCAAACACCAAACAGCAAACACCAAACACCAAGCACCAAACACCAAGCACCAAGCACCAAGCACCAAAAAACAAGCACCAAACACCAAACCCCACGCACCAAGTACCAAACACTAATCACCAAGCACCAAGCACCAAACACCAAGCACCAAGCACCAAACACCAAACACCAAAGACCAAGAACCAAGCACCAAGCACCAAACACCAAGCACCAAGCACCAAACACCAAGCACCAAGCACCGAACGCCAACCACCCAGCACCAAGCACCACGCACCAAACACCAAGCACCAAACACCAAACACCAAGCACCTAGCACCAAACAGCAAGCACGAAGCACCAAGCACCAAACACCAAGCCCCAAGTACCAAGCACCAAACACCAAGCACCAAACACCAAGCACCAATCACCAAGCACCAAACACCAAGCAGCAAGCAGCAAGCACCAAACACCAAACACCAAGCACCAAGCACCAAACACCAAGCACCAAGCACCAAACACCTAACATCTAACACCAAGCACCAAGCACCAAGCACCAAACACCAAGCACCAAACACCAAACACCAAGCACCAAACACCAAACACCAAGCATCAAGCACCAAACACCATGCACCAGGCACCAAGCACCAAACACCAAGCACCAAGCACCAAACACCAAGCACCAAGCATGAAGCACCAAACACCAAACACCAAGCACCAAACACCTAACACCAAGCACCAAGCACCAAACACCAAGCACCAAACACCAAACACCAAGCACCAAGCACCAAACACCAAGCACCATGCACCTAACACCAAGCACCAAACACCAAGAACCAAGCACAAAACACCAGCACCAAGCACCAAACACCAAGCACCAGGCACCAAGCACCAAACACCAAGCACCAAGCACCAAACACCAAGCACCAAGCACGAAGCACAAAACACCATGCACCAAGCACCAAACACCTAACACCAACCACCAAGCACAAAGCACCAAGCACCAAACACCAAGCACCAAGCACCAAACACCAAGCACCAAACACCAAGAACCAAGCACCAAACACCAAGCACCAAGCACCAAACACCAAGCACCAAGCACCAAGCACCAAACACCAAGCACCAAGCACCAAAAACCAAACACCAAGCACCAAACACCAAACACCAAGAACCAAGCACCAAACACCAAGCACCAAGCACCAAGCACCAAACACCAAACACCAAGCACCAAACACCAGACACCAAGCACCAAACACCAAACATCAAGCCCCAAGCACCAAACACCAAACAACAAGCACCAGGCACCAAGCACCAAACACCAAACACCAAGCACCAAGCACCAAGCACCAAACACCAAACAGCAAACAGGAAACACCAAACAGCAAACAGCAAACTCCAAATATGAAACAGCAAACACCATACAGCAACCACCAAACACCAAAAAGCAGACACCAAACAGCAAAGAGCAAACACCAAACACCAAACAGCAAACAGCAAACACCAAACACCAAGCACCAAGCACCAAGCACCAAACACCAAACACCAAGCACCAAACACCAAGCACCAAGCACCAAGCGACAAACACCAAGCACCAAGCACCATGCACCAAGCACCAAGCACCAAACACCCAGCACCAAGCACCAAACACCAAGCACCAAACACCAAACACCAAACACCAAGCACCAAGAACAAAGCACCAAGCACCAAACACCAAGCCCCAAGCACCAAGCACCAAACACAAAACACCAAGCACCAAGCACCTAACACAAAGCACCAAACTGCAAACACCAAACCCCAAACACCAAACAGCAAACAGCAAACAGCAAACAGCAAACAGCAAACAGCTAACAGCATACACCAAACACCAAGCACCAAGCACCAAGCACTAAGCACTAAGCACCAAACACCTGCACCAAGCACCAAGCACCAAACACCAAGCACCAAGCACCAAACACCAAGCACCAATCACCAAACACCAAGCACCAAGCACCAAGCACCAAGCACCAAACACCAAACACGCAGCACGAAACACCAAGCACCAAGCACCAAACACCAAGCACCAAGCACCAAACACCAAACACCAAACACCAAACAACAAGCACCAAGCACCAAGCACCAAACACCAAGCACCAAGCACCAAACACCAAATACGAAGCACCAAGCACCAAGCACCAAACACCAAGCCCCAAGTACCAAGCACCAAACAATAAACACGAAACAGCAAACACCATACAGCAAACACCAAACACCAAAAAGTAGACACCAAACAGCAAAAAGCAAACACCAAACACCAAACACCAAACACCAAACAGCAAACACCAAACACCAAGCACCAAACACCAAGCACCAAGCACCAAACACCAAGCACCAAGCACCGAACGCCAACCACCCAGCACCAAGCACCAAGCACCAAACACCAAGCACCAAACACCAAACACCAAGCACCAAACACCAAGCACGAAGCACCAAGCACCAAACGCCAAGCCCCAAGTACCAAGCACCAAATACCAAGCACCAAACACCAAGCACCAAGCACCAAGCACCTAGCACCAAACACCAAACACCAAGCACCAAGCACCAAACACCAAGCACCAATCACCAAGCACCAAACACCAAGCAGCAAGCAGCAAGCACCAAACACCAAACACCAGGCATCAAGCACCAAACACCAATCACCAAGCACCAAACACCAAGCACCAAGCATGAAGCACCAAACACCTAACACCAAGCACCAAGCACCAAGCACCAAACACCAAGCACCAAACACCAAACACCAAGCACCAAGCACCAAGCACCAAGCACCAAACACCAAGCACCAAACACCAAGCACAAAGCACCAAGTACAAACACCAAGCACCAAGCACCAAACACCAAGCACCAAGCACCAAGCATCAAGCACCAAGCATCAAACACCAAACACCAAGCACCAAGCACCAAACACCAAACACCAAGCATCAAACACCAAACACAAAACACCAAGCACGAAGCACCAAGCACCAAGCACGCATCACCAAACACCAAGCTCCAAGCACCAAACACCAAACACCAAGCACCAAGCACCAATCACCAAGCACAAAGCACCAAACACCAAGCACCAGGCACCAAGCACCAAACACCAAGCACCAAACACCAAGCACCAAGCACGAAGCACAAAACACCAAGCACCAAGCACCAAACACCTAACACCATCCACCAAGCACAAAGCACCAAGCACCAAACACCAAGCACCAAACACCAAACACCAAGCACCAAGCACCAAGCACCAAACACCAAGCACCAAACACCAAGAACCAAGCGCCAAACACCAAGCACCAAGCACCAAGTACAAACACCAAGCACCAAGCACCAAACACCAAGCACCAAGCACCAAGCACCAAGCATCAAACACCAAGCATCAAACACCAAACACCAAACACCAAGCACCAAACACCAAACACAAAACACCAAGCACCAAGCACCAAACACCAAGCACCAAACACCAAACACGAAACACCTAGCAACAAACACCAAACACCAAGCACCAAGCACCAAACACCAAACACCAAGCACCAAGCACCAAACACTAAACACCAAGCACCAAACACCAGACACCAAGCACCAAACACCAAACATCAAGTACCAAGCACCAAGCACCAAACACCAAACAGCAAACAGGAAAAACCAAACAGCAAACAGCAAACTCCAAACATGAAACAGCAAACACCATACAGCAAACACCAAACACCAAAAAGCAGACACCAAACAGCAAACAGCAAACAGCAAACACCAAACAGCAAACAGCAAACACCAAACACCAAGCACCAAGCACCAAGCACCAAACACCAAACACCAAGCACCAGACACCAAGTACCAAGCACCAAGAGACAAAAACCAAGCACCAAGCACCATGCACCAAACACCAAGCACCAAGCACCAAACACCCAGCACCAAGCACCAAGCACGAAACACCAAGCACCAAACACCAAAACACCAAACACCAGGCACCAAGAACCAAGCACCAAGCACCAAACACCAAGCACCAAGCGCCAAACACAAAACAGCAAGCACCAAACACCAAGCACCAAACAGCAAGCACCAAACAGCAAACACCAAACAGCAAACAGCAAACAGTAAACACCAAACACCAAGCACCAAGCACCAAGCACTAAGCACTAAGCACCAAACACCAAGCACCAAGCACCAAGCACCAAACACCAAGCACCAAACACCAAACACCAAGCACCAAGCATCAAACACAAAACACCAAACACCAAGCACCAAGCACCAAACACCAAACACCAAGCACGCAGCACGAAAAAACAAGCACCAAGCACCAAGCACCAAACACCAAATACCAAGCACCAAGCACCAAACACCAAGCACCAAAAACTAAAGACCAAACAGGAAACACCAAACACCAAACACCAAACACCAAACAGCAAACAATAAACACGAAACAGCAAACACCATACAGCAAACACCAAACACCAAAAAGCAGACACCAAACAGCAAACAGCAAACACCAAACACCAAACACCAAACAGCAAACACCAAACACCAAGCACCAAACACCAAGCACCAAGCACCAAACACCAAGCACCAAGCACCAAACACCAAACCCCAAGCACCAAGCACCAAACACTAATCACCAAGCACCAAGCACCAAACACCAAGCACCAAGCACCAAACACCAAACACCAAGCACCAAAGACCAAGCACCAAGCACCAAGCACCAAACACCAAGCACCAAGCACCAAGCATCAAGCACCAAGCACCAAACACCAAGCACCAAGCACCGAACGCCAACCACCCAGCACCAAGCACCAAGCACCAAGCACCAAGCACCTAGAACCAAACACCAAACCAAGCATCAAGCACCAAACACCAAGCACCAATCACCAAGCACCAAACACCAAGCAGCAAGCAGCAAGCACCAAACACCAAACACCAAGCACCAAGCACCAAACACCAAGCACCAAGCACCAAACACCTAACACCTAAGACCAAGCACCGAGCACCAAGCACCAAACACCAAGCACCAAAGACCAAGCACCAAACACCAAGCACCAAGCAGCAAACACCAAGCACGAAGCACCAAGCACCAAACACCAAGCCCCAAGTACCAAGCACCAAACACCAAGCACCAAACACCAAGCACCAAGCACCAAGCACCAAGCACAAAACACCAAACCAAGCACCAAGCACCAAACACCAAGCACCAATCACCAAGCACCAAACACCAAGCAGCAAGCAGCAAGCACCAAACACCAAACACCAAGCCCCAAGCACCAAACACCAAGCACCAAGCACCAAACACCTAACACCTAACACCAAGCACCAAGCACCAAGCACCAAACACCAAGCACCAAACACCAAACACCAAGCACCAAGCAACAAACACCTTGCACCAGGCACCAAGCACCAAACACCAAGCACCAAGCACCAAACACCAAGCACCAAGCATGAAGCACCAAACACCTAACACCAAGCACCAAGCACCAGGCACCAAACACCAAGCACCAAACACCAAACACCAAGCACCAAGCACCAAACACCAAGCACGAAGCACCAAGCACCAAACACCAAGGACCAATCACCAAGCACCAAGCAGCAAGCAGCAAGCACCAAACACCAAACACCAAGCCCCAAGTACCAAGCACCAAACACCAAGCACCAAACACCAAGCACCAAGCACCAAGCACCTAGCACCAAACACCAAACACCAAGCACCAAACACCAAGCACCAAACACCAAGCACCAAACACCAAGCAGCAAGCACCAAGCACCAAACACCAAGCACCAAGAACGAAACACCAAACACCAAGCACCAAGCACCAAACACCTAACACCAAGCACCAAGCACCAAACACCAATCACCAAGCACCAGGCACCAAACACCAAGCACGCAGCACGAAACACCAAGCACCAAACACCAAGCACCAAGCACCAAACACCAAACACCAAACACCAAACACCAAACAACAAGCACCAAGCACCAAGCACCAAACACCAAGCACCAAGCACCAAACACCAAATACCAAGCACCAAGCACCAAACACCAAGCACGAAAGACTAAAGACCAAACAGGAAACACCAAACACCAAACACCAAACACCAAACAGCAAACAATAAACACGAAACAGCAAACACCATACAGCAATCACCAAACACCAAAAAGCAGACACCAAACAGCAAACACCAAACACCAAGCACCAAACACCAAACACCAAGCACCAAACACCAAGCACCAAGCACCAAACACCAAACCCCAAGCAGCAAGCACCAAACACTAATCACCAAGCACCAAGCACCAAACACCAAGCACCAAGCACCAAACACCAAACACCAAGCACCAAAGACCAAGCCCCAGGCACCAAGCACCAAACACCAAGCACCAAGCACCAAGCACCAAACACCAATCACCAAGCACCAAACGCCAACCACCCAGCACCAAGCACCAAGCACCAAACACCAAGCACCAAACACCAAACACCAAGCACCAAGCACCAAACACCAAGCACGAAGCACCAAGCACCAAACACCAAGCCCCAAGTACCAAGCACCAAACACCAAGCACCAAACACCAAGCACCAAGCACCAAGCACCTAGCACCAAACACCAAACACCAAGCACCAAGCACCAAACACCAAGGACCAATCACCAAGCACCAAGCAGCAAGCAGCAAGCACCAAACACCAAACACCAAGCACCAAGCACCAAACACCAAGCACCAAGCACCAAACACCAAGCACCAATCACCAAGCACCAAACACCAAGCAGCAAGAAGCAAGCACCAAACACCAAACACCAAGCACCAAGCACCAAACACCAAGCACCAAGCAACAAACACCATGCACCAGGCACCAAGCACCAAACACCAAGCACCAAGCACCAAGCATCAAGTACCAAGCATCAAACACCAAACACCAAGCACCAAGCACCAAACACCAAACACCAAGCATCAAACACCAAACACAAAACACCAAGCACCAAGCAGCAAGCACCAAGCACGCAGCACCAAACAGCAAACACCAAGCACCAATCACCAAACAACAAGCACCAGGCACCAAGCACCAAACACCAAACACCAAGCAGCAAGCACCAAACACCAAACACCAAGAACCAAGCACCAAACACCAAACAGCAAACAATAAACACGAAACAGCAAACACCAAACACCAAACAGCAAACACCAAATATGAAACAGCAAACACCATAGAGCAAACACCAAACACCAAAAAGCAGACACCAAACAGCAAACAGCAAACACCAAACACCAAACAGCAAACAGCAAACAGCAAACACCAAGCACCAAACACCAAGTACCAAGCACCAAACACCAAGCACCAAGCACCAAACACCAAACCCCAAGCACCAAGCACCAAACACTAATCACAATGCACCAAGCACCAAGCACCAAACACCAAGCACCAAGCACCAAGCACCAAGCACCAAGCACCAAACACCAACCACCCAGCACCAAGCACCAAACACCAAGCACCAAGCCCCAAGCACCAAACACCAAGCACCAAGCACCAAACACCAACCACCCAGCACCAAGCACCAAACACCAAGCACCAAGCACCAAGCACCAAACACCAAACACCAAGCACCAAACACCAAGCACCAAGCACCTAGCACCAAAAACCAAACACCTAGCACCAAGCACCAAACACCAAGCATCAATCACCAAGCACCAAACACCAAGTAGCAAGCACCAAGCACCAAACACCAAGCACCAAGAACCAAACACCAAACACCAAGCACCAAGCACCAAACACCTAACACCAAGCACCAAGCACCAAACACCAAACACCAAGCACCAAGCACCAAACACCAAGCACCAGGCACCAAACACCAAACACCAAGCACCAAGCACCAAGCAACAAGCACCAAGCACGAAGCACAAAACACCAAGCACCAAGCACCAAACACCTAACAGCAACCACCAAGCACAAAGCACCAAGCACCAAACACCAAGCACCAAACACCAAACACCAAGAACCAAGCACCAAACACCAAGCAGCAAGCACCAAGTACAAACACCAAGCACCAAGCTCCAAACACCAAGCACCAATCACCAAGCATCAAACACCAAGCATCAAACACCAAACACCAAACACCAAGCACCAAACACCAAACACCAAACACCAAACAACAAGCACCAAGCACCACCACCAAACACCAAGCACCAAGCACCAAACACCAAATACCAAGCACCAAGCACCAAACACCAAGCACCAAAAACTAAAGACCAAACAGGAAACACCAAACACCAAACACCAAACAGCAAACAGCAAACACCAAACACCAAGCACCAAGCACCAAACACCAAGCACTAAGCACCATACACCAAGCACCAAGCACCAAGCACCAAACACCAAGCACCAAACACCAAACACCAAGCACCAAGCACCAAGCATCAAACACCAAACACCAAGCAAAAAGCACCAAGCACCAAACACCAAGCACGCAGCACGAAACACCAAGCACGAAGCACCAAACACCAGCACCAAGTACGAAACACCAAATACCAAGCACCAAGCACCAAACACCAAGCACCAAAGACTAAAGACCAAACAGGAAACACCAAACACCAAACACCAAACACCAAACAGCAAACAATAAACACGAAACAGCAAACACCATACAGCAAACACCAAACACCAAAAAGCAGACACCAAACAGCCAACAGCAAACACCAAACACCAAACACCAAACACCAAACAGCAAACACCAAACACCAAGCACCAAACACCAAGCACCAAGCACCAAGCACCAAAAAACAAGCACCAAACACCAAACCCCACGCACCAAGTACCAAACACTAATCACCAAGCACCAAGCACCAAACACCAAGCACCAAGCACCAAACACCAAACACCAAAGACCAAGAACCAAGCACCAAGCACCAAACACCAAGCACCAAGCACCAAACACCAAGCACCAAGCACCGAACGCCAACCACCCAGCACCAAGCACCACGCACCAAACACCAAGCACCAAACACCAAACACCAAGCACCTAGCACCAAACAGCAAGCACGAAGCACCAAGCACCAAACACCAAGCCCCAAGTACCAAGCACCAAACACCAAGCACCAAACACCAAGCACCAATCACCAAGCACCAAACACCAAGCAGCAAGCAGCAAGCACCAAACACCAAACACCAAGCACCAAGCACCAAACACCAAGCACCAAGCACCAAACACCTAACATCTAACACCAAGCACCAAGCACCAAGCACCAAACACCAAGCACCAAACACCAAACACCAAGCACCAAACACCAAACACCAAGCATCAAGCACCAAACACCATGCACCAGGCACCAAGCACCAAACACCAAGCACCAAGCACCAAACACCAAGCACCAAGCATGAAGCACCAAACACCAAACACCAAGCACCAAACACCTAACACCAAGCACCAAGCACCAAACACCAAGCACCAAACACCAAACACCAAGCACCAAGCACCAAACACCAAGCACCATGCACCTAACACCAAGCACCAAACACCAAGAACCAAGCACAAAACACCAGCACCAAGCACCAAACACCAAGCACCAGGCACCAAGCACCAAACACCAAGCACCAAGCACCAAACACCAAGCACCAAGCACGAAGCACAAAACACCATGCACCAAGCACCAAACACCTAACACCAACCACCAAGCACAAAGCACCAAGCACCAAACACCAAGCACCAAGCACCAAACACCAAGCACCAAACACCAAGAACCAAGCACCAAACACCAAGCACCAAGCACCAAACACCAAGCACCAAGCACCAAGCACCAAACACCAAGCACCAAGCACCAAAAACCAAACACCAAGCACCAAACACCAAACACCAAGAACCAAGCACCAAACACCAAGCACCAAGCACCAAGCACCAAACACCAAACACCAAGCACCAAACACCAGACACCAAGCACCAAACACCAAACATCAAGCCCCAAGCACCAAACACCAAACAACAAGCACCAGGCACCAAGCACCAAACACCAAACACCAAGCACCAAGCACCAAGCACCAAACACCAAACAGCAAACAGGAAACACCAAACAGCAAACAGCAAACTCCAAATATGAAACAGCAAACACCATACAGCAACCATCAAACACCAAAAAGCAGACACCAAACAGCAAAGAGCAAACACCAAACACCAAACAGCAAACAGCAAACACCAAACACCAAGCACCAAGCACCAAGCACCAAACACCAAACACCAAGCACCAAACACCAAGCACCAAGCACCAAGCGACAAACACCAAGCACCAAGCACCATGCACCAAGCACCAAGCACCAAACACCCAGCACCAAGCACCAAACACCAAGCACCAAACACCAAACACCAAACACCAAGCACCAAGAACAAAGCACCAAGCACCAAACACCAAGCCCCAAGCACCAAGCACCAAACACAAAACACCAAGCACCAAGCACCTAACACAAAGCACCAAACTGCAAACACCAAACCCCAAACACCAAACAGCAAACAGCAAACAGCAAACAGCAAACAGCAAACAGCTAACAGCAAACACCAAACACCAAGCACCAAGCACCAAGCACTAAGCACTAAGCACCAAACACCTGCACCAAGCACCAAGCACCAAACACCAAGCACCAAGCACCAAACACCAAGCACCAATCACCAAACACCAAGCACCAAGCACCAAGCACTAAGCACTAAGCACCAAACACCAAGCACCAAGCACCAAGCACCAAACACCAAGCACCAAACACCAAACACCAAGCACCAAGCATCAAACACAAAACACCAAACACCAAGCACCAAGCACCAAACACCAAACACCAAGCACGCAGCACGAAAAAACAAGCACCAAGCACCAAGCACCAAACACCAAATACCAAGCACCAAGCACCAAACACCAAGCACCAAAAACTAAAGACCAAACAGGAAACACCAAACACCAAACACCAAACACCAAACAGCAAACAATAAACACGAAACAGCAAACACCATACAGCAAACACCAAACACCAAAAAGCAGACACCAAACAGCAAACAGCAAACACCAAACACCAAACACCAAACAGCAAACACCAAACACCAAGCACCAAACACCAAGCACCAAGCACCAAACACCAAGCACCAAGCACCAAACACCAAACCCCAAGCACCAAGCACCAAACACTAATCACCAAGCACCAAGCACCAAACACCAAGCACCAAGCACCAAACACCAAACACCAAGCACCAAAGACCAAGCACCAAGCACCAAGCACCAAACACCAAGCACCAAGCACCAAGCATCAAGCACCAAGCACCAAACACCAAGCACCAAGCACCGAACGCCAACCACCCAGCACCAAGCACCAAGCACCAAGCACCAAGCACCTAGAACCAAACACCAAACCAAGCATCAAGCACCAAACACCAAGCACCAATCACCAAGCACCAAACACCAAGCAGCAAGCAGCAAGCACCAAACACCAAACACCAAGCACCAAGCACCAAACACCAAGCACCAAGCACCAAACACCTAACACCTAAGACCAAGCACCGAGCACCAAGCACCAAACACCAAGCACCAAAGACCAAGCACCAAACACCAAGCACCAAGCAGCAAACACCAAGCACGAAGCACCAAGCACCAAACACCAAGCCCCAAGTACCAAGCACCAAACACCAAGCACCAAACACCAAGCACCAAGCACCAAGCACCAAGCACAAAACACCAAACCAAGCACCAAGCACCAAACACCAAGCACCAATCACCAAGCACCAAACACCAAGCAGCAAGCAGCAAGCACCAAACACCAAACACCAAGCCCCAAGCACCAAACACCAAGCACCAAGCACCAAACACCTAACACCTAACACCAAGCACCAAGCACCAAGCACCAAACACCAAGCACCAAACACCAAACACCAAGCACCAAGCAACAAACACCTTGCACCAGGCACCAAGCACCAAACACCAAGCACCAAGCACCAAACACCAAGCACCAAGCATGAAGCACCAAACACCTAACACCAAGCACCAAGCACCAGGCACCAAACACCAAGCACCAAACACCAAACACCAAGCACCAAGCACCAAACACCAAGCACGAAGCACCAAGCACCAAACACCAAGGACCAATCACCAAGCACCAAGCAGCAAGCAGCAAGCACCAAACACCAAACACCAAGCCCCAAGTACCAAGCACCAAACACCAAGCACCAAACACCAAGCACCAAGCACCAAGCACCTAGCACCAAACACCAAACACCAAGCACCAAACACCAAGCACCAAACACCAAGCACCAAACACCAAGCAGCAAGCACCAAGCACCAAACACCAAGCACCAAGAACGAAACACCAAACACCAAGCACCAAGCACCAAACACCTAACACCAAGCACCAAGCACCAAACACCAATCACCAAGCACCAGGCACCAAACACCAAGCACGCAGCACGAAACACCAAGCACCAAACACCAAGCACCAAGCACCAAACACCAAACACCAAACACCAAACACCAAACAACAAGCACCAAGCACCAAGCACCAAACACCAAGCACCAAGCACCAAACACCAAATACCAAGCACCAAGCACCAAACACCAAGCACGAAAGACTAAAGACCAAACAGGAAACACCAAACACCAAACACCAAACACCAAACAGCAAACAATAAACACGAAACAGCAAACACCATACAGCAATCACCAAACACCAAAAAGCAGACACCAAACAGCAAACACCAAACACCAAGCACCAAACACCAAACACCAAGCACCAAACACCAAGCACCAAGCACCAAACACCAAACCCCAAGCAGCAAGCACCAAACACTAATCACCAAGCACCAAGCACCAAACACCAAGCACCAAGCACCAAACACCAAACACCAAGCACCAAAGACCAAGCCCCAGGCACCAAGCACCAAACACCAAGCACCAAGCACCAAGCACCAAACACCAATCACCAAGCACCAAACGCCAACCACCCAGCACCAAGCACCAAGCACCAAACACCAAGCACCAAACACCAAACACCAAGCACCAAGCACCAAACACCAAGCACGAAGCACCAAGCACCAAACACCAAGCCCCAAGTACCAAGCACCAAACACCAAGCACCAAACACCAAGCACCAAGCACCAAGCACCTAGCACCAAACACCAAACACCAAGCACCAAGCACCAAACACCAAGGACCAATCACCAAGCACCAAGCAGCAAGCAGCAAGCACCAAACACCAAACACCAAGCACCAAGCACCAAACACCAAGCACCAAGCACCAAACACCAAGCACCAATCACCAAGCACCAAACACCAAGCAGCAAGAAGCAAGCACCAAACACCAAACACCAAGCACCAAGCACCAAACACCAAGCACCAAGCAACAAACACCATGCACCAGGCACCAAGCACCAAACACCAAGCACCAAGCACCAAGCATCAAGTACCAAGCATCAAACACCAAACACCAAGCACCAAGCACCAAACACCAAACACCAAGCATCAAACACCAAACACAAAACACCAAGCACCAAGCAGCAAGCACCAAGCACGCAGCACCAAACAGCAAACACCAAGCACCAATCACCAAACAACAAGCACCAGGCACCAAGCACCAAACACCAAACACCAAGCAGCAAGCACCAAACACCAAACACCAAGAACCAAGCACCAAACACCAAACAGCAAACAATAAACACGAAACAGCAAACACCAAACACCAAACAGCAAACACCAAATATGAAACAGCAAACACCATAGAGCAAACACCAAACACCAAAAAGCAGACACCAAACAGCAAACAGCAAACACCAAACACCAAACAGCAAACAGCAAACAGCAAACACCAAGCACCAAACACCAAGTACCAAGCACCAAACACCAAGCACCAAGCACCAAACACCAAACCCCAAGCACCAAGCACCAAACACTAATCACAATGCACCAAGCACCAAGCACCAAACACCAAGCACCAAGCACCAAGCACCAAGCACCAAGCACCAAACACCAACCACCCAGCACCAAGCACCAAACACCAAGCACCAAGCCCCAAGCACCAAACACCAAGCACCAAGCACCAAACACCAACCACCCAGCACCAAGCACCAAACACCAAGCACCAAGCACCAAGCACCAAACACCAAACACCAAGCACCAAACACCAAGCACCAAGCACCTAGCACCAAAAACCAAACACCTAGCACCAAGCACCAAACACCAAGCATCAATCACCAAGCACCAAACACCAAGTAGCAAGCACCAAGCACCAAACACCAAGCACCAAGAACCAAACACCAAACACCAAGCACCAAGCACCAAACACCTAACACCAAGCACCAAGCACCAAACACCAAACACCAAGCACCAAGCACCAAACACCAAGCACCAGGCACCAAACACCAAACACCAAGCACCAAGCACCAAGCAACAAGCACCAAGCACGAAGCACAAAACACCAAGCACCAAGCACCAAACACCTAACAGCAACCACCAAGCACAAAGCACCAAGCACCAAACACCAAGCACCAAACACCAAACACCAAGAACCAAGCACCAAACACCAAGCAGCAAGCACCAAGTACAAACACCAAGCACCAAGCTCCAAACACCAAGCACCAATCACCAAGCATCAAACACCAAGCATCAAACACCAAACACCAAACACCAAGCACCAAACACCAAACACCAAACACCAAACAACAAGCACCAAGCACCACCACCAAACACCAAGCACCAAGCACCAAACACCAAATACCAAGCACCAAGCACCAAACACCAAGCACCAAAAACTAAAGACCAAACAGGAAACACCAAACACCAAACACCAAACAGCAAACAGCAAACACCAAACACCAAGCACCAAGCACCAAACACCAAGCACTAAGCACCATACACCAAGCACCAAGCACCAAGCACCAAACACCAAGCACCAAACACCAAACACCAAGCACCAAGCACCAAGCATCAAACACCAAACACCAAGCAAAAAGCACCAAGCACCAAACACCAAGCACGCAGCACGAAACACCAAGCACGAAGCACCAAACACCAGCACCAAGTACGAAACACCAAATACCAAGCACCAAGCACCAAACACCAAGCACCAAAGACTAAAGACCAAACAGGAAACACCAAACACCAAACACCAAACACCAAACAGCAAACAATAAACACGAAACAGCAAACACCATACAGCAAACACCAAACACCAAAAAGCAGACACCAAACAGCCAACAGCAAACACCAAACACCAAACACCAAACACCAAACAGCAAACACCAAACACCAAGCACCAAACACCAAGCACCAAGCACCAAGCACCAAAAAACAAGCACCAAACACCAAACCCCACGCACCAAGTACCAAACACTAATCACCAAGCACCAAGCACCAAACACCAAGCACCAAGCACCAAACACCAAACACCAAAGACCAAGAACCAAGCACCAAGCACCAAACACCAAGCACCAAGCACCAAACACCAAGCACCAAGCACCGAACGCCAACCACCCAGCACCAAGCACCACGCACCAAACACCAAGCACCAAACACCAAACACCAAGCACCTAGCACCAAACAGCAAGCACGAAGCACCAAGCACCAAACACCAAGCCCCAAGTACCAAGCACCAAACACCAAGCACCAAACACCAAGCACCAATCACCAAGCACCAAACACCAAGCAGCAAGCAGCAAGCACCAAACACCAAACACCAAGCACCAAGCACCAAACACCAAGCACCAAGCACCAAACACCTAACATCTAACACCAAGCACCAAGCACCAAGCACCAAACACCAAGCACCAAACACCAAACACCAAGCACCAAACACCAAACACCAAGCATCAAGCACCAAACACCATGCACCAGGCACCAAGCACCAAACACCAAGCACCAAGCACCAAACACCAAGCACCAAGCATGAAGCACCAAACACCAAACACCAAGCACCAAACACCTAACACCAAGCACCAAGCACCAAACACCAAGCACCAAACACCAAACACCAAGCACCAAGCACCAAACACCAAGCACCATGCACCTAACACCAAGCACCAAACACCAAGAACCAAGCACAAAACACCAGCACCAAGCACCAAACACCAAGCACCAGGCACCAAGCACCAAACACCAAGCACCAAGCACCAAACACCAAGCACCAAGCACGAAGCACAAAACACCATGCACCAAGCACCAAACACCTAACACCAACCACCAAGCACAAAGCACCAAGCACCAAACACCAAGCACCAAGCACCAAACACCAAGCACCAAACACCAAGAACCAAGCACCAAACACCAAGCACCAAGCACCAAACACCAAGCACCAAGCACCAAGCACCAAACACCAAGCACCAAGCACCAAAAACCAAACACCAAGCACCAAACACCAAACACCAAGAACCAAGCACCAAACACCAAGCACCAAGCACCAAGCACCAAACACCAAACACCAAGCACCAAACACCAGACACCAAGCACCAAACACCAAACATCAAGCCCCAAGCACCAAACACCAAACAACAAGCACCAGGCACCAAGCACCAAACACCAAACACCAAGCACCAAGCACCAAGCACCAAACACCAAACAGCAAACAGGAAACACCAAACAGCAAACAGCAAACTCCAAATATGAAACAGCAAACACCATACAGCAACCATCAAACACCAAAAAGCAGACACCAAACAGCAAAGAGCAAACACCAAACACCAAACAGCAAACAGCAAACACCAAACACCAAGCACCAAGCACCAAGCACCAAACACCAAACACCAAGCACCAAACACCAAGCACCAAGCACCAAGCGACAAACACCAAGCACCAAGCACCATGCACCAAGCACCAAGCACCAAACACCCAGCACCAAGCACCAAACACCAAGCACCAAACACCAAACACCAAACACCAAGCACCAAGAACAAAGCACCAAGCACCAAACACCAAGCCCCAAGCACCAAGCACCAAACACAAAACACCAAGCACCAAGCACCTAACACAAAGCACCAAACTGCAAACACCAAACCCCAAACACCAAACAGCAAACAGCAAACAGCAAACAGCAAACAGCAAACAGCTAACAGCAAACACCAAACACCAAGCACCAAGCACCAAGCACTAAGCACTAAGCACCAAACACCTGCACCAAACACCAAGCACCAAACACCAAGCACCAAGCACCAAACACCAAGCACCAATCACCAAACACCAAGCACCAAGCACCAAGCACCAAGCACCAAACACCAAACACGCAGCACGAAACACCAAGCACCAAGCACCAAACACCAAGCACCAAGCACCAAACACCAAACACCAAACACCAAACAACAAGCACCAAGCACCAAGCACCAAACACCAAGCACCAAGCACCAAACACCAAATACGAAGCACCAAGCACCAAGCACCAAACACCAAGCCCCAAGTACCAAGCACCAAACAATAAACACGAAACAGCAAACACCATACAGCAAACACCAAACACCAAAAAGTAGACACCAAACAGCAAAAAGCAAACACCAAACACCAAACACCAAACACCAAACAGCAAACACCAAACACCAAGCACCAAACACCAAGCACCAAGCACCAAACACCAAGCACCAAGCACCGAACGCCAACCACCCAGCACCAAGCACCAAGCACCAAACACCAAGCACCAAACACCAAACACCAAGCACCAAACACCAAGCACGAAGCACCAAGCACCAAACGCCAAGCCCCAAGTACCAAGCACCAAATACCAAGCACCAAACACCAAGCACCAAGCACCAAGCACCTAGCACCAAACACCAAACACCAAGCACCAAGCACCAAACACCAAGCACCAATCACCAAGCACCAAACACCAAGCAGCAAGCAGCAAGCACCAAACACCAAACACCAGGCATCAAGCACCAAACACCAATCACCAAGCACCAAACACCAAGCACCAAGCATGAAGCACCAAACACCTAACACCAAGCACCAAGCACCAAGCACCAAACACCAAGCACCAAACACCAAACACCAAGCACCAAGCACCAAGCACCAAGCACCAAACACCAAGCACCAAACACCAAGCACAAAGCACCAAGTACAAACACCAAGCACCAAGCACCAAACACCAAGCACCAAGCACCAAGCATCAAGCACCAAGCATCAAACACCAAACACCAAGCACCAAGCACCAAACACCAAACACCAAGCATCAAACACCAAACACAAAACACCAAGCACGAAGCACCAAGCACCAAGCACGCATCACCAAACACCAAGCTCCAAGCACCAAACACCAAACACCAAGCACCAAGCACCAATCACCAAGCACAAAGCACCAAACACCAAGCACCAGGCACCAAGCACCAAACACCAAGCACCAAACACCAAGCACCAAGCACGAAGCACAAAACACCAAGCACCAAGCACCAAACACCTAACACCATCCACCAAGCACAAAGCACCAAGCACCAAACACCAAGCACCAAACACCAAACACCAAGCACCAAGCACCAAGCACCAAACACCAAGCACCAAACACCAAGAACCAAGCGCCAAACACCAAGCACCAAGCACCAAGTACAAACACCAAGCACCAAGCACCAAACACCAAGCACCAAGCACCAAGCACCAAGCATCAAACACCAAGCATCAAACACCAAACACCAAACACCAAGCACCAAACACCAAACACAAAACACCAAGCACCAAGCACCAAACACCAAGCACCAAACACCAAACACGAAACACCTAGCAACAAACACCAAACACCAAGCACCAAGCACCAAACACCAAACACCAAGCACCAAGCACCAAACACTAAACACCAAGCACCAAACACCAGACACCAAGCACCAAACACCAAACATCAAGTACCAAGCACCAAGCACCAAACACCAAACAGCAAACAGGAAAAACCAAACAGCAAACAGCAAACTCCAAACATGAAACAGCAAACACCATACAGCAAACACCAAACACCAAAAAGCAGACACCAAACAGCAAACAGCAAACAGCAAACACCAAACAGCAAACAGCAAACACCAAACACCAAGCACCAAGCACCAAGCACCAAACACCAAACACCAAGCACCAGACACCAAGTACCAAGCACCAAGAGACAAAAACCAAGCACCAAGCACCATGCACCAAACACCAAGCACCAAGCACCAAACACCCAGCACCAAGCACCAAGCACGAAACACCAAGCACCAAACACCAAAACACCAAACACCAGGCACCAAGAACCAAGCACCAAGCACCAAACACCAAGCACCAAGCGCCAAACACAAAACAGCAAGCACCAAACACCAAGCACCAAACAGCAAGCACCAAACAGCAAACACCAAACAGCAAACAGCAAACAGTAAACACCAAACACCAAGCACCAAGCACCAAGCACTAAGCACTAAGCACCAAACACCAAGCACCAAGCACCAAGCACCAAACACCAAGCACCAAACACCAAACACCAAGCACCAAGCATCAAACACAAAACACCAAACACCAAGCACCAAGCACCAAACACCAAACACCAAGCACGCAGCACGAAAAAACAAGCACCAAGCACCAAGCACCAAACACCAAATACCAAGCACCAAGCACCAAACACCAAGCACCAAAAACTAAAGACCAAACAGGAAACACCAAACACCAAACACCAAACACCAAACAGCAAACAATAAACACGAAACAGCAAACACCATACAGCAAACACCAAACACCAAAAAGCAGACACCAAACAGCAAACAGCAAACACCAAACACCAAACACCAAACAGCAAACACCAAACACCAAGCACCAAACACCAAGCACCAAGCACCAAACACCAAGCACCAAGCACCAAACACCAAACCCCAAGCACCAAGCACCAAACACTAATCACCAAGCACCAAGCACCAAACACCAAGCACCAAGCACCAAACACCAAACACCAAGCACCAAAGACCAAGCACCAAGCACCAAGCACCAAACACCAAGCACCAAGCACCAAGCATCAAGCACCAAGCACCAAACACCAAGCACCAAGCACCGAACGCCAACCACCCAGCACCAAGCACCAAGCACCAAGCACCAAGCACCTAGAACCAAACACCAAACCAAGCATCAAGCACCAAACACCAAGCACCAATCACCAAGCACCAAACACCAAGCAGCAAGCAGCAAGCACCAAACACCAAACACCAAGCACCAAGCACCAAACACCAAGCACCAAGCACCAAACACCTAACACCTAAGACCAAGCACCGAGCACCAAGCACCAAACACCAAGCACCAAAGACCAAGCACCAAACACCAAGCACCAAGCAGCAAACACCAAGCACGAAGCACCAAGCACCAAACACCAAGCCCCAAGTACCAAGCACCAAACACCAAGCACCAAACACCAAGCACCAAGCACCAAGCACCAAACACCAAACACCAAGCACCAAGCAACAAACACCTTGCACCAGGCACCAAGCACCAAACACCAAGCACCAAGCACCAAGCACCAAACACCAAGCAGCAAGCAGCAAGCACCAAACACCAAACACCAAGCCCCAAGCACCAAACACCAAGCACCAATCACCAAGCACCAAACACCAAGCAGCAAGCAGCAAGCACCAAACACCAAACACCAAGCCCCAAGCACCAAACACCAAGCACCAAGCACCAAACACCTAACACCTAACACCAAGCACCAAGCACCAAGCACCAAACACCAAGCACCAAACACCAAACACCAAGCACCAAGCAACAAACACCTTGCACCAGGCACCAAGCACCAAACACCAAGCACCAAGCACCAAACACCAAGCACCAAGCATGAAGCACCAAACACCTAACACCAAGCACCAAGCACCAGGCACCAAACACCAAGCACCAAACACCAAACACCAAGCACCAAACACCAAGCACCAAGCACCAAACACCAAGCACCAAACACCAAGAACCAAGCACAAAAAACCCAAGCACCAAGTACAAACAGCAAGCATCAAGCACCAAGCACGAAGCAGCAAGCATCAAACACCAAGCATCAAACACCAAACACCAAATACCAAGCACCAAGCACCAAGCACCAAACACCAAGCACCAAGCACCAAACACCAAATACCAAGCACCAAGCACCAAACACCAAGCACCAAAAACTAAAGACCAAACAGGAAACACCAAACACCAAACACCAAACAGCAAACAGCAAACACCAAACACCAAGCACCAAGCACCAAACACCAAGCACTAAGCACCATACACCAAGCACCAAGCACCAAGCACCAAACACCAAGCACCAAACACCAAACACCAAGCACCAAGCACCAAGCATCAAACACCAAACACCAAGCACCAAGCACCAAGCACCAAACACCAAGCACGCAGCACGAAACACCAAGCACCAAGCACCAAACACCAAGCACCAAGCACCAAGCACCAAACACCAGCACCAAGCACGAAACACCAAATACCAAGCACCAAGCACCAAACACCAAGCACCAAAGACTAAAGACCAAACAGGAAACACCAAACACCAAACACCAAACACCAAACAGCAAACAATAAACACGAAACAGCAAACACCATACAGCAAACACCAAACACCAAAAAGCAGACACCAAACAGCCAACAGCAAACACCAAACACCAAACACCAAACACCAAACAGCAAACAGCAAACACCAAGCACCAAACACCAAGCACCAAGCACCAAGCACCAAACAACAAGCACCAAACACCAAACCCCACGCACCAAGTACCAAACACTAATCACCAAGCACCAAGCACCAAGCACCAAACACCAAGCACCAAGCACCAAACACCAAACACCAAAGACCAAGAACCAAGCACCAAGCACGAAACACCAAGCACCAAGCACCAAACACCAAGCACCAAGCACCGAACGCCAACCACACAGCACCAAGCACCACGCACCAAACACCAAGCACCAAACACCAAACACCAAGCACCTAGCACCAAACAGCAAGCACGAAGCACCAAGCACCAAACACCAAGCCCCAAGTACCAAGCACCAAACACCAAGCACCAAACACCAAGCACCAATCACCAAGCACCAAACACCAAGCAGCAAGCAGCAAGCACCAAACACCAAACACCAAGCACCAAGCACCAAACACCAAGCACCAAGCACCAAACACCTAACATCTAACACCAAGCACCAAGCACCAAGCACCAAACACCAAGCACCAAACACCAAACACCAAGCACCAAACACCAAACACCAAGCATCAAGCACCAAACACCATGCACCAGGCACCAAGCACCAAACACCAAGCACCAAGCACCAAACACCAAGCACCAAGCATGAAGCACCAAACACCAAACACCAAGCACCAAACACCTAACACCAAGCACCAAGCACCAAACACCAAGCACCAAACACCAAACACCAAGCACCAAGCACCAAACACCAAGCACCATGCACCTAACACCAAGCACCAAACACCAAGAACCAAGCACAAAACACCAAGCACCAAGCACCAAACACCAAGCACCAGGCACCAAGCACCAAACACCAAGCACCAAGCACCAAACACCAAGCACCAAGCACCAAGCACAAAACACCATGCACCAAGCACCAAACACCTAACACCAACCACCAAGCACAAAGCACCAAGCACCAAACACCAAGCACCAAGCACCAAACACCAAGCACCAAACACCAAGAACCAAGCACCAAACACCAAGCACCAAGCACCAAACACCAAGCACCAAGCACCAAGCACCAAACACCAAGCACCAAGCACCAAAAACCAAACACCAAGCACCAAACACCAAACACCAAGCACCAAGCATCAAACACCAAACACCAAGCACCAAGCACCAAACACCAAACACCAAGCACCAAACACCAGACACCAAGCACCAAACACCAAACATCAAGCCCCAAGCACCAAACACCAAACAACAAGCACCAGGCACCAAGCACCAAACACCAAACACCAAGCACCAAGCACCAAGCACCAAACACCAAACAGCAAATAGGAAACACCAAACAGCAAACAGCAAACTCCAAATATGAAACAGCAAACACCATACAGCAACCACCAAACACCAAAAAGCAGACACCAAACAGCAAAGAGAAAACACCAAACACCAAACAGCAAACAGCAAACACCAAACACCAAGCACCAAGCAACAAGCACTAAACACCAAACACCAAGCACCAAACACCAAGCACCAAGCACCAAGCGACAAACACCAAGCACCAAGCACCATGCACCAAGCACCAAGCACCAAACACCCAGCACCAAGCACCAAACACCAAGCACCAAACACCAAACACCAAACACCAAACACCAAGCACCAAGAACAAAGCACCAAGCACCAAACACCAAGCCCCAAGCACCAAGCACCAAACACAAAACACCAAGCACCAAGCACCAAACACAAAGCACCAAACACCAAACACCAAACAGCAAACAGCAAACAGCAAACAGCTAACAGCAAACACCAAACACCAAGCACCAAGCCCCAAGCACTAAGCACTAAGCACCAAACACCAAGCACCAAGCACCAAGCACCAAACACCAAGCACCAATCACCAAACACCAAGCACCAAGCACCAAGCACCAAGCACCAAACACCAAACACGCAGCACGAAACACCAAGCACCAAGCAACAAACAACAAGCACCAAGCACCAAACACCAAACACCAAACACCAAACAACAAGCACCAAGCACCAAGCACCAAACACCAAGCACCAAGCACCAAACACCAAATACGAAGCACCAAGCACCAAGCACCAAACACCAAGCCCCAAGTACCAAGCACCAAACAATAAACACGAAACAGCAAACACCATACAGCAAACACCAAACACCAAAAAGCAGACACCAAACAGCAAAAAGCAAACACCAAACACCAAACACCAAACACCAAACAGCAAACACCAAACACCAAGCACCAAACACCAAGCACCAAGCACCAAACACCAAGCACCAAGCACCGAACGCCAACCACCCAGCACCAAGCACCAAGCACCAAACACCAAGCACCAAACACCAAACACCAAGCACCAAACACCAAGCACAAAGCACCAAGTACAAACACCAAGCACCAAGCACCAAACACCAAGCAACAAGCACCAAGCATCAAGCACCAAGCATCAAACACCAAACACCAAGCACCAAGCACCAAACACCAAACACCAAACACCAAGCATCAAACACCAAACACAAAACACCAAGCACGAAGCACCAAGCACCAAGCACGCATCACCAAACACCAAGCTCCAAGCACCAAACACCAAACACCAAGCACCAAGCACCTATCACCAAGCACAAAGCACCAAACACCAAGCACCAGGCACCAAGCACCAAACACCAAGCACCAAACACCAAGCACCAAGCACGAAGCACAAAACACCAAGCACCAAGCACCAAACACCTAACACCATCCACCAAGCACAAAGCACCAAGCACCAAACACCAAGCACCAAACACCAAACACCAAGCACCAAGCACCAAGCACCAAACACCAAGCACCAAACACCAAGAACCAAGCGCCAAACACCAAGCACCAAGCACCAAGTACAAACACCAAGCACCAAGCACCAAACACCAAGCACCAAGCACCAAGCACCAAGCATCAAACACCAAGCATCAAACACCAAACACCAAACACCAAGCACCAAACACCAAACACAAAACACCAAGCACCAAGCACCAAACACCAAGCACCAAGCACCAAACACGAAACACCTAGCAACAAACACCAAACACCAAGCACCAAGCACCAAACACCAAACACCAAGCAGCAAGCACCAAACACTAAACACCAAGCACCAAACACCAGACACCAAGCACCAAACACCAACCATCAAGTACCAAGCACCAAGCACCAAACACCAAACAGCAAACAGGAAAAACCAAACAGCAAACAGCAAACTCCAAACATGAAACAGCAAACACCATACAGCAAACACCAAACACCAAAAAGCAGACACCAAACAGCAAACAGCAAACAGCAAACACCAAACAGCAAACAGCAAACACCAAACACCAAGCACCAAGCACCAAGCACCAAACACCAAACACCAAGCACCAAACACCAAGTACCAAGCACCGAGAGACAAAAACCAAGCACCAAGCACCATGCACCAAACACCAAGCACCAAGCACCAAACACCCAGCACCAAGCACCAAGCACGAAACACCAAGCACCAAACACCAAAACACCAAACACCAGGCACCAAGAACCAAGCACCAAGCACCAAACACAAAGCACCAAGCGCCAAACACAAAACACCAAGCACCAAACACCAAGCACCAAACAGCAAGCACCAAACAGCAAACACCAAACAGCAAACAGCAAACAGTAAACACCAAACACCAAGCACCAAGCACCAAGCACTAAGCACTAAGCACCAAACACCAAGCACCAAGCACCAAGCACCAAACACCAAGCACCAAACACCAAACACCAAGCACCAAGCATCAAACACCAAACACCAAACACCAAGCACCAAGCACCAAACACCAAACACCAAGCACGCAGCACGAAAAAACAAGCACCAAGCACCAAGCACCAAACACCAAATACCAAGCACCAAGCACCAAACACCAAGCACCAAAAACTAAAGACCAAACAGGAAACACCAAACACCAAACACCAAACACCAAACAGCAAACAATAAACACGAAACAGCAAACACCATACAACAAACACCAAACACCAAAAAGCAGACACCAAACAGCAAACAGCAAACACCAAACACCAAACACCAAACAGCAAACACCAAACACCAAGCACCAAACACCAAGCACCAAGCACCAAACACCAAGCACCAAGCACCAAACACCAAACCCCAAGCACCAAGCACCAAACACTAATCACCAAGCACCAAGCACCAAACACCAAGCACCAAGCACCAAACACCAAACACCAAGCACCAAAGACCAAGCACCAAGCACCAAGCACCAAACACCAAGCACCAAGCACCAAGCATCAAGCACCAAGCACCAAACACCAAGCACCAAGCACCGAACGCCAACCACCCAGCACCAAGCACCAAGCACCAAGCACCAAGCACCTAGAACCAAACACCAAACCAAGCATCAAGCACCAAACACCAAGCACCAATCACCAAGCACCAAACACCAAGCAGCAAGCAGCAAGCACCAAACACCAAACACCAAGCACCAAGCACCAAACACCAAGCACCAAGCACCAAACACCTAACACCTAAGACCAAGCACCGAGCACCAAGCACCAAACACCAAGCACCAAAGACCAAGCACCAAACACCAAGCACCAAGCAGCAAACACCAAGCACGAAGCACCAAGCACCAAACACCAAGCCCCAAGTACCAAGCACCAAACACCAAGCACCAAACACCAAGCACCAAGCACCAAGCACCAAGCACCAAACACCAAACCAAGCACCAAGCACCAAACACCAAGCACCAATCACCAAGCACCAAACACCAAGCAGCAAGCAGCAAGCACCAAACACCAAACACCAAGCCCCAAGCACCAAACACCAAGCACCAAGCACCAAACACCTAACACCTAACACCAAGCACCAAGCACCAAGCACCAAGCACCAAACACCAAGCAGCAAACACCAAACACCAAGCACCAAGCAACAAACACCTTGCACCAGGCACCAAGCACCAAACACCAAGCACCAAGCACCAAACACCAAGCACCAAGCATGAAGCACCAAACACCTAACACCAAGCACCAAGCACCAGGCACCAAACACCAAGCACCAAACACCAAACACCAAGCACCAAACACCAAGCACCAAGCACCAAACACCAAGCACCAAACACCAAGAACCAAGCACAAAAAACCCAAGCACCAAGTACAAACAGCAAGCATCAAGCACCAAGCACGAAGCAGCAAGCATCAAACACCAAGCATCAAACACCAAACACCAAATACCAAGCACCAAGCACCAAGCACCAAACACCAAGCACCAAGCACCAAACACCAAATACCAAGCACCAAGCACCAAACACCAAGCACCAAAAACTAAAGACCAAACAGGAAACACCAAACACCAAACACCAAACAGCAAACAGCAAACACCAAACACCAAGCACCAAGCACCAAACACCAAGCACTAAGCACCATACACCAAGCACCAAGCACCAAGCACCAAACACCAAGCACCAAACACCAAACACCAAGCACCAAGCACCAAGCATCAAACACCAAACACCAAGCACCAAGCACCAAGCACCAAACACCAAGCACGCAGCACGAAACACCAAGCACCAAGCACCAAACACCAAGCACCAAGCACCAAGCACCAAACACCAGCACCAAGCACGAAACACCAAATACCAAGCACCAAGCACCAAACACCAAGCACCAAAGACTAAAGACCAAACAGGAAACACCAAACACCAAACACCAAACACCAAACAGCAAACAATAAACACCAAACAGCAAACACCATACAGCAAACACCAAACACCAAAAAGCAGACACCAAACAGCCAACAGCAAACACCAAACACCAAACACCAAACACCAAACAGCAAACAGCAAACACCAAGCACCAAACACCAAGCACCAAGCACCAAGCACCAAACAACAAGCACCAAACACCAAACCCCACGCACCAAGTACCAAACACTAATCACCAAGCACCAAGCACCAAGCACCAAACACCAAGCACCAAGCACCAAACACCAAACACCAAAGACCAAGAACCAAGCACCAAGCACGAAACACCAAGCACCAAGCACCAAACACCAAGCACCAAGCACCGAACGCCAACCACACAGCACCAAGCACCACGCACCAAACACCAAGCACCAAACACCAAACACCAAGCACCTAGCACCAAACAGCAAGCACGAAGCACCAAGCACCAAACACCAAGCCCCAAGTACCAAGCACCAAACACCAAGCACCAAACACCAAGCACCAATCACCAAGCACCAAACACCAAGCAGCAAGCAGCAAGCACCAAACACCAAACACCAAGCACCAAGCACCAAACACCAAGCACCAAGCACCAAACACCTAACATCTAACACCAAGCACCAAGCACCAAGCACCAAACAACAAGCACCAAACACCAAACACCAAGCACCAAACACCAAACACCAAGCATCAAGCACCAAACACCATGCACCAGGCACCAAGCACCAAACACCAAGCACCAAGCACCAAACACCAAGCACCAAGCATGAAGCACCAAACACCAAACACCAAGCACCAAACACCTAACACCAAGCACCAAGCACCAAACACCAAGCACCAAACACCAAACACCAAGCACCAAGCACCAAACACCAAGCACCATGCACCTAACACCAAGCACCAAACACCAAGAACCAAGCACAAAACACCAAGCACCAAGCACCAAACACCAAGCACCAGGCACCAAGCACCAAACACCAAGCACCAAGCACCAAACACCAAGCACCAAGCACCAAGCACAAAACACCATGCACCAAGCACCAAACACCTAACACCAACCACCAAGCACAAAGCACCAAGCACCAAACACCAAGCACCAAGCACCAAACACCAAGCACCAAACACCAAGAACCAAGCACCAAACACCAAGCACCAAGCACCAAACACCAAGCACCAAGCACCAAGCACCAAACACCAAGCACCAAGCACCAAAAACCAAACACCAAGCACCAAACACCAAACACCAAGCACCAAGCATCAAACACCAAACACCAAGCACCAAGCACCAAACACCAAACACCAAGCACCAAACACCAGACACCAAGCACCAAACACCAAACATCAAGCCCCAAGCACCAAACACCAAACAACAAGCACCAGGCACCAAGCACCAAACACCAAACACCAAGCACCAAGCACCAAGCACCAAACACCAAACAGCAAATAGGAAACACCAAACAGCAAACAGCAAACTCCAAATATGAAACAGCAAACACCATACAGCAACCACCAAACACCAAAAAGCAGACACCAAACAGCAAAGAGCAAACACCAAACACCAAACAGCAAACAGCAAACACCAAACACCAAGCACCAAGCAACAAGCACTAAACACCAAACACCAAGCACCAAACACCAAGCACCAAGCACCAAGCGACAAACACCAAGCACCAAGCACCATGCACCAAGCACCAAGCACCAAACACCCAGCACCAAGCACCAAACACCAAGCACCAAACACCAAACACCAAACACCAAACACCAAGCACCAAGAACAAAGCACCAAGCACCAAACACCAAGCCCCAAGCACCAAGCACCAAACACAAAACACCAAGCACCAAGCACCAAACACAAAGCACCAAACACCAAACACCAAACAGCAAACAGCAAACAGCAAACAGCTAACAGCAAACACCAAACACCAAGCACCAAGCACCAAGCACTAAGCACTAAGCACCAAACACCAAGCACCAAGCACCAAGCACCAAACACCAAGCACCAATCACCAAACACCAAGCACCAAGCACCAAGCACCAAGCACCAAACACCAAACATGCAGCACGAAACACCAAGCACCAAGCAACAAACAACAAGCACCAAGCACCAAACACCAAACACCAAACACCAAACAACAAGCACCAAGCACCAAGCACCAAACACCAAGCACCAAGCACCAAACACCAAATACGAAGCACCAAGCACCAAGCACCAAACACCAAGCCCCAAGTACCAAGCACCAAACAATAAACACGAAACAGCAAACACCATACAGCAAACACCAAACACCAAAAAGCAGACACCAAACAGCAAAAAGCAAACACCAAACACCAAACACCAAACACCAAACAGCAAACACCAAACACCAAGCACCAAACACCAAGCACCAAGCACCAAACACCAAGCACCAAGCACCGAACGCCAACCACCCAGCACCAAGCACCAAGCACCAAACACCAAGCACCAAACACCAAACACCAAGCACCAAACACCAAGCACGAAGCACCAAGCACCAAACGCCAAGCCCCAAGTACCAAGCACCAAACACCAAGCACCAAACACCAAGCACCAAGCACCAAGCACCTAGCACCAAACACCAAACACCAAGCACCAAGCACCAAACACCAAGCACCAATCACCAAGCACCAAGCACCAAGCATCAAGCACCAGGCACCAAACACCAAGCACCAAGCACCGAACGCCAACCACCCAGCACCAAGCACCAAGCAGCAAGCACCAAGCACCTAGAACCAAACACCAAACCAAGCATCAAGCACCAAACACCAAGCACCAATCACCAAGCACCAAACACCAAGCAGCAAGCAGCAAGCACCAAACACCAAACACCAAGCACCAAGCACCAAACACCAAGCACCAAGCACCAAACACCTAACACCTAAGACCAAGCACCGAGCACCAAGCACCAAACACCAAGCACCAAAGACCAAGCACCAAACACCAAGCACCAAGCAGCAAACACCAAGCACGAAGCACCAAGCACCAAACACCAAGCCCCAAGTACCAAGCACCAAACACCAAGCACCAAACACCAAGCACCAAGCACCAAGCACCAAGCACCAAACACCAAACCAAGCACCAAGCACCAAACACCAAGCACCAATCACCAAGCACCAAACACCAAGCAGCAAGCAGCAAGCACCAAACACCAAACACCAAGCCCCAAGCACCAAACACCAAGCACCAAGCACCAAACACCTAACACCTAACACCAAGCACCAAGCACCAAGCACCAAGCACCAAACACCAAGCAGCAAACACCAAACACCAAGCACCAAGCAACAAACACCTTGCACCAGGCACCAAGCACCAAACACCAAGCACCAAGCACCAAACACCAAGCACCAAGCATGAAGCACCAAACACCTAACACCAAGCACCAAGCACCAGGCACCAAACACCAAGCACCAAACACCAAACACCAAGCACCAAACACCAAGCACCAAGCACCAAACACCAAGCACCAAACACCAAGAACCAAGCACAAAAAACCCAAGCACCAAGTACAAACAGCAAGCATCAAGCACCAAGCACGAAGCAGCAAGCATCAAACACCAAGCATCAAACACCAAACACCAAATACCAAGCACCAAGCACCAAGCACCAGACACCAAGCACCAAGCACCAAACACCAAATACCAAGCACCAAGCACCAAACACCAAGCACCAAAAACTAAAGACCAAACAGGAAACACCAAACACCAAACACCAAACAGCAAACAGCAAACACCAAACACCAAGCACCAAGCACCAAACACCAAGCACTAAGCACCATACACCAAGCACCAAGCACCAAGCACCAAACACCAAGCACCAAACACCAAACACCAAGCACCAAGCACCAAGCATCAAACACCAAACACCAAGCACCAAGCACCAAGCACCAAACACCAAGCACGCAGCACGAAACACCAAGCACCAAGCACCAAACACCAAGCACCAAGCACCAAGCACCAAACACCAGCACCAAGCACGAAACACCAAATACCAAGCACCAAGCACCAAACACCAAGCACCAAAGACTAAAGACCAAACAGGAAACACCAAACACCAAACACCAAACACCAAACAGCAAACAATAAACACCAAACAGCAAACACCATACAGCAAACACCAAACACCAAAAAGCAGACACCAAACAGCCAACAGCAAACACCAAACACCAAACACCAAACACCAAACAGCAAACAGCAAACACCAAGCACCAAACACCAAGCACCAAGCACCAAGCACCAAACAACAAGCACCAAACACCAAACCCCACGCACCAAGTACCAAACACTAATCACCAAGCACCAAGCACCAAACACCAAGCACCAAGCACCAAACACCAAACACCAAAGACCAAGAACCAAGCACCAAGCACCAAACACCAAGCACCAAGCACCAAACACCAAGCACCAAGCACCGAACGCCAACCACACAGCACCAAGCACCACGCACCAAACACCAAGCACCAAACACCAAACACCAAGCACCTAGCACCAAACAGCAAGCACGAAGCACCAAGCACCAAACACCAAGCCCCAAGTACCAAGCACCAAACACCAAGCACCAAACACCAAGCACCAATCACCAAGCACCAAACACCAAGCAGCAAGCAGCAAGCACCAAACACCAAACACCAAGCACCAAGCACCAAACACCAAGCACCAAGCACCAAACACCTAACATCTAACACCAAGCACCAAGCACCAAGCACCAAACAACAAGCACCAAACACCAAACACCAAGCACCAAACACCAAACACCAAGCATCAAGCACCAAACACCATGCACCAGGCACCAAGCACCAAACACCAAGCACCAAGCACCAAACACCAAGCACCAAGCATGAAGCACCAAACACCAAACACCAAGCACCAAACACCTAACACCAAGCACCAAGCACCAAACACCAAGCACCAAACACCAAACACCAAGCACCAAGCACCAAACACCAAGCACCATGCACCTAACACCAAGCACCAAACACCAAGAACCAAGCACAAAACACCAAGCACCAAGCACCAAACACCAAGCACCAGGCACCAAGCACCAAACACCAAGCACCAAGCACCAAACACCAAGCACCAAGCACCAAGCACAAAACACCATGCACCAAGCACCAAACACCTAACACCAACCACCAAGCACAAAGCACCAAGCACCAAACACCAAGCACCAAGCACCAAACACCAAGCACCAAACACCAAGAACCAAGCACCAAACACCAAGCACCAAGCACCAAACACCAAGCACCAAGCACCAAGCACCAAACACCAAGCACCAAGCACCAAAAACCAAACACCAAGCACCAAACACCAAACACCAAGCACCAAGCATCAAACACCAAACACCAAGCACCAAGCACCAAACACCAAACACCAAGCACCAAACACCAGACACCAAGCACCAAACACCAAACATCAAGCCCCAAGCACCAAACACCAAACAACAAGCACCAGGCACCAAGCACCAAACACCAAACACCAAGCACCAAGCACCAAGCACCAAACACCAAACAGCAAATAGGAAACACCAAACAGCAAACAGCAAACTCCAAATATGAAACAGCAAACACCATACAGCAACCACCAAACACCAAAAAGCAGACACCAAACAGCAAAGAGCAAACACCAAACACCAAACAGCAAACAGCAAACACCAAACACCAAGCACCAAGCAACAAGCACTAAACACCAAACACCAAGCACCAAACACCAAGCACCAAGCACCAAGCGACAAACACCAAGCACCAAGCACCATGCACCAAGCACCAAGCACCAAACACCCAGCACCAAGCACCAAACACCAAGCACCAAACACCAAACACCAAACACCAAACACCAAGCACCAAGAACAAAGCACCAAGCACCAAACACCAAGCCCCAAGCACCAAGCACCAAACACAAAACACCAAGCACCAAGCACCAAACACAAAGCACCAAACACCAAACACCAAACAGCAAACAGCAAACAGCAAACAGCTAACAGCAAACACCAAACACCAAGCACCAAGCACCAAGCACTAAGCACTAAGCACCAAACACCAAGCACCAAGCACCAAGCACCAAACACCAAGCACCAATCACCAAACACCAAGCACCAAGCACCAAGCACCAAGCACCAAACACCAAACATGCAGCACGAAACACCAAGCACCAAGCAACAAACAACAAGCACCAAGCACCAAACACCAAACACCAAACACCAAACAACAAGCACCAAGCACCAAGCACCAAACACCAAGCACCAAGCACCAAACACCAAATACGAAGCACCAAGCACCAAGCACCAAACACCAAGCCCCAAGTACCAAGCACCAAACAATAAACACGAAACAGCAAACACCATACAGCAAACACCAAACACCAAAAAGCAGACACCAAACAGCAAAAAGCAAACACCAAACACCAAACACCAAACACCAAACAGCAAACACCAAACACCAAGCACCAAACACCAAGCACCAAGCACCAAACACCAAGCACCAAGCACCGAACGCCAACCACCCAGCACCAAGCACCAAGCACCAAACACCAAGCACCAAACACCAAACACCAAGCACCAAACACCAAGCACGAAGCACCAAGCACCAAACGCCAAGCCCCAAGTACCAAGCACCAAACACCAAGCACCAAACACCAAGCACCAAGCACCAAGCACCTAGCACCAAACACCAAACACCAAGCACCAAGCACCAAACACCAAGCACCAATCACCAAGCACCAAACACCAAGCAGCAAGCAGCAAGCACCAAACACCAAACACCAGGCATCAAGCACCAAACACCAATCACCAAGCACCAAACACCAAGCACCAAGCATGAAGCACCAAACACCTAACACCAAGCACCAAGCACCAAGCACCAAACACCAAGCACCAAACACCAAACACCAAGCACCAAACACCAAGCACCAAGCACCAAACACCAAGCACCAAACACCAAGCACAAAGCACCAAGTACAAACACCAAGCACCAAGCACCAAACACCAAGCACCAAGCACCAAGCATCAAGCACCAAGCATCAAACACCAAACACCAAGCACCAAGCACCAAACACCAAACACCAAGCATCAAACACCAAACACAAAACACCAAGCACGAAGCACCAAGCACCAAGCACGCATCACCAAACACCAAGCCCCAAGCCCCAAACACCAAACACCAAGCACCAAGCACCAATCACCAAGCACAAAGCACCAAACACCAAGCACCAGGCACCAAGCACCAAACACCAAGCACCAAACACCAAGCACCAAGCACGAAGCACAAAACACCAAGCACCAAGCACCAAACACCTAACAACATCCACCAAGCACAAAGCACCAAGCACCAAACACCAAGCACCAAACACCAAACACCAAGCACCAAGCACCAAGCACCAAACACCAAGCACCAAACACCAAGAACCAAGCGCCAAACACCAAGCACCAAGCACAAAGTACAAACACCAAGCACCAAGCACCAAACACCAAGCACCAAGCACCAAGCACCAAGCATCAAACACCAAGCATCAAACACCAAACACCAAACACCAAGCACCAAACACCAAACACAAAACACCAAGCACCAAGCACCAAACACCAAGCACCAAGCACCAAACACGAAACACCAAGCACCAAACACCAAACACCAAGCACCAAGCACCAAACACCAAACACCAAGCACCAAGCACCAAACACTAAACACCAAGCACCAAACACCAGACACCAAGCACCAAACACCAAACATCAAGTACCAAGCACCAAGCACCAAAAAACCAAACAGCAAACAGGAAAAACCAAACAGCAAACAGCATACTCCAAACATGAAACAGCAAACACCATACAGCAAACACCAAACACCAAAAAGCAGACACCAAACAGCAAACAGCAAACAGCAAACACCAAACAGCAAACAGCAAACACCAAACACCAAGCACCAAGCACCAAGCACCAAACACCAAACACCAAGCACCAAACACCAAGCACCAAGCACCAAGCACCAAACACCAAACACCAAGCACCAAACACCAAGTACCAAGCACCAAGCGACAAAAACCAAGCACCAAGCACCATGCACCAAACACCAAGCACCAAGCACCAAACACCCAGCACCAAGCACCAAGCACGAAACACCAAGCACCAAACACCAAACACCAAACACCAGGCACCAAGAACCAAGCACCAAGCACCAAACACCAAGCACCAAGCGCCAAACACAAAACACCAAGCACCAAACACCAAGCACCAAACAGCAAGCACCAAACAGCAAACACCAAACAGCAAACAGCAAAGAGTAAACACCAAACACCAAGCACCAAGCACCAAGCACTAAGCACTAAGCACCAAACACCAAGCACCAAGCACCAAGCACCAAACACCAAGCACCAAGCACCAAACACCAAACTCCAAGCACGCAGCACGAAACACCAAGCACCAAGCACCAAGCACCAAGCACCAAACACCAAATACGAAGCACCAAGCACCAAACACCAAGCACCAAACAGCAAACAATAAACACGAAACAGCAAACACCATACAGCAAACACCAAAAAGCAGACACCAAACAGCAAACAGCAAACACCAAACACCAAACACCAAACAGCAAACACCAAACACCAAGCACCAAACACCAAGCACCAAGCACCAAACACCAAGCACCAAGCACCAAACACCAAACCCCAAGCACCAAGCACCAAACACTAATCACCAAGCACCAAGCACCAAACACCAAGCACCAAGCACCAAACACCAAACACCAAGCACCAAAGACCAAGCACCAAGCACCAAGCACCAAACACCAAGCACCAAGCACCAAGCATCAAGCACCAAGCACCAAACACCAAGCACCAAGCACCGAACGCCAACCACCCAGCACCAAGCACCAAGCACCAAGCACCTAGAACCAAACACCAAACCAAGCATCAAGCACCAAACACCAAGCACCAATCACCAAGCACCAAACACCAAGCAGCAAGCAGCAAGCACCAAACACCAAACACCAAGCACCAAGCACCAAACACCAAGCACCAAGCACGAAACACCTAACACCTAACACCAAGCACCAAGCACCAAGCACCAAACACCAAGCACCAAAGACCAGGCACCAAACACCAAACACCAAGCACCAAGCAGCAAACACCAAGCACGAAGCACCAAGCACCAAACACCAAGCCCCAAGTACCAAGCACCAAACACCAAGCACCAATCACCAAGCACCAAACACCAAGCAGCAAGCAGCAAACACCAAACACCAAACACCAAGCACCAAGCACCAAACACCAAGCACCAAGCACCAAACACCTAACACCTAACACCAAGCACCAAGCACCAAACACCAAGCACCAAACACCAAACACCAAGCACCAAGCAACAAACACCTTGCACCAGGCACCAAGCACCAAACACCAAGCACCAAGCACCAAACACCAAGCACCAAGCATGAAGCACCAAACACCTAACACCAAGCACCAAGCACCAAGCACCAAACACCAAGCACCAAACACCAAACACCAAGCACCAAACACCAAGCACCAAGCACCAAACACCAAGCACCAAACACCAAGAACCAAGCACAAAAAACCCAAGCACCAAGTACAAACAACAAGCATCAAGCACCAAGCACGAAGCAGCAAGCATCAAACACCAAGCATCAAACACCAAACACCAAATACCAAGCACCAAGCACCAAGCACCAAACACCAAGCACCCAGCACCAAACACCAAGCACCAATCACCAAGCACCAAACACCAAGCACCAAGCACCAAGCACCAAGCTCCAAGCACCAAACACCAAACACCAAACACCAAGCACCAAACAACAAGCACCAGGCACCAAGCACCAAACACTAAGCACCAAGCACCAAGCATCAAACACCAAACACCAAGCACCAAGCACCAAACACCAAACACCAAGCACCAAACACCAAACACCAAACACCAAGCACCAAACAGCAAACACCAAACATGAAACAGCAAACACCATAGAGCAAACACCAAACACCAAAAAGCAGACACCAAACAGCAAACACCAAGCACCAAACACCAAGTTCCAAGCACCAAACACCAAGCACCAAACACCAAACACCAATCCCCAAGCACCAAGCACCAAACACTAATCACAATGCACCAAGCACCAAGCACTAAACACCAAGCACCAAGCACAAAGCACTAAAGACCAAACACCAAGGACAAAGCACCAAGCACCAAGAACCAAACAGCAAGCAGCAAGCACCAAACACCAAGCACCAAGCACCAAACACCAACCACCCAGCACCAAGCACCAAGCACCAAACACCAAGCACCAAGCACCAAACACCAAACACCAAACACCAAGCACCAAGCACCAAACACCAAGCACCAAACACCATGCACCAAACAACAAGCACCAGGCACCAAGCACCAAACACCAAACACCAAGCACCAAGCACAAAACACCAAGCACGAAGCACCAAGCACCAAACACCAAACAGCAAACACCAAGCACCAAACACCAAACAGCAAACAGCAAACACCAACCACCAATCACCAAACAACAAGCACCAGGCACCAAGCACCAAGCACCAAACACCAAGCACCAAACACCAAACACCAAGCACCAAAGACCAAACACCAAACAGCAAACACCAAACAGCAAACACCAAACATGAAACAGCAAACACCATAGAGCAACCACCAAACACCAAAAAGCAGACACCAAACAGCAAACCCCAAACACCAAACACCAAACACTAAACAGCAAACAGCAAACACCAAGCACCAAACACCAAGTTCCAAGCACCAAACACCAAGAACCAAGCACCAAACACCAAACCCCAAGCACCAAGCACCAAACTCTAATCACAATGCACCAAGCACTAAGCACTAAACACCAAGCTCCAAGCACCAAGCACTAAACACCAAGCACCAAGCACCAAGCACTAAACACCAAACACCAAGGACCAAGCACCAAGCACCAAGAACCAAACACCAAGCACCAAGCACCAAACACCAAGCACCAAGCACCAAACACCAACCACCCAGCACCAAGCACCAAGCACCAAACACCAAGCACCAAGCACCAAACACCAAACACCAAACACCAAGCATCAAACACCAAGCACCAAGCACCAAGCACCAAACACCAAGCCCCAAGCACCAAACACCAAACACCAAACACCAAACACCGAGCACCAAACACCAAGCAGCAATCACCAAGCACCAAACACCAGGCAGCAGCACCAAGCACCAAACACCAAGCCCCAAGCACCAAACACCTAACACCAAGCACCAAGCACCAAACACCAAGCACCAAGCACGAAGGACAAAACACCAAGCACCAAGCACCAAACACCTAACACCAACCACGAAGCACCAAACACCAAGCACCAAGCACCAAACTCCAAACACCAAACACCAAGCACCAAGCACCAAACACCAAGCACCAAGCGCCAAACACCAAGCCCCAAGCACCAAGCACCAAACACCAAGCACCAAACACCAAACACCAAGCACCAAGCACCAAACACCAAGCACCAAACACCAAGAACCAAGCACCAAACACCAAGCACCAAGCACCAAGTACAAACACCAAGCACCAAGCACCAAACACCCAGCACCAAGCACCAAGCATCAAACACGAAGCATCAAACACCAAGCATCAAACACCAAACACCAAACACCAAGCAACAAGCACCAAACACCAAGCACCAAACACCAAGCACGAAGCACCAAGCACCAAACGCCAAGCCCCAAGTACCAAGCACCAAACACCAAGCACCAAACACCAAGCACCAAGCACCAAGCACCTAGCACCAAACACCAAACACCAAGCACCAAGCACCAAACACCAAGCACCAATCACCAAGCACCAAACACCAAGCAGCAAGCAGCAAGCACCAAACACCAAACACCAGGCATCAAGCACCAAACACCAATCACCAAGCACCAAACACCAAGCACCAAGCATGAAGCACCAAACACCTAACACCAAGCACCAAGCACCAAGCACCAAACACCAAGCACCAAACACCAAACACCAAGCACCAAACACCAAGCACCAAGCACCAAACACCAAGCACCAAACACCAAGCACAAAGCACCAAGTACAAACACCAAGCACCAAGCACCAAACACCAAGCACCAAGCACCAAGCATCAAGCACCAAGCATCAAACACCAAACACCAAGCACCAAGCACCAAACACCAAACACCAAGCATCAAACACCAAACACAAAACACCAAGCACGAAGCACCAAGCACCAAGCACGCATCACCAAACACCAAGCCCCAAGCCCCAAACACCAAACACCAAGCACCAAGCACCAATCACCAAGCACAAAGCACCAAACACCAAGCACCAGGCACCAAGCACCAAACACCAAGCACCAAACACCAAGCACCAAGCACGAAGCACAAAACACCAAGCACCAAGCACCAAACACCTAACAACATCCACCAAGCACAAAGCACCAAGCACCAAACACCAAGCACCAAACACCAAACACCAAGCACCAAGCACCAAGCACCAAACACCAAGCACCAAACACCAAGAACCAAGCGCCAAACACCAAGCACCAAGCACAAAGTACAAACACCAAGCACCAAGCACCAAACACCAAGCACCAAGCACCAAGCACCAAGCATCAAACACCAAGCATCAAACACCAAACACCAAACACCAAGCACCAAACACCAAACACAAAACACCAAGCACCAAGCACCAAACACCAAGCACCAAGCACCAAACACGAAACACCAAGCACCAAACACCAAACACCAAGCACCAAGCACCAAACACCAAACACCAAGCACCAAGCACCAAACACTAAACACCAAGCACCAAACACCAGACACCAAGCACCAAACACCAAACATCAAGTACCAAGCACCAAGCACCAAAAAACCAAACAGCAAACAGGAAAAACCAAACAGCAAACAGCATACTCCAAACATGAAACAGCAAACACCATACAGCAAACACCAAACACCAAAAAGCAGACACCAAACAGCAAACAGCAAACAGCAAACACCAAACAGCAAACAGCAAACACCAAACACCAAGCACCAAGCACCAAGCACCAAACACCAAACACCAAGCACCAAACACCAAGCACCAAGCACCAAGCACCAAACACCAAACACCAAGCACCAAACACCAAGTACCAAGCACCAAGCGACAAAAACCAAGCACCAAGCACCATGCACCAAACACCAAGCACCAAGCACCAAACACCCAGCACCAAGCACCAAGCACGAAACACCAAGCACCAAACACCAAACACCAAACACCAGGCACCAAGAACCAAGCACCAAGCACCAAACACCAAGCACCAAGCGCCAAACACAAAACACCAAGCACCAAACACCAAGCACCAAACAGCAAGCACCAAACAGCAAACACCAAACAGCAAACAGCAAACAGTAAACACCAAACACCAAGCACCAAGCACCAAGCACTAAGCACTAAGCACCAAACACCAAGCACCAAGCACCAAGCACCAAACACCAAGCACCAAGCACCAAACACCAAACTCCAAGCACGCAGCACGAAACACCAAGCACCAAGCACCAAGCACCAAGCACCAAACACCAAATACGAAGCACCAAGCACCAAACACCAAGCACCAAACAGCAAACAATAAACACGAAACAGCAAACACCATACAGCAAACACCAAAAAGCAGACACCAAACAGCAAACAGCAAACACCAAACACCAAACACCAAACAGCAAACACCAAACACCAAGCACCAAACACCAAGCACCAAGCACCAAACACCAAGCACCAAGCACCAAACACCAAACCCCAAGCACCAAGCACCAAACACTAATCACCAAGCACCAAGCACCAAACACCAAGCACCAAGCACCAAACACCAAACACCAAGCACCAAAGACCAAGCACCAAGCACCAAGCACCAAACACCAAGCACCAAGCACCAAGCATCAAGCACCAAGCACCAAACACCAAGCACCAAGCACCGAACGCCAACCACCCAGCACCAAGCACCAAGCACCAAGCACCTAGAACCAAACACCAAACCAAGCATCAAGCACCAAACACCAAGCACCAATCACCAAGCACCAAACACCAAGCAGCAAGCAGCAAGCACCAAACACCAAACACCAAGCACCAAGCACCAAACACCAAGCACCAAGCACGAAACACCTAACACCTAACACCAAGCACCAAGCACCAAGCACCAAACACCAAGCACCAAAGACCAGGCACCAAACACCAAACACCAAGCACCAAGCAGCAAACACCAAGCACGAAGCACCAAGCACCAAACACCAAGCCCCAAGTACCAAGCACCAAACACCAAGCACCAATCACCAAGCACCAAACACCAAGCAGCAAGCAGCAAACACCAAACACCAAACACCAAGCACCAAGCACCAAACACCAAGCACCAAGCACCAAACACCTAACACCTAACACCAAGCACCAAGCACCAAACACCAAGCACCAAACACCAAACACCAAGCACCAAGCAACAAACACCTTGCACCAGGCACCAAGCACCAAACACCAAGCACCAAGCACCAAACACCAAGCACCAAGCATGAAGCACCAAACACCTAACACCAAGCACCAAGCACCAAGCACCAAACACCAAGCACCAAACACCAAACACCAAGCACCAAACACCAAGCACCAAGCACCAAACACCAAGCACCAAACACCAAGAACCAAGCAGAAAAAACCCAAGCACCAAGTACAAACAACAAGCATCAAGCACCAAGCACGAAGCAGCAAGCATCAAACACCAAGCATCAAACACCAAACACCAAATACCAAGCACCAAGCACCAAGCACCAAACACCAAGCACCCAGCACCAAACACCAAGCACCAATCACCAAGCACCAAACACCAAGCACCAAGCACCAAGCACCAAGCTCCAAGCACCAAACACCAAACACCAAACACCAAGCACCAAACAACAAGCACCAGGCACCAAGCACCAAACACTAAGCACCAAGCACCAAGCATCAAACACCAAACACCAAGCACCAAGCACCAAACACCAAACACCAAGCACCAAACACCAAACACCAAACACCAAGCACCAAACAGCAAACACCAAACATGAAACAGCAAACACCATAGAGCAAACACCAAACACCAAAAAGCAGACACCAAACAGCAAACACCAAGCACCAAACACCAAGTTCCAAGCACCAAACACCAAGCACCAAACACCAAACACCAATCCCCAAGCACCAAGCACCAAACACTAATCACAATGCACCAAGCACCAAGCACTAAACACCAAGCACCAAGCACAAAGCACTAAAGACCAAACACCAAGGACAAAGCACCAAGCACCAAGAACCAAACAGCAAGCAGCAAGCACCAAACACCAAGCACCAAGCACCAAACACCAACCACCCAGCACCAAGCACCAAGCACCAAACACCAAGCACCAAGCACCAAACACCAAACACCAAACACCAAGCACCAAGCACCAAACACCAAGCACCAAACACCATGCACCAAACAACAAGCACCAGGCACCAAGCACCAAACACCAAACACCAAGCACCAAGCACAAAACACCAAGCACGAAGCACCAAGCACCAAACACCAAACAGCAAACACCAAGCACCAAACACCAAACAGCAAACAGCAAACACCAACCACCAATCACCAAACAACAAGCACCAGGCACCAAGCACCAAGCACCAAACACCAAGCACCAAACACCAAACACCAAGCACCAAAGACCAAACACCAAACAGCAAACACCAAACAGCAAACACCAAACATGAAACAGCAAACACCATAGAGCAACCACCAAACACCAAAAAGCAGACACCAAACAGCAAACCCCAAACACCAAACACCAAACACTAAACAGCAAACAGCAAACACCAAGCACCAAACACCAAGTTCCAAGCACCAAACACCAAGAACCAAGCACCAAACACCAAACCCCAAGCACCAAGCACCAAACTCTAATCACAATGCACCAAGCACTAAGCACTAAACACCAAGCTCCAAGCACCAAGCACTAAACACCAAGCACCAAGCACCAAGCACTAAACACCAAACACCAAGGACCAAGCACCAAGCACCAAGAACCAAACACCAAGCACCAAGCACCAAACACCAAGCACCAAGCACCAAACACCAACCACCCAGCACCAAGCACCAAGCACCAAACACCAAGCACCAAGCACCAAACACCAAACACCAAACACCAAGCATCAAACACCAAGCACCAAGCACCAAGCACCAAACACCAAGCCCCAAGCACCAAACACCAAACACCAAACACCAAACACCGAGCACCAAACACCAAGCAGCAATCACCAAGCACCAAACACCAGGCAGCAGCACCAAGCACCAAACACCAAGCCCCAAGCACCAAACACCTAACACCAAGCACCAAGCACCAAACACCAAGCACCAAGCACGAAGGACAAAACACCAAGCACCAAGCACCAAACACCTAACACCAACCACGAAGCACCAAACACCAAGCACCAAGCACCAAACTCCAAACACCAAACACCAAGCACCAAGCACCAAACACCAAGCACCAAGCGCCAAACACCAAGCCCCAAGCACCAAGCACCAAACACCAAGCACCAAACACCAAACACCAAGCACCAAGCACCAAACACCAAGCACCAAACACCAAGAACCAAGCACCAAACACCAAGCACCAAGCACCAAGTACAAACACCAAGCACCAAGCACCAAACACCCAGCACCAAGCACCAAGCATCAAACACGAAGCATCAAACACCAAGCATCAAACACCAAACACCAAACACCAAGCAACAAGCACCAAACACCAAGCACCAAGCAGCAAACACCAAGCAGCAAGCAGAAAGCACCAAACAACAAACACCAAGCACAAAGCACCAAACACCAAGCCCCAAGGACCAAACACCAAACACCAAGCACCAAGCACCAAACACCTAACACCAAGCACCAAGCACCAAACACGAAACACCAAGCACCAAGCACCAAACACCAAGCACCAAGCACCAAACACCAAGCACCAAGCATAAAACACCAAGCACCAAGCACCAAACACCTAACACCAAGCACCAAGCACCAAGCACCAAACACCAAGCACCAAACACCAAACACCAAGCACCAAGCACCAAGCACCAAGCACCAAACACCAAGCCCCAAGCACCAAGCACCAAACACCAAACACCAAGCACCAAGCAACAAACACCTTGCACCAGGCACCAAGCACCAAACACCAAGCACCAAGCACCAAACACCAAGCACCAAGCATGAAGCACCAAACACCTAACACCAAGCACCAAGCACCAAGCACCAAACACCAAGCACCAAACACCAAACACCAAGCACCAAACACCAAGCACCAAGCACCAAACACCAAGCACCAAACACCAAGAACCAAGCACAAAAAACCCAAGCACCAAGTACAAACAGCAAGCATCAAGCACCAAGCACGAAGCAGCAAGCATCAAACACCAAGCATCAAACACCAAACACCAAATACCAAGCACCAAGCACCAAGCACCAAACACCAAGCACCCAGCACCAAACACCAAGCACCAATCACCAAGCACCAAACACCAAGCACCAAGCACCAAGCACCAAGCTCCAAGCACCAAACACCAAACACCAAACACCAAGCACCAAACAACAAGCACCAGGCACCAAGCACCAAACACCAAGCACCAAGCACCAAGCATCAAACACCAAACACCAAGCACCAAGCACCAAACACCAAACACCTAGCACCAAACACCAAACAGCAAACACCAAACATGAAACAGCAAACACCATAGAGCAAACACCAAACACCAAAAAGCAGACACCAAACAGCAAACACCAAGCACCAAACAGCAAGTTCCAAGCACCAAACACCAAGCACCAAGCACCAAACACCAATCCCCAAGCACCAAGCACCAAACACTAATCACAATGCACCAAGCACCAAGCACTAAACACCAAGCACCAAGCACAAAGCACTAAAGACCAAACACCAAGGACAAAGCACCAAGCACCAAGAACCAAACAGCAAGCAGCAAGCACCAAACACCAAGCACCAAGCACCAAACACCAACCACCCAGCACCAAGCACCAAGCACCAAAAACCAAGCACCAAGCACCAAACACCAAACACCAAACACCAAGCACCAAGCACCAAACACCAAGCACCAAACACCATGCACCAAACAACAAGCACCAGGCACCAAGCACCAAACACCAAACACCAAGCACCAAGCACCAAACACCAAACAGCAAACAGCAAACACCAACCACCAATCACCAAACAACAAGCACCAGGCACCAAGCGCCAAGCACCAAACACCAAGCACCAAGCACCAAACACCAAACACCAAGCACCAAACACCAAACACCAAACAGCAAACACCAAACAGCAAACACCAAACATGAAACAGCAAACACCAAAGAGCAAACACCAAACACCAAAAAGCAGACACCAAACAGCAAACCCCAAACACCAAACACCAAACACTAAACAGCAAACAGCAAACACCAAGCACCAAACACCAAGTTCCAAGCACCAAACACCAAGCACCAAGCACCAAACACCAAACCCCAAGCACCAAGCACCAAACTCTAATCACAATGCACCAAGCACTAAGCACTAAACACCAAGCACCAAGCACCAAGCACTAAATACCAAGCACCAAGCACCAAGCACTAAACACCAAACACCAAGGACCAAGCACCAAGCACCAAGAACCAAACACCAAGCACCAAGCACCAAACACCAAGCACCAAGCACCAAACACCAACCACCCAGCACCAAGCACCAAGCACCAAACACCAAGCACCAAGCACCAAACACCAAACACCAAACACCAAGCATCAAACACCAAGCACCAAGCACCAAGCACCAAACACCAAGCCCCAAGCACCAAACACCAAACACCAAACACCAAGCACCAAACACCAAGCAGCAATCACCAAGCACCAAACACCAAGCAGCAGCACCAAGCACCAAACACCAAGCCCCAAGCACCAAACACCTAACACCAAGCACCAAGCACCAAACACCAAGCACCAAGCACGAAGGACAGAACACCAAGCACCAAGCACCAAACACCTAACACCAACCACGAAGCACCAAACACCAAGCACCAAGCACCAAACACCAAACACCAAACACCAAGCACCAAGCACCAAACACCAAGCACCAAGCGCCAAACACCAAGCCCCAAGCACCAAGCACCAAACACCAAGCACCAAACACCAAACACCAAGCACCAAGCACCAAACACCAAGCACCAAACACCAAGAACCAAGCACCAAACACCAAGCACCAAGCACCAAGTACAAACACCAAGCACCAAGCACCAAACACCCAGCACCAAGCACCAAGCATCAAACACGAAGCATCAAACACCAAGCATCAAACACCAAACACCAAACACCAAGCAACAAGCACCAAACACCAAGCACCAAGCAGCAAACACCAAGCAGCAAGCAGAAAGCACCAAACAACAAACACCAAGCACAAAGCACCAAACACCAAGCACCAAGGACCAAACACCAAACACCAAGCACCAAGCACCAAACACCTAACACCAAGCACCAAGCACCAAACACGAAACACCAAGCACCAAGCACCAAACACCAAGCACCAAGCACCAAACACCAAGCACCAAGCATAAAACACCAAGCACCAAGCACCAAACACCTAACACCAAGCACCAAGCACCAAGCACCAAACACCAAGCACCAAACACCAAACACCAAGCACCAGGCACCAAGCACCAAGCACCAAACACCAAGCCCCAAGCACCAAGCACCAAACACAAAACACCAAGCACCAAGCAACAAACACCTTGCACCAGGCACCAAGCACCAAATACCAAGCACCAAGCACCAAACACCAAGCACCAAGCATGAAGCACCAAACACCTAACACCAAGCACCAAGCACCAAGCACCAAACACCAAGCACCAAACACCAAACACCAAGCACCAAACACCAAGCACCAAGTACCAAACACCAAGCACCAAACACCAAGAACCAAGCACAAAAAACCCAAGCACCAAGTACAAACAGCAAGCATCAAGCACCAAGCACGAAGCAGCAAGCATCAAACACCAAGCATCAAACACCAAACACCAAATACCAAGCACCAAGCACCAAGCACCAAACACCAAGCACCCAGCACAAAACACCAAGCACCAATCACCAAGCACCAAACACCAAGCACCAAGCACCAAGCACCAAGCTCCAAGCACCAAACACCAAACACCAAACACCAAGCACCAAACAACAAGCACCAGGCACCAAGCACCAAACACCAAGCACCAAGCACCAAGCATCAAACACCAAACACCAAGCACCAAGCACCAAACACCAAACACCAAGCACCAAACACCAAACAGCAAACACCAAACATGAAACAGCAAACACCATAGAGCAAACACCAAACACCAAAAAGCAGACACCAAACAGCAAACACCAAGCACCAAACAGCAAGTTCCAAGCACCAAACACCAAGCACCAAGCACCAAACACCAATCCCCAAGCACCAAGCACCAAACACTAATCACAATGCACCAAGCACCAAGCACTAAACACCAAGCACCAAGCACAAAGCACTAAAGACCAAACACCAAGGACAAAGCACCAAACACCAAGAACCAAACAGCAAGCAGCAAGCACCAAACACCAAGCACCAAGCACCAAACACCAACCACCCAGCACCAAGCACCAAGCACCAAACACCAAGCACCAAGCACCAAACACCAAACACCAAACACCAAGCACCAAGCACCAAACACCAAGCACCAAACACCATGCACCAAACAACAAGCACCAGGCACCAAGCACCAAACACCAAACACCAAGCACCAAGCACAACACACCAAGCACGAAGCACCAAGCACCAAACACCAAACAGCAAACACCAAACACCAAACACCAAACAGCAAACAGCAAACAGCAAACACCAACCACCAATCACCAAACAACAAGCACCAGGCACCAAGCGCCAAGCACCAAACACCAAGCACCAAGCACCAAACACCAAACACCAAGCACCATACACCAAACACCAAACAGCAAACACCAAACAGCAAACACCAAACATGAAACAGCAAACACCATAGAGCAAACACCAAACACCAAAAAGCAGACACCAAACAGCAAACCCCAAACACCAAACACCAAACACTAAACAGCAAACAGCAAACACCAAGCACCAAACACCAAGTTCCAAGCACCAAACACCAAGCACCAAGCACCAAACACCAAACTCTAATCACAATGCACCAAGCACTAAGCACTAAACACCAAGCACCAAGCACCAAGCACTAAACACCAAGCACCAAGCACCAAGCACTAAACACCAAACACCAAGGACCAAGCACCAAGCACCAAGCACCAAACACCAAGCACCAAGCACCAAACACCAACCACCCAGCACCAAGCACCAAGCACCAAACACCAAGCACCAAGCACCAAACACCAAACACCAAACACCAAGCATCAAACACCAAGCACCAAGCACCAAGCACCAAACACCAAGCCCCAAGCAACAAACACCTAACACCAAGCACCAAGCACCAAACACCAAGCACCAAGCACGAAGGACAAAACACGAAGCACCAAGCACCAAACACCTAACACCAACCACGAAGCACCAAACACCAAGCACCAAGCACCAAACACCAAGCACCAAGCGCCAAACACCAAGCCCCAAGCACCAAGCACCAAACACCAAGCACCAAACACCAAACACCAAGCACCAAGCACCAAACACCAAGCACCAAACACCAAGAACCAAGCACCAAACACCAAGCACCAAGCACCAAACACCCAGCACCAAGCACCAAGCATCAAACACGAAGCATCAAACACCAAGCATCAAACACCAAACACCAAACACCAAGCAACAAGCACCAAACACCAAGCACCAAGCAGCAAACACCAAGCAGCAAGCAGAAAGCACCAAACAACAAACACCAAGCACAAAGCACCAAACACCAAGCACCAAGGACCAAACACCAAACACCAAGCACCAAGCACCAAACACCTAACACCAAGCACCAAGCACCAAACACGAAACACCAAGCACCAAGCACCAAACACCAAGCACCAAGCACCACAAACCAAGCACCAAGCATAAAACACCAAGCACCAAGCACCAAACACCTAACACCAAGCACCAAGCACCAAGCACCAAACACCAAGCACCAAACACCAAACACCAAGCACCAGGCACCAAGCACCAAGCACCAAACACCAAGCCCCAAGCACCAAGCACCAAACACCAAACACCAAGCACCAAGCAACAAACACCTTGCACCAGGCACCAAGCACCAAACACCAAGCACCAAGCACCAAACACCAAGCACCAAGCATGAAGCACCAAACACCTAACACCAAGCACCAAGCACCAAGCACCAAACACCAAGCACCAAACACCAAACACCAAGCACCAAACACCAAGCACCAAACACCAAACACCAAGCACCAAACACCAAGAACCAAGCACAAAAAACCCAAGCACCAAGTACAAACAGCAAGCATCAAGCACCAAGCACGAAGCAGCAAGCATCAAACACCAAGCATCAAACACCAAACACCAAATACCAAGCACCAAGCACCAAGCACCAAACACCAAGCACCCAGCACCAAACACCAAGCACCAATCACCAAGCACCAAACACCAAGCACCAAGCACCAAGCACCAAGCTCCAAGCACCAAACACCAAACACCAAACACCAAGCACCAAACAACAAGCACCAGGCACCAAGCACCAAACACCAAGCACCAAGCACCAAGCATCAAACACCAAACACCAAGCACCAAGCACCAAACACCAAACACCAAGCACCAAACACCAAACAGCAAACACCAAACATGAAACAGCAAACACCAAACACCAAAAAGCAGACACCAAACAGCAAACACCAAGCACCAAACACCAAGTTCCAAGCACCAAACACCAAGCACCAAGCACCAAACACCAATCCCCAAGCACCAAGCACCAAACACTAATCACAATGCACCAAGCACCAAGCACTAAACACCAAGCACCAAGCACAAAGCACTAAAGACCAAACACCAAGGACAAAGCACCAAGCACCAAGAACCAAACAGCAAGCAGCAAGCACCAAACACCAAGCACCAAGCACCAAACACCAACCACCCAGCACCAAGCACCAAGCACCAAACACCAAGCACCAAGCACCAAACAGCAAACACCAAACACCAAACACCAAACAGCAAACAGCAAACACCAACCACCAATCACCAAACAACAAGCACCAGGCACCAAGCACCAAGCACCAAACACCAAGCACCAAGCACCAAACACCAAACACCAAGCACCAAAGACCAAACACCAAACAGCAAACACCAAACAGCAAACACCAAACATGAAACAGCAAATATCATAGAGCAAACACCAAACACCAAAAAGCAGACACCAAACAGCAAACCCCAAACACCAAACACCAAACACTAAACAGCAAACAGCAAACACCAAGCACCAAACACCAAGTTCCAAGCACCAAACACCAAGCACCAAGCACCAAACACCAAACCCCAAGCACCAAGCACCAAACTCTAATCACAATGCACCAAGCACTAAGCACTAAACACCAAGCACCAAGCACCAAGCACTAAACACCAAGCACCAAGCACCAAACACCAAGCACCAAGCACCAAACACCAAACACCAAACACCAAGCATCAAACACCAAGCACCAAGCACCAAGCACCAAACACCAAGCCCCAAGCACCAAACACCAAACACCAAACACCAAGCACCAAACACCAAGCAGCAATCACCAAGCACCAAACACCAAGCAGCAGCACCAAGCACCAAACACCAAGCCCCAAGCACCAAACACCTAACACCAAGCACCAAGCACCAAACACCAAGCACCAAGCACGAAGGACAGAACACCAAGCACCAAGCACCAAACACCTAACACCAACCACGAAGCACCAAACACCAAGCACCAAGCACCAAACACCAAACACCAAACACCAAGCACCAAGCACCAAACACCAAGCACCAAGCGCCAAACACCAAGCCCCAAGCACCAAGCACCAAACACCAAGCACCAAACACCAAACACCAAGCACCAAGCACCAAACACCAAGCACCAAACACCAAGAACCAAGCACCAAACACCAAGCACCAAGCACCAAGTACAAACACCAAGCACCAAGCACCAAACACCCAGCACCAAGCACCAAGCATCAAACACGAAGCATCAAACACCAAGCATCAAACACCAAACACCAAACACCAAGCAACAAGCACCAAACACCAAGCACCAAGCAGCAAACACCAAGCAGCAAGCAGAAAGCACCAAACAACAAACACCAAGCACTAAGCACCAAACACCAAGCACCAAGGACCAAACACCAAACACCAAGCACCAAGCACCAAACACCTAACACCAAGCACCAAGCACCAAACACGAAACACCAAGCACCAAGCACCAAACACCAAGCACCAAGCACCAAACACCAAGCACCAAGCATAAAACACCAAGCACCAAGCACCAAACACCTAACACCAAGCACCAAGCACCAAGCACCAAACACCAAGCACCAAACACCAAACACCAAGCACCAGGCACCAAGCACCAAGCACCAAACACCAAGCCCCAAGCACCAAGCACCAAACACAAAACACCAAGCACCAAGCAACAAACACCTTGCACCAGGCACCAAGCACCAAATACCAAGCACCAAGCACCAAACACCAAGCACCAAGCATGAAGCACCAAACACCTAACACCAAGCACCAAGCACCAAGCACCAAACACCAAGCACCAAACACCAAACACCAAGCACCAAACACCAAGCACCAAGTACCAAACACCAAGCACCAAACACCAAGAACCAAGCACAAAAAACCCAAGCACCAAGTACAAACAGCAAGCATCAAGCACCAAGCACGAAGCAGCAAGCATCAAACACCAAGCATCAAACACCAAACACCAAATACCAAGCACCAAGCACCAAGCACCAAACACCAAGCACCCAGCACAAAACACCAAGCACCAATCACCAAGCACCAAACACCAAGCACCAAGCACCAAGCACCAAGCTCCAAGCACCAAACACCAAACACCAAACACCAAGCACCAAACAACAAGCACCAGGCACCAAGCACCAAACACCAAGCACCAAGCACCAAGCATCAAACACCAAACACCAAGCACCAAGCACCAAACACCAAACACCAAGCACCAAACACCAAACAGCAAACACCAAACATGAAACAGCAAACACCATAGAGCAAACACCAAACACCAAAAAGCAGACACCAAACAGCAAACACCAAGCACCAAACAGCAAGTTCCAAGCACCAAACACCAAGCACCAAGCACCAAACACCAATCCCCAAGCACCAAGCACCAAACACTAATCACAATGCACCAAGCACCAAGCACTAAACACCAAGCACCAAGCACAAAGCACTAAAGACCAAACACCAAGGACAAAGCACCAAACACCAAGAACCAAACAGCAAGCAGCAAGCACCAAACACCAAGCACCAAGCACCAAACACCAACCACCCAGCACCAAGCACCAAGCACCAAACACCAAGCACCAAGCACCAAACACCAAACACCAAACACCAAGCACCAAGCACCAAACACCAAGCACCAAACACCATGCACCAAACAACAAGCACCAGGCACCAAGCACCAAACACCAAACACCAAGCACCAAGCACAACACACCAAGCACGAAGCACCAAGCACCAAACACCAAACAGCAAACACCAAACACCAAACACCAAACAGCAAACAGCAAACAGCAAACACCAACCACCAATCACCAAACAACAAGCACCAGGCACCAAGCGCCAAGCACCAAACACCAAGCACCAAGCACCAAACACCAAACACCAAGCACCATACACCAAACACCAAACAGCAAACACCAAACAGCAAACACCAAACATGAAACAGCAAACACCATAGAGCAAACACCAAACACCAAAAAGCAGACACCAAACAGCAAACCCCAAACACCAAACACCAAACACTAAACAGCAAACAGCAAACACCAAGCACCAAACACCAAGTTCCAAGCACCAAACACCAAGCACCAAGCACCAAACACCAAACTCTAATCACAATGCACCAAGCACTAAGCACTAAACACCAAGCACCAAGCACCAAGCACTAAACACCAAGCACCAAGCACCAAGCACTAAACACCAAACACCAAGGACCAAGCACCAAGCACCAAGCACCAAACACCAAGCACCAAGCACCAAACACCAACCACCCAGCACCAAGCACCAAGCACCAAACACCAAGCACCAAGCACCAAACACCAAACACCAAACACCAAGCATCAAACACCAAGCACCAAGCACCAAGCACCAAACACCAAGCCCCAAGCAACAAACACCTAACACCAAGCACCAAGCACCAAACACCAAGCACCAAGCACGAAGGACAAAACACGAAGCACCAAGCACCAAACACCTAACACCAACCACGAAGCACCAAACACCAAGCACCAAGCACCAAACACCAAGCACCAAGCGCCAAACACCAAGCCCCAAGCACCAAGCACCAAACACCAAGCACCAAACACCAAACACCAAGCACCAAGCACCAAACACCAAGCACCAAACACCAAGAACCAAGCACCAAACACCAAGCACCAAGCACCAAACACCCAGCACCAAGCACCAAGCATCAAACACGAAGCATCAAACACCAAGCATCAAACACCAAACACCAAACACCAAGCAACAAGCACCAAACACCAAGCACCAAGCAGCAAACACCAAGCAGCAAGCAGAAAGCACCAAACAACAAACACCAAGCACAAAGCACCAAACACCAAGCACCAAGGACCAAACACCAAACACCAAGCACCAAGCACCAAACACCTAACACCAAGCACCAAGCACCAAACACGAAACACCAAGCACCAAGCACCAAACACCAAGCACCAAGCACCACAAACCAAGCACCAAGCATAAAACACCAAGCACCAAGCACCAAACACCTAACACCAAGCACCAAGCACCAAGCACCAAACACCAAGCACCAAACACCAAACACCAAGCACCAGGCACCAAGCACCAAGCACCAAACACCAAGCCCCAAGCACCAAGCACCAAACACCAAACACCAAGCACCAAGCAACAAACACCTTGCACCAGGCACCAAGCACCAAACACCAAGCACCAAGCACCAAACACCAAGCACCAAGCATGAAGCACCAAACACCTAACACCAAGCACCAAGCACCAAGCACCAAACACCAAGCACCAAACACCAAACACCAAGCACCAAACACCAAGCACCAAACACCAAACACCAAGCACCAAACACCAAGAACCAAGCACAAAAAACCCAAGCACCAAGTACAAACAGCAAGCATCAAGCACCAAGCACGAAGCAGCAAGCATCAAACACCAAGCATCAAACACCAAACACCAAATACCAAGCACCAAGCACCAAGCACCAAACACCAAGCACCCAGCACCAAACACCAAGCACCAATCACCAAGCACCAAACACCAAGCACCAAGCACCAAGCACCAAGCTCCAAGCACCAAACACCAAACACCAAACACCAAGCACCAAACAACAAGCACCAGGCACCAAGCACCAAACACCAAGCACCAAGCACCAAGCATCAAACACCAAACACCAAGCACCAAGCACCAAACACCAAACACCAAGCACCAAACACCAAACAGCAAACACCAAACATGAAACAGCAAACACCAAACACCAAAAAGCAGACACCAAACAGCAAACACCAAGCACCAAACACCAAGTTCCAAGCACCAAACACCAAGCACCAAGCACCAAACACCAATCCCCAAGCACCAAGCACCAAACACTAATCACAATGCACCAAGCACCAAGCACTAAACACCAAGCACCAAGCACAAAGCACTAAAGACCAAACACCAAGGACAAAGCACCAAGCACCAAGAACCAAACAGCAAGCAGCAAGCACCAAACACCAAGCACCAAGCACCAAACACCAACCACCCAGCACCAAGCACCAAGCACCAAACACCAAGCACCAAGCACCAAACAGCAAACACCAAACACCAAACACCAAACAGCAAACAGCAAACACCAACCACCAATCACCAAACAACAAGCACCAGGCACCAAGCACCAAGCACCAAACACCAAGCACCAAGCACCAAACACCAAACACCAAGCACCAAACACCAAACACCAAACAGCAAACACCAAACAGCAAACACCAAACATGAAACAGCAAATATCATAGAGCAAACACCAAACACCAAAAAGCAGACACCAAACAGCAAACCCCAAACACCAAACACCAAACACTAAACAGCAAACAGCAAACACCAAGCACCAAACACCAAGTTCCAAGCACCAAACACCAAGCACCAAGCACCAAACACCAAACCCCAAGCACCAAGCACCAAACTCTAATCACAATGCACCAAGCACTAAGCACTAAACACCAAGCACCAAGCACCAAGCACTAAACACCAAGCACCAAGCACCAAGCACTAAACACCAAACACCAAGGACCAAGCACCAAGCACCAAGAACCAAACACCAAGCACCAAGCACCAAACACCAAGCACCAAGCACCAAACACCAACCACCCAGCACCAAGCACCAAGCACCAAACACCAAGCACCAAGCACCAAACACCAAACACCAAACACCAAGCATCAAACACCAAGCACCAAGCACCAAGCACCAAACACCAAGCCCCAAGCACCAAACACCAAACACCAAACACCAAGCACCAAACACCAAGCAGCAATCACCAAGCACCAAACACCAAGCAGTAGCACCAAGCACCAAACACCAAGCCCCAAGCACCAAACACCTAACACCAAGCACCAAGCACCAAACACCAAGCACCAAGCACGAAGGACAAAACACCAAGCACCAAGCACCAAACACCTAACACCAACCACGAAGCACCAAGCACCAAACACCAAGCACCAAACACCAAGAACCAAGCACCAAACACCAAGCACCAAGCACCAAGTACAAACACCAAGCACCAAGGACCAAACACCCAGCACCAAGCACCAAGCATCAAACACGAAGCATCAAACACCAAGCATCAAACACCAAACACCAAACACCAAGCAACAAGCACCAAACACCAAGCACCAAGCAGCAAACACAAAGCAGCAAGCAGAAAGCACCAAACAACAAACACCAAGCACAAAGCACCAAACACCAAGCACCAAGGACCAAACACCAAACACCAAGCACCAAGCACCAAACACCTAACACCAAGCACCAAGCACCAAACACGAAACACCAAGCACCAAGCACCAAACACCAAGCACCAAGCACCAAACACCAAGCACCAAGCATAAAACACCAAGCACCAAGCACCAAACACCTAACACCAAGCACCAAGCACCAAGCACCAAACACCAAGCACCAAACACCAAACACCAAGCACCAAGCACCAAGCACCAAGCACCAAACACCAAGCCCCAAGCACCAAGCACCAAACACAAAATACCAAGCACCAAGCACCAAACACCAAGCACCAAACAGCAAGCACCAAACACCAAACACCAAACAGCAAACACCAAACAGCAAACACCAAACACCAAACAGCAAACAGCAAACACCAAACACAAAGCACCAAGCACCAAGCACCAAACACCAAGCACCAAACACCAAGCATCAAGCACCAAGCACCAAACACCAAGCACCAAACACCAAGCACCAAGCATCAAACACAAAGCATCAAACACCAAACACCAAGCACCAAGCACCAAACACCAAACACCAAGCACCAAGCACCAAAGATCAAACACCAAACACCAAACACCAAGCACCAAGCACCAAGCACGAAGCACCAAACACCAAGCACCAAGCACCAAACAACAAGCACCAAGCACCAAACACCAAACACCAAACACCAAGCATCAAACACCAAACATCAAACACCAAACACCAAACACCAAGCACCAAGCACCAAACACCAAACACCAAGCACCAAGCACCAAGCACCAAACACCAAGTACCAAGCACCAAACACCAAACACCAAGCACCAAACACCAAACACCAAGCACCAAGCACCAAACACCAAACACCAAGCACCAAGCACCAAACACCAAACACCAAGCACCAAACACCAGACACCAAGCACCAAACACCAAACATCAAGCACCAAGCACCAAACACCAAACATCAAGCACCAGGCACCAAGCACCAAACACCAAACACCAAGCACTAAGCACCAAACACCAAGCACCAAGCACCAAACACCAAACACCAAGCACCAAGCACCAAACACCAAACAGCAAACAGGAAACACCAAACAGCAAACAGCAAACTCCATACATGAAACAGCAAACACCATACAGTAAACACCAAACACCAAAAAGCAGACACCAAACAGCAAACACCAAACACCAAACACCAAACACCAAACAGAAAACACCAAACACCAAGCACCAAACACCAAGCACCAAGCACTAAACACCAAGCACCAAGCACCAAACACCAAACCCCAAGCACCAAGCACCAAACACTAATCACCCAGCACCAAGCACCAAACACCAAGCACCAAGCACCAGACACCAAACACCAAGCACCAAAGACCAAGCACCAAGCACCAAGCAACAAACACCAAGCACCAAGCACCAAGCACCAAACACCAAGCACCAAGCACCAAACGCAAACCACCCAGCACCAAGCACCAAGCACCAACCACCAAGCACCAAGAACCAAACACCAAACACAAAACACCAAGCACCAAGCACCAAGCAGCACACACCAAGCATCAAACACCAAACACCAAACACCAAGCACCAAACACCAAGCACCAAGCACTAAGCACCAAGCACCAAGCACCAAACTCCAAGCACCCAGCACCAAACACCAAACACCAAGCACCAACCACCAAACACCAAACACCAAGCACCAAACACCAGACACCAAGCACCAAACACCAAGCACCAAGCACCAAGCACCAAACACCAAACAACAAGCACCAGGTACCAAGCACCAAACACCAAAAACCAAGCACCAAGCACCAAACACCAAGCACCAAGCACCAAATGCCAAACACCAGGCACCAAGCACAAAACACCAAACACCAAAAAGCAGACACCAAACAGCAAACACCAAACACCAAGCACCAGGCACCAAGCACCAAACACCAAACACCAAACACCAAGCACCAAGAACCAAACACCAAACACCAAACAGCAAGTACCAAGCACCAAACACCAAACACCAAACACCAAACCCCAAGCACCAATCACCAAACACTAATCACCAAGCAGCAAGCACCAAACACCAAGCACCAAGCACCAAACACCAAACCCCAAGCACCACAGACCAAGCACCAAGCACCAAGGACCAGACACCAAGCACCAAGCACCAAACACCAAGCACCAAACACCAAGCACCAGGCACCAAACACCAAACACCAAACACCAAGCACCAAGCACCAAACAGCAAGCACCAAACACCAAACACCAAACAGCAAACACCAAACAGCAAACATCAAACAGCAAACAGCAAACAGCAAACGCCAAACACCAAGCACCAAGCACCAAGCACCAAACACCAAGCACCAAGCACCAAGCACAAAACACCAAACACCAAGCACCAAGGACCAAACATCAAACACCAAGCACCAAGCACCAAGCACCAAGCACAAAGCACCGAACACCAAGCACCAAGCACCAAGCACCAAACACCAAGAACCAAACAACCAAGGACCAGGCACCAAGCACCAAACACCAAGCACCATGCACCAAACACCAAGCACCAAGCACGAAGCACCTAACACCAAGCACCAAGCACCAAACACTTAAAACCAAGCACCAAGCACCAAGCACCAAACACAAAGCACCAAACACCAAACACCAAACACCAAACACCAAGCACCAATCACCAAGCACCAAACACCAAGCAGCAAGCAGCAAGCACCAAACACCAAACACCAAGCACCAAGCACCAAACACCTAACACCAAGCACCAAGCACCAAGCACCAAGCACCGAACACCAAGCACCAAACAGCAAGCACCAAACACCAAGCACCAAGCACCGAACACCAAGCACCAAACACCAAGCACCAATCACCAAGCACCAGACACCAAGCACCAGGCACCAAGCACCAAACACCAAGCACCATGCACCAAACACCAAGCACCAAGCACGAAGCACCAAAGACCAAGCACCAAGCACCAAACACTTAACACCAAGCACCAAGCACCAAGCACCAAACACCAAGCACCAAACACCAAACACCAAGCACCAAGTACCAAACACCAAGCACCAAGCACCAAGCACCAAGCACCAAGCACCAAACACCAAGTACCAAGCACCAAACACCAAACACCAAGCACCAAACACCAAACACCAAGCACCAAGCACCAAACACCAAACACCAAGCACCAAGCACCAAACACCAAACACCAAGCACCAAACACCAGACACCAAGCACCAAACACCAAACATCAAGCACCAAGCACCAAACACCAAACATCAAGCACCAGGCACCAAGCACCAAACACCAAACACCAAGCACTAAGCACCAAACACCAAGCACCAAGCACCAAACACCAAACACCAAGCACCAAGCACCAAACACCAAACAGCAAACAGGAAACACCAAACAGCAAACAGCAAACTCCATACATGAAACAGCAAACACCATACAGCAAACACCAAACACCAAAAAGCAGACACCAAACAGCAAACACCAAACACCAAACACCAAACACCAAACAGAAAACACCAAACACCAAGCACCAAACACCAAGCACCAAGCACTAAACACCAAGCACCAAGCACCAAACACCAAACCCCAAGCACCAAGCACCAAACACTAATCACCCAGCACCAAGCACCAAACACCAAGCACCAAGCACCAGACACCAAACACCAAGCACCAAAGACCAAGCACCAAGCACCAAGCAACAAACACCAAGCACCAAGCACCAAGCACCAAACGCAAACCACCCAGCACCAAGCACCAAGCACCAACCACCAAGCACCAAGAACCAAACACCAAACACAAAACACCAAGCACCAAGCACCAAGCAGCACACACCAAGCATCAAACACCAAACACCAAACACCAAGCACCAAACACCAAGCACCAAGCACTAAGCACCAAGCACCAAGCACCAAACTCCAAGCACCCAGCACCAAACACCAAACACCAAGCACCAACCACCAAACACCAAACACCAAGCACCAAACACCAGACACCAAGCACCAAACACCAAGCACCAAGCACCAAGCACCAAACACCAAACAACAAGCACCAGGTACCAAGCACCAAACACCAAAAACCAAGCACCAAGCACCAAACACCAAGCACCAAGCACCAAATGCCAAACACCAGGCACCAAGCACAAAACACCAAACACCAAAAAGCAGACACCAAACAGCAAACACCAAACACCAAGCACCAGGCACCAAGCACCAAACACCAAACACCAAACACCAAGCACCAAGAACCAAACACCAAACACCAAACAGCAAGTACCAAGCACCAAACACCAAGCACCAAACACCAAACCCCAAGCACCAATCACCAAACACTAATCACCAAGCAGCAAGCACCAAACACCAAGCACCAAGCACCAAACACCAAACCCCAAGCACCACAGACCAAGCACCAAGCACCAAGGACCAGACACCAAGCACCAAGCACCAAACACCAAGCACCAAACACCAAGCACCAGGCACCAAACACCAAACACCAAACACCAAGCACCAAGCACCAAACAGCAAGCACCAAACACCAAACACCAAACAGCAAACACCAAACAGCAAACATCAAACAGCAAACAGCAAACAGCAAACGCCAAACACCAAGCACCAAGCACCAAGCACCAAACACCAAGCACCAAGCACCAAGCACAAAACACCAAACACCAAGCACCAAGGACCAAACATCAAACACCAAGCACCAAGCACCAAGCACCAAGCACAAAGCACCGAACACCAAGCACCAAGCACCAAGCACCAAACACCAAGAACCAAACAACCAAGGACCAGGCACCAAGCACCAAACACCAAGCACCATGCACCAAACACCAAGCACCAAGCACGAAGCACCTAACACCAAGCACCAAGCACCAAACACTTAAAACCAAGCACCAAGCACCAAGCACCAAACACAAAGCACCAAACACCAAACACCAAACACCAAACACCAAGCACCAATCACCAAGCACCAAACACCAAGCAGCAAGCAGCAAGCACCAAACACCAAGCACCAAGCACCAAGCACCAAACACCTAACACCAAGCACCAAGCACCAAGCACCAAGCACCGAACACCAAGCACCAAACAGCAAGCACCAAACACCAAGCACCAAGCACCGAACACCAAGCACCAAACACCAAGCACCAATCACCAAGCACCAGACACCAAGCACCAGGCACCAAGCACCAAACACCAAGCACCATGCACCAAACACCAAGCACCAAGCACGAAGCACCAAAGACCAAGCACCAAGCACCAAACACTTAACACCAAGCACCAAGCACCAAGCACCAAACACCAAGCACCAAACACCAAACACCAAGCACCAAGTACCAAACACCAAGCACCAAGCACCAAGCACCAAGCACCAAGCACCAAACACCAAGTACCAAGCACCAAACACCAAACACCAAGCACCAAACACCAAACACCAAGCACCAAGCACCAAACACCAAACACCAAGCACCAAGCACCAAACACCAAACACCAAGCACCAAACACCAGACACCAAGCACCAAACACCAAACATCAAGCACCAAGCACCAAACACCAAACATCAAGCACCAGGCACCAAGCACCAAACACCAAACACCAAGCACTAAGCACCAAACACCAAGCACCAAGCACCAAACACCAAACACCAGGCACCAAGCACCAAACACCAAACAGCAAACAGGAAACACCAAACAGCAAACAGCAAACTCCATACATGAAACAGCAAACACCATACAGCAAACACCAAACACCAAAATGCAGACACCAAACAGCAAACACCAAACACCAAACACCAAACACCAAACAGAAAACACCAAACACCAAGCACCAAGCACCAAGCACCAAGCACTAAACACCAAGCACCAAGCACCAAACACCAAACCCCAAGCACCAAGCACCAAACACTAATCACCCAGCACCAAGCACCAAACACCAAGCACCAAGCACCAGACACCAAACACCAAGCACCAAAGACCAAGCACCAAGCACCAAGCAACAAACACCAAGCACCAAGCACCAAGCACCAAACACCAAGCACCAAGCACCAAACGCAAATCACCCAGCACCAAGCACCAAGCACCAACCACCAAGCACCAAGAACCAAACACCAAACACAAAACACCAAGCACCAAGCACCAAGCAGCACACACCAAGCATCAAACACCAAACACCAAACACCAAGCACCAAACACCAAGCACCAAGCACTAAGCACCAAGCACCAAGCACCAAACTCCAAGCACCCAGCACCAAACACCAAACACCAAGCACCAACCACCAAACACCAAACACCAAGCACCAAACACCAGACACCAGGCACCAAACACCAAGCACCAAGCACCAAGCACCAAACACCAAACAACAAGCACCAGGTACCAAGCACCAAACACCAAAAACCAAGCACCAAGCACCAAACACCAAGCACCAAGCACCAAATGCCAAACACCAGGCACCAAGCACAAAACACCAAACACCAAAAAGCAGACACCAAACAGCAAACACCAAACACCAAGCACCAGGCACCAAGCACCAAACACCAAACACCAAACACCAAGCACCAAGAACCAAACACCAAACACCAAACAGCAAGCACCAAGCACCAAACACCAAGCACCAAACACCAAACCCCAAGCACCAATCACCAAACACTAATCACCAAGCAGCAAGCACCAAACACCAAGCACCAAGCACCAAACACCAAACCCCAAGCACCAAAGACCAAGCACCAAGCACCAAGGACCAGACACCAAGCACCAAGCACCAAACACCAAGCACCAAACACCAAGCACCAGGCACCAAACACCAAACACCAAACACCAAGCACCAAGCACCAAACAGCAAGCACCAAACAGCAAACATCAAACAGCAAACAGCAAACAGCAAACGCCAAACACCAAGCACCAAGCACCAAGCACCAAACACCAAGCACCAAGCACCAAGCACAAAACACCAAACACCAAGCACCAAGGACCAAACATCAAACACCAAGCACCAAGCACCAAGCACCAAGCACAAAGCACCGAACACCAAGCACCAAGCACCAAGCACCAAACACCAAGAACCAAACAACCAAGGACCAGGCACCAAGCACCAAACACCAAGCACCATGCACCAAACACCAAGCACCAAGCACGAAGCACCTAACACCAAGCACCAAGCACCAAACACTTAACACCAAGCACCAAGCACCAAGCACCAAACACAAAGCACCAAACACCAAACACCAAACACCAAACACCAAGCACCAATCACCAAGCACCAAACACCAAGCAGCAAGCAGCAAGCACCAAACACCAAACACCAAGCACCAAGCACCAAACACCTAACACCAAGCACCAAGCACCAAGCACCAAGCACCGAACACCAAGCACCAAACAGCAAGCACCAAACACCAAGCACCAAGCACCGAACACCAAGCACCAAACACCAAGCACCAATCACCAAGCACCAGACACCAAGCACCAGGCACCAAGCACCAAACACCAAGCACCATGCACCAAACACCAAGCACCAAGCACGAAGCACCAAAGACCAAGCACCAAGCACCAAACACTTAACACCAAGCACCAAGCACCAAGCACCAAACACCAAGCACCAAACACCAAACACCAAGCACCAAGTACCAAACACCAAGCACCAAGCACCAAACACCAAGCACCAAGCACCAATCACCAAACACCAAGAACCAACACCAAACACCAAGCACCAAGCACCAAACACCAAGCACCAAACACCAAACACCAAGCACCAAACACCAAACACCAACAACCAAGCACCAAAACCCAAACACCAAGCACCAAGCACCAAACACCAAACACCAAACACCAGACACCAAGGACCAAACACCAAACACCAAACACCAAGCACCAAGCACCAAACACCAAGCACCAAGCACCAAACAACAAGCACCAAGCACCAAGAACCAGGCACCAAGCACCAAACACCAAACACAAAACACCAAGCATCAAGCACCAAGCAGCACACACCAAGCATCAAACACCAAACACCAAGCACCAAGTACCAAACACCAAACACCAAGCACCAAGCACCAAGCACCAAGCACCAAACACCAAGCACCCAGCACCAAACACCAAGCACCAAGCATCCAGCACCAAACACCAAGCACCAAACACCAAACACCAAGCACCAAACACCAAACACCAACAACCAAGCACCAAAACCCAAACACCAAGCACCAAGCACCAAACACCAAACACCAAACACCAGACACCAAGCACCAAACACCAAACACCAAACACCAAGCACCAAGCACCAAACACCAAGTACCAAACAGCAAACCCCAAGCACCAAGCACAAAACACTAATCACCAAGCACCAAGCACCAAACAACAAGCACCAAGCACCAAGAACCAGGCACCAAGCACCAAACACCAAACACAAAACACCAAGCACCAAGTACCAAGCAGCACACACCAAGCATCAAACACCAAACACCAAACACCAAGCACCAAACACCAAACACCAAGCACTAAGCACCAAGCACCAAGCACCAAACTCCAAGCACCCAGCACCAAACACCAAACACCAAGCACCAACCACCAAAAACCAAACACCAAGCACCAAACACCAGACACCAGGCACCAAACACCAAGCACCAAGCACCAAGCACCAAACACCAAACAACAAGCACCAGGTACCAAGCACGAAACACCAAAATCCAAGCACCAAGCACCAAACACCAAGCACCAAGCACCAAATGCCAAACACCAGGCACCAAGCACAAAACACCAAACACCAAAAAGCAGACACCAATCAGCAAACACCAAACACCAAGCACCAGGCACCAAGCACCAAACACCAAGCACCAAGCAAGAAACACCAAGCATGAAGACCGAAGCACCAAACACCAAGCACCAAGCTCCAAACACAAAACACCAAGCACCAAGCACCAAGCACCAAACACCAAGCACCCAGCACCAAACACCAAGCACCAAGCACCCAGCACCAAACACCAAGCACCAAACACCAAACACCAAGCACCAAACACCAAACACCAACAACCAAGCACCAAAACCCAAACACCAAGCACCAAGCACCAAACACCAAACACCAAACACCAGACAAGAAGCACCAAACACCAAACACAAAACACCAAGCACCAAGCACCAAACACCAAGCACCAAACAGCAAACCCCAAGCACCAAGCACCAAACACTAATCACCAAGCACCAAGCACCAAACAACAAGCACCAAGCACCAAGAACCAGGCACCAAGCACCAAACACCAAACACAAAACACCAAGCACCAAGCACCAAGCAGCACACACCAAGCATCAAACACCAAACACCAAACACCAAGCACCAAACACCAAACACCAAGTACTAAGCACCAAGCACCAAGCACCAACCTCCAAGCACCCAGCACCAAACACCAAAAAACCAAGCACCAACCACCAAACACCAAACACCAAGCACCAAACACCAGACACCAGGCACCAAACACCAAGCACCAAGCACCAAGCACCAAACACCAAACAACAAGCACCAGGTACCAAGCACCAAACACCAAAAACCAAGCACCAGGCACCAAACACCAAGCACCAAGCACCAAATGCCAAACACCAGGCACCAAGAACAAAACACCAAACACCAAAAAGCAGACACCAAACAGCAAACACCAAACACCAAGCACCAGGCACCAAGCACCAAACACCAAGCACCAAGCAAGAAACACCAAGCATGAAGACCGAAGCACCAAACACCAAGCACCAAGCTCCAAACACAAATCACCAAGCACCAAGCACCAAGCACCAAACACCAAACACCAAACACCAAGCACCAAGCACCAAACACCAAACACCAAGCACCAAGCACCAAACACCAAACACCAAGCACCAAACACCAGACACCAAGCACCAAACACCAAACATCAAGCACCAAGCACCAAACACCAAACATCAAGCACCAGGCACCAAGCACCAAACACCAAACACCAAGCACTAAGCACCAAACACCAAGCACCAAGCACCAAACACCAAACACCAAGCACCAAGCACCAAACACCAAACAGCAAACAGGAAACACCAAACAGCAAACAGCAAACTCCATACATGAAACAGCAAACACCATACAGCAAACACCAAACACCAAAAAGCAGACACCAAACAGCAAACACCAAACACCAAACACCAAACACCAAACAGAAAACACCAAACACCAAGCACCAAACACCAAGCACCAAGCACTAAACACCAAGCACCAAGCACCAAACACCAAACCCCAAGCACCAAGCACCAAACACTAATCACCCAGCACCAAGCACCAAACACCAAGCACCAAGCACCAGACACCAAACACCAAGCACCAAAGACCAAGCACCAAGCAGCAAGCACCAAACACCAAACACCAAGCACCAAGCACCAAACACCAAACACCAAGCACCAAGCACCAAACATCAAACACCAAGCACCAAGCACCAAACACTTAACACCAAGCACCAAGCACCAAGCACCAAACACCAAGCACCAATCACAAAGAACGAAACAAGCAGCAAGCAGCAAGCACCAAACACCAAACACCAAGCACCAAACACCAAACACCAAGCACCAAGGACCCAACATCAAACACCAAGCACCAAGCACCAAGCACCGAACACCAAGCACCAAACACCAAGCACCAAGCACCAAACACCAAACACCAAGCACCAAGCACCAAACATCAAACACCAAGCACCAAGCACCAAACACTTAACACCAAGCACCAAGCACCAAGCACCAAACACCAAGCACCAATCACAAAGAACGAAACAAGCAGCAAGCAGCAAGCACCAAACACCAAACACCAAGCACCAAACACCAAACACCAAGCACCAAGGACCCAACATCAAACACCAAGCACCAAGCACCAAGCACCGAACACCAAGCACCAAACACCAAGCACCATGCACCAAACACCAAGCACCAAGCACGAAGCACCAAAGACCAAGCACCAAGCACCAAACACTTAACACCAAGCACCAAGCACCAAGCACCAAACACCAAGCACCAAACACCAAACACCAAGCACCAAGTACCAAACACCAAGCACCAAGCACCAAACACCAAGCACCAAGCACCTATCACCAAACACAAAGAACCAACACCAAACACCAAGCACCAAGCACCTAGTACATACACCAAGCACCAAACACCAAACACAAAACAACAAGCACCCAGCAAAAAGCATCAAACACCAAGCATCAAACACCAAACACCAAGCACCAAGTACCAAACACCAAACACCAAGCACCAAGCACCAAGCACCAAGCACCAAACACCAAGCACCCAGCACCAAACACCAAGCACCAAGCACCCAGCACCAAACACCAAGCACCAAACACCAAACACCAAGCACCAAACACCAAACACCAACAACCAAGCACCAAAACCCAAACACCAAGCACCAAGCACCAAACACCAAACACCAAACACCAGACAAGAAGCACCAAACACCAAACACCAAACACCAAGCACCAAGCACCAAACACCAAGCACCAAACAGCAAACCCCAAGCACCAAGCACCAAACACTAATCACCAAGCACCAAGCACCAAACAACAAGCACCTAGTACATACACCAAGCACCAAACACCAAACACAAAACAACAAGCACCCAGCAAAAAGCATCAAACACCAAGTACCAAACACCAAACACCAAGCACCAAGCACCAAGCACCAAGCACCAAACACCAAGCACCCAGCACCAAACACCAAGCACCAAGAACCCAGCACCAAACACCAAGCACCAAACACCAAACACCAACAACCAAGCACCAAAACCCAAACACCAAGCACCAAGCACCAAACACCAAACACCAAACACCAGACAAGAAGCACCAAACACCAAACACCAAACACCAAGCACCAAGCACCAAACACCAAGCACCAAACAGCAAACCCCAAGCACCAAGCACCAAACACTAATCACCAAGCACCAAGCACCAAACAACAAGCACCAAGCACCAAGAACCAGGCACCAAGCACCAAACACCAAACACAAAACACCAAGCACCAAGCACCAAGCAGCACACACCAAGCATCAAACACCAAACACCAAACACCAAGCACCAAACACCAAACACCAAGTACTAAGCACCAAGCACCAAGCACCAACCTCCAAGCACCCAGCACCAAACACCAAACACCAAGCACCAACCACCAAACACCAAACACCAAGCACCAAACACCAGACACCAGGCACCAAACACCAAGCACCAAGCACCAAGCACCAAACACCAAACAACAAGCACCAGGTACCAAGCACTAAACACCAAAAACCAAGCACCAGGCACCAAACACCAAGCACCAAGCACCAAATGCCAAACACCAGGCACCAAGAACAAAACACCAAACACCAAAAAGCAGACACCAAACAGCAAACACCAAACACCAAGCACCAGGCACCAAGCACCAAACACCAAGCACCAAGCAAGAAACACCAAGCATGAAGACCGAAGCACCAAACACCAAACACCAAGCACCAAACACCAGACACCAAGCACCAAACACCAAACATCAAGCACCAAGCACCAAACACCAAACATCAAGCACCAGGCACCAAGCACCAAACACCAAACACCAAGCACTAAGCACCAAACACCAAGCACCAAGCACCAAACACCAAACACCAAGCACCAAGCACCAAACACCAAACAGCAAACAGGAAACACCAAACAGCAAACAGCAAACTCCATACATGAAACAGCAAACACCATACAGCAAACACCAAACACCAAAAAGCAGACACCAAACAGCAAACACCAAACACCAAACACCAAACACCAAACAGAAAACACCAAACACCAAGCACCAAACACCAAGCACCAAGCACTAAACACCAAGCACCAAGTACCAAACACCAAACCCCAAGCACCAAGCACCAAACACTAATCACCCAGCACCAAGCACCAAACACCAAGCACCAAGCACCAGACACCAAACACCAAGCACCAAAGACCAAGCACCAAGCACCAAGCAACAAACACCAAGCACCAAGCACCAAGCACCAAACACCAAGCACCAAGCACCAAACGCAAACCACCCAGCACCAAGCACCAAGCACCAACCACCAACCACCAAGAACCAAACACCAAACACAAAACACCAAGCACCAAGCACCAAGCAGCACACACCAAGCATCAAACACCAAACACCAAACACCAAGCACCAAACACCAAGCACCAAGCACTAAGCACCAAGCACCAAGCACCAAACTCCAAGCACCCAGCACCAAACACCAAACACCAAGCACCAACCACCAAACACCAAACACCAAGCACCAAGCACCAAGCACCAAACACCAAACAACAAGCACCAGGTACCAAGCACCAAACACCAAAAACCAAGCACCAAACACCAAGCACCAAGCACCGAACACCAAGCACCAAACACCAAGCACCAAACACCAAGCACCAAACACCAAACCCCAAGCACCAATCACCAAACACTAATCACCAAGCAGCAAGCACCAAACACCAAGCACCAAGCACCAAACACCAAACCCCAAGCACCAAAGACCAAGCACCAAGCACCAAGGACCAGACACCAAGCACCAAGCACCAAACACCAAGCACCAAACACCAAGCACCAGGCACCAAACACCAAACACCAAACACCAAGCACCAAGCACCAAACAGCAAGCACCAAACACCAAACACCAAACAGCAAACACCAAACAGCAAACATCAAACAGCAAACAGCAAACAGCAAACGCCAAACACCAAGCACCAAGCACCAAGCACCAAACACCAAGCACCAAGCACCAAGCACAAAACACCAAACACCAAGCACCAAGGACCAAACATCAAACACCAAGCACCAAGCACCAAGCACCAAGCACAAAGCACCGAACACCAAGCACCAAGCACCAAGCACCAAACACCAAGAACCAAACAACCAAGGACCAGGCACCAAGCACCAAACACCAAGCACCATGCACCAAACACCAAGCACCAAGCACGAAGCACCTAACACCAAGCACCAAGCACCAAACACTTAACACCAAGCACCAAGCACCAAGCACCAAACACAAAGCACCAAACTCCAAACACCAAGCACCAAGTACCAAACACCAAGCACCAAGCACCAAACACCAAGCACCAAGCACCAATCACCAAACACTATGCCCCAAGCACCAAGCACCAAACACCAAACACCAAGCACCAAGCACCAAACACCAAGCACCAAGCACCAAGCACCTAGCAGCAAATACCAAACACCAAGCACAAACACCAAACACCAAGCACCAATCACCAAGCACCAAACACCAAGCAGCAAGCAGCAAGCACCAAACACCAAACACCAAGCACCAAGCACCAAACACCTAACACCAAGCACCAAGCACCAAGCACCAAGCACCGAACACCAAGCACCAAACACCAAGCACCAAACACCAAGCACCAAGCACCGAACACCAAGCACCAAACACCAAGCACCAATCACCAAGCACCAGACACCAAGCACCAGGCACCAAGCACCAAACACCAAGCACCATGCACCAAACACCAAGCACCAAGCACGAAGCACCAAAGACCAAGCACCAAGCACCAAACACTTAACACCAAGCACCAAGCACCAAGCACCAAACACCAAGCACCAAACACCAAACACCAAGCACCAAGTACCAAACACCAAGCACCAAGCACCAAACACCAAGCACCAAGCACCAATCACCAAACACCAAGAACCAACACCAAACACCAAGCACCAAGCACCAAACACCAAGCACCAAACACCAAACACCAACAACCAAGCACCAAAACCCAAACACCAAGCACCAAGCACCAAACACCAAACACCAAACACCAGACACCAAGCACCAAACACCAAACACCAAACACCAAGCACCAAGCACCAAACACCAAGTACCAAACAGCAAACCCCAAGCACCAAGCACAAAACACTAATCACCAAGCACCAAGCACCAAGGGGAGATAATTTCCAGCCGTCCAAGGGGAGATAATTTTTAAAAAAATCAGGTGGAGATAATTTGTAAAAAAAATCAGGGGAAGATAATTTGTAAAAACAAAATCAAGGGCAGATAATTTCCAGCCGTCCAAGGGGAGATAATTTCCAGCCGTGCAAGGGGAGATAATTTCCAGCCGTCCAAGGGGAGATAATTTCCATCCTTCCAAAGGGAGATAATTTCCAGCCGTCCAAGGGCAGATAATTTCCCGCCAGCCAAGGGAAGATAATATTTAAAAAAATCAGGCGGAGATAATTTGTAAAAAAAATCAGAGGGAGATAATTTGTAAAAAAATCAGGGGGAGATAATTTGTAAAAAAAAAATCAGGGGGAGATAATTTGTAAAAAAAAATCAGGGGGAGATAATTTGTAAAAAAAAAATCAGGGGGAGATAATTTGTAAAAAAAAATCAGGCGGAGATAATTTGTAAAAAAAATCAAGGGGAGATAATTTCCAGCCGTCCAAAGAGAGATAATTTCTAGCCGTCCAAGGGGAGATAATTTCCAGCCAAGGGGAGATAATTTCCAGCCGTCCAAGGGGAGATAATTTACAGCTGTCCAAGGAGAGG